>LR989972.1:7500000-8750000 GCA_905147015.1 Laspeyria flexula
AAGAAAGAAAAATATTGATTTTGCTCTCACAATACTACATCTGACTATAAATGCAGCAATAGAAAATAGACTCAAATTATGATGCGAACCTATTCATTAAATTAAAACCAAGAAAACTTCACTGAGTTTATAATATTTGTTCCATCAATAACCAGGTAACCACGAAAGAGCGTCACGCACACTGCAGTATCTTCGCGGCACCACCAAGGAAGGGGTACAAGCAGAGTTAGAGGGGCTACAAGCGGTGGTCGCCAGGGAATTCAAAGAAGAGCCGAAGATTCAAGACTTGTGGGCCACGAGAGGGAACGTTAAAGCGCTAGGTAAGACTGTTCATTTTTGACATTAGCAAATGAACCAGTACCAAAAAGGTACTTCACATTTATTTAGAATTCAAATTTGACATAAAGCTCTTAAGACAGAAAATGGAGTCTTTTAATTTTTCATGATAAAACTGCGACTGCCTTTTGCGATTACAAATTTACACTAGAAGGAAAGGAAGTAAAGGAAAGGAAGAAAAAAAAGAAACATGGGAGGACATATATTTCAGATGCAGTGTTATGTTTGTCTTTGGGAAACGATGGTACTAGTAGAATATTATTGCACAGAACCCTCTGCTTCAGACTTGAATTCGATGTTTATAAGTTTTTTTGTATTTCATCAACGAAACATGAAAAACCTTAACCAAAGATTCTCCCCCACACCAGGTATTTGCGTGTTCCTAGCCATGTTGCTGCAACTGTCAGGTATTGATGTACTACTGTTCTACATGGAGGAGCTGCTGTCCAAGGTGGGCACCACGCTCTCCCCGTCAGACGGTACTATTATCATGGGAGTTGTACAGGTAAGCAAAATTATGGACTTTTTGGATCAATAATTTTCAAATGCTGCTTGCTTCTTTAAAGATATCACTAACCCTTGACATGGCATTGCTGGACATAATATTTCTCAGTAACCAACGGTGAATCGAGGGAGGTAATCATGAGTTCACTCCTCCCTGCCCGAATAGGCCGTAATTCAAACCATCAAAAATAAAGATAAAATGGCCTCCATGAAATACATCCTATAATGGCGTAAATGATTTTATTTATCACGCCTAAACTACTGTAGGTCCCCTAACGGATCTATAGGTAATAAGTAAGGCATAGAGATATTCTAGGACCTAGACTTAGAACATAGGCTACTTTTCAATCTTTTCATCTACATACGCAGGATTAGCTGGGACGAGGTTAATCCTCACACAATACTAAATAATTTTTGTGATCCATAGATAAGTTTTGTTAATTCTAGGTGTAAGTACTTTATGTCCTTAGTATACTTATTTCTCTAAAAGAGATTGTTAAAAAAAATATGATAGGTACTTGACACACAAAATTTATTTATTTTATTTATTTATTTATTTACACAAAAAATACTCACTTTTATTTACAATATTTTAACACTTCCTCCTTAATGGCGGTAGTTCAGCATCATGTGTTCTGCTTTCACTGTGTGATGATTATAGGAATATGCTTTATAGGAATATATATATATATTTTTTTTATACGAGTAGGTAGTTAGTCTTCTGTTTTCGACACCGTTGTCAAAAAGGCTCCAGTTGAAAATCAGCACATGGCACTTTTGTGCCATGTATTTTAAGCTGAACTGGAGCCTATTTTGGTGACTGTAATATAATAAATATGTTAATCTGTGTTCTGTTTGTGTATGTTTTTTGGTCACCAAATAAAATATTTTTCTTTCTTTTTTTTTTTATAATTGTCCTCGCGAATCAAAATTTTTAAAGGTCAAATTATAACACATAGTTAGCTTTTTTTCGTCTGCCAACAAACTGTTCTGCAATTTGGCAGAAGAGTTAGAAATGTACGTAATTGTTTTATTTAAAATTATTCAAATTATATTATGCTTTTACTTTTCTTTTCTATCTTTTTCGATTTCTGAGTTTACTGTAGGTTGGTGTAAGATGACGCACTTTTGAAACAATCGGTCATAAAAAAATTAAAAACAACATCTCGAAATCAACATTATGTATTTTAATTCTTTGACTCTTTAGTAACAATAAAAAAATTAAATCTAAATCAGATATTGAATCTTTGGGGTAATTAGGACAAAAACTTAAAAAATAATAAATGCGCTGTCTTACACGACCTGTCGTGTAAGTTGGCGCAGCAACATTGATAAGATGGCGCACGTAATCCGAAGTTGTTTTGCACCGTTCATGGAAGACAAATGTCACATTTAAACACGCCAAGGTTTGTATCGCCCATGTTTGTCTGTCACTTTTCCTTTCGCGCCTAGACATCTTGTACCTAATGGAAAAATTAAGAAGCAATAATTAAAAAAAAGTACTTACTGTTTATTTCTAAAAGAATAGGAAATCTAAAATTGGTCCAGCAGTTGTTGAGTTCACCAATTACAAACATAGAAAAAGTCTAATTTTTCATCTTTATAGTTTAGATAAGTAAATTAAAGAAAGGCGATCCAAACCCCAAACAATTAAATGGAATATTGTAAGATAGCGCGCGCCAACTTGTACACCCACTCAGTGCGCCATCTTACAAACAGCCCCATACATCAGAAATCAATGTATAAACGCTATCTCTTATGAAATACCGGAATTATTACTTTAAAATGAAGTATGTGTTCAGTTAAAAAATCATTTAAAACATCTAATATATACACTGTTTTTCAGTAACACTGCTTCCAAATGACAGTAACATTAGATCAAACGTATTCAAAATCTTCAAACTTACCTACACCAAAGGTTTTGTGAACAAATTGTTTATTTTTTCGCGAGCACGTACCGGCACAAGTAATCAACAAAACACGACTGAAGTTAGCTGGTTACGTCACACCAGAGTCAGCCAATCACAAATGCGCTAACTTATCGCCCGCGCCATCTTACACCAACCTACCCTAGTGTCCGTTAAATGTTTTTATTATTGTTATCAGGTGGTGACTAGCTGTATCACCCCTCTAGTGGTAGACAGGCTCGGCAGGAAGCTCCTCATGTGGACAACATCCCTTGGTCTTACTATATTCCTCGTAAGTACCGTCTACTATACTTCATATTATAGAGCTGAGGAGTTTTTTTGTTTGGTTTAACGCCCTAATCTCAGGAACTATTGTTCAAATTTGAAAAATTATTTTAGTGTTGGATAGCCAATTTATCGAGGAAGGTTTTATAACATCACGCTACGGCCAATAGGGGCTGAACAGTGGCCAAACAACAACGACGTGGATGGCCCCACGCGACTTCTAGTTAGACCATGGTAGGTATGAAGAATGCACATTCGTAATTCAAATTCGAGCGAAAGAAAACAATCAGTTTTTTCTTTATTTTAATGATATAATTATTTTTCTGGAATGTAAATAATACAAGGCGTGGAACATAAAGTCGTTTCATTCAGCCTTTAAGAAACTTTCAATTCATTACGAGTGGCGCTAGTGTAGCATAAGACCTACGACATCTAACAGCATGGTAAGCGTGGTATAGTAGGTTAAATTCACTTCACATTCTTGAAGGAGACCAGTGTCCAGTAGTGGGACGTTTATGGGTTGAAATGATGATGATGGTAGTTAGATCAGGCGCTCTCTAACTTTGACATTATTTTGTCAACAGACTCTAATAGGCGTGTACGCTCTGATGGAATCGTACTTCATGGTGGACGTCTCCTCTATAGCGTTCGTGCCACTCTTGTGTCTCATCGTGTACATGATTCTGTTTAATTTGGGTAAGTACCTAGTACCTACCTATCGTCGTAATTTTTTTTTATGTTCGATCATTGTAACTTATACCTACCTACTATGCAATGCCGATGAGTTTAGGAGATCACAAAAAGTTTTGTAAATATTTCATTATTCAACTAGTAAACCTTCATTTGGCTTGCTGACGTTTCGACCATAATATGTTCAGCCATCATCAGTTCATATTTATTTTACTGACAATTCGAACACATTCATAAATTTTGAAGCTGTTTAGTACAGCCTAACAGTAAGCAAGCCATTCATTTACGTTTTGAACGTCAGCGTCGGCTCTAGTCGACAAAACACAGGTCCATAAAAATACAATCTATATTTTTTTGGCTTGGTGTACCTACAGGGCAGAGAGACGCCATTATGGCTTGGGGTTAAAAGGTTAAAAAAGTCAAGCTTTTATACGGGGAGGTCCCATTGAATATAATATCACGGGCCTCTAATGGTAGAGTTACAGTAATAGGGGCCCGATCCAGCTAAATTACACACGTCGATAGCAGACCGATGGACTAATATCGACCAATCACAGGCCGGCAATATGGCGCGATTGACTTAGTAAGCCAATCACAGCCGTCGAATGAGATCATCGGCTTACATTTGTGTTAACATGATCGGGCTTCAAAAGTCATGCTAGTTTTAAACCTCTGATGGATCAATACCAATTTGTTTGTCAGGCGTGGGTCCAGTACCGTGGATCCTGGTGGCGGAGATGTTTCCGGTGAAGACGAAGTGCCTCGCCGGAGGGATTTGTTCCTTCATGTGCTGGCTGGCTGGTTTCGTGTGGACTAGGTATGTGATTTATACTTAGCTGCTTTTGTATTAAATATGAGGCGAGATGAACAGAATTTTAGGGATAAAATTGTCTGAAAAAAGTCTTGATATAAAAATAATTTTTTAACGGATACTTTTTAAAAATAGAATGTCATGTTCAACATTAATTTTGTTAAGTTTTGGAATAAAAACTGATGATGACATCTTGAATAATTCGATTCCGACCAGCAAATAATATTTCATTTCAATTGGAGTTTTTGAAATGCTGCAAAATGAGTCAATCTGTAATCATTTAAAAATCATGTTCTTTTTTTATTTTTCTTTTTTTTTTTGCTTATTTATCGCAGACAGTTTTTGCGTAATTCTAATTCTATCACTTGTCGAATTTTAGATTAAAAACTTTTAAACTTTAGCGACTTGTACACATATTATTATAAATATTATAAAATTTTAGATTCTTCCGTGACGTAGCAGAGACATATGGAATATACACCGCGTTCTGGATACTAGCCGTGTGCTGCGGCATCGGGTTCATATTCTCCGCCACGTTGCTTCCCGAGACCAAGGGGAAGACTTTTGATGAGATACAGGATATGCTCAATAATAGGTGACTATTATATTTCATAGCCATCCTTATATCTTTTATTCCCATTTGCCCCCTTGGTGGTGATTGGTACTAACTAAGGTGGCGTTCACCACCTCTGTGGTTAATGGCACTTAATTAGTTTCATCTGCCCCCTTCACAGTTATAGTACGGGGGTTTATTCTTATATCGTATTTTGATGCTTGCTGTCAGGCGGAGAAAGCACTTGACTTGTGTTTATGCAAAACTTCATCACATACAGAGATTTCAAAATAATTTGGAGTTAGATATACTTGTTTTTAGGGTAATAAGTTTAAAAAAATAATGAAAAAGGCGTGATCTATAAGTGAAAGCAATATTTTTCCTCAATTTCTGAGAAAACACATTTTTCTTTTATTCCAATTTTCAAATAGTTTTTATTTGGTTTTAGGACTCAAGAAGTTAAACCCGTGGACATTTAGATAACAAACTTCAAGTGTCCACGCACGCAGACCTGACAGCGACAGACGTACTTTCGGTAATTCTTTTTACACGTTAATTCTTAGCGTGAAAAGGATTCTCATGAATGAATTCCCCCGTGGTCACGAGCATTACAGTACTGTCACATGCGCAAAGCAAACATCACGACAACAACACGCTGTGCTCTGCGCATGCGCATGCAAACGTTCCTATTTCACCCGCAGTAACATGCGGGCGCAAGATTAAATATATCGTGGAAAAATTCGAACAGAATGGTTCAAGTTTATAACCGTCGGTACGTGATGCAGGAAATGCACTGATCTCTATTACGTCTGGATTGGCGTCTTCGAGACTGATTTTGTCGCTGTTTGATTTGCGCCATTGTGCGCTGTAAGCAGTGGCGGAGAAGATATAAACTAAAATTAGGGATGTGACAAACTTTGTAGATTTAACACGTACCTATCGATAGATTTCATTTTAAGATTTGATATAAACATATTTTGAAAAAGGGAATATAATTTTTAATAATCCATTACGAAATAAATTAGTGACGTGAATCTATTTTGAAGGCACTAATTTTAATAGCATAAATAAAATTGAAGTGTCTGTTTGTAATATTAAAACAACAGATTTGTAGAGGATTTATTCGGCACCTGGTGTCGAGTTGCCCTGAATTATTTTTTATTTTTCATACGTCAACTCGGGACACAATATAAGTAGGTACCGTAGTATTTAACAATACCACAATTTTTAAATAGTTAACAGTTATCAACACGAAATTTATACAATAAAAATCACAATTCACTTTAGTTTTAATAAAATTTAATAGGTATTTCATAAATCACAGATGCAGTTTTACATGAGTCAAAGATTATGTAGAAAAACTTCTACATAACCTGTGGAGGCGAACAACACACGATTTTGGCGCTAAAAGTTTGTAAATATTTTTATTGCTTGCATTGCATAAAATATTGTACTATATCTATTTCATGAGATTAGATAAAGTAGTGTATGAAACTGCACATAATTTGGTCTTAAAACACTCATGTGATTCTATAAAAAAAAATTGTTTTGCAACCATACGTCACATCAGACCCCGAACAAGTTTATCGATATGACGATATGGACATCACTAACACTTTGTTTACGAAAATTAAGAACCTAATTTAGAATTAAAACCAAAACAATGTCCTTTATAGATTAACGATATGCATATTTAGCAACATAATCTACACATAATCCAATGTTTTACAGACAGTCGACACTGATTTTAGGGTAAAATTAACATAAATCTACGTACCTGTGTAATGAAAAATTGCACCCTTTTCTATGTTGAACTTTACAAAACACACACATACCCATGTTCTACGTTATTAAATCACTCGTTATTTTCACTTAAATCACCACAAAGTAGCTTTTACGCTCAGAAAATTAAGATTGCTAAACGAGGTATTTGGCGCGATACGAAAATCAACGTCAATATTACGTCAAAAATAGTTTCACTCTTCTCCGCTAGTTGGTCAAATAGACAAAGAAAATTAGCTATCATTTGTATAGGACAGCCAGTCCAGATAAATATTCAGGTCAGTGAGGAAATGGGATAAAGTACTGTTATATCTTTACTTTTAAGTATAATATTTTTAATTATTTTTTAAAATAATATTTTGTTTTATATTAAGGACTTGTATATTTAGGTTATAATTGCCAGAATAAAAAACTATAACAAAAAACGTGATACAATACTTTATTCTATAATCTTAAAATAATTTCATAATTATAAATGGTTACAAATATTTATCTCTGGAACTGTAATGGACAGATTCGAAGTCCCAATACATCTTTACCTATTTCAGCAACCCCACAGACGGTACACAACTTCCCCTTATGTTCTGGGAGGAAGGAGGCGCCACATAGCGAGCACTTTTCTTCAGGCTTCCCTCTATAAATGGGCTTGTAACTTATACCACAAATATTAAATGGATTATGCTCATCATAAAGTAGTTGGTGCTCATCTGTGAGGGTCTTTTCGCATGCTTGAAGAATCTTTCTTGCTTGCTGAGCGACTTCAGGCCTGGGTCCTAATTCGAGGAGTCGTCTAGCGAAGGAGGCGGCTGTTCTGAAGTTCTTGAGTTTGAAGAACATGTTGAGAGCTGTTCTGAGGGTCAGGATTTGGTGGACAGGCTGCAGCTTGCAGTGCGTGAAGTATGCTGCCATCTCGCATGTACGTTTCTGTTCATCGAGAGTGTTTTTCGGCATGGCTGTAGAGGAAAAATGTTGTTTTAAAGGATAGATTTTTATGGTGCCTTTTGGAGTGGAATAAAACTTCATCACTACAACCCATAAACATCCCACTGCTGGGCACGGGTCTCCTCCAGATTGTGGAGGGAATAAATAATAACTAAATATTAATAAACATCTGGCCAAATGGGTTGGTATAATAGGGTTTGTTTCGAATTTTCCTTTTCCCGCAGTTCTCTTGTCTGCATAAGGTTACTAACTCCATTAGTCGCCTGTTACGACACCCACGGGTTGAGATGGGGTAGTGACATTATGCATTCTTAATCCGTCACTACACGGAAACTTAGTAGACTTGATTTATTGAATATTGACACAGAAAAATCGCTTATTTAAATTGCTCAATTACAAACTATAGTATTGATAAGGTTAAACCTACGGGTGTCAAATGTCAAGTGGTCAATGTTAATAACCTTGTGAGTTCAAAGAGTTAACCTTGTGAGTTCAAAGAGTTAACGTTGTGTGTTCCAAGGGTTAACCTTGTGTGTTCAAAGGGTTAACCTTGAATGTTCAAAGGGTTAACCTGGTGTGTTCAAAGGGTTAAAATACCTAGTGTGTTCAAAAGGTATATAAACCTTTTGCACTCTTTCCCCCTTATTACAAAACACGGGCGACATTAAGCCAGGTTTAAATTGACAACTTTGACACTAAAAACAATGGCTTATGTCAATTTAAACCTGGTTTAATACTTAGTCCATATTTTGTAATAAGGGGGACAAGGTTTATTTATTTTGAATTTTAACTAACTAATCTTGAGCGATCAAAAGTTAAATAACCTTGGGAATTCAAAGGTAAGTTAAAGTACATTTGTATTAAACGGGTTAAAATATATTTTAAGTTCAAAAGTTTAAAATAAAACGCGTAGGTACCTTTCCTAGCGGTCTCCATCTGCAAACCAAGCAGATACTCCTTGGCAATGTTGAGTAGCTGCTGCGCTTCTGTCAGCTCAGGCTTAGTGTCCACGTGTAAGAGAGGCACGGCGGACACCAGCCGTTGTAGGCGAGTGATGGCCTCCGTGAACTTGCCCGCAGTCGTTAGTTGGTAGCACTGCTGTAGTTGGTTCACTAGCTCGTTCAGTTTTATAGCTAGGAGAATAGAGCGAAAAAAAATTACCTCATACATCTAAATCGATTCAGGCGTTTAGAAGTTATGGTGAAATAAAGGAACACACATACATGCATACATACATACATGGGTACATACATACATACATGAATCCTGAAAACATAAAATTTTCTTTTTTGGACAGTCTTGTAATAATTAAATACAATAAGTACTTACTAATAACAGGTAACAAGTCCTTCCCACTAGCCTCCTTCCAGTTACGATGTAGATGTGCATTGAGCGGTGGCAGTGACGTCAGAGCAGCGAACGTGAGCCGAGCGCGACCGAACATGGACACGAATAGCTCTTGGTAAGGCTCAAAGTTCACTATGCCCACTTGCTCGTTCAGTAATCTGACAAAAAAACAGCAAAATAAACTTACATATATCGATTAATTTTATCTATTATTTAAGCCCTCCGCCGCGACTAAGCGATAAGCTCAAAAACTACTGAACGGTTGTTCATTTCAGCTTTTTCAACAGTAGTGGGAAAGAGACTGTGTCAAATGCCTTTGATAAGTCTAGAAATATTGATAATCTTCTGAAATGACTTGTACATGTAAAATAACATAATAGAACAGGTGCTGCTGAGCAGAGTCCAAATTCCCGCAGATGTGACATGCAGTAAGTACAATTATTAAGTTAAACCTATTTTTTTTTTCTATATTCCATCTTTTATGTAGTAATTGGTTCATAGGTGCCCACTTATGTTACATTGATTGCTGTGAATAAATGATTTTTCTTTGTTTTATTTTCTATCTAGGTGTTAGGTGTCAACTGTCAAATGCCTTTGCTAAGTCAAGAAATATTTGTAGTCTTCTGAAATTACTAGTACCTACATGTAAAATAACAGTAATGGAACGGAGACTGTGTCAAATGCCTTTGCTAAATCTAGAAATATTGGTGGTCTTCTGAAATGGCTAAGTACATATAAGTTTCACAAAGTGAAATCCATAATGGAATGTATGTCCAGTTAGAATGTTTGCTCACCTGAGTGCGATCTCGAACTGTCCAGTGGCGACATGGTCGTGCGCGGTGCGCAGCTTGCCGGACATGGCGACGCTGGCGCCGCGCGTGGGCGCCACGAAGTACTCCGCCTTCTCCTCGCCGCCGTCTATGTCCGCTATAACACACACAATTTATAATGAAAGTTACAACCGTAAATGAAAATAAGTCTTAAATAACCACGGACGCCTAAAGAGAGTGTTATAAGTTTGACGTGTATGTGTTTGTGGCATCGTAGCTCTTAAACGAATGGGCTAATTTTGATGCGGTATTGTTTTTTGTTTGAAAGCTGACATCATCGTGATGATTTATCAACATTTTTATTAAAATTTGTGCAGCTGTTTCAAGGTCATCAGCTCTTTTCGCGCGTGCTTAAAATTTACGATTTTCATTTTTCCGTCCATCTTTTAATTAGTATGTTTGGAAAGTTCTCCACGATACAGGGCTTGTTCCTTAAAGCGGTAGTGCCGGTAGTTGTCTTTAATTTAATTATTCACTAAAATCAATACAATAATAAGGATTTTTACCAGATACAGGTGCCAATTCTTCAGGTAGCTCGAGGTCTTCGTCTCCAACGTCCCAACCGCCGTCATCACACGCGTCTTCCATCGGTTCCTCACCCTCCTCACCTTCCACCTGAACGTATATCATATATTAACATCGCTAATAACAATAAACCTTAAGATAAAAGCAATAAGGGCCATTTTTCAGTAATCGTTTAACGCTAGCCGTAGCATTTGAAAGATTCATAAAGTAATAATGGACTGAAATGCAGCAGCAATACCACATGGGAATCAGGTGCACATTCCCGTGTGTAGCAGGTGTACCTTGGGTTCGTGCAGCACATCGTCGTCGTCCCCCCAGGCGCCAGTCGCCTCGAGCGGCTCGTCGCCGACGGGCGCGACGGCCGCCACGCCGCCCGCCTCCGCCGCGGCGCGGGCGCCGCCTGCTACCTCGAAGAAACTCCTGCACATTTACGTTATATATTAAAAATCTATTTTAACATATAATAAAATAGTAATGTTTGTATATAGATATTGAAGAAAAAATAACATAGGTATCGGTTATATTTTACAGCCACATTAAACAGAATTTAATAGTTTAGAAGACAAAAGAACATACGCATATAAAAAAACATGTCTTTAAAGCATCCACTTACTTAGAAACAGCAAGTAGCGGCCAGTTAGGTTGAGCAGTGTGAACTGGTAGTGGTGGTCTCAATAACTGTGCGTTAGGATTAGCCTCAGGTACAGGCAGTTCTGCCGCTTCCAGCATTGACTTCAAGTTCGCCGCCTCGTCTACTTGCTTGTGGTTTATCGCTGTTAGGTATGCTAAAGATAGCTGAAAGAAAATGGTTTATCTTCTTAAAACTTTTTTAACCCATGACTATTTCTATGTTCTGTTTGTTAAAATTTTAATGAAAAATGTTTACGTTTGTTATTTGTTTGTTGTCTTGTTTTTAGTATTAACTGTAATTTATTTATTTCTTTTTTTAAAACTTACAATAATATTTGTATGCCTATGGTTACAATGTAGCGCTCACATAACGCACATAACGCAAGATCTGTAAATTTAACTAACCTACATTGACAAATAAATATTTCTGTTTCTGTGCTATTTGAAAAAAAGTCTTGCAGATAATTAAGTATTGAACATAAAATGATTAGGTAAAAAAAACTTACAATTCTTTGCAAAAGGAAGTTTAACTAATCAACTTTAAACAGCTTTCCGTGGAGTTTCTCTTATAATAGTCGTTACTGATTATTCGTCTTCGATTGACAAGCATGTTTTTCATAGCGAATATTTAGTTCTGAATAAATTATTTATTTAATTAAAATTACAATTACTGGTGTATTTATAATTACGCATGTACGTAGTAGGACTTGAGAACAAAACTGTTGTCATATTTATAATTTACGCCTCTTTTATTATTTATTTTATTGTCTAATCTATGATAGTTTAGTTTTAATTATCTATGCTCTCTCTTCTTCCAACTCCTTGTACGGTGAACATTACTTGTGTAAAGTATTATTAATTAAATTGATAATCTATATCTACACTAAACAAAAAAATAACATATTAAATTAGAATCAGGAAGACTACGCAACATACCTGTCCAGCATTCTTCAGCAGTCTAACACTCTCAGTGACATCCCCCAGTAACAACGCGCCCTGGTACTGAGCGGAGACGTCCTTGCGTATCTCCGCTATCTTCATCATCTTCCGTAACTTGTCCAGATTGCCAGTGATCAGGTATAGGAACGATAGCTTGTCGAAGTTCTTTGTGCGCTGGTAACACATCTCTACTATCTGTTTAATAAGAGAATACGTTTTAGGTTGCCTTTTTACAGACATGGAACGTGCTGTGTCAGACAAAATAATATTTTTATTTGATAGCTCTTGTCGGTCCGTGTCTGTTACGATAGATATAAATGGGTTAATACTAACTGTATGGTAGAATATGTTTTTGTCTGACACGGCACGCGTCTGATACATTCAGTGTTGTAGATATAAACGTGTAAAAATATGGACTGTCTCGGAGACGCAGTAGGAGTATGTACGACAGCTGTGTCTCGTTCGATTCTCAGGTCGGTAAAAAAATGATAATGGGTTTATTTGTCCTGGAATGTCTCAATACCAGCCCGGTGTTTGATGCACCTCTACATAAGTACCTACTCTTCGTGTACGCACTCAATACGTACGAACATAATCAGACAGAATATAATTTTTTATTGACACCCAAGTTACATAAAATACTATTTTAAAGAATATAGTCACAATCTTTATCATATCATTTGACCAGTACTGAACGCCAAACTGACTAGAAGTTCTCTAATGAGGCTATTGTCTTTTTTATACGACGACGGTGGCAAACAGACGTACGACCTTCGAATAGCAAGCGCTTTCTCTTTTAGAAAGTGGGTGGTTACCTGATGGTTGCCGGTGGCGAGGGCGGCCTGCGCGAGCTTATCCCAGGCGGCGGGCTCGTCCAGGCTCTTGGCGGCCTCCAGCGCCACGTCGATATTGCCACACTGCAGCGCTAGAGCCAGCCGAGTGCGAGCGTCCTTCACGAAGTGGAGAGCCACCTCCGGGTACCCTGCACCATATACGTATACATCAACTTACTCGTTTATAAATTGCCCTTATAATATTTGACAAACAATTTTTTTTTATTCATTGCAACCCATAAACGCCCCACTGCTGGGCATGGCACTCTGGGGAATTTAGCCTACTATACCATGTTGGCCAGACGGGTTGGTCTAGGTTTATTTTTCAAATTTTTCTTTTCTCACAACACTCTTGTCTGTTTAAGCCTGAAGCCCACGAGTTGGTAGTGACATTATGACGCAATAAGAATACTCTTATTGCGTCACTACACGGTCAAAATTAAATACACTACTATTGGACAAGCAACCTTATCACTATATGAATAAGTGCGTGTTTCCTCACCTTTCTCCTGCAGGTAGGCTATGATGCTCTGTCCCACCAACTTGGCAGTTCGCACCATGTGCAACACTTGGTCGTATTGACGTGTCACTAACGCCAACTTGAACCTAAAACAAATGTGAAACTATTACTGTATCTACCGTATCAAGTTTTGTCTATGACAGGGGTGTGATGTAACACCCTGTAATGACAGTTGCATTAAAAAAAAGTACATACCTATATTCTGTGGGATCAATGTTGAGTACTTTAGGCTTGCAGTCCCTGTCGAGACACACAACCCTCGCCCCACTCTCGCTTGATAGCACCTTCACTGCGTATACGGGCACGTCCAGGGTGCGGATTATACCGAAGTCACTGCGGACAATCATTATTATAATCGTATATTATTATAACAACCAGTGGCGGATTCGCCCTAAGACCCAGTAGGCCCGGGCCTAGGGCGGCCAGATATTAGGGGCCCAATCGTGTCAAAAAATTCAGAAAGGGGAGGCTGGTACATACTACATGGCCTGGGGCCTAGGGCGGCCAAGACTACAAATCTGCCACTGATATCAAATGTCTCATCATTTCAACCCATAAACGTGCCACTGCTGGGCAAGGGTCTCCTCTTTCAATTTTCCTTTTCTCGCAGTGCTCTTGTGTGCATAGTCGCCTTTTACGACACCCACGGGTTGTGGGGTAGTGACATTATGTATTTAATCCATCACTATACGGAGTATAGATTTGTTTTCTATTTTTATCTATTTATTTTTTCACTGTGGCGGAAATTAGGTGAGGCCTATGTTCAACAGTGGACGTCGTTGGGCTGATATAATGATGATGATTTATGAGAAAGTATAAAACAATTTCTAACTCACCCATCCTTACAGCAATACTTGATATGGTTAGCAGTAGTATATATGAAGACGGGCTGTGGGGTGGAGTCGTCGAAGGCTCCGGACTTGACCCTAGCGCCCTCCGTCACACAGCACAGTTGCTCCAACTTCTTGGTACATAGCGTCACGGTGTGCTTACCCAGTAGGGCCACTAGCGACATGTCCGCGTTCCATATTGCGTAGCGGCATTTAGCGACTTTTACCTGGAGAAAGCAAGTAGGTGATTTAATTAATATTTTTTTTTTTTTTTAAAAAGACAACGCCCGCACTAGAGAACAAGCCCTGTGTCGCGGGGAGCTTTACAAACATGAAATTAACGGACACAAAGTACACCCAGACTAGAAACAAATATCTATGAATCACACAAATATTTGTCTCGTGTGGGAATCGAACCCACGTCACCCAGCACGGCGATGTAGTGGCGAGGCGACCACCTTAACCACTGCGCCACGGTGACAGTCAAACACAAAATATATATTGTAAACACAATCACCCTTATTACAAAATACGGACTAAGCATTAAACCAGGATTAAAATGACAACTTTGACACTAAAACAATGGCTTATGTCAATTTAAACCTGGTTTAATACTTAGTCCATATTTTGTAATAAGGGGGAATAGAATTAGACGTAATCATGGTTTGATTAAAACGTATTGCAATCCACTGCATAAAGTATTTATGAATTTTTAAATATAATACGCGTAGATCCTGTATATATTAATTACATATCTATACAATTAATTTGTACATACAAATTTGTAATCATCATTATAATTTTCACCCCACATCCAACCACTGTTTGGTATCGACACCCAAAACACAACATTTTTAATAAGAAACAAATTCTATTGCCTGTAAGTGTTTGCAAACATACGATTTATGTACACAAACAGAAAAATCGATCAGGTGGCCAAAAATAACAGTCTCTGTATAGAAATTCGAAACGTCAGTCCGCTATCAAGCATTTATCATCATCATCATATCAGCCCAATTACGTCCACTGCTGGACAGAGGCCTCACCTAAATAGTTGGCAGTAAACCTACAGTTACCACGTTGGCCAGACGGGTTGATACAAGGTTTTGTTTCAAGTTTTCCTTCTCTAGCGCAGATGTTATGGCGTGATTTTGCCATAATCGGCTCTTACGACTTCCCGGAATGAGAGGGTATGGTGACACACGTCAAGCTTTACATAAAAAAAAGAAATAAAATTAAGAAGTAATTTGTATACTCTCTATAACTCACAGAAGCAACAGTCCTCTTCTGCTGTACATCCAAGAGCTGCACACAGTCAGGTTCCCGCAGCAGCAACATGCCAGTACCGGCGTACATGATCTCTTCGCAGGTTGGGGTCGATATCTTCTTGGATACTTCGTTCTTTAGGTTCTTTATCACTAGCTGGAAATTTTTTGGTAGTTAGTATTTTGTTGAATGTAGGTGTAGATGGCGCCACCCGAGTGTACTTTTGATAGAAGGTAGGTAGAGAAAAAACTTAAACACAGTTTGAACTAGCGACTTATTCTGGATAGCTTGTGAAAAAATAATTGCATGGTGTTTTTTTGGACAAACAGCTTTTATATTTTGTTTACTATAACTTCTAAAATTAACAATAACACAGTTGAGTTCCGATAACTGCCTATCTACTGCTTTCAATTTACAATCTGACCCGGACAAAAAAAAACAGATTATACGTATTTAAACAACAGTCAATAAGTTTTCCAAAACTTAACCGTACCTGATTATTCTTCTCCAAAGCGGCGAACCTGTTCCTAGCGACCCACACGGCGGTAGTGGCAGTCCCGCGGGCTGGCTCAGCGCTGGGGGCCTCCGCCCCGTCCCGCGGGGCCGCGTACAACTCGTACGAGCTATTGTCTCCGACACGCCAGTTTACTAGCACACACCATTCTGCGTGGTTTAGCGACATGCTGTCGACAAAAAAGTTGCGTATCAAACTTTTATCTTTTCAGAATTGTCTTATTTATTTATTACTAGCTGACCCGGCGAACTTTGTATCGCCATATTTTATTATTCGATAATGTTCCATTTTAAAAATTTTATATGGAGATTTTAAAACCCAAAATTTTTTGTATAATTTCTTACATACATGCTTTGGCTCGACAATAGCAAATACAAAAAAAAAAACCAAATCGGTCGAATCGTTCTCACGTGAATAGAACACATACTTTTCAGCGATCCATTTTTATTTATATAGATTTGTAAGGTCTCTTTTATTGTTTGATCTATTAGGCGCCGTTCACACCGCCCCGGTGTTATGCGGTTTGCAATCGAGTTCTGCGTTTTAAGTTCACACTTGCGTACCTACTGCGCTGCGTACTCAACAATTGGTGTCTGACTATTTTTGGTGTGTTTTTCTAAGCTATCGCATGGATTACAGTGAACGCGCAATGCAGACCGCCGGGGCGGTGAGTTTTTTTCGCATTTATAATATAGACTAGCTAGGTAAATAGTAGTATTCCAGATTTATCACCATCATATCAGTCCATTGTCCACTGTTGAACTTATGTTGAGGTTTATGCCTCACCTAATTTCCGCCACAGTGAGCGATTTTGTGCCGCCCGCATCCAACGGCCACCCGCAACCTTTAGTAGGTCGTCGGTCCATCTGGTGGGGGTCCGTCCCACGCTGCGCTTTTCCGACTATAACTTCATACTTTTATATTTCGACTATAACTTCATACTTCAGCCATTTTGGCGTGATCAACAAACTTCCATACATACATCCTTACGAACTTTCGTATTTATAATTTTAGTAAGATTATTGGTATTATTTAGCTGAAGGTGGTTCAGAATATGCGCTATACAAGTACGTATACTGGCCCACGATGTTAACTAAGATCATAAATAGGGAAGATAGTGTAGTTTTACCTGTAAGGTTGGTTCCTGCCTCCTCCTTTGATCTGCATGACGGGCGTGACACGGTTGGTCGTCATATCCAGTTTGCGCAGTTGTCTGTTAACAAACAACAACTGCTTTATGACATTCCGCTAGATTCTAACAGTTTGTTCATTGCAATCGTCTTTTTTAGTCTTAACAGAAAAAACGGCAGACTTAAATGACACTTAGAGAGAGGAAGTGAGATGTGGAAGAGTGAAATAGACTGTTGTTGACTCCAAATTTCAATTATCCTCTATTTTCAAATTATTTAACGAAAATTCATTCATCCAAAAATGACAGTGTTTTTGTTAACATTTTTGTGGCACTTGGGTTTTAAAACCAAGATATTTTGCGCAACAGTCGCAAATCGAGGCAAGAGAATTGTCATCAGCTTAGGGACCAGAAGTATGCTCGTTTATCCAAATAAACGAGTATAATTCTGCATAAAAAGTGAAACAAATACCTGTCCTTGATATAGAAGAGCATATTATTATGCACGGCGTACGCGGGACGTTCGCGCTGCAGTTTGAAGAGAATCATGCCCGCGTCGTGTCCCGCCGCGAACAGGTTCAGTGTGGGGTGTGCTGCTAGTACCCAGTACCTGAAATTGTTGCAATATTCACGTCACTATACAATAACATAAGTATAATCTTAAAATACAAAAAAAAACACTATGTTTGTATATGCAAAACTTCCTAATAATATTAATAAAATTAAAATTAAAACCTATATTAATTAAATAAATAATAATAAAATTGTATGTCTGTCTGGAGATGATGATTGGGACTATGTCAAAACGCACAATGAGCAACTTTCAAAAAGAGGTTGGACTATTGTTATATTTAAGTTACCTCTCATCTTCCCTCTTGAAGGACTGCAAGCAGGTCCTCTTGGTGAGGTCCCACACCCTGATGAACCGATCCTCACCATTGGACAGGATCAGCTCGTGGCGCGCGTGGAACAGCACGCACGAAACGTTGTTGTAATGTCCACGGCATGTGTCCACTTCCCACGCCTGGACAAAGTGGAAAAGTGTCAGGTGGATCTACGGTGGAAATTACGGATTTCTCGTCCAAAAATGAACGCGAAAACGCGTCAATGAATGGCGAAAGACTACTTCTCAAAATTCTTAGGTCTATTCAAGAACACCGCATTAATCAACGTATATCTATTATGGTTGCCAACACACGGCACGACAATACCACGTACAGTTACACCTGTTTTTGGTTCGAACTGAGAATCGAACCCAGATTCCTTTATCATCGATTAATATTACAATACATTTTTTTTTATTGCCTGAAGTGGCAGACGAGCTAGCGGCCCACCTGATGGTAAGTGGTTACCGCCGCTCATGGACGTTGGCAATGTTAGGGGCACAGCCAAGTCGCTGCCTACCTTTGGAGAATAGCTCTCTTTAAACCTCGTTTGAAGATTATTTTATTATTAAGAAGATTTACAAAAAGGAGCTGCCTGTAATATTGTATGGTACATAAAATTACTTACCATAGCACCAGTTTTATATTAACAATAAATTGCCTGAAAATGTAATGATTAGAAAAGCATATCATGCAAGTAACGAATTGAAGACCACACCGAAAGTTTTGTTGAACCTGATATTTACAACGAAAAACAAATTTTAAATGATTCGTTGACGTCACCTAGGTAATTAACAGTTTGAGCTCTAATCTAGCACTAGCAAATTAAAATGTACTATATTGCTAAAGCTGTAAAGCACAATTTCCATATTTAAGTTAATGTAGTTATCGGAAGGTTACACGCAATATTATTACAAAAAGAGTCGGTTTAAATACAGTTATTAAATAAGTGTTATATTTTTCAGGTTTCGGTTTTTAAGGTTAATTTTAAGGTCTATTTGTTGTTACAATCTCGTGTAAACGTTGCAAGAATCACTAAAATCGAATATTAATAAATGTATCTTTTCTTTAAACAACTTATACAGTGAAAAATTCTTTAAAAATATTTTAAACAATCTATACAATAATATTATATACATATTTAAATAAAACAAGTATGTTAGTAAGGAATAATAACTAAAGACCCACAAACAGCGTTGGGCCCATTTTTTAAACTCCATTTCCAAATGAAAGGTGACATGTAAAACATACACTGCCGCTATGAACTTAGTAAATTTCTTCCTTTGTTTTATCAGGGTAAAGCATAATAATAATATATTCATCTTTCTAAATAGCATTGGTATTTTCCTACATAAAATGCGCAGACAAATATTCCCGAAAACATTAAATCATTTTAGATAAATGTTAAACAATAATGGAAAAAAGCAATTCATCGTCAGGACTTAAACCTGGATATCCATTCCAGTGCTCTACTAGCTTCTCCATTATAATTAGTTTACTTGCTGACGTCATAGCAACGAACGAAGCTCTTGTCCATTGACAGATGACACTAATGACATTAATGACAGAAAAACTAAACCACCAATCAGATGACAGCGGATTAAAAGCGTTCTGTACACCAAACACCATCTTATCACGTCGATACCTTGGCATCATTCATTCTCCACAGTTTGACCTGCCGGTCGTCTGCTCCCGACACGATGAGGGGGAGGGAGGGGTGAAAGGCGGCCCAGTTCACCCCCCTGTCGTGACCCTCCAGCACGTGCTTCACGACAGCATCTGCCTGTAAAATCAGTTGCTTTCAGCAACATAGGCGTTGCGTTATAACATAGATAAATACATACATATTCGAGCTATGATATAAAACATGCAACTACTATGCTAGATATAATATTATTATAGGAGATATACTCAGTGTTTCTCAAACTATTTCATTCACCATTCCATTCCAAAAAATTAAATGCAAACCTTCCCTATTTTTTACATATAGTCTTGCCAAAAACATGCAAAAAAATATTTCTACAACTCCCCCTGTGTCTAGGAACCCCAAGGTCACTACCGCAAACTTTGAGAAACACTAGTCTAACTACTTAAAAGCATCGATCATATTACTTTAGATACAAGCTCTCATACAATACGCATACAAAATATCATGTAAAGTATCATGTTAAATACAGAACTTTTTTTTAATGATTTATTAATAATTACTACTGGAGAAACCGGCAATAAAAATAATTAGTGTTACAAGACCAATAAATGCCGGGGCATAACAAGCTGGTACGAAAAAGTACGAATTAAAATTATTGTGCCTTATTAGCTAGGTGTCATTTTTAGCGAGGCGAACATATTGTGTCTAGTAATATAATATAATCAATGCATTCGAGTGCGGAATATAAGTTCAGCGGTGGATTAACCTTTTGCTCACCAAAGGATCGAATATAGCCGGCAAAATAAAATGATACTTATTATTAGCAATACAATATATTTGTGATAGTCTGTTTGTAAATATGTACAAACATCAATGGAGGTCATAAGGTTAACTCGACAACAAGAGATAAATATGTTATGACCTATAAATTTTGCCCATTTTCTCTGAGAGTTTCCAACTAAAATAATAATTTAATTCCGAATTTATCATGTAAGGTAGCGAAACCAAAAGAATGGCGACCTTAACCGCATCTAATTTTGATACTAATTAAAACTAATTTGGCATTCATGCATCTCCCCTAAGGCAAAAAAAAGTAAAAAGACAATATATTGGAAAAGGGTTTACTATGTTTAAGTCATGCTGAATAATTATGATTGTATTGCATGTATCTGTCCACAAGTTAACTACATAAACATGATTATGTTATCTACATAATAAAAAGAGCAATTTGCATAAACTCTATGGTATACTCGTACAAGTACATATACTGCGTGCAAAAATAAATCTAAAAAGGTATATAATTCACATTGATTACAAGTTAAAACCTACTCTATATATATAGAATAGGGTTTAACTATAGGATATAGTAAAAAAATACTATTTTAATAGTTTTTTTGGGTAGTGGTAACTGATAAGTGATTTATTTATAATTACAATTTGATTATAGAAAAATATCAAAAGGTCTCTGCAAGTTAGACCAGTATCTCCGGCTAATTCTCCTGTAAAATCCCCGAGTTTAGAAGACTATGCTATAACATAGTCTTCTAAGGTAATATAATTTATTATCATAAGAAATTCAAAATAAATTTTATTGACGGCTGCAAAATATTGACGGCAATTTATTCAATAATTTTTACAATTCTGTTCTTAACTATTATCAAAATTATACCTGTCCAAACAGATCAGTGGCTTGTGGGTTCCTCAGATGTTCTGCTAGCCCGCTGGGTCCCGGTGCAACACTTTTCTTTCTAAGGCCGGAGAAGTCCCACACTCGCACGGACTGGTCCAGGGAAGCAGAGACTAGCAAGTCATCAGTGGGGTGGAATTGTGCACACATCACATAATGGTTGTGACCGGTAAGAACGCTTATACACTGTCTGGATTGCCAGTTCCATATTCTTATTGTCTAAAATTAAAAAAAATTGTCAACAAATTATTATACATTTTTGGAAAAGTAGTATGTATAAAATTAAAATATCATAAAATGGCAGTGCCAAATCTTTCAATTTGAACCATGCAGAAATTAAAGATTATTATAAAACTCGAAACAAACCTGATCATCAGAGGCGCTCAATATCCAGGGGTATTCATGGTGGAAGTATGTGGTTCGTACATAGTCCAAGTGGCCGAGCAGAGTGAACAAACACCTTCTTTGTTTATAGTTCCATACCTATAACAGTAATTGCATTTAGCCCAAAGTAAGCAAATATAAGCTTGTATTATAGAAACAAACATTTGCATATACCATACAAATATGTGTGTATACAATTGTGGGCTGTTCCCCCCAAAAAACACAAAATTTATAGAACTGCTAATCAATTCAACAAATCAAAGAGTAAGTAAATATCTATTTGTTCATTAGCCTTAGTTTGAATTTTAATAATTTGATGTTATTAACGGTGAAGGAAAACATCGTGAGGAAACCCACATACTTTAGAAGAAATTCTATGGGTATGTCTGATCCACCAACCCGCACTAGGCCAGCGTGTGTGGATTATGGCCTAAACCCTCTCAGCTCTCTAGAAAGAGGAGAGGAGACCCGAGCCCAGGAGTGGGACATTAATGAGTTGCTGATGAATGTTATTAATTGCAAGTAAAATGATTTATTAAGTTGATGTTGACTAATAAATTAAATATGTTTGATAAAAATTTATACATATTGAATTTGAAAAAGATCTATGTCTATTGTTGATTAACACTCACATAACACCTGTGTCGACTGATACAGGTGTTATGTATATATTATTTAATTTTTGTGTTTACATTATTTAGTAAATTCTGGTCATACTTAGGTCATTGTTTGCCCATAAATGTTATGATTTTAAGTTATATTTATATAAGATCTTGTTTAACATGAGTTAAGCTTTTCCAAAACTAAAGAATGTGCTGTAACTAAGGTGTAAAAATATAAATAGAAGCTAATTACTTAAAGTCCACACAGAAAAGAACAAATGTCTGTTGAACATTTTTTGGAGAATATAGAACGTATTTTAATGTTATTTCTGCTCATAGTTGAAGATGGGTTACACTAATTACATAGTCCAATTAAGAATCATATGTCTACCCCTAAATACGTGTCATTATCATGACGAAACATACGAAATAAAAATCACAATATAATTTAATTTTTTTATCACAAACCTTGATCTTATAGTCATCGCCACCAGATACAAAGAGCGGTTGTTGTTGATGGAAGCATATGCCACGCACAGGACCATCATGATCATCAAATTTCTCCAGCAATGTGCACATACGATAATCCCAAAGTTGTATCACGCCATTGTGCAAACTGGCTAAAACCCATGGCCGCTTGGCATGAAAGGATATACCTTTCACCCTCGCCGACTTAGTTTCGAACTTTGTGAGCATATCTCTAGTAAAACGTAGAGATATTATAGAAAATTCCCATAAAACACAATAGCTCCACACAATCAAACGTCAGACAACCGGCTGACGTGACACGTCTGACGAAACTAGAGGTGCCCCAAATTGTTTATCAAGATTAATGTTATGTTGTTCATGCAATATAGTTACTAATTGTTATATAAAATTTGAAATAACTACTATATTCATTAATTTATATCGTTCCTACTAGTTGATACATATATTTTGCACTATAGTAATTATACAGTTTAAACAATAATAAACTAAGTAGCCAATTTGAGAAAAATTGCTTCTTTTATAAAAAATTAAGATTGAATACCTTTATCGCCAACGCCCATAACGAGTTGAAAAATTAAAAACTGACATTTCTCTATCAATAGGTACATTTGTCATACGTAGTATCTCTTATTAGTCTGTGCATTTGTCTATGAACTCGTGTTTATCAACAAAGGCACGTTATTTATTAGTGTATTAAGTGCTTTGGGTATCTCATCATAATTCTAATAAAATACAAAAATATGGACTAAAATTTCGTGTTAATTTATTAACAAATAACATATTATTACAAAGTTTTCAACCGCCTGTTACATTCATAACCTCTCAACATGTTCTCACCTGCAGAAATGAAAGAAAAAATAAAAGAAATGGGTAAAATATGCATCCCAGGCATGCGACTAAGCTTAATAAATAGTGAATACATAGCTGGACCTGGAACTTATGAACTCAGAGGTTATATTTATGCTTCATTAGCAGGTGTCCTAAAGATGGAAAAAAATGAAAATGATGTAAGATATCAAAATGGTTCTGGTTACCTAACATAGATATCCTAATAAACACTTTGGAAAACTGAAGGGCACTACAATATTTTGTTTGTAAATCCTTTAGATAAATTAATTTTCAGAAGTATCCATTGTTTGATGAAATTATTAATGTGTTGAATATCTTTCTATTACTGTTCAGAGATTTTGCATATTTTTTTACAGGTCAATGTAGTAACAGTAGACAGCCCAAAGACACCAAGTGTGCTGCCTAAGTCAGGAGATATTGTTACAGCTAAGGTGACAGTTGTAAATCCAAGAATGGTTCAATGTACAATCTTGTGTGTTGGTCCATCAGTCCTTGTGAGGCCATACAGAGGAATTTTGAAAAAAGAAGACATAAAGTCAACTGAAAAAGATAGAATTGACCCTTATAAATGTTATAGGCCTGGAGATATTATATTAGCGAGAGTGGTATCCTTTTATATACAACAGAATTATCTATCATACTCATGTGAGGAGACACCCATGTATGCCCAGCAGTAGTATGTAAGTGGTAGTTACTGATGACGAATATTATTCTTCATCATATCAGTCCAATGATGTCCACTGTTGAACATAGGCCTCACCTAATTTCCGCCACAGTGAGCGATTTTGTGCCGCCCGCATCCATATTATTCTTACAAAGATAATATTGCTGTATCATCATGATGATGATACAGAAATATTATAATATAATGATGATACAATACAGTCTAATTAATTTTTTTTTAATCTTTTATTTTCAAATAAAAGATTCAAAAAAAAATAATTACACTGTAGGAATATTCATTCTTAAAGAACATGTCAAATCCATTAGACCTTACATTAATAAATCCACACCATCTATCTCAATTAACACCATCTTAAATAATGATAAAGTAGTATCTGATGTAGGATCCGATAATATTGCATTAAATGTACAGACATCTAGCATATTTATTTAAAATTTGTTATCTAACAATTCTCTCTGGGTCTGGTACATAATACAATCCCTTAATACATGCATTACATCATCTACTTCTCCACAAACCTCGCAATTAGGTGATTCAACTTCTTATTCTTCTTGGGACTTACTTCTTATTGGGATAATGTTCTGATCGTCATCTTTGAGCTATAACTATACTATATACTATTCCATTATTCCTCTTTATTTTCAAATTCTTAAACCAAGGTATTCGAGAGAAGGCTGATATTGGACCGTTTTGTATAAGAATCTTTGGACGGAAAAATATTTGGACAAAATATTCAGTATAAAACAATTTTAATTTAGAATCAGAGCCTTGTGTTATAGCTAAATTTGGCCAACCTGTTAGCCTCCTCATAATTCAATTTCATGTTACAAAAACTTTTACTCCTATACTTTCAAGTTTGAACAATATTGACATCATCATCATCATCTTATAAAACCTGACCTGTAGTCCAACAGTCGGCAGTACAATCCAGTTACATTACTATATAGTAATTATAGTAAATTAAACTGGTAATTTCTAAAATCCTATGAGTACAGTGATTATTTTTATTATTTAATATTCCTTATATCAAATATCAGCTACCCATGACTGAAATTCACTGGTATCATCTATCAACTGCTGAAAATGAACTGGGAGTTGCAATAGCTACAGCGGAAGGGTCACCACAAGGTGTCAGCATGTTGCCTCTAAGCTGGTCTGAGATGCAGTGCCCCAAAACATTGGCGAAGGAACCCAGAAAAGTGGCCAGAATCATTCCAGAATATATCAATCAGACCTTATTCTCTATGGGAGACCATAATACAAATAAATTAGAAGAAATAAAAGAATAAAAATATGTGCTTGTAATTATCTGTTTTCTCCGCATTCTTCCTGTAAAAATAATATTCTTGTCCAATGAATTTCGAAGACAGCATGCTTATTATGGTATTCGTGGTTTATTTCGCAATAGTATGAACCTAAAGGATCGTACCCATTTAAGACGAAAATTGAAATCTATTTATTGTTAAATAAGGTGAAGTGTTTGTTTAGTTAAATGTGCTAATCTCAGGAACTACTGAACCAAATTAAAAAATATTTAAGTGTTGGATGGCTTACTTATCAAGGAAGACTATATTAAATGCGAATTTACTAATGTAAACATACGGCTTTTGGTATTCGTTGTATTACTATTTTGTTGGGTAACATCATCAGCAACCCATTAAGTCCCACTGCTGGGCTCGGGTCTCTTCTCCTCTATCTAGAGAGCTGAGAGGGTTTAGGCCATAATCCAACAATAAACAGGGGTAACAATTTAGTAGAAAAAACAATTTGGTGAACAAATTATTTGCTCCTAATAGTAAACAGTTGAGGGGTATTGCCGGAACATAGTGTACGGCTGGCAGAAGCACAGAACACTTATACCCTGACGGCCAGTGACGGGGCAGAAGCACCTGCACGGTGCACGGTGAATCCAACTGTTAAAATACGTCTTATATTAGTCATTACTCATTAAAAATGTATAGTAACGAATTTCTTCTGTAGAGTGGGTTTAGAATAAATTCATAAATATCAATTTAATTTACTGAAATCGACTAAATTTGTACGTTGTTTTCATTTATCTATAATATGTATGTATTTACAAAAAAAAAAAATATTTAAGTAGTATATCAGTTTTTAGTACCCATACACAAGCAAATATAATTGCTTACTTTGGGACTAGATGGCGCTGTGTGAATGTGGTAGAATATTATTATTATTCAAATAATTAAGAAATCGCAGACACTAAAATGAATAATGTCTAAAAATATTGGTTACGGAATCTAAGTTATAATCGAATGCGCTGTTTGGAAACAATTTTTATTAGATCACAAGCTGTCCCGGCGAACTTCGTACCACCTACTTAATTTATGGTTTTATGAAAGTATACCTACCTACCCTACCTATCTACTCTACCTACCTACCCACCCTACCTACCTACCTTCTACATACCTGCCTACCCTACCTACCTACATAAAAACTAAAAAAAAACCTAAAAACCATCCTTGAACTTCAACGAACATTTAAAAAAAAACAATTGGCCAAATTGGTCCAGACTAAAATGTCTATTAAAAAATAAGGGTTGATCGTAGAAGGGTGAAAATTGAGGATTGTATGTATTTTTGTATGTTGTATCATAAAAAAATAGAAATTAAAAATTTTGTCTAAAAAATAAAATTTAGGGGTGGACTACCCCTAACATTTAGGGTGATGAAAAATAGATGTTGGCCGATTCTCATAGATACCGGATAAGCACAAAAAATTTCATCAAAATCGGTCAAGCCGTTTCGGAGGAGTATGGCAACGAAAACTGTGACACGAGAATTTTATATATTAGATATACCATAGACCTAGGATCCGCGCGCTACCGCAGAAGACAAACATAGCGCGGAAACGAGAGGTCAAATTGATATGCACGCTGTAAAAGAGTGAAAGAGATGAAAGATAAAATGAGATGTGCCAATATTTTTTCAATTAGGGGGCCATAGCGGCTCGCGTGTTTTACTGTCAACTCTTATTTTGCTAAAATATTTACAAATCGTGCAATAAATTGCTTAAAAGGTGTGCCAGTATCATGGTGATCTGTTCCGTAACCAATTGTGACGTGACAAGAAGGAATAACCCAGAGAAATTTCACGTTTCTTAGGTAAATACAAAAATCTAATGAATTTTTGCAAACCTTATTTTGTGAAATTGGTGCTTTTAACTGAGCAAAAACCTATTTTGTTGGACGTATTTAGGCTTCTTCTTCGTTATGTTGATAATATTTTATGTATATACGATATATTAAAGCTTTTTTCGTGTAAAATAGGAAAATGTTTGTTTACGGATAGGGCTTGACGAAATGATGACGTCATGGGTATCGATAAAAGTCGATAGTATTTTTAAAACTGTAATTATTCCGTCAATTCTCTAAATCATCGTAATATGTGCGTTAACGCCTTAAGGTAACCACTATTGTAATTGAGTGAAGCACACTAACTTATTTACATCTCTCTATGTTTTTAATACCTATTTTTAAAGTAGTTGTTTCTCACAAATTCAGTAGGTAGTACTTAAAATATAAGCTTAGTGAGTCAGGTGAGCCATTAAGTTAGTGATATTTTTGTCTTTTATTTTAGGTTTCCAACGAAAACAGCGTCACGTGACAAATGGATACGTATTATAAATAGACCAGACTGGACCTCAAAAAAATATTCAACTACTTACATATATATAAATATAAAACATTAGTTAAAGCTTTCCTCGATAAATGGGCTAACCAACCCAAAGATTTGCTGTATTTTCACAATTATTTGTTATATAAATGTTTTCCGAATATAAAGATAAAAAAAAAATTATGTTATACAACGTGTTTAAATATCCTGTGATTGTAAACCATCCAATAAATTTTCTATCATTAAGTACAGCTATATAGAATATAATCGATCAGATATATTGTTCTAGTTCATCATGACATTGACCATAAAAAACTTAGGCAGTAAGGTTTATGGCCTGCTTTCTTACTCTTCAGCAGCCCATTAAGCCCCAATGCTGGGCTCGGGTCTCATCTCGAGAGCTGAGAGGGTTTAGGCCATAATCCACTTACGCTGGCCTAGTGCGGGTTGGTGAATCAGACATACACATAGAATTGCTTTTAATTTGTAAAATCTTTCCAAACAACCAAAACCAACAAAAAAAATAGAGGTGGCTCAATAGCCCATGTCATGTCTGTCAAGTGTCATTTGAATCAATGTCAAAATTAAAATGTCAACCTCAACCAGTTTCATCCAGGTGATCGAAAACTAGAAGTCGTCGATTTTGTACGAGAAAAGATTATTATATCACAAAAAAGATAACAATTAACTCTGTAGTAATAACGTATCATTCCATTGTGTACTTAATGTGTGTATTTAGTGCAATGAGGTCACTAATAGTGGTTATCACAAAGTAAATTAAGTTTGTCCATGACAAACCGTTTTGTTTGATAATATAGTTAGTAAATTAAGTAGTTAGTAAGAGTTATACTGTCGGTGTAGTCGTGTTGAAGGCGTTTCAAGATGAAGTTCGCGGAGCACTTGAGTGCTCACATAACACCGGAGTGGCGTAAACAATATATCAACTATGAGGCAAGTATATCACGGTGTAATAACCTTCATAATAGTATGATAAGAGCCCTTTATGTGTGTTATTAATAGATTTGAAAGTTACCCACTTTTTAATATATTTTTGTAATGAGTTTTACCTGAATATTAATGTTTATTTTGATGAGAAATTTGAAAATGTTTTAGGAAGTTGTTCATATTAAAAATACTGACATGAACAATTTCTATAATATTCAATAAAAAATATAATAGCATTTTAACATTATTAATAAAAGTACTTACATAACTAATTAAAAAAAAATATACTCCTAGTAATTTTATAGAAACTAGCGTAATATATACAATTATTGTATTGCCTTGAACATACCATTCTTGGGCATGTATCTCTTCAAGAAATATATTTTATGAAGTCTACAATTTACCCTCTAAATTTTCTATAAATACTGATGCGGTGTGGTCTTGACTGAAAACCAGCGATGACTGGTGACACGCACTGTCAACAAGACCTGCTGCTCCCTTGCTACAACACATAATTATTAGTTCATTATATCATTATGGTAACCTAATGTAATATTCTAACATATTCTACGACATTCACATAGCACCATCTAGTCCCAAAGTAAGCAATTATATTTGCTTGTGTTATGGGTACTGAACAACTTGATATACTACTTATATACATTTTTTTTCTCTCGACACAGAACAAACCTTTATGCTCATTACACAAAGATTTGTCCTGGGTGGGGATCGAACCCACAACCTCCCGGTTTAGCAGTCAGGGTCACTAACCACTAGACCAGTCATCAATGTAAAAAATATGGCAATATAATCTTTATTTATTTATTACATAATTCCAATACTTTATCAGGAAATGAAAGCAATGCTGTACACAGCAGTGGAGGAAGCTCCGTCAGCCGAGAATGTGGAACCGGAGGTGCTGTCACGGCATTTTGCTAACTTTGATGAGTCGTTCTTCCATTATTGTGATCAGGAACTTAAGAAAATCAACACATTTTATTCAGGTAAGGTGATCTATTGTTGATTATATGTTGCTGAGATTAGAGAGTGCAACCAAACATAAAACAACTGAACAGCTTTATAATATTAGTATAGATAACAAATTCAGATGTGTGGGAGAAGCTCCCATTAAGGAATATATACCCTCATCTGTTATTTATTAATGATAAGAAATAAATGATAGATAATATTCACATTGACTTATTGCAAATATTTTGCCTAGTTAAATCGCGCCCGGATAATATTAATATCGTGCGCAAAGTTTTTTGTTGGAGTTATTTCCAGCATGGTGGAATGAGATTGGAGTCCATACCTTTTATTTTTTTCATAAAGTGCTCTCATCAATTATTTACTCGAAAAAAACATCAAATGAAAGCCTATTTACAGAGGGGGGGACATACATTTTACCACTTTGGAAGTGTCTCCTGCGAAAACTATTCAGTTTAAAAAAAAAATGAACTTAGAAACTTCAATATCATTTTTGAAGACCAATCCATAAATACCCCACACATATGGGTTTGATGAAAAAAAATTTTTGGGTAAGTATGGGAACCCAGGGAAATTAAGAATAAAATATTATCCGGGCACGATTTAACTAGGCAACCTATTTGCAATAAGACAATGTGAATATTATCTATCATTTATTTCATATCACTAGTAAATAACAGATGAGGGTATATATTCCGTAATGGGATCTTAGACCATCTATAAATGTAATCTATATGATATCTTCCTCTTTCAGAAAAACTTGCGGAAGCAACTCGTAAATTTGCAACCCTACAAAGCGAGCTCAAATCTCATTTCGAAACAATCAAACCTAAAGGCGGAGGGGATAGTAAAAAGGCGATACCTCGACGGAAAGTCCAGGAATTAAAACTGGCATTCAGCGAGTTCTACTTAAGTCTTATTTTACTTCAGAACTATCAGAATCTGAACTACACGGGCTTTAGGAAAATATTAAAGAAACATGATAAGGTATGTTTTGTTTTCATGATAAGATATCTTAGTATTTATTAGGATAATCCTTTATGCTGACAGTCTGCAGGGTCGGTGATGTCATGGATAAATATGTGGTCAATGCAAATGGTATAGATAACTGAGATATATAAGATAGTCTTTTTGACCTTAGTGCATCATAATCAACAATCATCATCATCATATAAGCCCGACGACGTCCACTGCTGAACATAGGCCTCACCTAATTTACGCCACAGCGAGTGGTCCTGTGACGCCTTTTTTTCAATCAACGATGTTGAATGAAAAAAAAAAAAATAAAGGTGCAAACAAACTTGGCTTATGTGATGCCATGCCAGATTGGGACAACCAAAAAGATTTGATCGCGTCAACGACGTCACATAAGATAATTGTAGTTCTAAATAATTATTTATCTGTCAGTATGAAAACTGATGTTTTTGATGAATGTAACATAACATAAGCCAGTTTGTTTGCACCTTTATCTGATTGCTTGGTTACGCCGCGGTAGCGCGGATTCTAGGTCTATGATTGCGGCACATCTGTGTTGGTTACCTGGTTTCAATGTTGGTTGTTGTTCTTTAACTAGCATTTGTCCGCGGTGTTCGGATTCGCCTTGTTGAGGCGCGGGATCACATTATCGGGGTAGCTTGTGTTCGCCAGCTCTCCAACTATTATCAAAAAACCATGCTTATCCGCCACTCAGTCGCTAAGACAAATATGTGAAAGACAAACTAAAACAATATGGCATTTATAATATTATTAATAGCAATAATAGAGTGACCGAAAAAAACATGTTTTCGCTTGGACATAGTTGATAATTAAGTACTTTTTTATAATTAAAAATAAAACGTGATTTTCTTAATTTAAAAAAATATAAATACGACGTGACTGGTAGTACTCGGTCATGCTTCTAGGCATTATCAACTAAAGTATTAGTATTGCATTGCTATATAATTATGTATACCTACTACTATTTTCATCTTGACACCTATAATTTCCTAAAAACAGCTGCAGTATTAAATTTTTTGTGATCAGTGTCAATTCAATACACTGATTATAATGTATAATAAAGGTTGTATACCCGTGTCTCGGCAAGAACATAAGATATTGGCCCTGTACCTGTCCAATTAAGCCCAGCGCACACCGCTGGAGGCGCGGTGGAACGCATTTCCTTGAGTAGAGCGCGCTGAATTAGGTGACCCCGAGCGGCGCCAAGAGCCCTTGAGAACTTTCGAGCCGAGCAGTTACACACTTGCTCGCATGGTAGTTCGAGGATGCTACGAGCGCCGCGTGCGTATTTATCCTTGGTATACTAATGCACCGTCCATGCACCATGTCAAGTTCGCTGTGCTTTAAATTAAATTGCTATTTTCAAATGCACTCCGCCACGCCGCTACGGTGGTGTGCGCTGGGCATTACAACGCTTCGACAAAAATTATATTATGTGTAATCAGGACAGTATATTATATTAAAATAAATATTTGAATATTAAATGGAGACCTAGGGGGCTGATCGCTCCTCAGTCGTATTGTCATCCCATTGGACTCTAAAGGAGGGTAAAAAGGACGCATTTGTTGATGGTGTTTAGCATCGCCAATATAAAGTACATCACAGCGCCTTACCCATTACGACCAATAGCAAAAGTGGATCTTAAAATCAAATTGAAGTTAGTTGAATAAAGACCTTAGTCGAGATACATCGCTTTGGAAATGTACACCTTGTGTTTATTTATCATAACGCTGAAAGTTGCATCAGGATTTTTTATGGATTTTCTTCGTCTTATGTTTGCGGCGTTTGTTGTGCGATATGGCATGGATAATTGTTTTTGTATTGGCCAATTAATATTGTTGTTGATTTTATTATCGTATAGTATTGTTAATCAGGTGATAAAATCGTGAAGGTCTTATAATACATACTTAACTACTTATGGGGCTACTACTACGACATATTGAGAGATCTTCGTTTTTTGAGTATAATACTCAGATTTAATAGTTTTTTTTTAATATTGTACCACATTCACACAGCGCCATCTAGTCCCAATTTAAGCAAGTATATTTATTGTGTTATGGTTACTAAACAACTGATATTTTTGTTTGTAAATACATACATATTATAGATAAATTACAGACACAGAACAAACCTTCATGCTTATCACACAAAGATTTGTCCTGGGTAGGGATCGCATCCACGACCTCCGGCTTAGCAGCCAGGGTCATTAACCACTAGACCAACAGGTCCAGTCATTACGTCAGTCAGTTACAGATATAAGTCTAAATATAATATTAGGAATAGGAAAACTATATTCACTATGCATCCTTCGAAGTTAGTTTGATTAAAATCGTTGCGTATTCCAAGACAGGTTAGACCTTCTCGGAGATTCCCGAGTGCCATAACTTGGGTTTTGTAAGGGTTCTTCGCTGTTTACAGCAGTGAGTATTTGCACAATAGACTAAGAAATAGGGGGGTGCGATTGTCTCGTACCGTAAAAATAGGCGTTATTGAAGTTCGTACGATTATGGCTTCTGACATGACGGAAAAACCCAATACTTGTGTATTTTCTTGCCTTCCCAGGAATCATAAATAATTTATTTCCTGATCAGGGGTTTACAGTGGTGTTTGTGTCCAAATACGTATGGCGAAATGTGGGTGTGATTCAACTCTGCCTACATATTCAGGAAAAAAGCGTGATATTATTATTAAAGATATTATTATATGAGTAGTATTGTACAAAATATTGCTGATGACTTAGTTATTTCGATATTATTGTGTGGTTTTCCTTATTTCCTTTTCCTCGTAAAAAACCTTGGTCTATCCAAAACCGCATTACAAAAACGAGTTACTATATCTTGATTGGAAATAAAATGTGAAATTTTGTGACGTCATTGTTAATGCCTGTCTATGGTTTGAAATCGTAACCGAATCAATAGAATACCTATATAATGTGATTTATCAAATTTGTTATGACCTCTAAGTTAATGGACCGTTTTTGTAACTCTGGGGCGATAAAACGTCATTCAGAAGAAATTAATATATGTATTTTAATTTGTCACACACGCACATCATCATCATCATATCAGCCGTAGGATGTCCACTGCTGGACATAAGCCTCCTCAAGAGATTTTCAATAGGGCCGGTTGTATGCGGCCTGCATCTAGCGCGATCCTGCTGTTCGGATCAGATCACACGCACAACAATGTAGATATTGAAAAACAAAATGTTAGAGCCACAGAAGCCAAAACAACATCTTATGGCATATTTGACTGTAATTCCGCCTATCTGTGTGTATGTTTCATACGCGCATCACACAGAAACTGCTGCCTGAAATTGAATGCAGTTTTCACTAATGTGTTGTCCTGTAATCGTAGTGTGTGTATTTGTGAATTCATCAGCGATTGTATTAGCGATTTTGGATAACTTTTGGCGCAATAAAGATTATTATTATAACCATCAATCTGTTACAGTTATTAAACGTAAGCAACGGAGCTCAATGGCGGGCGGAACATGTGGAGACCTCACACTTCTACACGAACAAAGACATAGACAGACTGATAAGCGACACAGAAGCCACAGTCACCAACGACTTGGAGGGTGGGGACCGACAGAAAGCCATGAAGAAGCTCAGAGTACCTCCGCTAGGAGAACAGCAGAGTCCCTGGACTACGTTCAAAGTTGGACTGTTCTCTGGGTCCTTCATTGTTCTGTTTATCACCGTAGTATTATCTGGTGAGTAATTTTGACCATAAAGTATTTGTATTGAATTTTTTCTGAGAATGAACTTTTCTGCAGCGAAATATTTCTTATTAAGAGACACCCGGAGGCCATTTCATTTTGTACTACATATCAAGACTAGTGCCCAAATTTAATACATACATACATATAGATCACGCCTCTTCCCAACAGAAGGGTAGGCAGATACCATTTCCTTCCACTTGCTACGATTCCGACATACATTTTTGGCTTCTTCAACATTCGCCAGTCGTTTCATGCATTCTCGCCGGTTGAGGGTACTCCTGATCTGTCCCTTCTTTAGAACATCACCTATTTGGTCATGGTACGTTCTTCTAGGTCTTCCTCTTCCAACGTTTCCTTTCACAATCGCCTCATCAATCTCTCGACATGTCCAAACCAGCTTAACATTCCTTTCTCTATTCGTTCCAAATTTAATTTACGATGATAATTCACTTCTGACACTAGTTTTGTTAAGTACTTTATGTATGCTACGATAAACATGAGTTTTGAAATTATGAATATGTTCAGCTATTTTTGTTGCTGACTGTACATTGTTAGATGATTTAGATATTATTATCAACCTACTATTGCATTGTTAAGTTTGGGAGAGCGGTAGATTCCTCTTCTTCAAAAACTGTATCATCATATGAAGTTTTACGCTACATTAGCTTACACTTTGCAACTTCTATTAAACGAGATGCGGATTCCCGGGTCTGCGGATTAAATACCGTTACTGATCGGCAAAACGTTGCGCTACCGTAAATAGTAATTTCTGAGTCATTCTTACGCTCTGTGTGCTGTCAGGTGGTAGTAATTGTGACGACGCAACGCCGCCGTGCGACATCACAATGATAATATTATTATAGCTCAGTCTTTCGTACGATCGAAGTATTCTACAGCAATGAGGAAATTGTGAATCTGTGAGAGCAAAAATATATTTGAGAAATTATAAGCGTATGTCTCTTCAATCAAACTGAATTAGGATTGTATGTGAATTATGGAATAAATCCTGTCAGCTCTCTAGATAAATGAGGAAGACCCTTGCCATGGACACATTAATCACTACCAGGAGTTAGATTTTAAAAAATGTAATTTTTTTTTAGTAGACGCAACTCTCAAATTAGGTGAGGCCTATGTTCAACAGTGGACGTCATTGGGCTGATATGATGATGATGATGATGAATTCGCAAATTTACACGAGTTTAGGTCTCAGTAATTTTTTCTGCTTTTCACGTGAATTTATGTTTAAAACTTTCTTATTTTTTTTTTCTACAAATCGGTTGTGATTCATCAGCAAAACTTGTAGCGCAATAATTGAACCGATAAGTTATATTTTTATCAAACAATCTGCGTCCTACAAATACTATTTTTTCACGCAATTGATACACAAATATTCTTAGAAATAATAAGGTGATTATGGTTTATTATTAAACGGAATGGTAAACGGAAAATTACAAATATTACTCAGTGTTTTTTAATAAGTGGCGTTTGAAGCTTGTTATGATTGATAGGTATGTGATTAATTTGTGGTTTTACTGTCTAACTCTCTATAGCGCAGCGGGAATGTGTATGTCTATTGCCCTATAAGTTATTTTTTCATCTTAAAATTTACAATATCAGTCCGATGAAACTCCGAACGTGTTGGTGAAATGTGGATTTAATAAATCTCTGCTTACACCCTTTGAGAAATAAACTCTGCTTTTAAAGAACGTTCGGCATACCAAAAGGTGTAAATTTTTCGAATTCTGTTCGCCAACAAGTATTTAATCATAAAAAGAGCAAGAAACTTTGGCCAATTTTCAAAACATTTACAAAATTAGCAACAACATAATCTTATCTGTAAATAAAGTAAGTCACAGTTAAGCCCTTAAACCGATAATAAATCTAAAATAAGAACTTGCCAACAATTTATTACCCAATATATCTACAAGATAAACTGTTTTCCTAAGAGATATGGGGAAATCCTTGCGTCAACCTCTTTAAGTTAAGTAAACCGCAGATTTAACATAACTGACCACATTGTGCGATATAAGATTATTCTTGTTACTACAAAGATAATATGTAATAATGGCTGCAATGATGACACATAAAAGATCTTCGCTTTCTGAACTAGTATCTAGTATCTAATTAATTAATTTCACATATTCATAAATGAGCGTGGGACTCCCCAGACGGACTGCTTTAGATACGAAAGGCAAAAGCTTTATCGCATCCTTAATGGAATACTGACCTAACTAAAATAAGCATTTTATGGGGATTCGCAAAAGAAGATTTGCTTTGAGGACTCATCCTACTTGTTGAAGTATACATTTAACACTGATATAATTAATCATGGAAGTTTGTATTTTTAAGGTATGGGTACATTACGATGGTAGATGGCGCTAACAGAAGCCTGTTTCTGTACGTATCTCAATTCAGACTTATCTACCAATGGGTCAGTTTTCCATTAAGCATGCGTTATGTCAACGTTAAGTCCTTATTGTCGCCGCTTGATGGACTTACTATGAAATAAGTTTTATGGTACAGTCGACTATTGAACAACACCTAGCAACACCAAACCGCACTTTTCTATCCTTCTATAATTTTCTGTCACTTAGAACCGTCATTCGTCATCGTCGATTCTGCCGTGCGGCTACACTCCCGCTCTCGTTATCACTTTAGGATGGAGACGCATTACTGTGGCGTGGCGCGCCGGAGACGCCCCTGGCGCATATCGGTTTCATTGTATATGGTTAAGGACACATTAGTATGTCGCCACGATACGACACGACACTTAGACTTACCAATGACAGAATGGGATAGAATCAACCAAACTTGACCAATGTTAATAATCATAATCATCAGCAACCCATTAAGTCCCACTGCTGGGCTCGGGTCTCCTCTCCTCTAACTAGAGAGCTGAGAGGGTTAAGGCCGTAATTTTGTTTGGTCTAATAATAATTATTGTATAACGTAACTAAGCAATAATTCACCATCATCATCATCTCAACCCATAAACGTCCCACTACTGGGCACGGGTCTCCTCTATAGAATGTGGAGGGAATTTAGCCTTCTATACCACGCTGGCCAGACGGAATGGTATAGGGTTGGTTTCAAATTTTCCTTTTCTCGCAGTGCTCTTGTCTGTAGGTATAAGGTTACTCCCTTAGTCGCCTTTTACGACACCCACGGGTTGAGATGGGGTAGTGACATTATGTATTCTTAATCCGTCACTACACGGATAATTGCAAATAATTGCAAGCAATAATTGCTCGTATTTAAAACAATAAGTATTGTGTATTGTTTACAAAGAAATCTAGAAGTTCCTCGAGTTTGACCTTGACCGCTGATACGTTTAAACAAAATAATAAGCTTGTCGTGAGCCAACTATCGTGTTTCGTCGATATTACTTTGATGTTTCAAGTAAAGTTGCCTAATGTGAGCTGAACACGCCTGCAGAGGGTTCAGTACAAGATAATATTTTTTCTTAAAAAAATCTTCGAACGAACACCGACATAAAAAAGGTCCAAGCTACCAATTATGGTGTTTACCTTATTTATTAAACAACCACAGATAACTATTAGAAAGTCCGTTACAGTTAGAAAGTAGGTCTTGATCAGACCAAGGAGACGTGCGGTCAAATACTTTAAAGGTCAAGTTAGTTATTAATGGTTTTTTTTTCACACGTGTTATGTAGCAGTAATGTAATCGTAAATAAAATTTATTTGGGTTTATTTAAGAGGATTTACGCCAGTCAGACTGGTTTACCATAAATTACTGTTTATTTTTATTAAATATAGAAGTCGCGCGGTACTTCGCTCCCGTCGTTCTTTATTTGGCCACTGCTCAGCTCCTATTGGCCGTAGCGTGGTGTTATATAGCCTATGTTACTCAGCGATAATGTAGCTTTCTAACGGCAAAATAATTTTTGAAATCGGTCCAGTAGTTTTTAAGTTTATACGTTATATACAAAAATACAAATCTTTCCTCGTTCTAATATTAGTGTAGAATGTGTTTATAATATCTGTACCTAATTGTTTTTTATTGTATCTACAAAGTATTACATAATTTTTGTAACAATACGGACATTGTAAGAAAATTTCGCGTACATATTCAAATTAGATGCGGGCGGCACAAAATGGCTCGTTGTGGCGGAAATTAGGTGAGGCCTATGTTCAACAGTGGACGTCATTGGGCTGATATGATGATGATGATTCAAATTTCTTACACATTCATGGATAAAATAGTTTCAAATTATCACTACATAGTATAAAACTAAGTCACTATATCCCTATGTATGCTTAAATCTTTAAAACTACGCAACGGATTTTGATGCGGTTTTTTTTAATAGATATAGTGATTCAAGAGGAAGGTTTATAGGTATCAAACAATTACCACGCGGGCGAAGCAGCGGGCGGAAGCTAGTTTTTATATAAAATAACACAACCTTGTCGTCCAACTCGACGTAAACCTCCTTAACACGCACTCGTGTCGTGTTTTCTTCATTCTTTTCGTGACTAATTTACAAACACGCGAACAGTCAGCAATTCGTACGCATGCGATAAACGCTCTTTCAGCGTTTTCTTCCTCATATAAGCTTTAATAAAATAAAAATAAAATATTTTTTATTTCGGACATAATCCATAGATGGTTAGTAACATATAACTTATTTCCCCTTATTACAAAAGTATTAAACCAGGTTTAAATTGACAATTTTGACACTAAAACAATGGCTTATGTCAATTTAAACCTGGTTTAATACTTAGTCCGTATTTTGTAATAAGGGGGATTAACTATGTTAGTAAATTGAATACATTAAATTGAATTAGGATAATAATCAGCGATATTAAATTATAATTGTAATTAAAATGAATTTAGAAAAATAAAATATAAATTATTATTAAAAAATAAAAATATTTAAACGAAAATGTTTACAACGTTATTCTTTGTTAATACTAAAGCAGAAACACCCCATGCCTTTTTATTTCCAGAATCAAAATACAAAATCTAAATTTAAAAAGAATTTAACCGAAGTTTTATTTTTAATGCTTATTTTTGCTGCATGCCGGTCGAATATAATTTATGTGCCTATTTAGTACTTGTTTATTTATCGCTACGAGTAGACGGTGCATTTTTAGGGTTCCGTACTGCAAAAGGCAAAAACGAAACCCTTATGTTTTTTAATAAAAACCTTTTTTATAAGCCCTAGAACGATATTGTTTTATATTAACAATTATTTTATATTGGAAGAGTTGTTGGACACGTTTAGGGTGGTAAAGAGGCTAAGGGATCACCTTATTAGAGTGGTAGGGCGCTGGCCACCCCACCAGAATTAATAATAATAATATAATAATATTTTACCACATTCACACAGCGCCATCTAGTGGGACTATTTAGCAATAGACAATTAAGCAATTATATTTGCTTGTGTTATGGTTACTAAACAACTGATATACTAGTTAAATACTTTTTTTTGTAAATACATACATATTATAGATAAATTACACCCAGACACAGTACAAACAATCATGCTCATCACACAAAGATTTGTCCTGGGTGGGCATCGGACCCACGACCTCCGGCTTAGCAGTCAGGGTCACTAACCACTAGACCAACAGGCTAGCCAATTTATGTCCTACAACCGATTCGATTATGGTCTAGCGACCTATTGCAAAAATTTTAAATAAAAATATACATTTAAAAAAAATTAATAATGATGTATGTCATGTCATGTTTTATTTTTGTTATTTTTTAATTTAAGATAAGCCGTACGTCACACCAAATAGGCCCATTTGAAAATCAGCGCCGGGCACTTGTGCTCGGCATTACGCTGAAATGGTGCCTATTTGGTACAGACACGGGACTGTTGTTTGTTCTATCTATATATTTGTTATTTAGTATGTCTTGTGTTTGTACCAAATAAATGTGTTCTATTCTATTCTATTCGATTTATTTCAGCACTATTCCACGAAGGTGGTGCAGAAAACTTCAAGACTGCCTTCAGATTATACAGAGGACCGTTCCTTTTAGTCGAATTTATATTCTTAATTGGAATCAACGTGTACGGATGGAGGTCATCAGGAGTGAACCACGTGTTAATCTTCGAACTAGACCCTAGAAATCATTTATCGGAACAACATTTAATGGAATTAGCGGCAATTTTTGGGGTGATATGGGCCCTTAGTATATTAAGTTTTATATACAGTGCAAGCCTGAGTATACCCCCGTTTGTAAACCCTTTAGTATTGGTGATAATAATGGTGGCCTTTCTCATAAACCCTTTGAAGGTGTTTAGGCATGAAGCCAGATTCTGGTTTTTAAGGATATGTGTGAGTATACATTTTATTTGTATTTAGAATTAGATACAAAAATAAAGGTTATCTTAATGCTTTCTTCTCTAAACCACAATGTTTATAAAATACGACCAATTTTTAAAGTAATAACAGCTTAGTTTCATTCTCTCAGTGCTGCGGGATTTTGTAAGACTGCTGTGCAAAAGGTACTGGGTTCGGCACCTGGGTCGGGCAAAAACGAGATTACGGATTAACGACATTCTAAGTTTCAGGCCGGAGTTTATAACAGCGCCCCCTATTACATTGGAATACAATTTTGATATAAGGGTTTATAAGTCTTACGTATATTATGCTACAATTATACGTCTGCCTATTCCTTCGGTGAAAAAAGGCGTTATGTTATGTTAACTAATAACAAAAATATTTAAAACTTAAAACAATAACATGCACTCAGTCAGTAACCATTTAATTATGACAAGGCCGTGATGAGACGGAAAGTGACAAACGACTACACATCAATAGAAATTATTGCTAAGGTTACCTTAGTAATGTTTCTGCCAATGACACAGCTTGAAAATGTCTCATATTATTTTAGTTACGAAAGTAAAATCTAAATATTTTTTATTACATCGAAAACAGTGAAAATAAATATTTTTTCAAACAAATTTTTAATAAAATTGGATAAAATAAAATATCACAATATGTAGGTGTATATATTGTGATATTTTATTTTATCCAATTTTATTAAAAATTTGACCCTGTGTAGGTACCCAGGAATCGAACCCCGGGGTTTCTTGCATAGCAGTGCCTGCGCATGCGCACTTATGCAGTTTTTATACATTGTGGATGTATACATTTATTTTACTTATCTGGACATCAGGACACAAAGATAGTGTAGGTTTATTAATATTCAAAATCAGCTGTTTTTAATCAATCAAAGTCAATGGTAAAATTATTTTATCCAACCAGTATTCTACTCAAGTATCGTATCCTACAAATATCGTAATGGGAGAAGGGCCTCTGATCCGTACACACGGCGACGGGTGTCGCCTGACACCCACGCAAGGAGACGCGAGTCGCCTGATCCACACACGGGGCGATACTGGAATTTCATGATAGAAAAGCCCAATACCATTTTTACCCAACCCGGGAATCAAACCCGGGACCTCTTGCACAGCAGTCGTATACACTTCCTGCTGCCGAAGCAGAGAAGACTATGTTATATTAGAGTTAATTGTAATAATTATGTTTTTTAAATTGTTGTAGGGTCGTATATTAGCGGCTCCTTTTGTGCCTGTATTGTTTGCGGACTTCTGGCTCGCTGACCAGTGGAACTCGTTCGCGACCGCCTTCCTAGACTTCCATTATTTAATATCGTTCTATGGAGCTGGGAGTGACTGGTTCACTTATAGTGGTACGTTTAATTGGGAATTAAGTGCATGTTCCAATAAGCCTCCTCCATACATTTTTTTTTCATTTATTTTGGTACACAAAACACATTACAATCGGAAATAAAATAAAAATAGAAGATACAAAATTTCGATCTGGATTGTAGCGTAACAATATGCGTACACAATAAAATAATTTGTAGCGAGAGACAGTTCGGATTACTTATACAATAACAAATTTTACTCGTGCTATTGTCATAGATCATAGACTTACTTTGAACATAGACCGTTTTTTACATAGAACATCTGTATCACTTTCCTACAGTAAATAATCCCGCGAATGGAGGATATGTATGCTGAAATCGTATAGGAACATCCACCTTAAGCTGTGTTTACATCTATAGACATGGAACGTATGTAACGTAACGTTTCAGACAAATTAGTAGTTTTTCTATAGAATTTGACAGATTTTGTCGGTCCGCGTCTGTGCTACGTTACGATAGATGTAAATGGTTAATACAAAAGAATATTGTTTTGTCTGATACGGCACGCGTCTGAAACGTTCCATGGTTCCATGGTTCATGTCTGTAGATATAATTGTAGCTTTATCTTTGATTTTGTGATGTTGTAATTCAAAATAAAATTATATTTTAGCGTGTCTGAAGCTTTGTAACCGACTGCCAAAAAGGAGGGTAATGTATTTTGCAATTTTTAATTTAATTAAAATTTTTGTCTAAATGTATTGTATATCTGATTACTATAACATAGACAAAGTTTATAAGACGCTTTAAAGTGCACGGTGAATATGTCTTGTCAATCTACAGTCAGCAACAAAAGCGACTGAACATATCCATTATTTCAAAAGGCATTTATACCGTAGCATACTTATATTACTTAACAGGACTAGTCCCGGGATTAAATTTACGATGATTCAATTCTGGCACTAGACTTGTTAAGTAGTCTATATATGCTACGGTATACATACATGCGTTTTGAAACTACTATGCGATTAAAATAAGTATGGGACTGTAAACTCAAGAAGCCATTTCTTTTTTCCATTTGAAGACAACTTCATACCTTACAAGTAGGGTGTACCTACAAAAAACAAAACACATTACAAGTACCTACATACATACTTTTTCGGTTTGAAGATCTTTATTTTCTGAATAAGTAGTGGTAGTAAGTAATAACAACAACAATAAAACTAGAATAAAAAGAACAATAACAAAAAAAATCAATAACAATTAAATTAACACTTGTAACAAAATAACTTAGCGAAACGAGATAATTTTTTGGCTATTTCATTTCTGCTAGCTGTACAAAAATGTGCACATTCGACTGAAGTTTGCGGAAATACTGTCAAGTGCGATCCCATTCTTATTTAAATCGCATAGTATGGATATCTTCAGCTACTTTTGTGGGTGATTGTACAATGTTTTTCTCACTTCTATGTAATCTTTAATAATAATTTACGATAATTTGCAGCAAAGTTCGAGACGACCCACTGGTACATAATATCCCGGGCGCTAGTGTCTATAGTGCCGGCTTGGACTCGTTTCTTCCAGTGCCTACGGCGGTACCGGGACAGTCGCGAGGCGTTCCCACATCTTGTGAACGCGGGCAAATATTCCACCACATTCTTTGTCGTACTGTTTGCTACGTTACGGACTGTATATAAACTTAACGGTAAGTTTTAATTTAATTTAAACCTGGTTTAATGCTTAGTCTGTATTTTGTAATAAGGGGGTCTGAGTTAACAAGTGTACAATAAAACACACAAGAATTATTTTTATAAAGAGGTAAATTTTGTTGTTTGTGACGTTGTAATTTGGTGATTTTTGTAATCTCGGGATCTACTGAACCAATTTTCAAAATCTTTTAGTGTTGCATAGCCCATTTATCGAGGAAGGTTATATATACATTTTTAATCTACTTATGCAATTATAATATTTATATATTATAATTGTATAATATTTTTATTTACTTTCTCACAAACAGCTGCTTACGTATTCGTCCGATTTCGGAGTAGCTCGTCACGACGATCCGTGCTCACTTCGTACAGTCTACACGCATACGTCTAGTCGCACGCACACAAACACCGTGCCGAAGTCTGCCGGACTGAAACGACGTTACACGAGGGTGTTAGGTTTTATTTTCGTTACGGAATTTCTTGATTCGGTCGCCGCGCTCAAAGCCCGCGATAAAAGCTGTGCAATAGCTTAAAAAATAACTTAATTTTGTTCTATATTCTAGGTAAATACACGGACCCATACGACAACCCGTTTTTATACGCGTGGTTCGCATGTCAGTTGGTGTCGTCTCTATACACATACACGTGGGACGTCAAGATGGATTGGGGTCTTTTCAGCTGCGGCCCCAATGCTGAGAACAAGTTCCTTAGAGACGAGATTGTGTACAGTCCTGGGGTGAGTGTTTCTTACTTTATTTAAGAGTATTTTGCGCGTCAGCTGGTGTTGTTACAATTCACATACATGATTGTGCTGTGGGCCCAATGGTGAAAACAAGACGTTTCTTAGAGACGAGATTGTGGGCAATCCTGGAGTGAGGGTTTTTTTTTTTAATTCTTAAAAGGCCGCACTAGGGTACAAGGCCTGTGTCACGGGGAATTTTTGAAACATGCAAGTAACGGACTCAAAGTACACCCAGCCACCTTAACCACTGCGCCACGGCCACAGTCAGTGTTTCTTACTTTATTAAGGTTTTTTTTTTTAAATACATACATCATCATCTTCATCATATCAGCCCAATGACGTCCACTGCTGAACAAAGACCTCACCTGTTTTCCGCCACAGCGAGTGAATTTGTACAATACATACATATTATAGATAAATTACATCCAGACAGAACAAACAATCATGCTCAGACGACCCACGACCTCCAGCTTAGCAGTCAGGGTCACAAACCACTAGACCAAAACGCCAGTCCGGTAGTCAGGTTATGAAACGCTTGAAGCTTCAGGCGTGAGGGTAATGTCTTCTTGTTTCTATTTTCCAGTTCTATTACTTCGCGATAGTGGAAGACTTCGTGCTTCGGTTCATATGGACGGTGTCCTTCGTATTCACCGAGAACGACTTTGTGAGCGCAGAGACCATGACGTCACTACTCGCGCCGCTAGAAGTGTTCAGGTAATACACGACTTTACAATGTAGGTACTGTATAAGAGTGTTATTGGTTTGATAACCATATATAATTGTGTTGCAGACGTTTTATTTGGAACTTCTTCCGCTTGGAGAACGAGCACCTGAACAACTGCGGCAAGTTCAGAGCCGTGCGGGACATCTCCGTGGCGCCACTCGACTCCTCCGACCAGGCAGACATCATACGGATGATGGACCATCCAGATGGAGTTATTAATAGGTGGGTTTCCATAATAATGTACTAATTAGTATTATAATAATAAAAACCTTTTTAGAATTGCGTGAAGGTGACTTTCCACCAGAGTGGCGAGACGAGACGAGGCGAGAAGAGAATTGAAATCACACTGACCCTTTTCCACTTAAAAATAGCCATCGCGAGCTCGCGCATGACCGCCGACCTCTAGTAGAAAAGGCTTGTACACGGTAATAAGTAGCAACGAACAACAATAAGCCTCTCGCGAGAAGCGTGTTTCTGTTGCAAAATTAATTTATACTCTATATCGGAAGCAATACGGTTCATTTTTACACAAACAAATATTTAAATTCACGCCTCGCATATTCTCATCAATCCACACTGTTTCCACCAAAGATGCGCTGGGAGAGGATTGAAAATTTGCCATACAAATTTCAATTCTCTCCTCGCCTCGCCACTCTGGTGGAAAATCACCTTAAAAATGTATTAAAAAGTATGTATCCGTAATGCTTACACCCTGCAAGTTTCCAATGTGTTATTTCATTATTTGCATATAAATAGAACTGTAAACGTAATGATTTTTTATCTTTTACACACTTTTTACCTAAGCCTTTCTAAAAATCTAAAACCACGAAATAATTTAGTGTCATTGCGACGTTGCCACTCTGGTATAAACGCTCTTAAGGGTTGTTTGTTTGAACGCTAGGATCTCAGGAACTACTGGTCCGATTTGAAAAAATATTTTAGCGTTAAATAGCCCATTTATCGAGAAAGGTTTTTTGCTATATAACATAACACTTCGGCCAATAGGAGCTGAGCGGGGCCTCGAGCGACTTATAATTTACTAATAGTATAATTAGTAGTTCATGAGTTCATATAATTAAAAGTATATTTTGCAGGTCAACAAAAAAGAAAAACACAAAAAAGACAAAAGAGATAGACAGACAGCCACTGCTCAAGAAGAAGTCGTTACAAGACATGCAGTTAGAGCTGGAGCTGTCCTCCAAGATGCTGTGACACTCTGTGATATATACACAAGATATTTTACTATAATATATTTATTCACTATTCTTATTACGACGTTTTATTCATAGTCGTAGACATAATCTTTATTTCTATTATTTTTTTTTTTTATGCCCGCGACTCGTTCGCGTGATTCTTATAATCAATATAACTTTTTTATTTATGAACCGATTGTAATGAAACAAAAACTAAACGTTACTTCAAGTTACACTCAATCGTTGTGTATAAAAGTTATCTAAATTGCTTTCGTACATTTTACGTGATGCCCGAACAAATAAACAGACAAAATTCGAAATATGCTGGAAATGGGTTCTATTGGTTGTCTTTTAACACCCTGGCTATATTTTTTGGAAATTTTTTTGATGCACAGAAACGACTTTTCTACAGTTTTATTATATGTATCATCATCATCATCATCATATCAGCCCAGTGACGTCCACTGTTGAACATAGGCCTCACCTAATTTCCGCCACAACGAGCGATTTTTTTTTATATGTATAGATAGATCAAATACATGATACTTATGAACGTCATACAAAGCCAAAAAAGGTGTCAGCAAATTTGCCTGTTCACTGACAAGGTTGAGCTTTTACTATTTTAAGACAGTAAAATAGTAAAAGCCTATATTATCTCCTCCCAATTTTTTTTTTTATAAATATTTTGTGACATTTTTTTACACAGCGCCCTCTAACCTATTATAAGCTTGTTTTATAGGTTCTAGATAAATGATAAACATACATCGATTTTACTAAATACATACATAAACGATGTACCTACTTACGTTAAAAAAAAATAAGAAGCAAGTTTTGTTTAGAGATAAAAGTATTAAAAAAAAGGATAATTGAAAAAACAACAAAATATAGTTAGTGTATTTTAATTAACTTTAATGACATAAAAACTTCGTTAACAGCACAGTCACAACACTAGCATTTAAAAAAGCTATATAATTAAATACATATATCACAATCCTGAACATTATTACTTCTCAAATTTAATTAAATATTGGTTTAAGTTAAGTTGATCTTCTTGGAGGCAAAACCTCACCCCCTTATTACCAAATATGGACTAAGTATTAAACCAAGTTTAAATTGACATAAGCCATTGTTTTAGTACATTATGTGTAAGGGAACTATAAGCAGATAAGAGCACTGCTAGAAAAGGAAAATTCGAAACAAACCCTATACCAACCCGTATGTCCAGCGTGGTATACTGCCTTGCTAACGAAAAACGATATAAATGCACCTAAAGTTCATAGAATAATAAATCGTAAGTGCTTTTTCTTACGTGCGTTTTTTCTGTGACCAATATAAGGTCAATACGTCGTTCTTTCTTAGCAAGGCAGTATAGTAGGCTAAATTCCCTCCACATTCTCTGGAGGAGACCCGTGCCCAGCAGTGGGACGTTTATGGGTTGAAATGAATGGTGAAAATGAATTGTTTTAGTATCAAAGTTGTCAATTTAAACCTGGTTTAATACTTAGTCCGTATTTTGCAATACGGGGGTTGAAGTTTAAAACCTTTTTATATACATAAATAAAATTGACGTGTCTGTTTGTTATATTAAAATAACAGCCTTTACAGTAGGCATATGAAAGTAAGTACGTTATTTATAACAAAAAACATACTTTGTAACATTTTTGTTTGTCTGTTTGTTTGAGGTAAACTCCGAAACGACTGAACCGATTTCAACGGGACTTTAACTAGCGGATAGCTAATGTCACAAGAAGTAACTTAGGCTAACTTTGATTTTGGAAAAAATATCAGGAAAAATACTGCGACCTATTTAGCCGTACTTCCAGCGAATTATTAAGCATTGCCTACGTGATGACCGGTTCAGAATTATCGTTCAAACAATTTACTTAATATAACGTTTCATATAATTTATACAGTCGCCATTGAAACAACTAATATTCTCGTGTTAACATAATATACATTATTTATAATTATTATTTACATAAATGTTTAAGGCATTTGTCAACACGATGCCAGCATGAAATCGCCTGCCATAATCTCTCTTTTCGACACCATAAATGAACTGAAAAGAAAAAAAAAATGCAATGGCAATTAAATTATTTTTTCGTCCTCTTCAATCCTTAATCCCTTTAATTTTTATTACCCCATACTCCCACTCTAACAGATGTACCCTGCATCTCTGTTGTCTATCTGAATCCCTATCACTGTTACGTCTCTATCAGGCTTACAAAACCTATTGAAATAGTTCCTTATGTATGTTATATAAAAATCAAGACTGAAATTATGAGCTAAGTCAGTTTTTTTTTGCCTTTGCCAAATGTTACCAGCCACACAACAACACTCTGTAACATACACGAAAATCAACATGAAACTTTTAGAAGAGTCAGTTTTACCTGACTTTAGCATCTGATACCTGTAAATTGGCCATTGCTCCAAGCTAGGCTCAACAAATAAACATTTACCTGTATATCTCAAATTCCACTAAGACCTAAGTGCCTCTAGCCTAGACTGCATCTCGTCTAGTTCGCTCTCATCTGGCTCAGCCACTGGTTCCTCCTCTTTACTCGTGGACGGTGCGCCGACTGCGGTGGGTGGCGCGGGAGCTTCGCCGAGCTTGCCTTGCGTTAGCTCCCAGAGCACCTGATGATAATAGTCAAATACTTTATTTCATACTAGCTTCCGCCTGCTGCTTCGCACGCGTGGTATGTATTTTTTTACCTATTTATAAACCTTCCTCTTGAATCACTGTATCTATTAATAAAACCGCTTCAAAATCCGTTGCGTAGTTTTAAAGATTTAAGCATACATCCCTATGTAGACCCGACAGACAGCGACAGCGACTTTGTGTTGTACTATGTAGTGATAAGTTGATTAAATACATGATACTTATGAATGTCATGTAGGGGCTATAGGGGCTGCAGCCCGAGGCCACCGAATATGAGGAGCCCCCAGACCCAATAAAAGACATTGTGAATTTTAAGATATCATGATGATCACTTGACCACTTATTTTTTTGAAATGGCATTTAGATGATAATTTAGATCAGCCCAGGGCCCACAAAGTCACGGTCCACCCCTATAAGAACTTGGCAAGTAACTCAGGCCACTCTTTCTAATTGCCAGGGGACATAATAGCTATATTTTATTTTTCACACCACAGAGATAGCCAATAAGTTTTTTATTATTTATCTATTTGTCCGTTCAGGCGCTACGTAATCAACTATATGCAATGCATCTTCTATTCGATCCAGACCCTAAAAAAATATGACTAATTTAACCATACCTTGTCAACTTCAGTTTGCGCCGCCTCCTCCATTTCCTCCTCATCCTCCATGCCAGACATGGTGTCATCTAGCATCTCCTCAATGATGCCAGCTCGCATCATCTCCTTGCTTAGGTCTTGCATTGTTTGCGCTACTTCTGGCAGACGGATTAAAGCTTGCATTGCTTGCATTACCTGGTTAATGGACAATTGTCATTTTAGAATGTAGTGTTTAATGAGTTACGTTATTTTCATAAAATGTTTTATAAATACTACACACAACTGTGTTGCTTGCTCTTGGCTCTCACCGTCACGTGTCTCTATATTGGATAGGATACCTTTCTTCCGAAGTACACATGTGCCTACTTTTAGATATATTATTATTGTAGCAAAATATATTAAACAACAGAACAGTTTGTAATTTAAAATCTAAATTTGAAGTCAAATTTTGTCCAAATCCTAACATTTATAGATATTAAAGTTCTATATAGATTTATTTATAATTTGTATACACTCATCAATTTATTTACACATACCTCAGTTGATTTTTGCAGTGATCCGGCAACTCTTAAAGTAGCTGGAAATAAAGGTTTCAATGAAATTTGTTGGGCGGTTTTGGAGGATAGTGTGTATGAACATACATAGGTTACGTTAGGTTATACATAGGGTGTCGCGAACGACCGTTCCTGCGCTCCCGTGACCACAGCAGAGCGCAACGAGCGGAACACCTTGGGGTTTTAGTAGGTGCGAGCCCCACATAACCCCTCGGTTCTTCCCCAAGACCGAGGGGTATGCGTCAGGCATTTCCCCAAGTAAAAAAAATAAATAAATAAAAAGGTTATACATAGGGTTGTTAAGTTAATTTTTATCGTATAGATATTGTCCAATGCAAGTCTTTCTAAGTAAATAAGCATATTTACCTAATTGATTCTTCATCTGCAGTTGAACCGAGTTGAGGTGTGCTTTACTGGTGTATATTTTACCGATGGCCTTCCTAGACCTGATGATCTCTTTAGCCAGTATCGTGCACACCTGCTTGTCATTCTTAGCAGCCGCTTCTTTCAGAGACCTCTTGATTTTCTCTTCTTCTCTTTGTATGCCTATATTATAGTTTATTATTATAATCTTCATATTAATATGTAGTGTTTCTGTGGAGCAGTGGGAAGCAATATGACTGCTGCACAAGAGATCTTGGGTTGACTCCCCGCTCAGTCAAAATTGGTTTTGGGCTTTTCTATCACAAAATTCTTGGTGTTGGAGTTTGGATAACAAATGTGCCCAGTTGATGGATATTACACTTAAGGACCATTTAATCAAGATAAAAATGTAATTTGATATTTTATAAAGTAATTTAAAATTAATTGATTAATTAATAAAGTTTCTTGACCTTGGTTCTATGAAGAAAACTTTATTAAATAAAATAATAGGTATAGTTTTATTTTTATTTGTTATACTGAGAAAATTTAATAATCATTTCTATATACACAAGCTGTAAAAACTTACTTCTTATTTGTCTGTCCAAGTTATACCCTTCTTTTCGTAATTTGTGAGACCACTCATTCACCTGTAAATGAAAATTATAATTTGTGTTTTGGGAACATTTTCTTAAACTTAGTACTTTGAATATTATATTTTTTTTTGGTACTAACCATTTCTTTTGGATTTCTATCAGGTGATTTGCCGAATAGACCCATTTTGTCCAAGAACAAATATTGTTTAGAGATCTAAAAATTCTTCGAAATAATTTGTTTTGACACCAAATTGACAACAACGACGATGACTTCATCGGGATGTCGTTCCATTCTGTTCTTTCATTAACTGAAACCGATTATGCAAAACCTTAAGAAAATCCTGTCGAGATTTTATACACATGAAAAACCAAATTAAGTAGATTGCAAATTATTGTTATTTAAATAATAGTTGTATAACGTTGTTACCATAAAATTTGGTAGCAAATAGAATTTATTTTTATTGAATATTCTGCGTATAATGTTTCGTATTACTTTTTATTCCATTACATGCAGCATCTTTGTCAAATCCATTAAATGAATGTTTCAATATTTCTTTGATAAAGTATGTGATACATATACATATATGAACATGATAAAGTTGCTAAAGTTTGATCGATGGCTAATATATTTAATTACATTAAGTAGTCTCCACCTTTCACTTAGTTAATATAGGTACGGTTTTTTTGGTAATCCTTCCATACTTGGTGTATTATCTTCTTTAGTCTATGGAATACAATGGATATCGGATGTCGGTTTTGACATCTGAAGAATGTTGCTATAACTCATCACAACATAAAATTTGGGGAGTTATTGATCACTGTAAAATATGAATTTAAATCTTTCATGGCTGAAGAGTTTACTATATAATGCAAAGACCAAACAAATTATTAGTTTTCAGCCATTTTACATACCCAAAAACTAAAAATTAATTACTTGAAATAGTCTTATAAAATGATCACCATTTCTACCATAAGGTTTTTTAATTAAATAGCTGGATAGTGGACTGGCAACACACGTCTTTTCGATTTCAGCAATTAACTTTTGTTGTGAACGCGAAATTTGAAACGATTTTCTTTTATTATTGTCAATAAATAGCCTTTTTAGAGACAATAGTTTTAAGTGAAGGAGTTCTGCTGTAAGCTGTTAGCAGATAAAGAAAACCAGCCGTGCTTTAGAACAATTCCAGCAGTAAGTTTTCTTACTATCCTATTTTTTATCCCGGTAGTTTTGTACGTCTTTTTATAGATGTTCTATATTTATAAAAATCCTTGCGATGCATTTGTGGCTGATCTAGCTGTATATTTTAATTTATTGTTACATTGTAACGTTGGAATTCCATAGTAGTCTCGTTTGTTTTCATAGGCTTTGAGGTTATTACATTTAAGAGTGCCTTGTGAAACCTTGCAGAAAAATGCTGTCCAAGGTAATATCTACTGTTCCTCTGAACCTCACACGTATACGACTGGTTTAATTTATGTCAGGATTATGGAACTCATCCCGTAAATTCAGTCTCAAATACTTAATAGTATTATTATTATCGAAATATAGCTTCCTTGACAAAAAACTAATTTGGCACAATATCATGATATTGAAGTCTACTAACATCCTTCACTTATTATTTGATTTATGTTAATTGGTGAAACTATAATGAAACTCAATTATACAGTCCCAAAAGCACCAGTGAAGTCGACCATGACCTTAGTGCAGGAGTTCCCAAAGGGTGCACCGAGGCTCCCTGGCCGCTGCAAGTAAAAAGAGGAGCTGTGAGGCACACCTCTGTAGTATTATTAGTAACGCGCCAAAACCAATATGGAATGTTTGTAAACAAATCACTGTCAAATTGGTTTTTAAGATTAAATTATAAATATATTTTCAACAGATATCCGTGGCATTAAGCTGTTATTATAAACATTTTAAAGTATATTAGAGTACAAAAGTTTTACAAAAACAGGCATTAAAAGATAGTTAAATGTGGTTATTGTTTATTCTACATTAAACTCGGCCTGTAGGTGGACCGACGATCTGACTGAGTCAAGCTAGGTGCGGAAGGCGGACGACCGAGTATTATGGCGCATGTTTGGAGAGGCCTATATCCAGTAGTGGACTGCAATAGGCTACATTGATTATGATGATGTGTTTATGATATGTATTTTAATACTGTTACCCTGATACAAAAAATATTGCAGTCTGTTGCTGACTGCTGAGACAAAATACAAAACTAGTCAGTGCGCCATATGAAAAAGATTTGGAAACCCCTGCTCTAGTGTATTTATAAGGTAGCAGGCTGAGTAAAATTTTATTTGAATATATCACAGTGTAGAGAAGAGATGCTATGTAACAATTATCCCTTGGGATGCGTCGAAGTAGAACAATGTATATAATTTATTACTCTTTGAACTATCGCTTATCAACATACATACAAATATTATAGGAACCTATTTGTATGGGTGTGTTTTGATAAGTGAACCTTCTTATATCATACAGTGTTACAGTTTAGGATAATACCAGCTATATATAATGTAACATGCGAGGCAGTAGAGATATTAATAGGAATAACTTTCGTTTTATCAATGCATATTCTTTAAATTCAATCGCGCATTCGTCATTAAATACGCTTGTATTTTGAATGCACATTTTTTTTATTTTTTATTTAAAAACTTCTTGCACAAAATATGTTACAAAAAGGCGGGCTTAATGCTAAAAGCATTCTCTATCAGCCAAACCTTTGGGTGATGCAGAAATAAAAACTGGTAGGTGCTAAGTAAATTACCTAATAAAAGAAATGATATTATTATGAACTTATACTATTAAAATACATTATAAATACATACTTACATATATACCTACATTAAAACTATACAATACATAAAGTACCTATGCAATAAATACATAAAATATATATTATAGATAATAAATATATACACATTATTCGGTTCACAAGGAAGTATCCAAAAGAGCGTCTTTAGCGCTGAATGTGTTACCGCCCTTAGTCTTTAACTGTGCGATTGTTTGCGTCAGATATCTTTAATCCTAATACACGACAAACAATTTGGTCAGTTAAGTCTAGTGACTGGCTATAGTATCCAACTGCTGAACCCGAGGTTGTGGGATCGATCCCACAGAAGAAAATATAATTTCTTTGGCCAAGGAATAGTCGCCTTGAGTCTGAGTGTACTTTGAGTTCATATAGAGGACATTGTAGTTCTACCTATATAAGTACAGGTCGAATTTAACTTTTGAAGTCGTAAAACACCAATAGTTATAACATAACATAAAAGTGCCGGGGTATTTGGTCGTAAATATACGATTCTGGCGAAATAAACACGAAATTATCCGAATGACGCGACGTAGACGGTTAAAGGGTTAATCTACGTGCAGTAACATAGCTGCATACTAGATGGAATAAGTATTAAACCAGGTTTAAATTGACATAAGCCATTGTTTTAGTGTCAAAGTTATCAATTTAAACCTGGTTTAATGCTTAGTCTGTATTTTATAATAAGGGGGGATGTGTCTAGTGTTGCAGCCGTCCATAGGCTACGGTAACCGCTTACCGTCAAGCGAGCTGTAGGCTTGTTTAACCAACGCGATATAAAAAGTGCCAGCTGTAATTGTTTTCAAGTGTGACAATATTGCATGGACATCGGACTCGGTGGTACCTTAGTTTTTAGTCCGTAACTATCTCAGTGCATATGCATCCTTTATCTTAGGTCAAACGGGCTTGTTTACTGTAATATTAATTACTCTAATGTGTACAACAACATGTATGACGCAAATTATTATATTTAAGATCTATAGCAACTATTTTGAAATCGTGTAAGGGTTGTCGGTCGCGTAAGGGATTTTTTTCTTTGGTTTCACGTCATTATCAATTGTGACCTGTGGTGAAAAGGAGATCGCATGCGGAATTACGGACCATATTATATGCTTAGTCAGAAATCTCCAGCACCTGACATGTATCGTGTATAGACCTATGAAAATGATAATTAACGTCAGAACCGACGCGATAAAATAAAAAAAACGTAAACCTTTTAATTTATCTTTTCTGGAGGAAACTAAAGTTTGTTTGGTTGAACGCTAGAATTTCAGGAGCTACTGGTCCGATTTGAAAAATTATTTTAGTGTTGGATAGCCCATTTATCGAGGAAGGTTATAGGCTATATAACATCACGCTACGGCCAATAGGAGCTGAGCAGTGGCCGAATAAAGAACGACGGGAGCGAAGCCCTACGCGACTTCTAGTCGTACAATTAACATAGATATTTTTTATACCACGATAGTTGCAAATGTGCTTATGGCACGCGTGATGGCAAGCGGTCACAACAGCCTATGGATACATGTAATAACAGGAGCATCAACCCTTTAGAACCACTTTCCTCCGGTCTTTACGGTCTTTTGTACGCTCAGTTCGAGTGAGGGTTAGCCGCCCTCTTTAATATCCAATTACACTAGTCTACAAGGATTTCGCAACAGAGTAAAGATATATATTTTTAACTTCGTTAAGCATTGCTGATTACGAATATGAACACCAAAAATGTCCTGCACGTCAGATTTTTCAATTATCCACAGGTGAATAAAAATACCTGCTAACGGTTAAGATTAGTACAATATCTACGTTTACTAATTTTTTTTTTGAGGGTAGATACAAAATAAATGTTGGTAAACATTCATAACGATATAATTACTTGTCATGCTTCTTGTTTACGTAGTTCTACATTGATTTTTAATTAGTTTTTTGGTATTTTAGTAATTTTTTGAGTACAAAATGAGTAAAGTTGCTAAACGTGGTCGTGTTAATTCTCCAGATTTCTTTTGTTTTATATGTGGCGCGTTTACACCTTTTAAACAAAGGAGAATAATAAGTGAAAGCGTTATTATGTTATACGAGACTTATTTTGGTTTTAGTATCGGCCACCAAGATAAAGAATGGGCACCTCATCAATGTTGTATAACGTGTATAGCAAGTTTGAGCAATTGGAGGAGTGGAAAGCCTTCATCAATGCCTTTTGCCGTGCCAATGATTTGGCGGGAACCTACTAGCCATGATATAGACTGCTACTTCTGTTTAACGAAGGTTCTCAAGAAGGAATAAAAGCAGTACCATATACCCCGACAATTCTTCGGCAACGAGACCTATGCCACATGGTGAAGGGTTACTTATACCAGTTCCTCCGGTGGAAATTGAGACCATTTCTGAGTCAACATCTTTAGATACAGCTTCAACGTTCATTCCAAGTTTTGCAGATAAAAGCAGTGAGCCTCATTTAATTGATCAACATGAATTGGATGACTTAGTCCATGATCTTAATATTTCTAATCAACATGAAACCAATGAGTGGTGATTGTTTGTGGATTCGTCGAAAACGAGCCTCAAAGCAGTATTATTACACAATGGCAACACAAAACCTTATATCTATTAAAGAAAGTTACGAAAATATGTCTCTTATTCTCAAATGCATAAACTACAATCGTTTTAAATGGCAAATTTGTGGAGATCTAAAAGTAATAGGTATTTTACTCAGACTTCAAGGAGGTTTCACAAAATACTGTTATTTTCTTTGTCTTTGGGACAGCAGGGCAGCAAGTGATCATAACGCTATTAAAGAATGGCCAGAAAGACAAACATTTACACCAGGAAAAGAAAATATCAAATTTGTCCCTCTTGTTGATCCCCAGAACGTCCTTCTACCTCCTTTATACATCAAGCTTGGACTTATAAAGAATTTTGTTAAAGCCCTTAATAAAGAGGGGGATGCTTTCCAATATTTAAAAACCATTTTTCCAAAATTAAGCGATGCTAAATTAAAGGAAGGTATTTTCGTCGGTCCACAAATACGAAAACTTATGAGACACAGATTTTGAAAAAAACTTATTGGCATCGAATTAAACGCTTGGAAATCATTCAATAGCATAGTAAAGCAATTTTTGGGTAACAATAACTCGGAAAACTATGAAGACATTGTGTCTGAGTTACTTAAAAACTACCAAAAAATGGGCTGTAGAATGTCGTTGAAAATTCACTTTTTACATTCGCACTTGAATTTTTTTCCCACAAAACTTAGGAGCTGTCAGTGATGAACAGAGCGAGAGGTTCCATTAGGATGTCCTTACCATGGAACAACGTTACCAAGGTCGATGGGACCCAGGAATGTTGGGCGATTACTGTTGGTTTCTCATTAGGGAAACGGACAAAGATTTCAAAAGAAAATCGCCTTATGCTAAGAAAAAAACAAGCTAACTTTTTTAAATATATTATTTTCTGTTAGTTCTATTAATCATTTATGTAAAATCAAATAAATTTATTTTGAAATAAAAAGCTTTTTTAATTTTTTTTAATAACATGTAACAAAAGTAGCGTAAAATTTACAAAAAAAATAAATCTTTATATCTAAAAATCCTGACGTGATGGCAAAATTCTGTTACCAGATTTGTTTCCAGCAATGGTGTAGTACCAAGGTTTACAATAAGTGGTTTTTGTTGCGAGCCAAAAATTCATTTTTGTAGAGTAGTGTTATTAATTGAATTTCCTATAATATTATTCCACGATATAATTAAAAAAATCTTTTTTATTGAACAATACGAGTATTTTCTAATTAGCTCTTTGACCAGTTCAAAGATTATTAATTTACATTTCCTGAATATTAAATAAATCATTAATCGGTATAAGTTATACTTAACAAAAGTAAGAAATATTTTTTTATTGTTTTGTCTACTTAGGTAGGTACCTATATTGTTGGTAACGATTACTTTAGATTTACATAACGCTTATATAATAAGAGCTAGGGTTGTCAAAATGACAGTAAAAAAAAATTCACAGCCTACTATACCACTGGTCTGTCACTGGGTTGGTATAGGGTTTATTTCGAATTTGCGTCGTGTCGTCGCCTGTACGCGGGGGTCATCAGGTCGATGGCTCTCTACGGGGCCCCAGTGTGGGTGGACGCCCTGTGCGCCAAGAACGTTGCCCTTCTGCGACAACCGCAGAGGGTAATGGCGCGCAGGGCGGTCAGGTGCTACCGCACCGTTTCATACGGTGCGGCCTGCGTCTTGGCGGGGGCCCCACCTTGGGAGCTGGAGGCCATCGTGCTGGCCAACGTGTACAGGCTGACGGCTGAGTTCCGCAGCCGAGGGCTAGAGCCCTCACCGGAGGAACTGCGCCACCTGCGGGGCCGATCTCGAGAGGCCCTGTTTCACGGGTGGCAGCAGCGGCTTGCGGAACCGAGCGCCGGTCACCGCACGATCGAGGCCATTCGGCCCGTTCTTAGAGAATGGGCCGAAAGAAGACGCGGGGCGTTGACCTATCGCCTGGCGCAGGTGCTCTCGGGGCATGGTTGCTTCGGGAGGTACCTGTGCCGGGTCGCGAGGAGGGAGCCGCAATGTATCTGTCATCATTGCGGCTCCCCGGAGGACACAGCCCAGCACACTCACGAGGTGTGCGGGGCGTGGGCGGGTCAGCGCGCTGCACTGGCCTCGATCATAGGCGAGGATCTCTCGCTCCCAGCAGTGGTGAAGGCCATGCTGGAGAGCGAGACGAACTGGGGAGCAGTGCTCTCTTTCTGCGAAGAGGTGATGACGCAGAAGGAGGAGGCGGAACGGCAGAGGGAAGACGATGCCCTCAGTGACCCGATCCGCCGTCGAAGGGTAGGCGGGAGAAAGCGGGCTTACGCCCGCGACCTCCCGCCGTAACAGCCCGAGAAGATGACGCGCCCGGCTGAGCGCGTCCGCCACGCCAGGACCGGTCGACTTTGGGGAAAGTCGACCGCAAGCGTCTTCTGGTGGCGTGTGCGTGTTCCCGCACGTCACCGCCGGAGCCAAGCTCCGGCAGAGAGGGGGCCCGTAGCGGGCCATCGCCGCTGTGGTCGCGGACTATACGAATGTTCCTGCGCTCCCATGACCACAGCAGAGCGCGACGAGAGGAACACCTTGGGGTTTTAGTGGGTGCGAGCCCCACATAACCCCTCGGTTCTTTCCCCAAGACCGAGGGGTATGCGTCAGGCATTTCCCCAAGTAAAAAAAAAAAAGGGTTTATTTTGAATTTTCCTTTTCTCGCAGTGCTGTTGTCTGATTAAGGTTATACTCCCTTAGGTACGATTCAGACCAACCGGCTCGCATCGTATTTATATTTATATATATCATATTTGCATGCAACTTACGCATAGTTACCTCCGTCGGCATCCTGCGACGCGTCGCGACGGCCGACCGGCTGCATGCAAATATGAACTGTAATTACTGTTGATACATTTCAATGTTCTTTAACGCATTGTAAAATGCCGCCCGGCGCGGGCCGATGCGAGCCGGTTGGTCTGAATCGTACCTTAGTCACCTTTGTCGACACCCACGGGTTGAGATGACATCATGTATTCATAATTCGGCATTACACGGATAAAACTGGAACCTTTATAAAATGTATAACAATATAAAAATGTTTTCAAATTTTCAATATCATGAATCAAGTATAATAGACGTTACTTCCTAATTCCTCCAAAACGTATTGTCTTATTCAAAATCCTCTAAATACCCGATTTCTATTTTTATTGCAACAAGTAATGCCCAACTCAATTCCTCCAAGTGCCCAGTGAATTTCATGCTACCAATTATAATGCCTAACTAAATCCTACCAATTTAATGCCTAATTCATATCTGCCGTAATGCCTAATTCAATGTATGCATCACACGAAGCCCTACTGCCAGTAAAGTAATTCTCCATAGAGTTTTAAACAATTAAGGAGAACACTAAAATTAGGGACATGTTTAGTAATAACACAATTAAGATTTGTCAACATATCAGTCAATTAAACAGGCATCCCTGTTACAATGTGACACACAATTCGCGACATGTGAGCGGCACATGGCGCAATGTAAGCGCGTAGGACGGAAGATTGCGGCGCACGCGCACACCGCCGCTATCATTTTCGAAACATTCGCTAATGTACTCTGTAATGTGTGTTGATTGTAGCCTTCACTGACTCATTTATTGTAATGTTATAAATGGTTGATATTAATGATCAAACTATAGCTTTAAGGCTTTTCCCCTTAAGGGTAGGTGGTGGTGGTACCCCAACAGGTGCATGATACTCACATTTCTCGAGCTAAATAATGCTAAGTTGTTCTATTTATTCCTAATTTCGTTCCGAAAGGATTTAAAAAAAACGTTGAAGTGCGAGTGAGACTCGCGCGCCGAGGATTCCGCACTATCAGGTATTATGGTAAGGTACTTTTATAGCAAAAAAAAAAAAACATAATGTGAAACATTATTTTTAGCAAAAAAATTTGGTTATGCACATTTTTGTGTTACATTTTTGTGTGTAGTGTGCTAGTTGAGACGAATATATTAGCAATCCATTCGTGCGGGTGCCGGGTCCATCGTGTTGTAGAACGAGGAAAACGGGCAGTGCTTGGTCTGGACTTGCGAATCCAGGAGTAGCTTTAGGGGATCCCTTTCCGTGTACACTACGCTCTCACGTACGTTCACTGTCCGTGTTCCTCTCTGCCTAGCCAAAGATAAGAACCAACGATCGCGGCTTATAGGACTTTAGTATTCTTTCAGTAGTACAAATAACTGGAACGCAGATACATTTTTATAGGTTAAGTCTATATTTGAATTACAGATTAATCATTGTTGTTTACAAGACTAGGTTCGCTGTCTTCATTATCATAAATTATGATATTTAGGTAACATAGATATTTATTTTAGTATAAAACTTGTCATCATCACACCTTTTCCCCAAAGTGGGTAGGTAGAGGTGTATCATACCCATATTTCGCCAGCTATATTTGATCCTCAATTATCCTCATGAAATAGGGAGCCTATTGCCATAATCTGGGCTCGTTTCCAGGTTGAGAAAATCTCTCTTAGACAGCAGTCGTAAACTCTCTCGCTGCGCCACCGGGGCAGTCCAGTTTTGTTTCATCATCAACCTAATTTCTGCCATAGCGATGTTGTGCCGCCTGCAACCAACGGCCACCCGCAACCTTTGCCAGGTTGTCGGTCCATATAGTACGGGAGAGTTGTGATGCTCATTCCGTGTAAGGAATTCTCGATAAAGTCTATTGATGTGTCACCGTTGATGGTGTTCTCCAATTGGTGCCTTGAAGACCTACTCGGAATTCTGACATTCGACTTAGTCGGTTGTGATATCGTTGTCAAAAGTTGGAAAATAACAATTACAGCAGTCTATTGTTATCTAAAATTCATTTGCACATACATTAATTCCCAGGCGCACCTAGAATTTTTATTTTAGATTAATATATAAAGCCATTGGTAACGATTCCACAAAATCGTGGAGTCGTGGAGAAAAGTCGTGGAGCGGGCGGTAATAAAGCCTATATGCTGTCAATTTTGTATGGTGTCCTCTGTACGTTACTTTATAATTTCCAACTGTTTCTATTGCCGAAGCATCATTTACACATTTAATTCCAATTACTCAAGATAACGATTTTGAAGGTAACCGAACAATTAACATAATGTTACGATACTAGAACAAAAAACATTATTAATATAATAGATTAAACACGTATTTAACACATTTTCTTTAGTACAAGCAATGATAGGTATTGATAGAGGCCGTTCAACTTGTTTATCATATGTATTAACTTTAATTACTTACTTCCAACAAATGTCTTTGTTACGAAACAATAATGTCGCAATGTACATTTGACTAACCCCCCGTTTTATCTGCGCACAAATTAAATTATAACCGTACACTGGATTCTTTGTTTATTTATTTAAACTTTTGCACAAATAAAATGTACATAGATGGACTTAATCCTTTGTTCTGACAGTCGATCTTGTATTCCGATTACAGGCATTTTGAGAATTACTGAGAATTTCAATACAGAAAAACATAGTATCATTTCTGCCCATTTAGGATTGAACCTGGCACCTCTTTAGTACACGCTACCGCTGTGACATGCCACTGAGGCAGTCAGTATAATTATTATTATTTGTCACGGCGCTTATCGCTCGACTATTGGTATTTTAAAACAAGTCCTTTTCGTGTAGTGACGGATTAAGAATACATAAGTCACTATTCCTTGTCAGCACGTGGGTGTAGCAAAAAGCGACTAAGGGAGTAACCTTATGCAGAGATGAGCTCTTTGGAAAGGAAAATTCGAAACAATTCCTATACCAACCCGTCTAGCCAGCGTGGTATAGTAGGCTAAATTTCCTCCGCATTCTTTGGAGGAGACCCGTGCCCAGCAGTGGAACGTTTATGGGTTGAAATGATGATGATTATGTAGCGTTGGACCACATCTGGCCGCATCTAATCCGCACTTTCCTATGCTTCTATCCCTTTCTGTCACTTAGAACCGTCATTTACTAGAGCTAGAACGAAAGTGGTTGTGCGACGGAACGCGACCGAATCGACGAGCCGCCCGACTCTCATTCTCTATCTCGCTTTAGTATTATCAGTTCACGATGTAGTACAAAATTAATTATTTGCATAAAATATACATAAGTTTTGTGAAAACCGTGAAAACTAATACAAACTGAAAGGTTTCGACACGGCCTATCAGCAATCAGCATAGAAAGAAATATTTTTTATTCTGTTCTCACAATACATAATATAACTGGAAAAAAATTTAAAATAATGCAGTGAAAATGAATTTAGTAATACATATTACATAAGCCATTGCGAATTCTCACCATTTTTAGATTTGCGCCGTATTGCATAATGGAGCGACTATTCTAAAGAAAATGGTATTTTCATACAAACTCGGGGCGTTTAGTGCAGACGTACTTAATATCAACAATGTATTATGTCAGCGTGTTTTTGTTGTTCAAACGAAGCTATATTATGTATCGCCTAATAGATAATAAGTTACAACCTAGCGCTTGTAAACACATGTTATCGGGTATGCGTACAGAATCAACTGGCATTGAAAGAACAATAGAGTAAGTACTAGTAGTAGCAGCTCATTCAAGGTATTCCATGGTACGTTACATTGTTTATGGATTTATTTAATTTCCTAATTTATTGCGCTAAAAAAATATGTAATATGTACCAGAGGAGCGGAGTCGCGGAACACAAGCAACTCCTTATTCGTGTAATTGCAATCAACATTTTTATTTTATTTTTATTATGGATACGAACCAGCTAACAACGATGCACGATAGATAGAATGTCGTATGAAGCACAGGCAAATCCTTTGCGATGGTGTATGGTGTGTATGGCTAGCGTAGTAATCTGTTTCTCGTGAAAATGTGCTTAATCACCGACCCTACGAAGTCGCCTTTGCAATGATCGTACTGTTGTAGAAGTGTAGACCTTCAGTAAGGGAGGGGCGATAGAATAAAGTGCCTATAATATAGATTACTAATATTATAAGCTGAAATGTTTGTTCGTTTGTTTGGTTGAACGCAAGGATCTCAGGAACTAATGGTCCTTTTTGAAAAATGTTTGATTGAGAATTGCTTAACTTAGATTTTTCTTAAATAAACATTTTTTTATATAATATACAAATAGCCGGGCAGTCTTCGTAATCTGTATTTAAATCAACAGATCGATTAATCAATGCATTGACGAGGATTAAATGTGATATCTATGTGATATAATACTAATTATTAATCCATCACGTATCGTTGGTATTATCGTTATGTAAGTACTTACTTCAAAGTACAATTAACAGATATTACTAAGGATGTATGTGGGGTCCAGATCGTATCTTAAAAGCGAATAAGAACATGAATTATCGCTATTATCTATACTAATAATAATAATAATATAATAATATTCTACCACATTCACACAGCGCCATCTAGTCCCAAAGTAAGCAATTATATTTGCTTGTGTTATGGGTACTAAACAACTGATATACTACTTAAATACATTTTTTTTTTTTTTTTGTAAATACATATATATTATAGATAAATTACACCCAGACACAGAACAAACCTTTATGCTCATCACACAAAGATTTGTCCTGGGTGGGGATCGAACCCACGACCTCCGGCTTAGCAGTCAAGGTCACTAACCACTAGACCAACAGGCCAGTCTAATATTAGAAAGAAGAAAGATTTGTATATAAACTTAAAAACTACCGGACCGATTTCAAAAAAAAATATTTTGCCTTTAGAAAGCTACATTATCACTGAGTAACATAGGCTATATAACATCACGCTACGGCCAATAGGAGCTGAGCAGTGGCCAAATAAAGAACGACGGGGCGAACAACAAGAAGAGTGACTTCTAGTAATTAATATTTATTGAGCTAGAAACCGTCAGCGGCTTCTTTGCTATTTATAATTCTCAGTTTAGTCCTGTAGAAACTAGGAACTTCAGATTTTCTGACAGAGAGATCAGGTTGCACTTGGTGCTGTCCTTAATGGATAAGTACTTCTTTTGTGTACTCTAAATACTACCTAGCCTATGGGTCTGCCTGAATGCGGAGATAGATAAATTTTACTCAGTTAAAACTATTTTTTTTTTTATTTTAGCTGTTTCAATTCCCGGGTGTGGCAAGCTAATTTCCAAAAATTTGTGAATTCAGTTTTGTTTATTTTAAAAAATAAAGGAATGTTTGCTTTGATTAAAATAATCTATCTCCAGATTTAGAGTACTTTCCCTCTAGGTGAGCTTACAAAATTCCACCCTGTATATAATTGGGCTATCCAACGCAACAAAGATTTTTTCAAATCTGACCTCCTGTTCCTGAGTTTCTAGCGTCTCCACCGTCCCCTCCAGTGGGCGCTAGGCAAGAGTATAGTAGTAGATCCGGCTATATGGAGAAGGGCGTGGGGCCCTCAAAATAAAACACAGAACTGATCTTATAAACTTATAGTATTAATTTAAATGACAAGAATAGCGTGCACTGCACTAGGATTTAAATTGTAATGAGCTTCAAGTCTTCGACGGATGCTCCGACGAAGACTCGGTTCGAATTTGAATTTGTATTAATTTAGGATTTTGAATTTTAAATTATTAAAAGTAAATTAAAAAGAAATCAAAAGAGATCCAAAAGGTGGTCAAAAGAGGTGCATTCGTGCAGGACGTAGCCTGCAACGGGTGCAACCGTTACAAGTTTAGCGCGTTCAACCAAACAAACTCTTCCGCTTTATAAGTTTTTTTTATTTATTTATTTTATATAGATTATAATATTAAAATTACTTACAAGGATTTTATAGCATTAACTTCATAAATATATCTTATCAAAATTATGAACGTAGATTATTAGTAAACATAAGTGTCATTCAAAGGCACGTTTTCATCAGAAACGTTATTGGCTATGTGCACTCGTGGGCACTGAATTGTTTTTGTTTTTCATGATTTGCGTACATAGATTATAGACTTAATCCTTTAATACATGCATAGCTATAATACATATTATCTATGTAGGTACACTGTCAACCATCAATCTGTCAACTGATTAGGAATTAACAGCTTAAAATTATACATTTGATATGAATGCTGTGCTCGGGTTATAAGTCTGAATATAATGTTCTGTACCTACAACTTCATTTGTTTTTCGACGCGTGTCTTAAATAAGTTCAGTAGTACAGTCGAGTTCATTAATATATTGGCACCATCAAGGATTCAAAATATTGTGAGCGCTGAAAAGCTCAATAAATACTATAGAACCTATGGATCAAATATATGTCCTCATGTGAATGGTTCAATAAAATATGCTGTACATTATGCAATAACTTGTAGTCACCCTTTTCAACAAAAATATCTAATGATGGTGCCAATATATTTATGAACTCGACTGTACCATCTTTTATTGAGTATCATCATTTTATTTCAACCCATAAACGTCCCATTACTGGGCACAGGTCGGCTCTAAAGAATTTGGAGGGAATTTAGCATACTATACCACGCTGCGCTGGCCAGACGAGTTGGTATATTAGCAAGAAAAGAAAAAATAAAAAAAAACCCTATACCAACCCTGAATTCCCTCCACATTCATTGGAGGACACCCATAGTCAGCAGTGGGACGTTTATGGGTTGAAAGATGAAACAACAAGAAACCCTGAAAATACTCCAAAGTGCCAATTTGCTGTCATTAGTCAAACTGCGTATATTACACCACACCGACAATTATATTGTTTTGTAAATCCGCACGCGGCATACTGACACTAAATACTCAGGTATTAAAGCATACGTCAGCGTGCAGGTACTCCCTGATGGTGAAGAAATTATTATCTCATTCATTTCAGTGTTTTGTTTAAACCCGTGGGAATAAGAAAATAAGTAATGAGAGGTTTGTTATCGGTGTGTCATTCTCGGGGTGACTGTGTTTTATTATTCAAAAGTCTCGGTAAAAAGAAAACGAGATGTTAGGAAGGCAAATTGACACCTGTCTGTTCAATCTTAATGAAATCAGTTTTACTGTCGTGTAAAAAGTTAAGAATTTCGAAATCCGAATGTTCGCTTTTGATATCGCTGATATTCGAATGGTGAAATTCAGAGTAAGCCCCCTGACCGCGAAAATGGTAGCTATTTATAGTAGTTAATTATTAGGTGTTCGTATTCGTTCGCTACAATCATCGCGGTTAAACAACGTTCGGTAAGGTCAGTTCATGATGGGTGACCGTTTGTGGTAATTTCATTCTCGAACGTCTTTGTGTTCGGAAGGCACGTAAAGCCGTTGATCCCGTTTATATCACTTAATGTGGTAGTGGTAGTCGTCAGTGCAATGCACATTTAAATTTCAATTAACAATTAACGATTAATTGGATGTTAATTGCCATCAAACAACTAAAGATTAATTAATTTTAACTGTGGGTTTAATGGTTTATTTTCCCACAATTACATTAATAAAATTGTTAGGTTGCAATTAATTGTTAATTGCAATTATAAAGTGCCCAACACTCGTAATCGACTTGATAAATTTCAACTCTAGGGTATGCCAAGTCCATTCGATAAGAAAAAAGATTAGGTATATGATCGAGTAGCGTGTGATAACTTTGCGGCCTAAGGTAGAAAAATATTAGATCATCATCATCGTTATCTGATACTTCTCTTTCAATTATACAATTTTATTTTATTTTATTTTTTTTTTAAAAAGACAACGCCCGCACTAGGGAACAAGCCCTGTGTCGCGGGGAGCTTTACAAACATGAAACTAACGGACACAAAGTACACCCAGACTAGAAACAAATATCTATGAATCACACAAATATTTGTCTCGTGTGGGAATCGAACCCACGTCACCCAGCACGGCGATGTAGTGGCGAGGCGACCACCTTAACCACTGCGCCACGGTGACAGACAAATAGGCATTAATTAACAAATTAAAAACATTTTGTTACTACCACTGAGTCTGAGTCAGATCAGTTAGAAGATTAACATAACATAACATAGCATCACGCCTTTTTCCCCGAAGGGACTCTTTTCCATACCATTAGGGGCTGCGCAAACGAAGGCGACTGACCGTGGATGCGCGCGCCGCACCCGTACCATCGACAACGTCTACGGAGATAAGAATACATATGTCGCTACCTTATCTCATCCCGTGGGTGTCGTTATCAGTCTACTAAGGGACTAAGGTAGAGAAGACCACTACCAGAAAAAGAAAATTCGAAACAAAACCCTATACCAACCCGTCTGGCCAGCGTGGTATAGTGCCAACGTGGTATATAGTAAGGCCAAAACCTCACCTCAGAATAGGTCTCTTGTTCCCGGTAGTTCCGCTGTCCGCAGCCACGGTAGCGGTCGCAGTAACGGCTGGACATGGGGTGCTAAGAATCTCCGGGCTACGAGAAAAGACATTTTTAACAAAACTTGTGTAGGTAACATAATCAATTCTCATTTTAAAAAATCGATATTGCTTTATACACACTTGATCCAGTATTCGTACCATATAACATCGCTAATATTTTACGCGATAGCATGACAGAACGTTCGAGACCGATCAATTACAGCAGTGTTAAGCAATTGCCGGTCCATTGGGCCTCGAGAGTACAATTGTGAATCGTTTATTTCCACTTGTCATCCCTTGATGTTGTCGCATTACAAAGTTGCTAAACTGAGAGAACTCGACAGCATTTTGTCTGGTATAAAATGATCAAAACCATTATAGCATCCTTTCAGCATGAAGAGGTCTTCTGCTGAACGTTTTCCAAAATGGCCGGTGGTAATGCATTCAATGTTTTAACTAGGTCATCTCATTGTCAAGAGTGTAGAGGCAGGAAACACTCCACGCTGCACCTTCCTTTAAGCCACTCAAGAACTTCTCTTCAAGAAAGAATATAAAAATTAAGATAAGAATCTTAAGAATGTAAGTCCCTTCTTGTTTAGAAACTTAAATTTATTTGTTGGTAGACTTGCATTGCCCGAAATTACTATGTTTGGAGGTCAAAGTTTAGCTTTTAATATACTAGGTATCTTAATTACCAGTAGCGGTTTTATAATAATTCATTTATTTCAGATTAAATCCATAGTTAAATAAACTATTTTTAACAAAAAAATATTAAAACGACTTCAAATCAGTACTAAAAAGCGAAAAATAAACTGAATTAGATATTTAATTCCAAGCTAAAAAATACCTACCTACCTGTTTAAAGTATAATACCCTATTACTAATCTGTTTGAAGTCGGTGCCAAGCCTAAGGAGTTTGTTAAGCTACGTACTACTTAGTACGTACAGATGTACGTATGAGATGATGTTAACAGATGTTACCGCTCGCTACTTCACACCACCTCGCACTTGCGTGTGATCGTACCTAGTGGACGGCTCAAACTGAGTGATACAACCTCATTAGGCTGGCACCGACTTCAAACAGATTAGTAATAGGGTATTATACTTTAAACAGGTAGGTAGGTATTTTTTAGCTTGGAATTAAATATCTAATTCAGTTTATTTTTCGCTTTTTAGTACTGATTTGAAGTCGTTTTAATATTTTTTTGTTAAAAATAGTTTATTTTTCCATTTTTAGTGTGCTTTTTATCTAGCAGATTTTATAATACTGGCTGGCAAACTAAGACGGAAAACCGAAATAAAGAATCTTCGATAGAAGGAAACATCTATTCAAATATTCTAACAACACAACCTGATTGTAGAATAGAGGAATCTCAAAACTCTCAGCTTTTTATGTCTTTCTTTTTTCCTATAAAATGCGACAGGTAACAAGTATAGGTATACAATGCAGGTTAGATACTATATCGAAAACTTAAAATGTCATCTAAGAATTCCTTTGAATTATACAACTTTATCTTCCATCAAGAGCTCTCACCTCAGACACTTGAAATAACACAACTTAAGGTTTATACATGGATGTGATATTTAAAGAAATCATCTTCTTACTCCTAAACATTAAGAAGTTTCCCTTCCAGTGACAGCTCACCTAAATAACCTACAAGAATACAACTATAGGTTTATAAGTACCTAGAATGTTGAAAGAATTATCCTCCAACTCCTAAAAGTTAAGGAGTTATACCTTCCAGTGACAGCTCACCTGAATAACCTACAAGAATACAACTATAGGTTTATAAGTACCTATAATGTCGAAAGAATTATCCTCCAACTCCTAAGAATCAAAGAGTTACACCTTCCACTGACAGCTCACCTGAATAACCTACAAGAATACAACTATAGGTTTATAAGACCCTATAATATTGAAAGAATTATCCTCCAACTCCTAATAGTTAAGGAGTTATACCTTCCAGTATCAGCTCACCTAAATAACCTACAAGAATACAACTATTGGTTTATAAGAACCTATAATGTCGAAAGAATTATCCTCCAACTCCTAACAGTTAAGGAGTTATACCTTCCATCACCAGCTCATCAACATGAGATGTTGACTATCAGACGTAAATACTTAAATAACTTTAAAAAATATATGAAACACGTAACATGTGCCTATAAAATTTGAGGGTTGCCTTCGATTTCCCTGAGATTCCATCATCAGAACTTGACATGATGAATAGGGGACCAATTCGGAAGTATACCCTTTCAAACAAAAAAAGAATTTTTTAAATCGGTTCAGGCATCTCCGAGTAATCGATGAACATACATAAAAAAAAAAAAAAATACATACAGTCGAACATATAACCTCCTCCTTTTTTGAAGTCGTTTAATAAAATACATAAATTCAAAATTAAATTATACAATAAATATAAAATTAAATTAAATAATAAAATATAAATAAAATTAAATAAAATATAAAAAAACAAAAGAAAAATTAAAATAATAAAATAAAATATCAATTATTTTGTGACACATGGAGTGTCATACAATGTGCCACAATTGGACAGTCCGGTCTATCGGCCCATGTCTTCAGAATGCTGTTGGTACTCGTCCTCAGTCGATGAAGCATGGACGCGGCCCGCTTTCGCATGATGGCATGAAAGCCATCGGTGCGCGCGTCCGCGAACATGCCGGACGCACTGCAGAACCTCGGTAGGTTTTGAACTATACAAACGTCTACACAGATTTAGTTGTTGATGGATATTTTGGTCGCATAGTACCACATCTAAATTCCGAGTTAATATTATATGCGGATGACATTTGACCTTCGCAATTTAAAGGTATAATGTTGTTCTTAGATTAGACCAATTGCTGAGTTATTTGAGGGCGTGTACTTCCCGTGTTATTTGAATAGTGAGAATGGCCTATATGTTTTATAGCTACTCGTTCATGTGTGACCCATTTATTACCTTTGAGCACGCTCATTTAAGACTATGCTTAAAATAAGCCTGCTTTATAAGCATTTTAGCTTTGCACAGATAATAATAAGCACATAAGTCAATATAATTCTAGAATTATACAGAGATGAAACTTAGTTGGCGCCCAAAATTTTGTAGTACTTGACATAAACTTTATAAAAAAAAGTTGTGAAGTAGGTACCTACCACAAAATAAAAATATTTTAATAATTATATCTATAGGTCGTATAAAATATATACGTCGCAGAGTGCAATATGTGATGACGGCAGATAGTGGAATGTCAAGCAAACCGTGGATGTTATTATTGTTAACAATGGTTTTATTATTGCTTGAGTGTGTTTAGTTGTGGCTTGATCGGATTAGGCTGAACGCAGATGACAGCTGACGTTTGACGTGTGACATTATGGTTGACACGTCATGTCAATTAGTCGGTATAAAAGCTGTGAGCGTTGTATTAATTTAACGGGGCATTCTGTTGAACGGAGAGCTAACGATCGGACGTGATCTCGGCACAGCACAACTAACCTCCCTACATTCCATCCACATCATTCCATTCCATCGACGGGCCTGTTGGTCTAATGGTTAGTGACCCTGACTGCTAAGCCGGTGGTCGTGGGTTCGATCCCCACCCAGGACAAATCTTTGTGTGATGAGCATAAAGATTTGTTCTGTGTCTGGGTGTAATTTATGTATAATATGTATGTATTTACAAAAAAAAAATTATTTAAGTAGTATATCAGTTGTTTAGTACCCATAACACAAGCAAATATGATTGCTTACTTTGGGACTAGATGGCGCTGTGTGAATGTGGTAGAATATTAGAATATTATATTATATTCCATGTGATTAAAGTGGTTAATTTTGTAGTTTTAATCCTAAAATATTGTGAACATCCTTGATTATTTTGTGATCCAAATCGGACTACTTAGTAAAGATTGGTGAAATGAACTGTGTGTTGGAGTTATTTTGAGATTTCCCTCATGTCTGAACAACATCCTGACGAACCGAAAGTGAAGACCCGCAGCCGCCCCACCTACATATCTACATATCCCACGATCTTAGCAGTCAGAGTCACTAACCACTAGACCAACATGCCAGTCGACCAATGTCAAGTTACATAATATATCCGTTTAATTAAATATGAATATGTGGGCATAATTAAATAAAACAATTACTACAACAATTTTATATCATTATTCAAATTTAATTTTATAAAATATAAGTACTTAGGTACTTACAAGAACTTTTAATTCGTGTGACGTAAAATTTTAACATTATTTTTTTGGTTTCGTAGAGGGTAATTAAGGACTATATTTATTTTTAAGCAGTCATTGTTCGTGAATTCCCATGTTTATTATATTTGTTAAGTTGTTTATCTTCATAATGGATTTTTTAAGGTAATAATGTATTTCTGCTTGAATTTTAAAGTTATTGTCAAGGTCGACTGGTCGTAAGGTAGGTAGGTAAATGGTTAATCTTATAAAACAAACTTCTAGCAAAGATTGCTGGATGAGACTGACTATATATCTAATAGGGTGTCCAATCATTTGACAAAAAACAAATGAGAAATTTTCATTTATAAAACAACGATTGACAAAATTATACTTGATAAATAAATGTATCATTTTACAAACTATTGTTTAATAAACTACACATTTGACAAATTATTTACCAGACAAAATTTTGTTATGTCAAAATTTCATTTCATATAATCGTTTTTTTTTAAACATGTAGTAGGCAAAACAACGTATAGCATTAATAACATTTGACAAAATGGCTAGGTTAGGTTAGGTTAGAACTGCCACCACAACCAAAGCCAGAACCAAATTCTACTTATTTCGCTTAGTTAAGCAGGCAGAGTGTATTTTTTTTAAATTGAAGTACTTCAGTAAAATTATCCAAAATACCTCCTTTTGTAACATACAAAAGGCGTTTGTTTTTTTTACTAATAGGTTATCTTCTGTTATTTTGTAAAAACACCAATCACCACCCACCAAAAAAAAACAAAAACGAATTATTTAGTCAAATGAACATTTTTAAAATAATATTTTAACAAGTGGAATATTTGCGAAGTAAAACATTTGCGAAACCTGTATTTTGTCAAACGATTGTTTTTAAAGTAATGTGTTTTAGAAATGAAAGTTTGTCAAATGATTAGTTTTTCTAACGTTTTTAAAATGATAATTTGTCATACGTTTTTTGTCATACAATAGTAAACCATCTTATAGACATACATACATCAGTAGTAGATTTTGTCGCTCTGAGATCAAAGGGAAATTGTAAAAGTATTCAAAATAAGAAGCAGAAGAAGAAAGTTCTTGATGAAGGCGTTAAGAAAATGCTTCCTAGTAGGCAGTAGGACCACGTAGGATGATAAGAAAATCTATATAAATAAAACTGGATCGCCGAAAAGTATGTGATGGATTCGAGTGATAACAGCTCGACCGATTTGGCTAATAATTTTTTTGTTGTATTTGCTATTGTCGAGGTAAGGCACTATGTAAGAAATTATACAAAAAATTTAGTGTTTTTGGGTTTTAAAATCTCCATAAATATTATAAACATTTGAAAATTTTCTATTAGATTATTATATTCGTATTCGGTTGGTTGATGATGTCGGATGATCTTGCGGTTCGAATCGGTGTGCCAGTTTTGTGTGTCATTTTTAACACTCGCTTTGAGAAAAACAGAGAAGGCATGAGAATTGCCTGGCAAACTTTAATTAGTCAAAATAGGTTTTTAGGATATGATTTATTTTTGACTATAAGTCGCGCAGGGCTTGGCTCACGTCGTATTTATTTGACCACTGCTCAGCTCCTATTGGCCGTAACGTTGTGTTAATTATTAACGTGATTTATTTAACCTATAAACTTCCTAGATAAATGGGCTATCCAATACTAAAATAATTTTTCAAATCGGACCAGTTCCTGAGATAGCATTTAACAAAATAATAAACAAACTCTTCAGCTTTATAATATTAATATAGATGTCATATTTTAATTGGATCTGTATCACCTTATATGTTAACCCTAAAAATTTAACAATAGAAATGTATCAAAACATTTCATCTTATATAATACTTAGATATAGAAATAAATTACTGTTGTTACGAAACGTAACAACTCAATTGGCACATTCCGCTGAACTCAAGAGTTTCAATACTGCCAAAAATTCGGTATTGTGCAATATGTATGAAATATCAAAAGGTGTGGAATTTTGAAGAATATTAACATTTTCCTACCCTCGATTCTTTAGACACAATAAAAAGCATATCTCTGTGAAAATAATGTGTTGCAATCAATGCTTAGTTATAATTAACACACTGCTTACCGTACGTCTATAACTTCTACGATATTGAAAACAGGCCCTTTTCGTCCTGTCTTCGCTTTAGTTGAATCCAAAATCGTCTCTTCATTTACATTCCTGCTGCTTTAATATGTTCTTGGTCAGTCAAATGTCTAATTCACAGCGGGCTTTTTGGTCATCGTGTTCATATTTCTTTTTCTTTTATAAGTCCACTTTACGATGGTTTAGGTTTGTTGTGGCATTGTTAGAATTTATCAAATCGCTTCCAGCTTACGTAACGACTACTGAAGCACGGAGACACTTTAGAGCAAAAGTTACACAAATGATTAAATTACCAATCTTGATTTACAAACTGACCTTGCAGATCGTTGCTTAACCTCAATAATCACAACATCTCCACAATGCTACAAGCGTCTCATATTCTGGATGAAGATCTATAATCATCTGTAAATGAACTTCGTCTTCTTCTAATTTCAAATTGTTTTCAATTAGCTGTTCCGTGAATGTTCGCGTGATGCCAGCATTTTACGGGAAACTTAATTTGTACGATACACAACTACCGTCATCCGTTACATGAAACACTTGTGTTCAATTATCAACAAACATTGTATGAAAGAAGATGTAAGATGCGAAATAGTCTCTTGAAAACAAACCTTATCGTAATAGATGCAAGATGAAAATTGCTGAACACACGATGTTCACCTGAAGTCCTTTTTCACGTATAGCTGCTGCAATATTTGTGTTATCTTAATTTTTGTTTTCTATATTGTATTTTCTTGTCAAGTCTTAAATTTGTTTTGTTGTTACTGAATTCAGTCATAGTTGATTTTTATCAGGAAAGTCTTTCTGTATATTTCTTGTACTTTGTAAAAGTCTTAATTAAACTTGTAGTGTCTCTAATGTTGATGCATAATTTCAACATCTTTTTTTTTGAAGCTATATATATATATCTTACATTAATATTACACCGAAAACTCATCACAGGTTTGAAGTCATTACACATTACAAGTCCGAATATAAAGTAGGTAAATTGTTTCCATAACAATAATAATGTCAGGAGTAAATTACAAGCGCAACACAACAGAATGCTGAAGCATTAAATGAGAATTTATTATTATTTTACACTATTTCTGTCTGTTGTACGGCCGATTTCACGCAATACCTATATACTAACGTAGATATGTTCTAAACCGAGCACAAATATCCAGACATGTTTTTCTGTTCATATTTATAATAGAAAACCTTGTTTTTCTACCAACGATTATGTCGTATGATCATTGCGCTGCAAATAGACCTTCGTTTTCAACACAATACTGACCAAAGTCCAGTAGAAACAGTAATGACACTTTCGCCGGTGGCATTAACTGCAAACAAGCACTTGGACCACCTGATGGAAACCAGTTATGGGACAACTTGCCCACAAGACGACTTTTTTCGCGTCCAAATGCCTGTATATAAATTCTTCGTCTTATTACAAGGTTCTTCGAATTATTTGGAATAATGAATAACTTTCATCTGATGCAATGCAGGTCCGTGTAGTGACGGTTTAAGAATACATAATGTCACCACCCCATCTCAACCCGTGGGTGTCGTAAGAGGCGACTAAGGGAGTGAGCTTATGCAGACAAGAGCACTGCAAGAAAAGGAAAATTCGAAACAAACCCTACATGGAAACCCACATACTCTAGAAGAAATTCTATGAGTATGTCTGATCCACCAACCCGCACAGGCCAGCGTGTGTGGATTATGGCCTAAACCCTCTCAGCTCTCTAGATAGAGCAGAGGAGACTCAAGCCCAGCAGTGGGACATTAATGGGTTGCTGATGAATATACATACAGTTTTATAGCTATCTTAATATTAAGAGTATAACATAAACCATTGTTGGTTTAACCGCATACTGGTATTCGTCGTCAGAATACTTTACACTTTAGATCATATTAACATCATTTGTAAATAATATACAAATTTGATTCCACCTTACTTTCTGCATTTATTTTCTTTAAGAAATGAAATGTAAGGTAGAAATCATAAGGTTATTCTATGTACGACAATCACTAATCCTGCCGTACGCCGAGATTAGAGAGGTAAAAAAGACATTAAATAACTAATTTTAGTATTCGAACCTATCCTAGGAAGGGTTTTTTTTTAGCTGTGTGTATATACTGCGTTTTTTTCTTTTGCTAACATTTGGTAGACATATTTACGAGCATCCAAAAAGGAATTGGTTCGTTGCCTTAGTCATTTGAAGGTACTGACCGGCGCAATTTATATTGTAAGGGCTTAATGGTTGCCGTATACGTTTTAAGTATCTTTGAATAATATATTTATTTACATCTGATCCCAAATCAACTCAGGCCAATTTTGGAACTTTAAAATTAATAATTATTATTTTTTGTTCACGATGTTTTTAAATGTTCGTAAAAACTGCAATAATTTTTGGACTATATTTTTCAGCTTTTATAAGATTTAAATCTTGAAGTTTTTAATGTTCTTTGTTCGAAATAGGTACATATCTTTTTCAAAATCCTCTGTTTCACAGCGCAGTCTTGCTGCCGAAAATTTTTATAAAACCAAATCAGTTACTTGTAGTATCTCAAGAAGGAAATACAATAATATATTGACTAGAGCCTATGTCTTACGAATATATTTAAACAATACAAATAATACTTAACCGGAAAGAGTTATTTATGGACTATCTATTGTCTTATTTGTTGGAAATATAATACACGTGTCTAAGGTAAAACATTTACTTATTTAGATTTAGACCGATTTGCGAATTTCGTGCGTCAATTTGAAATTAGAATTTAAATAGTTACTAGAAAATTTTTAAACAAGTTGCGGGTTCTTTTTAGTACAGTTTAGGTATCTTCTTCGCGTCGGATCAATTAGTAATTCTATGCGCATATGGCCACGCTCATGGCATTTTCAATGGCATTGTCGAGGTCATTATCACTACAAGTGTATGGTGCCCTTATGGTTTAATTTTATATTTACCTTGTGATCCTGATCCTTGAACTAGGGGTTAACCAGGTAGTTCGTCTTCCATTTCTTTTGCGCATTAACTCAATCACTGTCACTACAGTATTAGCAAGAAGTCGGGTTTGTGACGTATGCGCCGGCGTCTCGTCGCCTCACCGGCCTCAGTTGTGTATTGTGCGCGCGCAAGCATACACGTATTGCGTCCGCGCATCGGTCGAACCGTTCTCGATTGTGTTATATAAAAATTCGCATTCTTTCTACGTTCGCTACTAGTTTCATTACAGTGATCCGTTTAACAAGAAAATTATTAACCGTATCTTATGACATTCCAAAGCATATATCATCAATATAATTGAGTGTAACATTTTGGTAAAGTATCCAAAAAAACTACTTTTTTGCATAGAAAATGCAGTGCATTTTTTACAACATCACTATTTGCGAGCATTCAAGCTTGCATGTCGATTTCACTTTCTGTGCCAACGTCAGAGCTGTATTTCAAATCGTTAAATGACACCCCTTCAGCCAGTTAGCTGCGAGTATTGTAAACGATATCGTTAATGTTATTTGTCGAACGCTTGCTGGAAATCGATATTCGAGAACTGAATGATAGCAACCGGACCGCACGATACTCATGCATTAGTTTCGACCTGATTGTTTCGTTTTACCTCATTCATAAAGACGCATAAATTCGAGTAACTCTATCGCCCATGTAATTTGTTCATTCAAGTGAGAAATAACATTTTCTTCAACAATGCATCGCTCCTTTCTCTTGGATTGGCTGAACCTTACGTTATTTTAATATCGAGTGTACTTAATTATAATAATAACAATATGCGTGTTTATGTTGACCGATTTGCATCGGTCATAGTATCTTCAAGTCATTGTACTGCCTCTAGTTCAGGCTCTAGTATATAAGTAATTATTTCCTATGTGCCAGTGCTGCCTTCTAATCTAGAAAATTATAAAAGAACATTTTCCGCTAAAATTCTTTTCATTATAACGGTTCCATTGTATATTCGCTTTCTTGATTAACTATTATTTATGCATTCATTACGTGACTGCACTGTGGTGTTTGATTTATGAAATTTTAACTCTATTATAACTATATATAGTATTAAGTAAGAATATACACTTTCCTCATCACGATGGCAATCTTTTGTCTTGGTAATAAATAGTGAAAATACCTTGAGCTTATCTTTATTTATGTTGACAAGTTCCTTGATCGGAAACCTTAGGTCTGATGTGTTAGCTATTTATAATTCTGTGCAGGTTGTTAATGAATGAGGGAAATGGATCACTAGGATGTTGCCTATTGACTCACTGTTAAAGTTTTAAATAGTTCAGTTTTAAAGCGCACATAGGGCTCTTACAAAAATTATTCAATTCTACATTATATTCTGTTATAAAGTTTTCTTTTGCGGTATATATGACGTCATGGTGGATATTTTCATCAAATTCCTTAGTGTGTGGCTCCTCGGTTACCCTTGCGATGTCATTATGATTCAATGCACGTGCATTTAAGCAAACGTTCCTTGCTTCTCGACTCCGTTGTAACCTTCGCTAACCCATCACGTTGTAAGTTCTTATTCTTTAACATATTTATCTTTGTATACCTTGCATCAAGGGTACCTATATTTTAATTTATATGACTTCAGAATAAAGTGTACAGTCTTGACCATTTTCATGTTATAAAAAGTGACTCACAGAATAATATTTCGTTTATATTCGAAAAACTACCAGACGATAGTCAAATTTACCTATTGTCAGTTAGTTGTGCACATAGTTCTTCATTACAAAAAGGATTTAAGTTTGTTAGCTGTTCGAAGTTAATTAGGTACTATTCGTGGTAGAATATAAAGTGGTGCTCTTCAAGGTTATTATTATAAATTAAAAATGATGAAGAATTGTTTTTCAGAAACTATTGTTTTAGTGTAGACGAGTTTTAAAATCATATGATGGTCAATATTATCATCATAACCCGTTCGCAATACTTGAGCCCAGTTATCTAATGCATCCCTTTAAGTATGTCTGCTGGGCTAATATCGCGTTATAGACAACGATTTTATTACACATTTAACAGACACAAGACAGACACAGTTGCTGTTAAATTGGAAATCCTTTTAAAAAACAATTGAGAAATCTGAATGAAGTTGCACGTGCTAAATTAAAACTACCAGTGTGGTCACTAAAAGCGGCCTGTGACGGAAAGTTCATTTAGCATACTCTAAAATTCTAAATATAACGATTTCCGATAGGAAAATTTCCAGCTGATCATAGGTACTCCAAAATAGACGTCATGTGATAGATACCTAGATACTAACTCGATAAACGAAACACAACAAAGTTGAATTTCACACTCACGGAAAGGTCAGACTATTTGTAATGAAGTTTTACTCACGTTTTTCATACTGACATTTGATTATATTATTCGACCCTGCGCTGCTTTTAATTAAATGTGCAATATATACAAAATAAAACGTTTGGAAGTCTTTATTAATGCCTTTTGAATGGTGGCAGTAGAACTTGTCATTACCACACCGACAGCTATATACTACTCATTATTTGTCATCTGGTAACGGTGAAGGAAAACAGCGTGTGACAACTCACATACTCTAGAAGGAATTCGGATTTGGATCGACCAAACCACATTGGGCCAGTGTGTGTGGATTGTGGTTTAAACCATCTCAGCTCTCTAGATAGAGGAGCAGTGATGTAGCTAGGTAACCAAAGGCCCTGGGGCAAAAAATAAACTGGGCCCCAACTATTTAAAATCATTTGTTACGTATTCGCCGTGTTCCGAATTCGACGTACCTACTCCAGATTTGTCCTAATCCAGATACGTTACTACTCCAGATTCGTCGCCTGGAATTGGTTTATTCATATTCCGAATGTGGAAAAAATTTTCACTAGTTCAATTTATAGTTTTAAAGTCAGAGTCCAAGGGGCCCCCTGACCTTGGAGGCCCGGGGCACTGTCCCGTCTAGCCCTCCGGTAGCTACGCCATTGTAGAGGAGTGGAGCCCATCAGTTGGACGTTAATAATTTGATTTGGTCGTTGTATTGACGGTCTCAGGTGTGTATTAATCAGGCACTTAGTATTTTAAACAAAACAAGAATACAATAGCCATTGCTGACATAAATATAATTGTATCAGCAGTTAACAAAACGTAATGTAAGATTGCGTTAACCTAGAAGTAAACAGAACGTAATTTGACTACAATAAGAGCGTATGATTCATTCGATTTTCGAAACACTAAACTGAGTAAGTGGGCCGTTAGCCGCTAATGTAATAACTACGCGTAAATAAATAAAAGTGTTCCTATAGTCTTGTAATAATGTTAGGACATAATTAATGCATCTAAAAATATAATTATGTTATTAGCTCGATGCAATTCTAGAAGCTTCCATCGGTGCCAGCTTTGGAATATTCTTTTTATCTTATTTAAAACTATGAGTAGGTAGATTCCGTCCGCGTGGTCTGTCTTTGTTAGTAAAGAGTAGCCTTTTTGCTATTCCTTTATATGCAGAATTGGGAAACATCCATCTATCCACCAATACTATCGCATTTATAGTATTACTAGGAAAGTAGGATTAACTTTATATTAAAAAAAAAAAAAGAGGAAAATTAGGGTGTTTGATGTACTTTTATCCCGCACTAAACTGCAGAAATTTTCTCCAACAGGGCTTAAAATATTTTAAATCAGGTTTCTAATAGATAATCATATTATCTGTTCCTTGACGAAATTTGAAGGTGACACTGGATTATTTTAGTTATAATTTTAATTTTTTGTTTTTTTTTTCTTTGTTACTGCAGATTTATTGTTTAAAATTCTTTTTGTTTAAATAAACATAAGTTATTTTTTTGTTAATAGATAAACATTTATTTATCTCTTCCTGTCATTAGGGCATAAGAAAATTGTTGAGATCTTTTTTGTGTCTAAAGTTAGGTACTTTAGACACAAAAAAGATCTCAGCAAACGTTCTTCTACCGTGACAAAGAAAAATCTGGCTTGTTATCGTTTTTTCGATGATTATTTAATTAGATAACAATTTACTGGTTTCTATTTCGCATGTCATCACCGCTTAAACGTTAGGTATCATAAAGTTTGAAATTACGATAAAACGGACATTTTGCAGTATGAAGTAAGGTCTAATTTAGCTTGCTATTCAATTTCTGTCCTATGCATATGCTTGTGCTTATTATTGTCTTACGGTTAACTGGACTTTTTGGACTAACGCTAACGTGAAATATATGACCGCGCTAATCTCATTAACTACTAGTCCGATTTGCAAAAAATATTTTAATATTGGTTAGCCCATTTATAGAGGAAGGCCATAGGCTATATAAGATCACGCTACAGCCAATAGGAGCTGAGCAGTGGCCAAACAAAGAACGACGGGAGCGAAACAACTAGGGCTAATTTTTCATACTTACACCTTTTTGGCTTCGGCAACTATGCGATGAAAGTGTTATGTTGTCCACTCTTAGACACTGTTTCACAACTGGCTGATAAATTATTCGAAACTTAAATGACAGATTTGTTACGAAAAGTATGTGGAAAATCTGCCAGTTATGTTTTAGATAGCCTTTTTTGACCGGCTCTATCAGAAATATAACCTAATACGGCCAATTATACAATTCGAGATATGAATGTTATCTTGTTGCTTTGACAATTAATTAATACACATGTTTGTGGGTTTTGTGGTTTATAGGTTAATTAATTATTAATTGCTACTTAAATTTTGTCGATGGTATTTAATGATGTCTTATTCTTGTGCTCGATCAAATAATCATCTGTGGGCTAATTTTAATCTGTTGATGCTTATAATACTAAAAGAGAAGCATAAATTTTATTATGTATTTATAAATACACATACCGTCCTTTACTTCGGCAGTCGAGTAAAAAATTAAATCACTTTTGCGATAAAGAAGGTCTGTATCGCAAGTGATTTAATTTTTTACTTACATTTAATTACACAATTAAAATCAGGCGATTTTTAATCGGATTCATTGATAACTATAGCGACTTATTTAGGTATATGTGTTACTATGTGTAGAAATCTAGGTACTTCTACAATTCTCTGCATCACCCAATGGTTGACTGGTAGAAAATGCCTAAGGCATTAAGTCCGCCTGTACAAAAATTATTTGTATGAAGTTAAATAAATAAATCTATACGTATATAATAATATTAAGAATAAACTTAAAACCTACTGGACCGATTTCAAAAATTCTTTTGCCGTTAGAAAGCTACATTATCACTGAGTAACATAGGCTATATAGCACCACGCTACGGTCAATAGGAGCTGAGCAGTGGTCAAATAAAGAACGACGGTAGCGAAGCCCCGCGCGACTTCTGGTATTTTTAATAAATTCCTGACACCATGTTAATGAGGTACAAATTTTTGTCATGTTTTTCATTTATCTAGATTGTTCCTAAATGTTATCTATTGTTTTGACTTAAAGATACTATCTTCTGCGTACTTAATAATGATGAAATTCGTTGTAAACTGATTGATGATATGACTAGCAATTTTTTCTTGGCAAATTATAAAAATATCGATATAGCAGAAGACAGTAAAATTATTGTAGTATATAAATATAGTAAAATTCCCTCCATAATCTTTGAAGGAGAGTCAAGCCCAGCGGTGGGACGTTTCTGGGTTGTATATGTAGAAATACCTAGTTAAATACCTATGAAGTTAATTCCCCACGCAGTTGAATAGTACAGTATAAAATGTACGAAATCGTTCAGGTGAAAATCATTTTGACGGTATAGCAACTGAATGTTTTATACACGCTAATTGAATACGAGTACGCACCTGAATCCATAGTGTCTGTCTTTGTTTTAATTATGCTTTATCAACGTTTGTACCTACGCATTAACATACGGTTCATAATACTCTCCTTGTCAAGGAATGTATGACTTTCAATTTCAGGTTCGATAATCGATTTTCAATGTCACGATGACATCTATTAGAAATTATTAAAATTCAGACCCTAAACTATACTAATATTATAAAGCTGAAGAGTTTGTTTGGTTGATTGCTAGGATCTCAGGACTTAAGATTTGAAAAATTATTTTATGATGGATAGCCCATTTATCGAGGAAGGTTATGGGCTATATAACACCACGCTACGATCAATAGGAGCTGAGCAGTGGCAAAATAAAGCCCTTCGCGACTTTTAGTATTGGATAAATTTACATCTAGAGGATTTAAAAGTTATGATATCTAATAATGCTGTATAATAAAACGAATCTCGATCTATTGCGTGTCAATAATAAACAAGTTTCGAGAACATGAGTGTTGCTAGAATAAATTATAATTGTTTCGCATAATAATTTAGCCCATGAGCCAGTATATTATATAGTCTTTGCATTATAAGTTAAAGTTATAGTTTATGACATTAATATAAATTATAGTCAAATAATAGTAAATAATAATATTCTACCACATTTACACAGCGCCATCTAGTCCCAAATTAAGCAATTATATTTGTGTTATGGGTACTAAACAACTGATATACTACTTAAATACTTTTTTTTTTGTAAATACATACATATTATAGATAAATTACACCCAGACACAGAACAAACCTTTATGCTCATCACACAAAGATTTGTCCTGGGTGGGGATCGAACCCACGAACTCCGGTTTAGCAGTCAGGGTCACTAATACTCACTAACCACTAGACCAACAGGCCAGTCGAAAATAAATAGATATAATAATGTTTAAAGTTGTGCATGACATAAGAAATTTAAATAGTTCAAATAACATTTTTTGAGGTTGTCCCTCACGTGATATTATCACGTTTTCGTTAAACAAAAGGTAGAGATAGGTAACCTGTTTAATTAATATGTAATCATGTGACTGGTAGGTGAATTTCAATTTAACGACTTGGAATCCGATAACCTTTAATTTAGATAAAATATTGGCAATTAAATACTCCTTTTGCAACATGGCAGAACATACTCGAGTGAATTATAAGAGTTTTTATTAAATATTGAATAAAATACTGTGCATCTCTGCTTCATCAAATTTTATTTGAACTCTTCCAATTTTTCCAGTTTGAATTTTCATTCGTCATAACGACCGTGCCTCTATGTTATCAATATTTTTATATTATCTACAGCAAAATAATTGTCTTTTAATTAGACGAAGTGTGCAAAAACGTAATCGTATGGCATTTGACCTCTGATTGAAATTTCGTTTACTTCTGGAATCATCTTTTTACTAATCAAACCTAATGTTCCCGGTAGATGACAATAGGCTCGCCGCCTATTTCATGGGACCAAGCATAGCTGGTGAAATGTGGGTGTGAAACACCTCTGCCTACCCTTTCGGGGGAAAAGGCGTGATGCTATGTTATTTAATCAAACGTAATATTCATTTCAACATGAGTATCGTACTATCGTTGTATCTATTAGAGTCCCTCACTTGGTCCCCCTTTCGTCCCTAAATACGTATTGCCGTTACTAGCACTCGCAAATTTTCCATATGAACTAAGTAGTACATCTTTTCACGCGTCCACTTTGCCCGTACAGAGTTCACTAGTTTATCACAAAGCAATTAGGTCGTTATTAATTATTGCTTTCATATCTATATCGCATGTTAACTTTGTCCTATGATATGTATCACGTTACGGTAACGCAGCGGACGTCGCACGTAGGTCAAATTATTATCACATCTCCATCAATATAGCTCCGACTGTCGCGGAGCTCACACGTGTCTCCGGTGGCAAGAAATAGAAATCGACAACTTTAATTTTTATTATAGAACTCGAAAAAAGAAAGTGATATTTATTTAATTGGTTTAAAAATTCGTAAAGATTTCGTCGAAAATAATAGAAGTAAGTGCGTTGTGGAACTGGACGGGTGGTGATGTAGTGTCTGTCGACAACTGTACCATGGATACGATGATAAGCGTTTGGACTATGGTGGAGCATGTGAGAGTGGCTAGCGGTGCCGCCGAGCTCGCCATCTTCACCGCTATACTCTACTGGTTCTTCACCTCAAGGTTAGTTTGTGGATACATTCATTCAACTCTCTTAATTTAATTAAATTCTTTAATTTATTTATTAAAAAAAAATGATTATAATGTTAAAGAAGTTTAAGTTAGATTTAATTAAATTATAAATTAAATTTATTCAAATTTTCTGTTAGTATTCATTTGTAGCATTAAATTCTATTTTATGATTGTTTTAATTAAAACATTAACAGTTAACTGTGCTTGCTGTACTTAATTCTACGATTATAGGCAAGCATAAAATAATAATATTACAAAGATACAAAATCAGTGTAAACTCGTATATTAACATTTAATAAAAACATAAACATTTTTTTGGTTTTAAAACTGTAATCTTCTCATTCCAATTATTGCGTTAATTGTTGGTACACTTTTGTACTAACTGGTACAACTACTATTCATAATGGCGCTGTTAGTATAAAACAATGAATATGTTAGTTCGTTTGCTATGTTTTACTCCGAAAGTACTACACGTTCATGAATATTTTAATAGAATTACCATTTATTTTTTAATCTTATTCATGTTAGAAGTCTTAAGTGTCTTTATTTCTGTTATGGTTTAAACTACTCAATGAGTTTACTTTACTTAGAACAGTTGCTCGAGTTAATTCCCATATTCCGCGAACACTAGCTGCTCTGAACACTCTTCTGTACCAAAGACCTCAATGGGATGTGTTTGCGGATGAATGGAAGGTGATATTATCAGAATGCTTGGGGACTGGGGTACTGTGAGAGAAATGTATAAGTGTGTTTAGATGTATGAATTAATTTATGTTTCTTTTTATTTTTATTCTTTTTATGTAAAACTTAATTTTTTTTTAATTTAAATTAAAACAATTGAATTATTTACTGTAATTGGTGTAAACCGTTGTAAATAAATACATAAATTGTTACTAACTAATATATGGGATTCCTGAAATAAAAATTATTATTATTATTATATTATTATAAACATAAAATTAAATATAATCATGGATTTAATTATATAGTAAAATTTACTATTCCAAGAAATTTATGAGTAGATGTTATAAAATATTACAATAATTGTACCTACGTCTTGTAAAAGTCAGTACAATGACTTATTTAAAAAAATTACTACTGTGTCTACAGAAAAATATGAGTGTAGTTTATAATATCCATTCGCATGTTACTCTTTCTTATATTTGAGATTATATCTAAAGAGGTGGGACAGATCTCTCTAGGCGGTAACTGCCGGTTACCCACGATCGCTCGATCGTTAGTGTGAGCTCAGGCTGGTTACTCATTACTGTTTTATTTTTTATTATTTTACTTTTTTTACCCGACTGCCAAAAAGGAGGGTAATGTTTTTCGCGCGTATGTATGTGGGCATTTCTGTTCCGTTGTGACCTTCTGTAGCCTAAACGGCTTGGCTGATTTTAAAGTGTGAGGTGTCATTAGATTTGTATTTTTCCCCTGAGTGTCATAGGCTATGTGACGTCAACAAAAACCAATATGGCGGCCTTAAACTGTCAAAACAGACGTTTTTTTAGTGCAATCGCAATATGGGTATCAGATGAAAGCTAATTAATAGGCTAATTCAATTATATATGCACTAACTATTGCCCGCGACTCCACTTGTCTCTTGTAACCTAAATAGCTTTGTAACGACTGCACTCGTTGCAGGCTAATTCCTGCACAAATGCACCTCTTACCACATTTTGGATCTCTTTTGATTTCTTTTTAATTTACTTTTAATAATTTAAAATTCAAAGTCCTAAATTAATACAAATTCCTAAATTCTAACCGAGTCTTCGTCGGATCATCAGCCGAAGGCTTGGTGCTCATTACTATTTTGGTCATTTATATACCTAAATTCAATAATAATAAATACTATATTATTTTAATGAATGTTATAAGTTTGTAACGGTTTATAGTGACTCAAGTTATAATAACCGAAAGTGAGTTTTCTGTGTTTTATTTTACGGGCCCCACGCCCTTCCCCATCTAGCCGAATTTACTTCTCTACTCTTGCCTAGCGCCCACTGGAGGAGACATTGGAGACCGCTAGAGCTTGACCGATTTTGAACTATCAAAATTCACAAAGTTATAATATACATAATAATTAATAATATTTACTGAAGAAGGCTACTTTTTGGCAGGGCAAGGCAGTGGGGTTTTTTTTAAATAAACACTTGTAAGTCTAGGGACGTCCCACCCTGCCTGCCTGCCCACCATTGCAACTCCTGTAAACAAGAATTAACATCGATAACCCTAGCGAACAGAACAATTTTGACACTAGGGAGTCCCAGGAAATTACTCTTCCACTTCCCTCCAAAACAAAGTGGAAGAATAATTGATCTGAGAATCTGTATCTAATTAATCTAATCCTATTAGAGAGAAAGCACCGCGGACAAAAAATAAAATACGAGTCCTATTGAGTCCGATTATAGGTATGGCAAAAACGCTGAAACTTTTAATTATTATAAAATAATAATAATAATAATATTCTACCACATTCACACAGCGCCATCTAGCCCCAAATTAAGCAATTATATTTGCTTGTGCTATGGGTACTAAAACTGATATACTACTAAATACATTTTTTTTTTGTAAATACATACATATTATAGATAAATTACACCCAGACACAGAACAAACCTTTATGCTCATCACACAAAGATTTGTCCTGGGTGGGGATCGAACCCACGACCTCCGGCGTAGCAGTCAGGGTCACTAACCACTAGACCAACATGCCAGTCATAAAAAGAATAGATTTGTATTTTTGTTTGGAATGCACACAATAAAACTACTGGACATAATAGACATAATAACAATACATTAACACTGAGTTACATGGGCTATTATTGAATCGCATACTACTAGGGCAGAGCCACAGCCTACAACTAGTGTGTTATAAACAGAATGCTAGAGACAGATAATTCCCAAACGATACTAACCCTCCAAACTTCACTGTCATTATGAGTATGGTATGGGACGTTTCCAATTTTTTTTATTGCCTGAAGGTGAGCAGGCGGCCCACCTGATGGTAAGTGGTTACCGCCGCTCTAAACATTGACAATGTTAGAGGCACAGCCAAGCCGCTGCCTACCTTGAGAGGATTGTTTTTGTCAACCTGTGTTGTCCCACTGCTGGGCAAAGGTCTCCCTCAAACTCTTCCATTCTTTACCATTAGATGAGATACCTTGAGAGAATAGCTCTCTTTAAACCTCGTTTAAAGAAGGACATGTCATAGCGATCAGGAAACACCGATGTAGGAAGTTCACCCTAGAGCCGGCAGATCATCATCATCATTATCATTTCAACCCATTAACGTCCTATTGCTGGGCACGGGTTTCCTCCGCTGGCCAGACGGGTTGGTATAGGGTTTGTTTCGAATTTTCCTTTTCTTGCAGTGCTCTTGTCTGCATAAGATTAATCCCTTAGTCGCCTTTTACGACACCCACGGGTTTAGACGGGGTAGTGACATTATGTATTCTTAATCCGTCACTACACGGATAGCCGACACGTACGTGGGAGGAATGATCGCTGGAATTGAACTGTTTTAGACAATATCGGCTCCAAGTAGTGTGGGTGAAGCCTAAAGGCGGTATTTACGTTTCGGACATACTCGTAAAGTACATTCATTTCAGACAATGAATTATTGTAGATCACACAAGTATTTGATCTGTATGTGGTTGAATTAACAACACTATTCTTAAGATTATATTAACTTGACATTACACGCTCAATACTAGATAATTATGTCATTTACGAAGTTATTTAATTAAATTATTATAATGATATCATAATATCCATTGTCATCGTTAAGATACGCCGAGCCGCTTTATAAATTTACTATGTAAACAAAATATTATTTAGTGCTAAATAGATATGTATCTATCTATCAATATCAAGATCTAGGCTAAGTTCGACTAAATAATTAGTCCATTTTTGTTATTCATTGTAAATATGACAAGTGATTAGTGCACAATCAGTGAACTGTTTTACAAATAGACTGGATAAATACAAACAAACTAAAAATAAGGTTTATAGTTTTATTACAATCATTATCTTCAGTTGAACCCATAAACGTCCCACTGTTGGGCACGGGCCTCTTCCGAAGAATGTGGAGGGAATTTAGTCTACTATACCACGCTGGCCAGACGGGTTAATACAATATTTGATTTAAATTCTTTTTACTAAATAATCTTAAATATTTAAAATTATAATGGCTAAGTTATTTTTATAATTGAATAGTATTATAATATATTAATATATAATTAACCTGATAAGATTCTTATATTTATCTGAGTTTTTAATTTGTTAAATCTTAAGTAATTTATATTCATTATCATCATCCGCAACCCATTAAGTTCCACTGCTGGGCTCAGCTCTCCTCTCCTCTAACTAGAGAGCTGAGAGAATTTAGGCCATAATCCACTCACGCTGGCCTAGTGTGGGTTGGTGGATCAAACATACTTATAGAATTTCTTCTTAATTTATATTTAAGTTATATTACTTAATTAATATTATAAGCAGAAGTGTTTGTTTGGTTGAACGCCTTAATCTCAGGAACTACTAGAGTTTGGCTCAACTATCCGTGTCGGATCAGCAGGACATAATCAGGAGCAAAAGACATAATCACACGAGTATTAGGTACCAAATTTAGGTAGCATTCGCTTTTCAACTGCCAAAAAAAGGAGTGACATTTTGTAAACATTTATTTAATTTTGTGTACATTCTGAACTGTCAGAAATTTTTCGCCTTACGGCTAGAAACATCATCAGGTTTTTTAAAGAAAAAAAATACATAGGTAACGTTAAAAATTAGATGATTGTAGAAAAAATCAAGTATCTGTTTTAATTTTTTATACGATAACCTATTTTCTAACATAATGTAACATAGCCATAAGCCGAAAAATACACTTCGTTCTATCTTTCGAAAAATACAGAATCATGGCTCTATCATGTCATTATCCCTAACCGCTAGCGTCGTAGGAAAATTAGCTGATATTATTTTATTATTTTTAACTTATAACCTTCATAAGAGGAACTTTGAAACCTAGATTAATAAATGCTATTTTAATTGTTACAGCCGCGTAGCCGACATGTTGGAGGTGGTCGGCGAACGCGTGGGGGGGTGGTGCGGGCGCGACACGAGCAGCTCCCTGCGGCAGGCCGTGCGAGCTCGCCGACGTCCACAACACGACGTCTATACTAAACTGGAAGCTGATGTCACTGTGAGTATCACACCTATATGTATAGAACTACTGCTGAACCCAATTTTATACCGCCTGCAATCAACGGCCACCTGCAACCTTTACTAGGTCGAATAGATCGTCGGTCCATCTGGTAAAGGGCCGTCCTACTCTGCATTTTCCAATACGTGGCCGCCACTCTACCACCATTTTCTCCTCATCAGCCAACAAAATCACTCGCTGTGGGGAAATTAGTTGATGCTGAGGCCTATGTTCAGCAGTAGACATCATTGAGCTGATATGATGACTGCTAAACTAGTTGATTTGAGGAATCGTGTTTCACTCGATTAGACCGAAAGCTATACAGTTAGTTACCTATATGAAAGAAAGAAAGGAAATATTTTATTGGTGTTTTTATATGGTAAAACTAACTGCAGACTCTACCGTGTAATGTCCGCCTAAGGGGACTTATGGTGTTGGTTAAAAGAATTTGTATTTCATGTAAATCAGAATAAATATTACTCGCAATGATTTTCATGTGTGCAACACTGTTAAAAAGGGAAAAGTTAAGTCTTTTAAAACTGTTCACAACTGTTGTACAAAAGTCCATTCCCTACTTTTTCTATTTGATCACTTATCCCTCCCCGCCACGAGTGAAGGAAAAAAGTATGTGTTTCGCAGCAGTTATTGATACGATGCCTTAAAAACTAAATTTACCCTTATTACGCACACTAGTACGAAAAAGACGTTTCACGTATTCTATTGCGACTGCATCCCTAATACAGCCTATTCTTATATTTTTTAAATTATATTTTGTTTATTTTTAATCGAACGAACAATTCGATTTCAGCCACTTATTCTTATGCAATAACATCGAATATTTCTGTGAAAGTAATTTCGATAACGATGTTCGGCCGAAGTGTATTTATGTATTTTGTTTTCGGCATCAATAAACTTGTTTGTTTTCATTTGTTGTTTGTTTGGTAGCTGTATTCTTATGTGTTATGTAAGTGACGAGGTAATTTGTACTTGTGTGGGTATGCCTAATTTATTGAGGCATGAAATTGTAACATACGTACTGCATCTACCAAACAGAATATCGTAGAATTCATAATATCAGTTGGCTAGTGTTTATTATAATATAATAAATAAAACGTTTATTTATTGGCAACAGGGGCCCAATGGTTAGTAATATCTTAATCTAAGTGTTAGTAATAAATTTATAAATTAGAAAAGTACAAAGTATTTACATTTAATTTAACAAAATGCCTCCACACACGTGCATCCTGTTTCACCGCCAATGTGTTAAGAATGCTGTTGGTGCTAACCCAGGCTCTGCTTAATAATGAGGCGGTCCTGTTGCGAATGATCGCATGGTAGTCGTTTGTTCGCGCTACCGCAAACATGCTCGACGCGCTGCAGAACCTGGGCTGCCTCAACAGCACTCTAAATCCATTATTGTATTGAACGCGCAGGGCATCTAGAGCCTTCCGCGTACCATTAACCCACAGACTACTCGTGTAGAACGTCTGGCAGTACGCCTTAAACAGGGTTATTTTGACTTCGTTACTACATCGAGCAAATCTGTGAGCCAACATGTTGCATCTAGCTGCTAGTGCCCTGCGCTCACGTTCAATATCCATCTGGTCCTTAAGGTCCTCAGTAACATAGTGCCCCAAGTATTTAAAATGAGTAACCCTTCTCAGGGGGCGTCCATTGAGGGTTATTAATGGCTCATACGTTAGATGTCTACCGGGGGCCTTAAAGACCAGATATTCACTTTTCAATACATTATAATTCAAGCCGTGGGTCACTGCATACTTTTCACAGATTTTTAACATCACTCTGACAGAGCCAGCCGTTGGGCCCAGCAGCACCATGTCATCTGCATAACTTAAGTTATTGACACTTACACCATCTATTTTGCATCCGACTTGTGTGCTGCTGAGCCCAACGATCAGCTCATTAACGTACAGGTTGAACAGCTTAGGTGAAGTCAATCCCCCCTGCCTCACCCCACATTCAAGCCTGTACGCTTCAGAGAGAGTGTCATCCCACCGGACTTGGTTCAACTGGTTCGCGTACCAATACTGAAGCAGTCTCGTTAACTCAGGTGGTACACCTGCTTCCCCGAGCTTACCCCAAAGGACATCATATGACACGAGGTCAAATGCCTTTGAGAGATCAAGGAAACAGGCGTATATCTTGGTATTTCTATCCTTATAGTATTGGACCGTCTGCTTTAAACACATAATGGCACTTTCAGTGGAAAGTCCGGGCCGAAACCCGAACTGTGCATCGTGTATGTTAAGCAACTTGTCGAGATGTATGTCAAGCAGACCGTCCAACACTTTAGCAATGATAGATGCCAATGATATGGGTCTGTAGTTCGCCTTGTCCGATATATCTCCTGTTTTATTTTTCACAATTGGTACCACTATAGTTTTTAACATACTCGCTGGAAGGTATGAGTGATTAATGCACAGTGAAAAAAACATTGAAAGAACTCTAGGTAGGTGTACCCCGGCAAACTTGAGATGCTCGATGCTGAGACTGTCGTGTCCTGGAGACTTCCCCCTTTTCATTCTATTGATTAGATCTGACACTTGTCTAGCCGTAATCCGGATGGGCTCATACTCACCACATATCTCAGCATCGATCACCCCCTTGGCCGGTCCTAGAGGAGATGACACTGTGAATCGTTCCTTAAACATGTTATTGTTATTTATTATTATTTTTGGGTTAGAGCCATATATGCTTCTTTACTACGTCGACCAATTACTGATCTATTGCAGCGCCTATACATACACTTAGAATTACTTCCACTAGTATGTGAGTTTCCTTACGATGTTTTCCTTGACCGTCAGCAGATGGTAAGTCACTAGACTAATACATATAAATTCCACAAAGTGAATTCCACATTGGTACTGCCGGTCGGAATATTGTTATGTATATTAAATGTTATGAACATTTTAATACTAAACATTATTCAGAACTCTTCGCATATCCAAGGTATGTTGCCTCTTAGGATACTGGCATTTCATTACAAAATGCGACTCCTTGTTTATTATTGTTAGCCTTCTTTGTTAATGCAAATAAAAATAAGTCACTTAATTTGCAGAAGCAAATTTACTTCCAATCATACCTATATGTCGTTACTGGTACCACTTAGCGGTTGGCTTGATGGATTTCTTCAGACGGGCCGTACGTCAGATTGCCACCGACATGGTATATAAAAAAATTGTGTTGCCTAAGTAAAGAACCAATAAGATCATGCAAGTTTTTATAGACAAATCTCATGACTTTTCAGCAAGTTAGACGAAGCCAACATGAATCTTGGCATCCCAAACTTGCACTTGTAAAAGAACGTGTTGATGCTTAACTTGCATCATCACCATTTAATCATGTTTGATGTCATTATAGCCAGATTTACACTATACAACTTTACCGTGTAGTGACGGATTTAGAATACATAATGTCACTACCCCATCTCAACCAATGGGTGTCGTAAAAGGCGACTAAGGGAGTAAATTAAATATATGACTGACTGGCCTGTTGGTCTAGTGGTTAGTGACCCTGACTGCTAAGCCGGAGGTCGTGGGTTCGATCCCCACCCAGGACAAATCTTTGTGTGATGAGCATAAAGGTTTGTTCTGTGTTTGGGTGTAATTTATCTATAATATGTATGTATTTAAAAAAATGTATATAAGTAGTATATCAGTTGTTTAGTACCCATAACACAAGCAAATATAATTGCTTACTTTGGGACTAGATGGCGCTGTGTAAATGTGGTAGAATATTATTATTATTATGCAGACAAGAGCACTGCAAGAAAAGGAAAATTCGAAAACTAATCCTATACCAATCCGTCTGGCCAGCGTGGTATAGTAGGCTAAATTCCCTCCACATTCTTTGGAGGAGACCCGTTCTCAGCAGTGGGATATTTGTGGTTTAGTGATGATAACCAGATTTACACTATACCAAAAGTAATCTTCGTCCCAATTTTGACCGCAAGCTATGTGGCTATAGTAATCTAAGCCTCATACGTGTATCTGTTACGTTAACCGCCGGTTACAGTGAAGTAACAACGCAATTCTTTGTTATTATTACTGGCAATTTTCTACGACACGTTTTAGCGTAGTTTTGGCATCAATTTTGTAATCATTTGTGTTATAATCTTCTATTATCATGCGATGTTTTAGACAACAGTTTTTGTTAGTCATTATTGTTGGCGATGATGTGTTTTTAACTAACGAGTGATGTCTTCTGTATGGTACTTAATCAGATGCGATTGAGGTTATTGCAGTTTCGTGTGATATTTTCTTTCTTCAAAGAATTTAATGACAAGAATAAGTTTTTATTTTTAGTTACTATATGACCGGAAAACGTGTGAGCTGCGTCGTTTCGTGTTCAAATTACGGGGAAATAAAAATACTCGTATATTTCAACCAGTACGATTTCAGTATGAAATAAATTATGCGTGAAATCATTAACCTTATCACGCATTTACCAATAACAAAGAATAGTAGAGCACAAATAGATTTTTCATTGAAGTTAACTCTATTTCTTAATTTAAGAGCTGCGCTCTTGTCGGTGAATAAAACGCGCTTCTTTTCTAGCTTCGGCTTCCACCAATCCTTTCATGTCCAGTTATGACTCAACTCTCTAACACAAAATACTGCGTGTATTTTATATAGCATATATAGCAAGTGACCCAGACTCTAAATAACTATCGGTGATCATTGCAATATTTATAGGAGAAATTTTACATTTACAGCGATATTTCATTTCACCATTTAAAAATTGTTGTTTAAACCACCTGCCGATAACAAAAATAGAAATAGGGAGGTAAAGCGTAATAGGACGGAAAAGGAATACGATGAGGATCGGAAGGGGGGTTGACTCACGAGACGAATTGCAACGTCATACTGTTACTTGGCGTTGATATTTTGTGGGAGGGTAGTACTTAGTGCCGGCAATTCAAGGCCAATTCCAAGGCCATTCAATATACAAGCCATATTTAAGTAGTATATAAGTTGTTTAGTACACATAACATAAGCAAATATAATTGCTTAATTTGAGACTAGATGGCGTTGTGTCAATGTGGTAAAATATATTCTTACTTATTATATTATGCGAGGCATTATTTTGACTGCCTCCATGTCGCAGCGATAGTGTATACGGCTGCGTTTTCTGAGTTCTGGGGTTCGATTCCCGGGTCGAAACAAATATATGTATGATTTGCAAATGTTTCTTTTGGAGTTTGAGTGTTTTCTATGTATAATGTATTTAGAAATATTTATGTACTTATGTTAATCAGTTGTCTCGATTGTAGAACAAAAATGTATATTAGCTTACTGTGGTCTAGATGGCACTGTGTAAAAACAAGTTCCAAAATATTTATATACTACTACTATATACTAAGCGATGGTGGCTGAATGGATAAGGGACCGGCGTGCAAGTACAAGTACCAATGTGGATTCCACTTTGTGGAATTTATATGTACCTACTAGTCAAGTGACTTACCATCTCCTAACGGTGAAGGAAAACATTGTAAGGAAAACCACATACCCTAGAAGAAATTCTATGAGTATGTCTGATCCACCAACCCGCACTAAGCCAGCGTGAGTAGATTATGGCCTAAACCCTCTCAGCTCTCTAGTTAGAGGAGAGGAGACCTGAGCCCAGCAGTGGGACTTAATGGGTTGCTGATGACTAGGTATATACTAAAGTTACTTCCCTTAATGTTATAGTAACATGATTGTTTCTTTCCCCAGAGTCGTGCAACGTCACTTTACAGAGTAAAAGAGGGTCCAGTGGTCCCGCCTCCTCAGCCACAAACAAGACCTCCGGCTGGACTCGCCTGTGCAAGATGTGCTCCTATATCTAGGGTGAGTGCTATGCTATTATAGTCTTTATTGCTTAATTTATTATGTATTTTATGCTTTAGAAAATATTGTTAACATTGAATCTTTTAAACTAAAAAGCAATGAAGTATCTCTTTAACATCTGTTCCTTAATGACATGTGCTGGAAATTTCATCAGATTACGTCATCGATGTATTTTTCCTTCAATTTTTCCGGTCACAGTCAGACAGTGATTACATGTTCTTACTACTTACTCTAACTTGAGATTGATTCAGCTATGAATCCAGGCTCAACAAGAAAAGGATTAGATCACACGCTTTTTTGCCTATTCTTGATTGAGCTTAAAGAACTATAAACTATAGGCAAATCCACCAGCCAGATTTATTAGATTATTAGAGTATAACAAGTAAATATAATTTAAAAAAATTAATAACCCGACTGCAAATGAACAGAGAGCAACGCACTAAAAAGACCGTAAAATTATTGTAATATTATTATATCTGATGAAATTTAAATACATAACATATGTATACATATATTTGTAATCTCCTTTTGATTCTCTTTATTTTGATACACAAATCGATAGGTTTAGTTAAAAAAAAAAATTGAACTTCTTACAATTTGGCGTCAAAAGCCCGCCGTTTAAGTATTTTTATTCTTAAAATAGGTCCTAAGATAGGTCTAAGGACACTTGGGTTTTCTAGATGAATCTAACGATATCCTAATTGTCAAAATCCATCCAGCCGTTTGGAAGATTCGTGGGTATAAAGAAATTTACAAACATACAAGATACGCGCGAAAAACAATACCCGTCCTGACAGTCGGGTAAAAAAGAGTCAATAATTACATGTTTTTGCTTAATTATAAATGATATAGGTTATTCACCCGTCTTGTCCTTGCTTAAAGGAAACACATAAAATAATAAACCATAATTATACCCCCTCAAATTAGATGCAAAAAATAACGTAATTATTAAATTACAAGTTTTTATTGTGTGCTCCGTCACTCTGTTCAAACTACATGTACTTTTGTTTTGAGATTTACTACAGTAATAGATTTATATGTCATCATCAGCCTATAGTAGCCCACTGTTGGGCATAGGCCACAAATAAGTAACCACGTTATTCTTCCTTCCTTTTAACACTGTTTATTTTTAACACGCTTAAGTAAGCTCCACTTGTGTTTGATAAACGATAGAAACAAGTTGGATTTACGTTTTAAAATATAACATAGGGTAGGCAGAGGTGTACGCCAGCTATGTAAGGTCCCATGTAATATTGGGGCTAACCTATTACCAATATATATTACAATTGTTTCAAAACTCTGGGCTGACACAAAAAATTTCATGATAGAAAAATCCAATACGATTTTTGTGTCAGATTTGATTGAATCTGACACTTTTTGCGCAGCTATACACTCCCCACTATGCCACCGAGGTAGTTAAATTGCTTTTTTTCTACTTCTAAATGTCGTATTGATATAAAATTTGGTATTATTATGTGGTTGGGATGACAGTTCAATAATTTGGTATCTTAGAGCTAATCTGATGATAGAGGCGATGGATAGTGGACCTCTTCAGTAGCGACTAGTAAACCCTTCCAACCTTATTACAAAATACGGACTAAGCATTAAACCAGGTTTAAATTGACAACTTTAACACTAAAACAATGGCTTTTGTCAATATAAACCTGGTTTAATACTTAGCCCATATTTTATAATAAGGGGGAAGAGTTTGAAATCATATGTTACGATGAGCCCAATAGTTACAATACATTTTAGTGTTTGCGTGTATATTTATAATCGTTATAATAATGTTCTGATGCACACATTGCATTCAACACGCTATGTACAGTCAGTAACGAAAGTAGCGAACATATAATTTTTTTTTTTTATACCACGACGGTGGCAAGCAGACGTACGGTCCGCCTGATGGTAAGCGGTTACCGTAGCCTATGGGCGCCTGCAACACCAGGGGCATCACGAGTGCACGTCCCTTGGGAAAACCTCGTTAGGGAGTTCATTCCACAACCTGATACTTCTTGGGATTGAATCTATAATTTCAATACGCATGACTACTGCAGCATACCTAGACTACTTAACAAGACTAGTGCCAGAAATGAATTTACGATGATAATTCAATTCTGGCACTAGTCTTCTTGAGTAGTTCATGTATGCTGAGATATACATGCGTTTTGAATTTATGGATATTTTATGTTCGACTACTTTCGTTGCTGACTGTACATAGTGAAATAATTATTATTGTCAAGGTTAATAGTGTTGTTTTATTGTGAAACCGTGAGCGCACCATGTATACCTTCGCAAAAACTAGTTTTTGTTAAATCATCTTATTCAATATTGTATGCGAGCCTAAACTTGTAATTCTGTTACACGCAGAGATCTTTACTCAAAATTATATGAGTTTTAAATTTATATTGGCTACGAGCCCATACGCTCCTCTATATTTGCCCCTTACTAGGAATTGGTACCCATACGCACCTCGAAATATATTAGTTTCTGACACTCGTAATAGCTTCCGCCCGTGTGATATGTCCGTGAAATGTATGTGCTGATCCAAACAATCTAATATAAGCCTAATATATAATCTAATAATATCTATCTCTTTTGCATTTATAATAATTAGATGAATTTTCTAGAACCCATATATATTTCCGATATATTTGAAATAAAAGTAGTCTTAGTAACTTGTTATAAGATCAGCTATGATCTGCCAGTGAAAGCCGATTAGGAGATTATCTGGAACAAACAGACACAAAAAAATATGAAAAATGGTTCTTGTTATAATTACCGTTTATCCTTTCATAAGCTGTTATCAGTGTAGTGACGGATTAAGAATACATAATGTCACTACTGATGATAAAGCTATGGTGGCTGAATGGATAAGAGACCGGCGTGCAAATCACGCGGTCCGAGTTCGATCCCGACCTGCAGTACCAACGTGGATTCCACTTTGTGGAATTTACATGTACTAGTCAAGTGATTTACCATCTGCTAACGGTGAAGGAAAACATCGTTAGGAAACACACATACAGTAGAAGTAATTCTATGAGTATGTCTGATCCACCAACACGCACTAGGCCAGCGTGAGTGGATTATGGCCTAAACCCTCTAAGCTCTCTAGTTAGAGGAGAGGAGACTCGAGCCCAGCAGTGGGACTTAATGGGTTGCTGATGAATGTTACTACCCCATCTTAACCCTTGGGTGTCGTAAAAAGCGACTAAGCGAGTAATCTTATGTACTACCCTACCTTATAACTTATGTGAAAATTCGAAGCAAATACTATGCCAAGCCGTCTGGCCAGCGTGGTATATCAGGCTAAATTCCCTCCACATTCTTTGGAGGAGACCCGTGCCTAGTTGTGGGACGTTTATGGGTTGAAATGATGATGATCATGATGAAGCTGTTGATTGGTCTTTACAAAGACATTAATGTTATTTATTTGTAGAGACATAAGGTATAATAACAAACGCTGAGTAATAGAAAGAGGTCAATAGAAAAAGGTTGAAACAACTGGTAGACTTTGGTTTATAGGACACTTAACAGAACAAAGGCAGTGAGTACATAACGTGTATGTTTGAATCGATATGTGTATGAATAAATCGATAAATCGTACCCTTGTTGGAAAAGGCGTTAAGTGAAAATTAGTAAAGAAATTTCCTTCTTGTTGTAACAGTTTTAAGGTTCATAATTGTGAAGTGCAATTGAACATCTTCCTACGCTTTTTATTTAAGGTTGCGATATAACATATATCAATACAATAATCAATGTTCACAGTACAAAGTCTAACAAGTGTTATCAATTCTTTTATAAGTTCTTTAGCTTCCGCACTATAAACAATTATAAACGCGTTATGTTTTTGTTGAAAATTGCGCACAAAAGTATTAGGTCATTGAAATTGATAGTGATTATTATTGTTTTTATATTTACCGTGATAATATGTTAGATATTAGAATATTATTATTTGTACAAGAATTCTGTGAGGGAAGGCTTCTCGGTACAGAAAACGTAACGTTTTAGACGCGTGTTGTATCAGACAAAATAAATTCTTCAATAGAGTCTGTATTAACCTATTTATATATATCGTAACGTGACTACAGACGCGGGCCACAGACCAAATTTTATTTTGTCTGAAACGATACGTTCCTTGTACAGACACGGAACGTATCAAACGTATATACAGATATGTAAACTCAGCATAAAGTGTTAGTGATTCGTAAGACAATGCGCAGTCAATGACCGTAGAAATACACGCAGCTAGCTAAGTGCAGGTCAATGATCTTGCTAGTCATACATCAGCTGAGTAACTTAAATATTCTGACTGCTAAAAAAAGAAAATTAAATTAATATTTCGTTTTTTATTGTCATGTTTTAGCAGCACTTTAAACTTTTGTATTCCTACCTAATTGTATCAGGTATCATTAGCTTATCATTGGCTTTTGGAACTGGGGCCCGATATACCGATCTTACTAATATATATGCCTATATATTAATAAGATAGCGAGACATATTGAAGGCGGTCTGTGAATCTTAAATCTAGGTATTCCTAGTATTATAAAGCTGAAGAATTTTATGTTAAAAATGAAATAAAAGATTTATGTATTTGTATGTAAAGGAAGTTTATAATAAGTCTATTGTTTATTTACCCATGCCAAAGCCATTGACAATAACTGATATATGAAACAATTGTAAATTCAGTAAACAATTTATATTTATTATTAAACAATTTTTATTTTAACAAACATTACTGTGTCAGGTGCGCCATCTGTGACAGCCATGTTAAATGAGAAATATTTTACATGGTCGGTATTCTATTTAATAGACAAGAACATACATAGCGTCACGCCTTTCTTAACAAAAGGGTAATGGTAATAAAAAACACATGACACTGGGACACAGGGACACTGTATTCAATCGGAACACAACATCGTTGTAGAAGTCTATTTTAATTAAAGGTTATCAGACTTCCTGGCCTAGAATTTGTTCTTTGCGTAACGGCTGAGCTGAATATAAATGAACACTGATGATCTTTCAAACAAATGAACGTTTTATACACACAAGGCGTTTGAAAACGTTGAATTTGAATTACGCATGCGTATTTTCTGATAAGGAAGCATTTATACTATTCGTAAATAACAAATACGAGGCTTGATAAACACTCATGTGAAAGTGTCCTTGTAATTTAGTATTTAACTTGGCCTGCTGACCTAGAGGTTTGCTCAGCTCCTATTGGACGTAGTGTGATGTTATGTAGCCCACAACTTTCCTCGATAAATGGGCTATCCAACAATAAAAGATTGTTTTAAATAAGGAACGACGGAAGCGAAGCACTAGATGTCGCGCACTTCTAGTAATATATAATAAAGAGGTCTATACAAATAGTCTCGCTAATGCCAATTGTGTAGAAAATTATACTATTTACTCACTAAATGAACGAATTGAGAATGTCGTCATTTTTTCACACACGGTCACAAAACAAACTATTACATAATCTAGAATTCTAGACTGTGTTTTTACGTGTGGGAAAGTTATATCTAATGTTCATCTGCATTGCATGTCATCTGTCTGCTTACAGTTAGCCTCATGCCCTATAGTTCTACGATATATACCGCAAATGATGATGGCTCTATCGCTTTCCAACTATGACAGCGGTTCGCAAACTTTGTCCTAGAGGTCCCCCTATAAAATTGCTTTCAAATACTTTCAATATACGTTTCTATCACATGTTTTACTGTGAAATTGTACTTTTACAATTTTAATTTTCTGTTTTGATCGCCGCATTGTGAAATCCTAAAATTAGCTATCGTTCTGGTATCAGCTTATTATGGTGCGTGTATATTTGTAAATTTGTTTATGATGTTTCTGTCATACGATTTGCCACGTCATAATACTTTTACAAAGTTAATTTTCTTTTAGATTCCATTTTGTATACATAGACATTTAAGAGTCTCCTGGAAGTTAAAGTACCCTCAAGGACTCGTGGACCCTAAGTTGAGTAGTTCAGAACTAGGCTATCACTATTGACGTACTTACATCTCACTTATCTGACAACCTCATTTTACTGTATCTAATTTGTTTAAGTCATATCTATGCTATTTCTCTCCGTATTTCATCATGCTAATGTTGTTATTTGCTAGGGTTACCATCCGTCCAGTTTTCCCCGGATTTGTCCTAGTTTAGAGGGCGTCAGGGGAGCGTCCGGGCGGGGCTTCATTTGTAGTCCGGGTTTAAAAATTTAAAGTTATGGGCCGCCCGCGAAATACGCGTCAACCGACGAACCGACTCATTAAATTCACCGTCGCCCATTTTAGAGATGGCAACCCTATTATTTGTGAAAACGTTAGAACTAGTTACATTGAAAGCTATAGATACTATAGACTAGAGTCCATAAAGAGCTGAAATAAAGTTATCAGTTATATATACATATATAGTTATATATAAACGAGCTTGGCGTTGCCTTTGCCTACAATAGTTTCTAACCTAATCGTTAGCTCACTAATATTATGTTGATAACTTTCAATGTGACCGCGTCCTAATGTCCGTTTCTAGATTCTTCGTTTTAGTTACTAGTTAAATACTAACATTACGGGTGTTAATTAAATCAACTAGAAAATTTGGCTTTGTATCGTTCTGTATTGTGTAGTTTCAAAAGTATTTACATACTGATAGGGTAAAATGACATTAATTCGTATATATCTAGTAAAAATATTTGAAATTCTTTCGTTTTTGTGGACAGATACTAGTTATGGATCTTCAAGAAGCAAGCTCTTTTTAAAAGGCTGATAACGCATCTGTGATCCCTTGGTATTGCTGATGTCTATCGTTAGCCGAGATCAGGTGACCCTCTTCGTCTTTTTCTACCACTAATATAGAAAGAAATAATCCCTTACTAGGCCTATATACAAACTGTTATCAATGATAACTTATCATCATCTGTCCAGACGGTATAATGTTTGAATTTTCCTTTTCTCGTAGTGCTCTTGATTGCTTAAGGCCCTTAGTAGCCTTGTACGACACCAACTGATTCAAATGGGGTAGTGACATTATATACCTATTCTTAATCCGTCACTACTCGGACAGACACTACAAACAGTGCTGTACGAATATCCCTTCTGCGGCTATATATTTCTAAAGTAACTTTAACGTCTTTCTTCCACTAAGTACAAAATGTTTTATAAGGTTATCTATAGAGTACTTTGTACAATGTTATCTTTTTGTTTCCGAGCAACATGTACCTACGAGTATGTGTATGTATAGCTTGCGTGTTGTTTGTGCTTCCTATCCTTTGTGATAGGTAGGTATTGATGGTTCGTGAACAAAAGATAATGAATATATTGCCCTAGTTAGTAGTCTGCTTTGTTACAAATTTGAAATTGGATTTTGATCTTTTGAAATGATACAGTGACTTTGACCATTCAAAAGATTAGCCTGTTTTCTCGTTTCCTGTCCATGTTAACCGGTCTAACGTATAAAAATAAATTTGATCAATACACGTCTTGACTCTACAAAGAGTTTATGGGTTCTGTTTTTGCCATTTTGGCTACGGAATCCTAAAAAACAGCATCATATAGAACAGCAAATGAAACAAAATAAATATTTAAATTTTAAAATGCCTGTGAATTGTTAGTGATATAAATACTATTTTGTCTAAATATATCTTATTTTTAAAATATTGGCTACAAAGTATGAATATCCCAATAAAAGGAACCCTAAATAATGGAAGGAACCATAAATATATGTTGTCGCCGCCTTCGGGGCCTCGAACAAGGGGACCTGTCACTTCTATGGCTGCGCGTAGACCATGGGGGTCTCACCCGAATCTATGCGTGCCTATACAGGTCCCCGAGCAGTGATTTGGGGTCTACTCAGCTTTTTGAGAGCGTCCAAGAGGGGATTGACAAAATATTGGAACAGTACCCGTCCGCGGAGGTGGTGGTCCTTGGTGACTTTAACGCTCATCACAATGAGTGGTTGAAGTCCCGGACCACTGACCTCCCAGGACGAACTGTATACAATATGGCGACGGCCTATGGTCTCTCACAATTGGTTATGCAGCCCACCCGCATACCAGATATCGAGAGCCATAACCCTTCTTTGCTGGACCTTCTGCTGACCACTCATCCGGACGGTTACAGGGTGGTGGTCGATGCCCCATTGGGGTCTTCTGACCACTGCCTTGTCCGTACTACAGCCCCTGTTGTGAAACCCGATCGCTCACCAGCGAAAGGGTTTCGCAGAGTCTGGCGTTATGAGTCGGCAGATTGGGATGGGCTTCGCGAATTCTTCGCATCCTATCCATGGGGGCCACTTTGCTTCTCCTCTAGCGATCCCGACGTTTGTGCGGACTGCATCACGGAAACGGTGCTTCAGGGGATGGAACTATTCATCCCCAACGCCAAGTTGCCCGTTGGCGGCCGCAGTCGGCCCTGGTATAACAATACCTGTAGGGAGGCTGCGAGCCTCAAGCAGTCCGCATACCTGGCCTGGAACAGCGCCAGAGAGCGTCGGGATCCAAACGTCAAAGACGTAAGGAAGGAGTACAATGCGGCCTCCAGGTTCAGCAAAAAGGCTATTGCCGAAGCCAAGGCAGAGCATGTTGCCAGAATTGGCGAGCGACTTCAGAGCCATCCCAATGGGAGTCGAGCCTTTTGGTCGCTCGCCAAGGCTGCCCAAGGCAACTTCTGCCAGTCCAATCTCCCACCACTGCGGAAATCTGATGACAGTTTGGCCCATAGTGCAAGAGAGAAGGCTGATCTTCTGGCCGATCTCTTTGCCTCAAACTCGACTTTGGACGACGGAGGAGCCACACCACCTACCATCCCGCGGTGTGAGAGTTCTCTGCCTGAGATTCGCATCACACAGCGTGCGGTCAGGCGGGAACTCCGACTCTTAGACGTCCACAAGTCGAGTGGGCCGGACGGCATCCCCGCGGTGGTGCTTAAGACGTGCGCCCCTGAGTTGACCCCCGTATTAACGCGCCTTTACCGTCTCTCCTATTCGACCAACAGGGTTCCATCTTCGTGGAAGGTTGCTCATGTCCACCCGATCCCTAAAAAGGGTGACCGGTCGGACCCGTCAAATTACAGGCCTATCGCGATAACGTCCCTGCTATCTAAGGTGATGGAGCGAGTCGTCAACACACGGCTCCTACAGTACCTCGAGGAGCACCAGCTGATTAGCGACCGACAGTACGGTTTCCGTCACGGTCGCTCAGCTGGTGATCTTCTTGTGTACTTGACACACCGATGGGCAGAAGCCTTAGATAGCGGGGGAGAGGCTCTAGCTGTGAGCCTCGATATCGCGAAGGCGTTTGATAGGGTCTGGCATAGAGCCCTTCTATCGAAGCTACCATCATATGGAATCCCCGAGGGACTCTGCGAGTGGATCGCCAGTTTTTTAGATGGGAGGAGCATCAAAGTCGTCGTCGACGGTGCATGCTCCCAGGGAAGGCCCATCAATGCTGGTGTTCCACAAGGCTCGGTGCTCTCCCCAACGCTGTTCATTCTGCATATCAATGACATGTTGTCTATAGATAGCATGCATTGCTATGCAGATGACAGCACGGGTGATGCGCGGTATACCGGCCACCAGAACATCCCTCGGGTCACTGTACAGGAGAAACGGTCAATACTTGTGTCTGAAGTCGAGGCATCTCTAGGGCGAGCCTCCGAATGGGGTGTGAAGAACTTAGTTCAATTCAACCCCTCGAAGACACAAGTATGCGCGTTCACTGCGAAGAAGGACGCATTTGTTATGGCGCCTCAGTTTGAAGGAGTATCTCTCCCGTTGTCCGAAAGTATTGGGATCCTCGGCGTTAATATCTCGAGCAAAGTCCAGTTTGGGAGTCATTTGGAGGACAAAGCCAAATTGGCGAGCAAAAAACTGGGTGTCCTGAACAGGGCGAAGCAGTACTTCAAACCTAAACAGCGGCTTGTGCTGTACAAAGCACAGGTTCGGCCGCATTTGGAGTACTGCTCTCACCTCTGGGCGGGAGCTCCCAAGTACCAGCTCGACCCACTTGACTCCCTCCAAAGGCGGGCTGTTCGAATCGTCGATGATCCCAATCTGACGGACAACTTGGAATCGTTAGGGCAACGGAGAGACTTTGGGTCACTCTGCGTGCTCTATCGATTGTTCCATGGGGAGTGCTCCGACGAACTTCTTGATTTGGTGCCATCGTCGCCTTTTTATCATCGCACCACTCGACGCCGCTGTAGGCTTCACCCGCACTACCTGGAGCCGTTATCGTCTAGAACGGTAAGGTTTCAGCGGTCATTCATCCCACGTACGTGCCGGCTCTGGGGTGAACTTCCTACAGCGGTGTTTCCTGAGCGCTATGACATGTCCTTCTTCAAACGAGGTTTAAAGAGAGCTATCCTATCAAGGTAGGCAGCGGCCTGGCTGTGCCCCTAGCATTGCCAACGTCCATCAGCGGCGGTAACCACTTACCATCAGGTGGGCCGTCTGCTCGTCTGCCACTTTAGGCAATAAAAAAAAAAAAAAAAAAAAAAAAAAAAAAAAAAAAAAAAAAAAAAAATAATTAATTGACAACTTACTGTTATTGTCAGTCCATCTCATCCCACTGCTGATTAAAGTCTCACTCTATAATATCCACGCCTTTTGATCAGCGCGATGGCGGCTAACGTTAACTAATTCGGCAACCTTCAAATTAGAAATTCGCCCAATGATTTGCGACGGAATGGGTTCACTGACACTTCTTTATAGCTTTGCGTAGACTTGTTTTTCTCTGCATATGTACGTGACATAATACTAAAGAATGTCTTTAGTTTTATTAGGCAAATAGTTCGCGGCTCACTGTACTGTTGACTTATAGCAGAGACAGTAAATTTAATTTGTTAAAGATGTAAACAACATAATTTCTGTATTTTTATCACTAATTAAAGATTTTCTAGAGAGTTGCCACATGAAAATTAATTCTAATTGAACGATCCGATATGAGATATCAGATAATTACATAAGTTGATAATAGACGCACTCTTCCTCTTCTACGTGATATCTATACTGTACGAGTATCCAACAAGGTTCTTATTTAATACCTTAAGTTTCATCAACTCTGTTAAATACTGTGTTTTTTTTGTAATTGAGAAGAGTCCGGATCCATGTATACTATTTTCTTTCTCCTTTTTATTTTCTTTCCTATCAATATCCCCTATCAACTTTTATTGACAAATATGCTGAAAGTCGGCTAGAAACCATTTGCCAGGTGCGTTTGCTTATAGAAGAGAATGGGTGGGGTTCAAAGAAACCATTAAAGTCTAACTCATGATTTTGAATTCACTCCTAATTGATAAATAAATTACATGTTATATTCTTTCATATACGTATGTGATTTTCTTCACGATAAAAATAAGGTTCAAATTGTCCAGCGGCGTTTCTCATTTATACCTTTTTTCAATGTGAGTGCTATTTGTAATCGATTAGTAAGAAATCAGGTCATATATGCGAACAAAAATATACCTTTATCAGTCGTTCGCATTATTTTGGCAATTTATCATTTAATCTATATAAGTATTTAGTATATTTAAGTGTATTAGTACTAAACTAATTACATTGCAACCAAATAGGATGTTGTTTTTATTTATTATTTTTTTATCTGTAAGCTTAACACGACTTAATGTTAACAATCTTATTGATGTATTATTGTTGATAATATTCCAATTACGAGAAAGTTAATGTCGAACACGGATCTATTTACCCGACTGACAGGAGGGGTATTGTTTTTCGCGCGTATCTTGTATGTTTGTAAATTTCTTTAATCCCACCTTTCTTCCAAACGGCTTGATGGATTTTGACAATTAAGGTATCGTTAGATTCTTCTCAAATACCCAAGTGTCCTTAGATTTTTTTTTTTGAGTCCCGTGCTCAGTGGTAGGACGTTTATGGATTGAAATGATAATGATAATGATTCACGAACCTATATACTAGCTGTTGCTCGAAGCTTCGCTCCCGTGGATCTTAGTTAGCTCCTATTGGTTGTAGCGTGATTTTATATAATCTTCCTCGATAAATGGGCTATCCAACTAATACGGTAGATCTATCTGAAACTGAGAATTTCGAGTCAGAAAACCTCAAGACTGTTTGTCCCGTTTCAGGAGTCGAATCCGAGACTTCTTGCGCTAAAGTCGTACACAAATTCGCTACGCCTATTAATCTGAGACTAATAGCAGTGTCTAAGTGTCTTGTTACTACCTACTGCTCTATTGTCTTTGATGAGTCATTACATCGAGCCATCTAGAATATAATAATCTTTCGATCTACCTATACAATATTCGTTTAGAAACATAAAGGTACAAACAAACTAGGAGCCCATTCTGCTAAATTACTGTTTACTGTAACTGTTACTGTTTGACTGACCTGTTGGTCTAGTGGTTAGTGACCCTGGCGCATAGAGGCGCTGGGGCTTAAGGTGGCCCTGAACAAGACGGAGGCCCTTATGTTTCATGGGCCCCGTCGTGGGCCACCTGCCGGCGCCTCACTTAATGTTGGCACGGTCCTCGTACGGGTACAGGCCCAGATGCGGTATCTGGGCCTGGTGTTGGATGGGAGATGGCTCTTCGACGAGCACTTCCGCCGGCTGGCGACAAAGTTGGAGGGAGCTGCGTCCGCCCTAGGGCGATTACTGCCGAACCTGGGCGGACCCAGCATTGCATGTCGCCGGCTGTACGCGGGGGTTGTCCGGTCCATGGCGCTGTACGGCGCACCGGTGTGGGCGGCGTCTCTGACCGCCCAAAATCGCGACCGGTTGAGGAGGCCTCAACGGTCGATGGCGGTCAGAGCCATACGTGGATACCGCACCGTGTCTGCAGACGCGGCGTGCGCGTTGGCCGGTACACCCCCGTGGGATTTGGAGGCGGAGGTGCTCGCCGAAGTATATCGGCGGGTGGCTGAAGTTCGGGCAGACAGGCGGTCCCCCCCTCTGCCCGAACAAGTGCGTGAGTGGCGCGAAGCCGCCCGCCGAGCCATCTCGGTGAAGTGGTCGGATCGGCTGGAGGCGCCGCGTGCCGGTGTCAGGACCGTGGAGGCGCTCCAGCCGATCCTGGAAGAGTGGATGGGTCGGCGGCACGGGGCCCTGTCCTTCCGACTGGTGCAGGTCTTGTCCGGGCATGGTTGCTTCGGACATTACCTGTACCGGATCGCGAGGCGGGAGTCGGGTCCCGGCTGCCACCATTGTGACTGCGACGACGACACGGCGCAACACACGCTGGAGTCTTGTCCGGCGTGGGACGAACAGCGCCGTGCCCTCGTCGCAGTCGTTGGAGAGGACCTCTCGCTGCCGGCCGTCATACGTTCGATGGCCGGCAGCGACAGGAGTTGGGAGGCGGTCGCATCCTTCTGCGAGGACGTCATCTCGCAGAAGGAGGCGGCGGAGAGGGTCAGAGAGGAATGTCTCCTTGCTGACCCAATCCGTCGCCGGCGAACGGGGCGGCGTCAGCGCGCTCATCTGCGTCTGATGCCGCCTTAGTGAGGCTGCGGGTGGGGGATCGGGGTTCATTCCCTCACCCGCACCCTTCCGCGTAGGCCGACGGCGTCCCCGGTGCACCCGGACGCCGTCGTTGGGTGTTGGTGCCCCGATGGGGGCTTTCGCTGGGTGGGTCGCTGATGTCATATCAAGTTCCAGCGGCCCACCCGTGACGGCGAAGAGTCGGTGCACAGAGGGGTTTAGTGGGTATTCCGGCCTCAGCCGGCGAGTCCCACATAACCGTCCCGTGTCCCCGCACGGGGCGGTATGCGTAAACGCATTCCCCTCTTAAAAAAAAAAAAAAAAAAAAAAGTGGTTAGTGACCCTGACTGCTAAGCCGGAGGTCGTGGGTTCGATCCCCACCCAGGACAAATCTTTGTGTGATGAGCATAAATGTTTGTTCTGTGTCTGGGTGTAATTTATCTATAATATGTGTGTATTTACAAAAAAAAATGTATTCAAGTAGTATATCAGTTGTTTAGTACCCATAACACAAGCAAGTATAATTGCTTACTTTGGGACTAGATGGCGCTGTTGAATGTGGTAGAATATTAATATATTATATATTAATTACACACGTCGTCGATAGCAGACCAAATGATTAATATCGACCAATCACAGGCCGGCAATATGGCGCGATTGACTTATTATCAGGGACCCGAGTCTGCTAACACAATCGTAACACAATGGTTATCCGATGGTCCCATTCGACAGCTGTGATTGGTTTACTAAGTCAATCGCGCCATATTGCCGGCCTGTGATTGGTCGACATTAGTCTATTGGTCTGCTTTTTGGCAGTTTTCATACTAAATATATGAGAAATAATTATTTAGAACTACATTTATCTTATGGGACGTCGCTGATGCGATCAAAACCCATTGGTGGTCCCAACCTGGCATGGCATCACATAAGCCCAGTTTGTTTGCACCTTTATAATTATGACGATATCTCTAATATTTACGTGATTAATCAAATGTTGTTGTTTTGTGTGACAAGGACACATGACTGTCAAAGGCATAATTATGGTGACATAACAGCTTTTGTTAAACTGATAACAGTTGATAATTATGTCAATTAGGCGTGCTCAATTAATGTTCGAGAATGTACAGTGGATAGTCACCTTTAAATAATTTTATTTCCAGTAGATGTCGTTCGGGGCTTCGCTCCTGTTGATCTTTATTTGGTCCATACTCAGCTCCTATTGGTCGCAGCGAGATGTTATATAGCCTATAGTATTTCAAATCGGATCTTTTAGTTCCTGAGATTCTGCCGTTCAACGAAACAAACGTTTCAGCTTTATAATATTAGTATAGACTAGCTTATGCCTGCGACTTCGTCCACGTGATTCTTATAATCGTTGTAACTTATTCAAAAACTAAATGTTACTTCAAGTTACGCTCAATCGTTGTGTATAAAAGTTATCTACATTGATTTCGTACATTTTACGTGATGCCCGAACAAATAAACTGTTGTCCTTTAACATCCTGGCTATATTTTTTGGAATTTTTTTTTATGTACAAAAACGACTACTCTACAGTTTTATTTTTTGTATAGATTAGATATTGTTGTCTTGCTTCGTACCTAATAAGTCAGAAAGTTTAGCTGTGTACACATTTTGTGACTTTTAGGTAAGAATGTTAATGTAAACCATATAATTCAATCTTCATCAATCATTCTTCTTGTCCAAAATTTGTTTACAACGTTTAATTATTTTAATTTAATTTTTTTATTTTTTTTGGAATTATCCTAGTAACTTATAGATTGTAGGTACTCATAGATTTTACCTTCATTATAATATTGCAAATATGACACACGAATACAATGTACCTCTCATTACCAATGATTACAATACAGGAGGGATCGGAACTGTAACTCCTTCATACAGGTTACTCCGTAACCTAGTTAGGAGTGCAGAACTGCACCCAATGCTATTGTAGGAAATCTATAATTTCTATCTTTAAAACATGTAACCAACCTATGTACTACAATATTTATAATGATGAATAAACGTTATAATAATTTTTTCATGGGACCAAACATAGCTAGCGAAATGTGGGTGTGAAACACCTCTGCCTACCCCTTCGGGAAAAGGCGTGGTGCTATGTATGTATGTATATGTATATGTATAATTGAAACTTACTTTAATCTACAAAGTGTGGTGTTCTGTATTTTGCTTCACTCTACAAGGTATAAAAACGTTTATTTGGGAATCACGTATGTATGTAAAATTAAACCCCCATTTTTAAAATTCTTAACGAATTGGTTTAAGGCACACCCTACTATAGGAATTAATCCAGTCGCCCAGAAAGCTTCCAACTTGACTTATCGACTACCATATTAAATGACAACCGGGACCAACGGCTTTACGTGCCTGCCGAAGCACGGAGACGATCGCGAATGACACTGCCACAAACGGTCACCCATCATGAACTGACCTTATCTAATGTTGCTTAACTTTCATGATCGCAATTAACATCTCAGTACCAATGCTATGAGCACCTCATTCTTATTTTAATCAGAATAAAATTAAAGTTGCGGTAAGTTTACAATGATAATATCCATTGAGATATATGAGTCGTTTCTTCAATACCGTATCGTAATATAAAATAGTACACAATAGCATGTGTTATTCCAAGTTAATATGGCATATACAGAGAAAAAACGTTATTAGCTGATCGATTTCACTTTTCAATAATCGACTTTAACGCCGTCACTACAAAGTGGAAATTTCTGAATGGACTCATTTCCACTTAATGAGTTTTTGCAACATTGGTACGATATAACCTTACGGTATCCACGGCCGTGTGCGTGTTAAGAATGCTACTAGCAACCTGCTTTAGCAAAGAAATCTATATACCTAAATAATCAATCAATTACCGAATATATGTACAAGAATCACTATCGATCGATTTTGCTCTCTCGATACTCAAATTATTGGAGCTGTTAATTCAGCCTAACAGTACTAAACAGCTTCAATAATTTGATAGTGTTCGAAATTTCAGTGAAAAAAATATAGAAAATAAAAAGTGTCATTTTGGGCCGAACATATTGTGGTCGTCAAAAAATCAGCAAGCCGTTTATTCTGATTACTATGAGCTAGACAAAGTTTGTAAGATGATGAAGTACTTCAATGACTATTACTAACTCGATAAATATTTTTTATTTTATTTTTATTTTATTTATTAGGTACAGACACAGGATACAGATTAATACTTATAAATAGTTAAATGTGTTAAGATATACAATTTTGAATCTGAAGCCCAATTACGACTGTACACAACATCCTAAAAACTACATAGCTTCAGTGAGAGCTTATAAGTACTATAGGTTCTTAACATAGCTTAAGAATATATAAAAACAGAAATTAACAATACTAAACTTACTTACTAAGGCAAATATGGCTTATTTATTATGTAAGTAGGTACACTCATCTTCATTTATAATTACTCTCCTAAAGGCATTGAAATTATCGTAAAAGATGTCAACTTTGTGGCAAATTGTATTGTATTGGAGACACATACGTGAAATCGGATTATTATGAGAGACATTATTATTGCTGTTAGGAACAACAAACAGTTGTGGGATACGTACGGATCTCGTTGGTACCTTAAAATTAAGATTCTCAATAAGTTGAGTATCGATTGAACCATTTATTATTTTGTAAAGAGTGGACTGATCAATTATCCACCTCCTCTTCTCCAAGGTTGTCATTTTAAAATAAACAAGTCTATCCTCATATTCAGTTATTTTACGCCTTAACCCATATTTAGAACATAGAGTTCTTAGGAAGCGCCTCTGTATTGCTTCTATCCGATCGCTATGAGTGAGATATATAGGATACCATACCGATGAGCAATATTCAGTAACACTTCTCACCAAAGAATTGTATAGGATCCTAAGTGAATTTACTTTTTTAAACTTTTTGGTATTCCGAAGTGTAAATGACAAATTTCGGTGAGCTTTGTTACATAGGTAATCATAGTGAGGTCTAAATGACATAGTGGAATCGAAAATCACTCCAAGATCCCGGATTTCAGTGACTCTATTTATGGTGATGCCATTAACATGGTAATTGTGTGGGAAAGGTTTTTTATTTTTGTTAAACGTAATCATTTGACATTTTTTGACATTTAGCGACATTGAATTCTCCTTACACCAAAGAGTAATTTTATTTAAATCCAATTGGAGGAGTTCACAGTCGCGAAGATCAGTGATACGTCTAAAAATTTTTATATCCTGCGTATATATAAGTAAATAAATAAATAAAAATCTTTATTGTAACAAAAATGTGCTTACAATTAATGTTTTAACCCTGGTTCCCGAACTATATGTTTGCGCGAGCTGTAAGTTTAGAAATCAGTTCCTTCCCAAGTACAGTTCAATCACAGACGTTATATTACTACCTACTTATCAGAAATATGTAGGTATAGAGAAGCTATGAATAACACGATAACGGTTGCTTGCCGCCCACTCGCCTGGCAATTTTGTACATTGACCCCTACAAACACGTCGCTTAGGTTTATTATTTACATTATTTTTACTTACACTAGTTGTTTCAAGAAGATATATATGCGCAGATCATACGTATATATGTTACCGGAAATGTATGAAATCTAGGAATTGTATACAATTCCGAAGCTATTTAGGAAATGTATAAAATATTGTTTCAAAAACTATTTATAATACATAGATATCCTGGGAAATGTGTATTTCCTAGGAATTGTATATAATTCCAATATCGTATTAGGAAATGTATAAAAATAATTTATTTATTATTTATTTATTATAATAAATACGTTATTTATTATTTTTTCTGTAAGAAAACACGTTGTTAAAATAAGAATAATATTTTTTATTAAAGCACTCGTTGAGACAATCAGGTAACAATCATACCGTAAAATATAATATCTTCAAAATAACCCTAACCTAACCAGTCATAGTCGGGTTGGTACCTACCACAGCAATTTTATATACGGCGTTATGGTTCATTTTAAAATGTAATAATAACTGCAGATAGTGAAATAACTGGGAATGTGAGATTTTACAAATATCTCGGGGCCAACAAAGCGTGTATGATATTTATCTAAACCACGCCATCGCGCCACGGTGAATATAACATAAAACAGAACTTGGGATGATGAAAAGACATAAAAGTATTTAGAATGTTAGAAAATTTAGTTACCTAGTTCTCTTTTATCTTATGTCTTTATCAAGAGACAACCATCGGGGTGTTTTTTGGAACGTAGCCCGAATGCATCCGATTTATAGAAGCATCCCAAATTTAATCTCAAATCGGACATCACTAAGTTAAATTTATATTGCAAGATTGATGACATACAGCTACCGGGACAGGTGGATCCAAACAAAAATTAATAAAATGTTATTAATTATAATAAATCAATCAATAAACAATGCAAATTATTTATAAGCATGTATTTATTATGTTTTAATAACTTTTTAGGATGGATATTATTTACCGAGGTACAAGGATCGTGCTCTGTGCGCCATATCTCAAAAACGGTTGGGAATTTAGAAAAGTGTACAGCAATTATAATAAGTTGTAGACAATTTGATAAGCTTCCGTAAGTAGAAGGATTTTTTCTCCTAGAACGTACAGTTGTTGAGTTTATAAGCCAAAAACTCAAAAACGGTACCTTAACCCCCCTCCCTCCACTCCGGCTCACCCCCGAAACGTCAGGACTTTTAGTATGTGTGACTTTCTAAGCATCCTTAACAAGTTTTCGAAAAAATTGCTTAGGTTCCTTTTCGCGCACTCTAACCCCTTTGTTGACTGAACTAAACCAGTTTATTCATAAAACTGATATTTTTTATTTGTTTAAGTTATATTTTATCCTACCAAAAACCGCCATTTGACGGCTCAGAAACCGGGCATTAATGTGTCTTTTTATAAATATATTTAACCATTACTTGAAAGGAAAAAACAAAAAATAAATCAAGATGGCGGCCAGGATGTGTTTCCGTAGTAAACAATAAGTACAAGCATATTGTTTAACAAAGTCCTTTGTTATTTTGCTTTGTCTGTCTCCTTGACGTTTTGTAAGTAAATGTTCGATTATCGTTATCTTGTCAGCGTTTATGAGGAAGATATATGTATATTTATATGGTATTACAATATCATCCGTAAATATATTAGGTCTGTTCCGCTTTAACTTGATTCCAAGTGCAAGATAATTTGCAGTTGCACTCAAACTTATTCTGCTTGTTTAAATAACGTTTTAGTCTAGTAAATGAGTGCTCGAAAAGGTACTTTAAAGGACTGTTTGTACTGTTTCCGAGATGTAAGCAGAAAAAATGGTACCTGTTCTAGAGAATTTAACACATTTTTGAAAATCGACCATTTTTCGAAGCTCATGGCTAGGCAACGATTGGAAATAGATAAAAATGTTTAAGCCAATGTTGTATAGAATTGTATCAGCTTTTATTGTGTAGTACAATAAAATTTCGTACGAAGTATTGTTTTTGAGCTGTAAGCAAAAATCCAAAAAAAGGGACGTAAGGACTTTTAGTATGTTTATCTCCTAACTAGTCCAAACAAAGTTCCTAAGTCAAAATTTCTGCTTTCGACATTTCCCTCCAAAATCATTCATTGACTGGCCTATTATGAAAGTTATAATTTATCAATGTTGTATCGTTTGTTTGTGTGTTAGCTTATTATAAATTAAGGGGTTAGTTTCACAGTTTAGTGGCATTAATATTTTAAACATCTGTGTGTATATGTGTGTATTCAATCAAATCATTTTGGTTTTTATAAAACTTTACATCCATCCATAGATTATTATTATCTAGAACTAGCTGTGCCCGCGATTTCGTTCGTGTGGACAACTTATCCCGCATTCATGGAGTTTTCATTTTTTTCACGGAACCCTGATATTTTTTCAAAACCCAAGTTACTCCTTGTGATATTAGCTATCCGCCAGTGAAAGTCCCGTCGAAATCGGTCCAGCCGTTCCAAAGATTAGCATGAACAAACAGCCAGACAGACAGATCAAAATTGAAAAAAAAATATTTTGGTATATTATTATGTACCGTATACACATTCAAATGCATGTAGTAAAAAGCGGTTATTTTATTATTACAAACAGACACACCAATTTTATTTATTTGTATAGATTATCGGCCACCGTATTGGGTTCTTTTACTCCGGTTATGAGAGAGCTGGTGCCACCCACCAATACCTATATTATTAAATATTACCTTGGTCATATAAAAATATAATCTAAGTTAATTATACCTAATGAAACTGCAGATAAACGGTCATATTGTGTTATCAATTCGTTACAAATGGCTAGTTGTTATAACATAAATGAATAATTCTTATTAAGTATGATTATTATCAGTATTCAAAACAAAGTGACATAAAAATAATTTATAATTCTTTATCTCTGACTTTGACTCTGTTGGTCATATGACAGAATCAATGTCCAAGGGTTTAGATTAAATAATACCTAACATTTAAATAGATAAAGATCGATAAAAATAATTATTCTAAAGGTATATTTACACTATGCTAGTTTGTGGTATCAAAGTTTTAAACGCTGAAAAATACAAACATAGTACAATAGGTACTATGTTTGTATATATATATATATATATATATATATATAAGGTATAATAGGTGCCTTACATAATATGACCTATATTACCTATGTTTAAATTTGACCTAGACTGGCGTAGATACAGTGAAATTTAAAGTCCAGTGTTTATTAAAGTTTTCTTTTATTTGAATTTTCATACTAAATGTTTTAACGATATTACTAATATCTTAAAAGTACGTAGGTAGATACCTCCTTAGTGTCATAGTTCACAGATTTGACACTAAGGCCGCATGACTCCAACTCAATTGTAGGACGCAATACAAAGTCCAACTAAGATAATTATAATTAACATAACAATCCATAAAATATAATATTATTAAAAAAGAAACATTTGTGGAAGAAGAATAGATAGTGATGCCTCGTTAATGGCGCAACGAAAGTGTATATGTGTGATTCATCATCATCATTGCAACCCATACGGAGTCAATATTTTCGATATATAGACTGTCCTGTTGGTCTAGTGGTTAGTGACCCTGACTGCTGAGCCGGAGGTCGTGGGCTCGATCCCCACCCAGGACAAATCTTTGTGTGATGAGCATGAAGGTTTGTTCTGTGTCTGGGTGTAATTTATCTATAATATGTATGTATTTACCGAAACAACATGTATTTAAGTAGTATATCAGTTGTTTAGTACCCATAACCTTATTATTATAAATAGTCAATCGACTTAGTAAATTTAGACATCGCTGTCAAAGGCTTGAAAATTTTAATTTGAAATTTAAACAAAGAAACATTTGACAACTATAATATTAGTAGTCAAATGTCGACGTTTTTAGTAGGCCCTCTGATGTGGTTGAAGAAACGAAACGGTGAGTGTGATAAGCCAATCTATCCCTTAAGGGCAAGAAGTGAAAGATTATGTTCTATACTAAGAATTTTATCCGTTTAACACATATTATAATGGTTAATAATCACGTTTCAAATGACGCAGGAAGTTACAATCAAGTTTGTCGTTTATTTTCGTATATTTCCACTAAGGCGTGGAAATTTATATCTTAGTTATCAGTTAAAGCAGGAGGCGAAATCACGTGCTATCTACATAGATAAATACTAGATAAGTTACGAACTCGTGAAGGTCGGGTCACGGTCGTATACTAGTTTTCTTAGCTCTTTCTTTATATAAAGCTGATCTAGCTTGGTTACTTCCTTGACTTGTTTAGATTCGTAGTAATATTCATAATCGGTATTGAATATCAAATTTACGATATATTTCTGTAGTCAAACCACGAATCGTTTTTATGAAATCACAGACACATCTTCTCAAAGCTCATCAAGATAAAATAAAAAAAACCTGCGTCAGTTTACTCAGAATTTCCTATTTAATTTTTCATTGGAGTATTACGGAACGTTTCTGTGTGTTTCAGTAATTAAAAAAATATTTGAATGAATCTTAGAATGTCTTCTTTATTGTTCCATAGGTAATTATAACGCTTTTCGACTATCGTCAGTCAGTTTCTGTAATTTTTAACGTCTGAAAGACTATTTTAATTTGGTGTTTCCTCAAGCGAAAACTTTATACATTTCAGGGCCTGTTTCACCACCTTCAAACAAGTGTCTAATAAACTAACTAAGAAAGAGAGCGAAAATCTGTCTCTTTCTTCTTATATAAGAAATACGTCAAAAATCTGTCAAGTAAGTTTAATATAGGCTATCTAGCACTTATTTGCCAGTGGTGAAATATGCGCTCAATCTTTTTACTATTTTTTCTTCTCTGACGTCAGTAATAGATATCAAAACTTATAATGAACTCATTAGTTCTAACTACACATCAGAAATATTTATCCCTTGATCGCTACGTAAGCTTAGTCACGACAACAAGAGCAGGCCACGGTCAAAACTAGTCAGTATGCCGGGAGTAAAACCGCCTTGGACACATTGTCTTGTCTCTAGTTTTCCTCTAACCGTTTCCACTATCTGTTTGTTACATTCGAGGTTTATGGCTTTTAGACGGCCAGTGGGTTTTTTTGAGAAATCTTCCTTTTAGGGTATATATTTCAATGTTGAAACGATGGTGGTCAAATGGATAAGTGCGGACGGCATGCAAATCATGCCATGAGTTCGTTTCCCACCGGCAGTACCAAAATTTCAAATTCAAAATTCATTTATTTTTTGCCACAGGTGGAAAATAAGGTCTTACAATATTAGATATATTGTGTCTCTGTAACATATCTAAGAGATGTACAATATTTGTAAATAAGTTATTATTTAGTTAGTTACCAATGTGGATGATATCACTTATTGGAATTTATAATAATATGTACTAGTCAGGTGACTTACCATCTGCTAACAGTGAAAGAAAATATCGTGAATCGAGCTATTTGGAGAGGGTTATAGTTATGTCAAAAAGGAGGAAATAGTGCAGGCAATTAAAAATATTTGAAAATTTTAACAAAATGCGATAGACGTGTTTCTTCAAATAATATTATTACTTTTTATATTAAATGCTTTCTAACACATACAAGACATTTATTTCTTTAAATACTCTCATAGAAAGAGTTAAAACGAAAACAGTTATTGAATTAATCAAGTTTTTAACAACGGTAAAAAGTAAAGGGGTCTGTCCTGATTAAACCATTGACTCTCATTATAGAAAACGTTTAAGTAGATTAAACTTTAAACGAAAGTTGCATGCGATGTATAAATGGGTTAAGGTTAATTATTGAGCTTGGAATTCAGAACTGTTATTACTTCGACCTTCTACAAATATATTTACGAGTAATTCATGTCGAATTTATCGATAAATTCGATTATTCGATTTAAATATTCAATATCGTTATTTTTAGCATATATATTATTTATAGGTAGGTACACGGTACGTCAATATAAAAAATAAGTAAAAATTTAGTCAAATCGGTAGTCACCATAAACAATTATGACTTAAAACAAACCTATATTGAAAAACAATACAAAACTACGATTTTAAACCAAAAACGTGAGGCTATTGGGGACTTTTGGACTTGTGTTAATTTTACACTGTCTTCACTAATATCACAATGTGAAAAATCACTACATAATATAGGCAATAACTTATTTTATTTAACGTAAAAGTCTATAAATGCTGTATTATTGCCTCTACTGAGTCTATTTATAAGGTGCCATTAGTTAGCAAAAAGTATGTGCGTAATGATTATATTGAATAAAATATATATTTTTGTGTGAGAAATACAGCGACGGTATCTTACATACAATACAATCAATTTATCAATAAACTAAATGTATAATCAGAAAATATAATGTTTTAATGAATGTATAATTGCAATCTGTTTCGATAACAGATTTAAACAGATGTCCGTAGTTGTTACGTTTGTTATGTAATACATAATATAGCAATAATACTGGAAAATTGTACACGATTAAATTTTAGATATACATTTTTAGAACTTATTTCTATAATTGACATAATAGTGTCACGCATTTTTGCTGTTTACGTATAAATTCTTGGAACGCTATGTCGGTCGGTGTATGCCTGCCAATAGAGATTTTCCGTTATATCTGTGCCATGGCTTTCAAAGTGCTAAAACGTCCACATGTCTGTTTTCAATTATTCCTGGTTACCATTACCCTACTTCACTCTTAGGTGCCTTTTTTTTACATATCATCACGTCTATTTCGCCGAATTGATGGGCAGAGTTCCACGTTACCGGTCAATCACATTTTAGCTGAGCCTGCTATTATACGGTCAAATTTCCAGACTGTTACCGAACTTATACTGTGAATTTCAATACAAAAAACCGATAGGTATTATTTTTGCTAGACTCATATCTACAAATCTCACAGATATGATATCTATATAATAGACTCTAAAAATCAGTCATTGTTTTACCAACTGTTGAAAAATATAAACATAACACTTTTGCACAACAGTGTTAGGTGAGATCACACCATTTCGCACCACATTACAGAATAAAACACGTGAAATGAAACGTGTATTAACGATCGGCGATAAAAGTTATTGAATATCTAACAAACCTGTTAATAAATATTCATTATGTGCCAGCTGACTCATCTGCATACCTAGTTCGAGATAAACAGATAACCTTTTCATTTTCAATCGCCAAGTGGCAAGTGTAATGGTTATAAACAGCGTATATGGCCCACATAGGCAAATATACGTTCATTCATCGTTGTTCGGGTGGCTTCTTAAAGTGGTCGCTTTATATTCCAAATTTAAACACAAAGCGAGTGGCGTGACACTGAGCGGCCAACCGGCGCGCGGCGCTCGCGCTGCTGGTGCGACGACCTCTTCCCCCACGATAGCGCTAACAATCGATTCATTTATCGATACTAAGTGAAGACGCTTTGTATTCGATTATTATTTCGATTGTTCTTAACTTGTTATCCGATAAGTCAGTTATTTTATCATCAGGTTACATGAAATAATTTTTCATTGTTCTTTATATTTTATTTTAAATTTCATTATCTCTTTTAGTTTTGTGAGATACAGCTTTTTATCAAATATTTTCTTTGATCTTTAAATTACCAAGTAAAATACACTATGTTGACAATACAATCTTGTATTTATAAACGCCGTCTCACATTCTTATCTGCCGCGAAACACGTGTATCATGCTTAACTTGTCCTCCCTAGTTTATTTTTAAACTGTAAACAATTTGGTTTCACGAGCGCCTCAACAAGTGCGTATAAATAATTATATCTATCCAGATACAGTGCTATCTTCCTCGCACCTGTAGCGCTGTTTCAACACAGGTGCGGATGTCTGTCGAGTCTCAAATTGGTGAATTGAAATGCAAAGTTTTTGTTAGCTGATTCAATGTTGCTATTTGAATGTACCTATAGCTTCCGCCACAGGCTCCACCCGCGTGATAGATGTGTCGCAAAAGTAGCCTATGGTTTATTCCAGACTATAATCTATCTGTGTGTCTAATTACATACAGAACCGTTCAGCCGTTCTGGCGAGACTGAGTAACAGATATCCATCCATACATCCATTCGTCCATCCTAACTTTCGCATTTATAATAATAAGTAGTATAAGCACACTAAATCGTAAATCTATGGAAAGGTCATGAATATTGTTACCTATCTTAGCCGTATTCTAATCTAGATTAAAAATAATATGATGCAACCTAAAGTAGGTACTTACGCAACAGATAGAAACACAAAACTTTTTTGTTATCTTAAGGTCTTCAATATGTCCATTTTGTCCCAATTCACCTCCTTATTTATGTATGGATTTAGGTATTGATTTATTAGAACAATACTATTAAATTAGGCAGGATATTTAAAAAACAAATGTTTTTAATTTAAAAAATAAACAAAGCACATTATATTTATTTATACTAGTCAGCATAGTGTAGCTGTCGTTCACATCAATGCGTCTACAGCACACGGCCTTGACAATGACCATTTAATTACGCAACAGTCCACTTGACATTCTTGTACTCTACAGATATTATGTAAAACGTTACCAATATTTTAATTTGTTAATACTGACCCGACAGACGCTCGTTCTGTCGCAGCTATTAACAGTTTCAATAGGAATACGAAAAATATCATCATCATCATCATCATCAGCAACCCATTAAAGTCCCACTGCTGGGCTCGGGACTCCTCTCCTCTAACTAGAGAGCTGAGAGGGTTTAGGCCATAATCCACTCACGTTGGCCTAGTGCGGGTTGGTGGATCAGACATAGGTACTCATAGAATTTCTTCTAGGGTATGTGGGTTACCTCACGATGTTTTCCTTTACCGTTAGCAGATGGTAAGTCATTTGACTAGTACATATAAATTCCACAAAGTGGAATTCACATTGGTACTTCCGGTCAGGATCGAACTCGGACCGCGTGATTGATGTCTCTGTCTCCTGAAAAATGTGGTTTATTCTCGAAAATTCGAAACAAACCCTATACCAACCTGTATGGCCAGCGTGGTATAGTAGGCTAAATTCCCTCCACATTCTTTGGAGGAGACCCGTGCCCAGCAGTGGGGCGTTTATATAGTTTTATATTATATATTTATCTCTAGTAGTCACGTAAATGACCTACTACGTTTATTGAGTGCAATATATAAATGCTTACATAGATATTTGATTGTTTCTACAATACGATAGGTCAACGAACTTTGCTGATTAATTATATGGTATGAGTGTGAACGAGTATTGATTAGAGCTATGCTTAATTTACGTTCTAGTAATAAAATCTGTTTATGATAGGTAATATAAAAGTAACTTGTATCAAACTAATTAAGAAACTATATTTTATGCTTCAGAAATAAATTAACATGGCTGCGAATTAAAATCTAATAAAAAGTCCAACTACTATACTCCGTGTAGTACTATATTATCAATAATCCCTACCTCATTTCAAACCGTGGGTGTCTTAAAAGGCGACTAAGGGAGTAACCTAAAACAGACAAGAGCTCTGCGAGAAAAGGAAAATTCAAAACAAAACCCTTTGGTCGTCTCGCTAGCGTGGTATAATAGGCTTAATTCCCTCCACAATATTTGGAGGAGCCGTGCCCAGCCGTGGGATGTTTATGTATTGTAATGTTATGAACAAAACATGATTGCTGTCGCCTAAACTAGGCTAATAATGCCTGTATAGGAAACAGTGTTCAGCCGTAAGAGTTCGTCTGGAGAAGTATCAATATTTTGCACGCACTGCGATATATGAACTGTGGTTTTGTGTCAGTATAACATCGATAAGATTACCTTATGTGTGTCAATGCCATCTATAGTTTACATAACATAATACATTACGTAAGTTAAGTACGAATAATATAATATTCTACCACATTCACACATCGCCGTCTAGTACCAAAGTAACCAATTATATTTGCTTGTGTTACGGGTACTAAACAACTGATATACTACTTAAATACATTTTTTTTGTAAATACTTACATATTACCTATAGATAAAGTACACACAGACACAGAACAAACCTTTATGCTCATCACACAAAGATTTGTCCTGGGTGGGGATCGAACCCACGACCTCCAGCTTAGCAGTCAGGGTCAGTAACCACTAGACAAACAGGCCAGTCAAACGAATATTTAAACTGAACATAGCATCAGTTAAACTGCAAGTCATCTACTCGTATACTAATATAATATTACTAAAAGTCGCGTGGCTTCGGTCCCGTCGCGTCGCCTTTGTTTGGCCACTGCTCAGCTCGTATTGGCTTATATAGCCTATAACTTTCCTCAATAAATAGGCTATCCAATACTAAAAGATTTTTTCAAATTGGACCAGTAGTTCCTGAGATTAGCGCGTTCAAAAAACAAACAAACTCTTCAGCTTTATAATATTAGTATAGATAAAGCTGTAGAATTTGTTTATTTGAAAGCTAGGATTTCAGGAAGTACCGATCTGATATGAAAAATTCTTTTAGTGTTGGATAGCCCATTTGTCCAGAAAGGTAATAGGGTATATAACATCACGCTACGGTCAATAGGAGCTGCTGCGCATTGGCAAAATAAAGAACGATGGGAGCCATAAGATCTAAACTCCGATAAAATGAATATATTTATTAATCAAAGTATTTTCCAGGTAAGTTCTTACCGGTTCATTGCCGTTTTATAATACAGTTTTTCTACTTAATTAGCCATTCAGTTCCAATCATTGGTTAGGAACTAGATTTCTTTCTGCACATCTATTTTAAAAATAAAGAAAAGAAGCCGTTTTATATCGGTTTTGTTTTAATATGTGAATTAATTTACTTTAGAAGAACGAGAAGACGCTTGAATTTGACAATGTACTGATGCAACTTTGTAGATAATTATATGAGGTGTCATTCGTTTAACACGTGTCTAACTTAGCCTGAATCACGCGGCGAATGTTGGCATGAATAATTCCATTAGTTTAACGAAACTAGAATGTCAATAATGGTGACCTTGCGTGTGTTCAAAGTGCGTTTTAATTTAGCGATATTTTTACATACAAAATTTGTTTTATTTATTTCAACCCATAAACGCCCCACTGCTGGGCACAAATCTCCTCCAAAGAATGTGGAGGGAATTTAGCTTACTATACCACGCTGGCCAGACGGGTTGGTATAGGGTTTGTTTCGAATTTTCCTTTTCTAGCAGTGCTCTTGTCTGCATTTGGTTACTATTTATTTATTTATTATATATGTATTTATTATTTTATACTGCACTAGCAGATTATTGATCTGATGCGTGCATATCATTGCACTTATGTTTAATTTGTTTTTAAGTGTAAATCGAGTCTATTTTTGAAACAGACGCTGATTACTTTACTTATAGAATGATAGATTTTCATTCATATTCTATGAAAAGTATAACAATATAAATTCGGATATTAGAACCGACAATGGGGATATGTTATTTAATGGGTTATTTACCCTAATGAGGTGTATTTATCATTAAAAATACTTATTAAATCTTGGATATTTGAAGCATGTTATGGTGTCTTCACCTAGACATATTTTTTCTTTACAAATTTCATCCATATTGAGATATATTTAAGTACCTCATTGCCTCGTTCGTGTATCTTTACTATTTGTCAATGTTCGTCTCCAATTCCTAAACTATTTATATTTTAAATTAAATAAAGTTCCATTTATTTGTTTAGCCGTGAATTCCTAACAACTAAACAAACAGACGTATTTATGTTTGGATAAAAAAGAATGCATATTCTGCGATTCCTTAGTTAACCACACCTATACTAATTTCCACTTATCCATTGTCCACAGGAGTCATGGCAGGACCCAAAGAACAAAGACACAGGCTCCGTGATCAACATCCTCGACATTGGCAGACAGAACTTCGCGAACGGTGGCGTCGTGTCCAGATACCTTTGTGACCTGGCGCAGTGCTGCAACTTACACTATTACGATTACAAGGATGTGGTACCTAATGTAAGTAAAAACGGAGGGATATCTCGCAGTATTGACAACCGGTGATAGTACTACAGCTACAGTACCTAAGTATCGCACTTTCCTCTGTGTTTACCCCTTTCTGTCACTTAGAACTAGGGTTGCCACCCGTACTATATTATATAATATCGTGCTATATTTCAGTCCATTGTAATATATAACATAACATAGCATCACGCCTTTTCCCCAGGGGTAGGCAGAGGAGTTTCACACCCACATTTCGCGAGCTATGTTTGGTCCCATGAAATAGGGGGCGAGCCTATTGTCATCAACCGGGAACATTTGTTTTTACCAAACTCGGGGAAAATCTTAATACTTACTAGAATTTCATGATAGAAAAACCCAATACCATTTTCACCCGACCCGGGAATCGAACCCGGGACCTCTTGCACAGCAATCGTATAGGCAGTTTGTAATATATGTTATAGAAAAATAATATAGTACGAATCAGACTATATTTTCATCGGTAATTTAGTCCTATAGTTATTTTAAAAATAATAAGAGTTTGTTAACCAAAGCTAAGACTAATAACAAAAATATACACATGGAAAAATAAATAATTACCAAAAATAAATGTATACTATTTTTGTGCTTGAATTTCCCAATAGTACTACTATATTTTTTGCAATGTTTCGAAAAAATTACTATTTTAACTTCAAAAAATGTGACAACCCTACTTAGAACCGTCAACTACTAGAGCGAGAGTGCGACCGCACGCAGCGGAATTGACAATGCGCTCGGCTCTCACTCCCTATCTAGCTTTACTAAATGACTGTTCTAAGTGAGGATTTTTTATTAATATAACTCCATCATCATGGCAGGAATATCTTTATTTAATTTTCTTCTTCACATTGGCTTTGAGATGGAAACCAGCTGAATAAAACCAGCTGGTTTCCGAGCGTTAAGAAGGTCATTGAGCCGAACTTGCCGCGCTTGAAGCTCTTTAGGTTTGCACTTCTGAGGTCGATGACTTCGATCATTTTGTCAATATATTTAATATTTTAGTCTATAAGTCATTGACCTTACTTCCAGGATACTTTTCTATCTTCTTTCTTATCTCTCTCTTATTTTATTCCAGGTAGTAAAAGACGAGAGCGTACAGCGCTCGATAGAAGAAGCAGCTCAGGCGGAAATAAGTAAAGCCAAAGAGAAAGGTATAAAAGGTGACAAGGTCCAGTATGCGTCTGTCAGACGCAGGCTCGAGGCGCGGGCGCTTAAAGTCATCCAGGACATCAGCTCGGCCATGTCCAATAATGTGCTCAAGTGAGTTATCAGCTTATTTTATGTGTATCAAAGTTATAGCAAAATAAATATTATAATTATTAGTATTGTTCCTAAAAATAGTTAGCGAAAATGTGTTTTTATAAGTGAAATGAGCTAATTCTGGAATTTATGATTTTTTAATAAACCACCTGACGCGTCAAGTCAACAGTCAAGGTCACGCGCCAGCTGCGTGCGTACTATTACTGCTTAAGTACTTATTTTGTAGGAGGAAATAAGTAGTTATATAAATATATGATTATAATATATGATCCTAAATTACTATAGATTTCATACATAATCAAATAAAATAATGACGTCACGACACTTGCACATAGACGAAAACAACAAGGCACAGTGCCTTGTTTATTTGGTGGCTTTTTTTTAATATTCGATGGATGCGTTGAGCAATAAAATAAAACTAAATAATAATTATCTATTGTCCCTTTCAGATTCGTAGCCTGGGTATGCCACAAGGCGATCCGTCGCGTAGCAGGCGGCGGATGTGCTACGAGAGCGGCAAGCGTAGACCGTCTACGTCGGGCCAACGCTGCCGGTCTACCTCTAGTCTTCGTGCCACTTCACAGATCTCACTTCGACTACATACTGGTGTCGTTCACACTGTATTTGACTGGACTGAGGCCGCCTCTAGTTGCTGCCGGCGATAATATGAGGATACCTTTCTTTGGGTGAGTATTATAATTTATCCTATTAGCCACCAAAACTGGCAAATGAGAACGCACACTATTGCCAATGACAACAACATATTTTTATGTATCGATTTGAAGGTGTGTAACTGCCCCGGTGGCGCAGCGGGAAGTGTATACGACTGCTGTGCAAGAGGGCGATTCCCGGGTCGTGTAAAAATGGTATTGGGTTTTTCCATCAGAAAATTCCATTATTTAGATTTTCCCGGAGTTTGGTAAATAAATGTTCCCGGTTGATGACAATAGGCTCGCCCCCTATTTAATGGGACCAAATATAGCTGGCGAAATGTGGGTGTGATACACCTCTGCTTACCTTTTCGGGAAAAAAAGCGTGATGCTATGTATGTATGTATGTATGATGGTGTTCATGTTTTAAAATAATACCTTTTAGCGGCTTAGGCTTGGACAACATCTACACACTACATCTATATATTTCTAATAGATTCAGCGATTAGCTGCTTGTCTAAGGGCTGTACTAGTGTGAAGCGACAATACATCAAGAGAGTTGAATCTACTGGACAGCCGCTGCTATCTGATGTCGGCTACAAACCGGCATCACTACTTAGTATAAAACAAAGTCGCTTTCTCTGTCCCTATATCCCTATGTATGCTTAAATCTTTAAAACTACGCAACGGATTTTGATGCGGTTTTTTTTTAATAGATAGACTGATTCAAGAGGAAGGTTTATAGATAAGAAAGAGAGAGAAGCAGCGGGCGGAAGCTAGTCTTAAATATTTGACTTGACAAACTGACAAAGTACTTGACGATTTATTTTGCAATCATTTGTTGCATTTTATTACATAAGCAATATAAATATGCTTGTATAATAAAAACTAATCTTATATCGATATGCTTTATATTTGCAATAAATTGAATTCGCCATTTTATTTGATAGATTTATTTTAACGCCCGAGTACGACGTTAAAATTTTACGATATTCGATTTCGAAACAAATCTGAATTTCTAGGAGCATTTTAAATTTGAACATGCCATAGTTACTGTCCGTTTAGTGACGGATTAAGAATACATAATGTCACTACCCCATTTCAACTCGTGGGTGACGTAATAAGCGATTAAAGGACTAAGACCTTATGCAGACAAGAGCACTGCGAAAATAGGAAAATTCGAAATAAATCACATACCAACCCGTCTGGCTAGCGTATAGTTGGCTAAATTCCCCCACAATCTTTGGAACCCGTGCCCAGTAGTGGGACGTTTATGGGTTGAAATTATGAAGAAAATGATGATAGTTTCTGCTAGAGCCATTTTAAAACAAAAGAATTTATTTATTTAAGTAAAAATCCTCTTTACTTCCCATTCTGTGGGTATTTCTAAAAATCATTTCTTAGTTATAGCGCATATGAATAAGACCAACTGTGACTAGGTCGAAATGCGAATGTAACCATCTGCGACTTAGACAAATTTCTAATATATGACTAATTCTTATTACGACTTTTTTGAGTTGTATGACGAATTTTCGAATAGGACAAAATATGTGAGCCCTAATAATAATATGGTTCGTTTGTACTGTCTATCCCCTTAACAGTAAAATGCTGGAAGATATATATAATGACATATAATTATCTTCAAGATATTTAAATAGATAGTATGTGTACCATGACCAAATAGGTGACGTTCTAAAGAAGGGACAGATCAAGAGTACCCTCAACCGGTGAGAATGATGAATGTTGAAGAAGCCAAAGTTGTATATTAAAATCGTGGCAAGGGGAAGGAAATAGTCTCTGCCTACCCCTCTGTTCGGAAAGAGGCGTGATCTATATGTATCTATGTTGTTTACAGTTGGTTCCTGCGTGGCAGTGGGGCTTTCTACATCAGAAGAAGAGTTGAAGGTTCAGATTACCAGAGCGACCCCACGTATAAATCTGCTTTAAGGTAATTTTATGACAATTAATTAATTAATTACCCCAGCAGTGGGACATTAATGGGTTGCTGATGAATGAAAAATTAATTATAGTAATATTATATAATAAAACCAGATATAATAATAATCATAATAATCATATTTTACCACATTCACTCAGCGCCATCTAGTCCCAAAGTAAGCAATTATATTTGCTTGTGTTATGGGTACTAAACAACTGATATACTACTTAAATTTTTTTCTTGTAAATACATACTTAATATAGATAAATTACACCCAGACACAGAACAAATCTTTATGCTCATCACACAAAGATTTGTTCTGGGTGGGGATCGAACCCACGACCTCCAGCTTAGCAGTCAGGGTCACTAACCACTAAACCAACTCAGGCCAGTAATTATAGAATTACAAAAACAAACAGCGTGTGTGTGTGTGTTTTCAAATGTCTGTACGCTAAAATCGATTTTTTTTTCGTTTTCAGAGCATATATCCTAAACAGTTTGGCAGCTCACAATAATTTGGAGTTCTTTATCGAAGGAGGACGCACCAGGACAGGGAAACCGCAGACACCCAAAGGTAATTATCTTATTTTTCATCAAAAAACCGAATTGTTAGCATTACCCTGGCATGAAACAATAACAGTTCCAACAACCATAGAGATTGAAAATTTTCTAACTTTTTTTAGTCTATGTGTACTTGGTTTCTATTTTATTGTTTTTTTATACCTTACATGTGATGTTCTTTTGGTTTTTTAATTATTATTTTTTATATATCTAAATGTGTATTTTTGTTTGTTGATAATTCAGTGATAAATAAAATTAACTGTAATAAAAGTCGTTTTGTTTGTTCTAATGCACTTTTTAATGTTTATGCTTACTTGGATTGTGAAGATATAATGTTGGGTATGTTTTATTATATAGTTTATGTCACTGTAATAATAGTTAATATCGCACTAAGCTAAAAGATGATGAGATGAGACACGACGCTGAGCAATTTAGAAGCTTATGCTTATATGCAGAAGATGGATATTGTTGATAGACAAATGTCAACTAATATCCGTTTTACATTGGTAATGCTTATATGTTATAGGCCTAAATTAGTCACAAATGCTATCTATCGGGGTCCAAAATTATAACTAATTATCTTGGATTTTAAACTGGAACCTACCAAAGAGATTTAATTGTAATTGCTTGGCTGCTTTCAAAGATTTGTGTATATGAATTTCTTTCAAACTCCATTTACTTCTGATTGATTTCGTCACGTGTTCCAAGATGTAGGTTAGACATATCTGGGACTCCCAACTCTCGAGTATCATAACTCTATGTTTGCAGGGGTTCATGGCTACCAGAAGTTGCATAGGTGGGTCGGAGTTTTAGGACAAAATATGGACTAAGCATTAAACCAGGTTTCAATTGACAACTTTGACACTAAAACAATGGCTTATGTCAATTTAAACCTGGTTTAATACTTAGTCCATATTTTGTAATAAGGGGGATGGGGGTTCGAACTATAATTCCCGTTTATGACATTGGCTCTGGTCATAAAATAACTGTTGAAATAGGAGCTTGATCTGCTTTCCGTTGTACAAAATTTGTGTAAATGCTGTTATATTATAAATGTAAATAATACCTAAAATTGAGTGTATAAAAGCTGCGAAGGAGGGCCCGGGTTCAATATCCAGGTCAGCCAAAAATGGCATTCGGTTTTTCTGTCTTGCAATTCTTTGTATCTGTACCCGGATTCTGCTAAAGTGGCCCCACTAATGGGTTAACTAATGACTAATGATTCTCTACTTGGGTTGCTCATTTTGAGACAGAAATCACACTACAAAACATACATAGACTGACTGACCTGTTGGTCTAGTGGTTAGTGACCCTGACTGCTAAGCCGGAGGTCATGGGTTCGATCCCCACCCAGGACAAATCTTTGTGTGATGAGCATAAAGGTTTGTTCTGTGTCTGGGTGTAATTTATCTATAATATGTATGTATTTACAAAAAAAAAGTATTTAAGTAGTATATATCAGTTGTTTAGTACCCATAACACAAGTAAATATAATTGCTTACTTTGGGACTAGATGGCGCTGAGTGAATGTGGTAGAATATTATATTATTATTATATTACATAATATTACGTATTGTTCTTCATATTGGTGGTCGATTTTGCTAATAAACACGTCGATAGCAGACCGACGGACCAATCACAGGCCGGTAATACGGCGCGATTGCCTTAGTAAGCCAATCACAACTGTCGAATGAGACCATCGGCTTACGATTGTGTAAGCAGACTTGGCCCCCTGGACTCATAGTCCACCAATAGTTACTACTGCTATGTATCATCATCATCGGTCGCTGTGGCAGAAATTAGTTGATATGATATATATCACCTAATTTCCGCCACAGCGAACGATTATCTATTTACCACTTCTATGTATCTGTTTTTATAAATAAATAACATTGTTTTTTTTATTTTACAGCGGGAATTCTATCAGTAATAATGGATGCGTACTTAGACGGCACTATTGACGACGCCCTATTAGTCCCCGTGACATTAAACTACGACAAATTGGTTGACGGAAACTTTGTCCGCGAACAACTCGGCATGCCTAAACAGATGGAGACGTTCTGGTCAGCGTTGCGCGGAATATGGCGGACTTTGAACACGAACCATGGCAGTATTAGGGTTGATTTCAATCAGCCTATATCTCTTAAGGTATGTTCTGTTTTCTCTTATAATTAGCTGATGCTCTTAGCTCCCGCAGATCTTTATTTTGCCACTACTAAGTTCATATTAGTTTTCGCTTGATGTTTTATAGCCTTCCTCGATAAATGAAACTATTTTTCAATTTGAATCAGTAGTATAATCAAACAAACAAACAATCAGACAAACTCTTCAGCTTTCTAGTAATAAGTATAGATTTTCTTTTTGTAAAGTTAAAACTGGGGTATAGTTAAACAGGCTGAATTAGCTTTTCTTTGAAATTGACCACTTATTTGATCTTTCGTCTCGATTGCAGCGTTTTTTTTAACGTCATTTCTATACTCCGTCTTTTCTTACGTGTCCAAAATGGAAAACAAACCCGACTCGGTAGCAAAATCACGTCTCTGTGTCGTTATCACACAGTAAAACCCACTGAACTATATTTACACTTATAAAAGAAACTACGCCATTTTAAATAAGATTTAAGTTAAAATAGATGTTTGTTTTCCAGTTTGGACACGTAAGAAAAGACGGAGTATAAACCAGCACATGATAATGTACTGTTTAGATATTAGAGTACATTTTCATTTATCTATTTGCCGACTTATCACATATATTATGTAATAAAATATTTACACATAACTTAAAAACATACACAGCTAACCTATTAAAAGAAAAAAGAAGCAGATATTCTATTTGCAGGAAATTCCTATAAATAGAATATCTGATTAAGATCAGATTCCTGAGGAAACGTACCCAAAAGGCTAGCCACATTACCGCGTTGGATAGCAAGGCTAATGCGTTGCCCCAGGTAGAGGCCAGCCCTTGGATCATGTGATACCTCAGAAACACGAATCAATTAATCATATTGTATTTGTGTTACAGGAACTAGTAACATCATTCCAAAAGTACAACCACTACAAAGCGCCCATAGAAACCCCTCTAACTCCGCCGAACAACAACCTAGCCGTAAACTTGGACAGACAGATATTGTACAACCACAGTCATTCGAGTTTGTACGGCACTGACGTCAGTACTGAACACAAGATGATGGTCGAAGCTATTGGTAGACATCTTGTTTATGGTGAGTATTGTGTTGTTGGATGATTTTTTTAAAATTTATTTAGCACAAATATTGTATAAGTTTAACTTACTGCCATATAGCATTTTCTAACAGCCAAGCTAGGGTGAAGCAGAGGCAAGCTATAGTAGATGCATTCTGAGATTTTTTTGTAGCAATGGAAGAAAAAATATACGTAAATAAATATAAATATCAGTAATATATACAACTATAATATATAAGAGGATTAATACATATGTATTATAAAATCGCCAAATACCAGTAGAGTATATACTCTACTGGTATTTGGCGATTTTATCGATTAAAAGCTCACGAACTTGAGTCGATTCGTTGACATCCTGATTCCTAAAACCAAACCTATACCGTCTGGCCAGCGTGGTATAGTAGGCTAAATACCCTCCACATTCTTTGGAGAAGAGCCGTGTCCAGCAGTGGGACGTTTATGGGTTGACTTGCATTAGTTGCATTATAAGTCATACGGTCCGAGTTCGATCCCGACCGGCAGTACCAATGTGGATTTCACTTTATGGAATTTATATGTACTAGTCAAGTGACTTACCATCTGCTGACGGTGAAGGAAAAACTCGTGAGGAAAGAAAACCCACATACTCTGGGGCACGATCCTGCTAACACAATAGTAAGCTGATGGTCTCATTCGACAGCTGTGATTGGCTTACTAAGACAATCGAGCCATATTGCCGGCTTGTGATTGGTCGATATCAATCCATCGGGATCGGGTCCATGGAAGTAATTCTAAGTTTAGGGATGTATCAAACAAGCCTCTCATAGCATATAACCTAAAAATAATAATATATATATTTGTATCGACAGACGCAATGCAAGCGACAGCCCTAATGTGTACGAACGTGGTGTCGTACGTACTACTGACGGAGGCGCGGCGCGGCGCCACCTTACAGTCGCTCGAACAAGCGCTCGAGAGGCGACAGGTGGCGCTCACGAGAGAGGGGCGCGACCTCGGGTACACGGGCACTGCACAACATGCGCTCAGAGCTGCCGTGAGTATATTATTATTATAGGTATAATATCTGCCAACATGCCACATATTATAGATAAAATACACCCAGACACAGAACAAACCTTGATGCTCATCACACAAATATTTGTCCTGGGTGGGGATCGAACCCACGATCTCCGGCTTAGCAGTCAGGGTGACTAACCACTAGACCAACAGGCCAGTCAACAAAGAAGTTATAGCCTTACTTTCATTTTATATTTGTATGTATTTTACTACTGATTTCAAAAAAATGTTTTTTAACAGCTGGACACGTTAGGCAAGGGTCTGGTACGTCGTGAAGGCGGCGGGTCCCGCGCGCTGGTCCGGCCGCAGTCGTCCATCGCGGCGTCGCTCGAACTGTCGTACTACGCCAACGCTGTCGTCGCACATTATGCAGCGCCTGCCATCGTCGGTCAGTAATTATACATACACATAGTAATAGCAACATGTTAATGGCCCACAATCGGACAAAGGTTAAAAATAGAAGTATTTAATTTTATGGAATACTATCTGTGCCCGCGACTTGGTTTTTAAGTTTTTTTTTTTTTACTGAACCCTGATACTTTTTCCAAAATCAAAGAAGCACAAGTTACTCCTTGTGACATCAGCTATCCGTCAGTGAAAGTCCCGTCGAAATCGGTCCAGCCGTTCCAGAGATTAGCCGGAACAAAAAGACAGACAAACAAAAATTGTAAAAAATGTTATTTTGGTAAATGTACCGTATATACATTCATATGCATGTAGTCAAAAGCAGTTATTTTAATATTACAAACAGACACTCCAATTTTATTTATTTGTATACATTTCGCATATTCTTTCTTCCTCATGGACAAGGCAGAGCAAATTATTTTCGTTTACATTCGCCAAATTGTTAATGTTAGTTAATTCAAACCAAGAACAATCTGCTCATCACGTCATTGCTAGAGTTTTAGTATTTCCAATTTCATCAGGCAGTTTGTTGTACAGTAATAATTTTTAACATTACAGCGACGGCCCTAGAATCTCTAATCTCATCGTCTGAGACTGGTCTCACGCAAGTGTCTCAAGCGGAGCTGGTCACGTGCTCGCTACAACTGTGCGAGGTGCTGAGCGTCGAGTTCATCCTGTGTGCGCCCTGTCTCAGGATACACGAGAAGATGTTGGATGCTATCGATGCACTGTTGGCTGCTGATGTACTCGCACCCGTTAAGGTAGGATTTTGAAATCTTTTGCTTAAAGAATAGAGTATATTTTTATTAGTACAAATATATATTTGTATTTTGTTTGGGTATCAAAGATAACAGGACATTTGATATGCAGTCAGTAATTCGTTTAGTATAAATATATTTTGTTTAAAGTGCCTTTTATATCGTAATACAGAGACCGCCCTTTAGGTTTCACATTCGGCGTTTCGTATTTGTATTAATAAGTACTTATTTATCATTTTGAATGATACGATATCATTCAAAATAAGTTATTTAATAATTCCTACAATATAATACGCAACGCAGACCCGTTTTAGGATGCCTGTGCATTAACGTGGAGTGAGGCGGAGCGGAGAAACGGAGGAATATTATGCATAAAATCTCCGCTTATGGATTTTATGCAATTCTATTGGTTAATATTTTCCGTTTCTCCGCTCCGTAGCTCGCTCCTAGTAGTTATTAATATTATATACATATATTCCAGGGCGCAGTAGGCTTAGAGGAGGAACAGTGGTCCCGGCGGTACGCGCAGCGGCTAGACGACATGGAGGACTACGACGAGCGGCCCGACCCCGCGCGGCGGGTCAAGTACACCATACAGAACACGCCGCACGCTTTAGCTGAGAGGTATTGTACAAAGGGCACAACAGATGGCGCTATTATATCTTTTTATTAATAAAAATAGATCGCCGTAAAGTATTTGATGGATTCACTTGAGAACGGCTCGACCGAATTGGCTAATCATTTTTTTGTGTAAATGTAAGGTATTATACAGAAAAAAATAGTGTAAAATTTTAAATTTTGGGTTTTAAAATCTCCATATAAACATTTGAAAATGGAACATTACCACGAATAATAAAATATGGCGGTACGAAGTTCGCCGGGTCAGCTAGTATATTAATATAACTCATATTAAGGTATATTAGGGTATATTTTCTAAACAAATGGACGAGTGTCCATAGACGCAGCTATAACTTATATATTTATTACGTCACCTAATTATGTCGACAGATATAGCACGATTATTATGCCACTGTATAAATATATATATATACTAGCGGACCTGACAGACGTTGTCTTGCATGATATACCAATCGATTGGAGCGCCATCTTCTGGGTTTATTTGTGAATCTAAACCATCCTCGAATCCACTTGAACACATACACAAAAATCGGTTCAGCCGTTTAGGAGGAGTTCACTGTCAACACATGTACAGAAGAATAATATATATATAAAGATATATAATCGATGATGTATAGCAAGCTGAAAAGATGTATAGCACGATGGCTATCATCGTGTGTGGCAGCTTGCTATACCGTAATATATATTTTTCTATATTAGCGCCTACAGTTGCGCGCTTAATACTGTGTTATAACATAACATAGCATCACGCCTTTTTCCCCGAAGGGGTAGGCAAAGGTGTATCACACCCACATTTCGCCAAGGGGGCGAATATTTTTTTAAAGTGCATTTATTTATTTATTTATTAGGGATTAACAAACAGTTACACACTGACGAAAATTACAATGAATGCCTTAATTAACTATGATTAAATGTGCACTCACAACGTTATCCACAGAATATAATACAAAGTTATGACAATTTTTGCATGTTAACATTCAATTGACTGAAGAGTGAAGAAAAAATACACTATGATAGGTACTGATATAAACGATAAGTCACTGTATGAAGCAAATAATGCTATTATTTTAACTGTTTTATATATTGCGATAGTATACATCTAAATGCATTAGCGCGGATAGAAAATATATCTAAATGCATCTATGCAATAGGCTGAATTAACGAAACCACATTTAAAACAATTATATTGTCGAGTATACAAGGGCTCTAAGTCAAGGTAATAGAGTATAATTTAACTCTCTCCTCTGTTCCAGACGACGACTACTGCTGACCCTGAGGCCGCTGCTGGAGGCGTACGCGGCGACGTGTCGTGAGCTGCAGGCCGGTACTATGAAGCAGGTCGTCAAACTCACGCTCGACTCACTCACAGAACAGTTCACACATAACTCTATGTTATATGGTACGTAACAAACATCAGCAACCCATTTAGTCCCACTGCTGGGCTCGGGTTTTCCCTCCTCTAACTAGAGAGCTGAGAGGGTTTAGGCCATAATCCACTCACGCTGGCCTAGTGCGGGTTGGTGGATCAGACATACCCATAGAATTTCTTCTAGAGTATGTGGGTTTCCTCACGATGTTTTCCTTCACCGTCAGCAGATGGTAAGTCACTTGACTAGTACATAATTATAAATTCCACAAAGTGGAATCCACATTGGTACTGCCGGTCGGGATCGAACTTGCACCTCGTGATTTGTACGCCGGTCCCTTATCCATTCGGCTACCATTGCTACGTAACAAAACACAATCGTTATGTGTAATCTATACATAGTCTGTACATTAAAGATATTGAAGAAAAAATAATGTAGGGGGTCTTTTTTAGTCACAGAAGCCATATCAACAATTTTTAGAATTTTTGTCTGATGGTCTGTATGTTTGCACGCGCATTACGTAAAAACTACTGCATGGAATTGAATACGGTTTTCACCAATGGATTGCTAGAGGTCTAACTTAAAATATAACATAATATAATATAGCATCACGCCTTTTTCCCCGAAGGGGTAGGCAGAGGTGTTTCACACCCACATTTCGCCAGCTATGTTTTGGTCCCATGAAATAGGGGGCGAGCCTATTGTCATTAAACGGGAACATTTGTTTACCAAACTCCGGGAAAATATAAATACTGAAATTTCATGATAGAGAAGCCAAATACCATTTTCACCCGACCCGGGAATCGAACCCGGGACCTCTTGCACAGCAGTCGTATACACTTCCCGCTGCGCCACCGAGGCAGTTAAAATATAGGCTACTTTTTACTGACAAAGAAAAAAGCTAAGACAAGACAAAGGAGAAAGCTAGTTAATAATAAATATTTGAGACACTTTGTTAAACAGCGCCATCTAGCCCAAAGTAAGCTAATATAAGTTTGTTTAGTGGGCCGCTATTCAGGAACTAAAGAAAAAACAAACATATCTTTCCATTGCTGACTAGAAATTTAGCAAAAACGAAACTGAGTTAATATAAATATAATGTTTTTCAGGAGAAGCAGTATCAACAGACGCGATACGCAACTGCCTACGACTCCTGCGCCAATGGGGCGTCGTCGACATGTACTCAGAAAACCGCGAGAGGAAACTAAGGATATGTTCACAGTACGAGAACCAACAAACATTGAACGACATCTGCGAGAACATATACAAATTCAATATGAACACGCCCTTATTGAAGTGAAGTGAACGAACCAAGTGTATGTGTATATATTAGTTAATGCTGAACTCTAAGAGTTTGGTCTAAAGACTTATAGTAAGTGATAAAGGGATCTATTAGAGGACTTAGTGTGCTTGTAGACAGTTGTAGGGTTGCCGATCGTCGGTATTTGTCAGTGGCGTGCATACACAAATATGACACTGCCAACCAAAAAAAAAAACTTAATTCAAAACCCTAGCTAATAGAAAAAAAAAATTCTATTAGCTAGGGTACCCAGCTTCTCAGTGATACTGTTCTAGAAATTTCTTGATGGTGAAATTGTCAGCCCTTATATCTTCAATAGTTGGCCCTTCAGGCATAAACGGGAACCTTATTAATGGACGGGAAATAGGGGATTGCTACACCATATAACTCCCTTGATCGTACGTATGATTAAATAAAATAAAAACAGCGTTTCTGCTACATTCGAAAACGAATAATTGTCAACTGTGATTTAACAAAGTCAGCCTAAGAGGTCGGACACACAGGTTGCGTAAACGTATACTTGCACGTACAGTCGAGTTCATTAATATATTGGCACCATCAAGGATTCAAAATATTGTGAGCGTTGTAAAGCTCAATAAATACTATAGAACATATGGATCAAATGGTTCAATAAAATATGCTGTACATTATGCAATAAGTTGTAGTCACCCTTTTCAACAAAAATATCTAATGATGGTGCCAATATATTAATGAACTCGACTGTACCACTGATTTGTAATGTATAGAACTGTATAAGTACCGTTTATACCGTTTTCCTAACATAGACGTAATGCGTAGCCCTAGTTCCCTTAGTGTTATGCGCACTTCTACGCTTTAGCATCCAGTGTGCCCGGGCCTTAAGGACACAGCAAAGTGGCTGATCTGCCATCTTATCTGTTTTATTAGAGACGTACTTGGGACGTCGTACGTGTATACAAATTAAAACTTTAATCCGTCGAGTTATGATCTATTTTATAATTGACAAGGATTCTCAAGAGTATTTATTCTATAAATACAATTAACAATACCCGTTGTGGCAGTCGGGTTAAAATAGACCGTAATTCAAATAACCTAAAGCTTTATTTTGAATACTTGGAGCTCGCCAATTTTTTTGAGTCACTCCGTTCACGTCCCGAGCTCGTCTGTAATACGTATGTACCTAAGTGTTCAAGTTTGTATTTATTTCATAATTGCCGTGTGGAAGGAATGCGCTTCCGAAAACAATAATTAAAGGTAATGTTAGAAATTCTTGAAATCTGATGGACTGCGATCATATTTAAGCACCTAACAACCATACGTCATTGAGCATTTTTAAGCAGCTGATTTTGTGACTTTTTTTATTTAAAAAAAACATTAAACGATGATGAACTATGTCTGCATAGTTTGGTCTCCTAACATCAGGAAACACATCGCATTTTTATTTATCGGTAGCGTATCCCTTCCATCAATAACATACAAGCTTTTTCTATAGCCAGATTATTAGCATTTTATTTTAAACAGATTGTATGTGAACTAAGTACAATGTTCGGCATCTATATACAAAGTTATCAACGAGTAAACGAGTTAGCAACCCTAGCAAGTTGGGCATTAAATGTTTACCAATGTAAATTCACATGTATGTAGTCGTAATAAGGTTTAAATTAGTAAACAGTCGTCTAGTATTACCCCGATAATGCCAATAGGGTCACCCCAAATACAGCTGGAAAAGGCGCGATACTTTAAATTCATACCTTAATACCACTGCATAAGTGTGAATTAACGTTAGTAAATTTTAAATGCATTGCCTTGTAGTCCTTCGGTTTGCCAGCGTCTTTATAGACAATAAGATATCTTCATTAATGTGATTTTTATTGTAACGTTCTGCTCAAAGATTGTAGCCAAATTGACTAGACTAAATATTCGATTTTTACGTTCAAATAATGGATCATATTTTCGTAATCATAATAAGAGAATCATAATAATCATATTCCCACCTATAGGCAGCTGCATTTTAATATTTCGTATTGAAAATAATAATAATAATATTCTACCACTTTCACACAGCGCCATCTAGTCCCACAGTAAGCAATTATATTTGCTTGTGTTATGGGTACTAAACAACTGATATACTACTTAAATACAGTTTTTTTTTTTGTAAATACATACATATTATAGATAAATTACACCCAGACACAGAACAAACCTTTATGTTCATCACACAAAGATTTGTCCGGGGTGGGGATCGAACCCACGACCTCCGGCTTAGCAGTCAGGGTCACTAACCACTAGACCAACAGGCCAGTCACACAAATATGCTAAAATAAAATAATTCGCGCAAGAAACGCTCCGTTATTTGAATATGAAAAACCGATTATAATCTATGACTTGAACTAACCCTCTTCTATTAGCCCTATTACAAATGTAGTTGATATAAAAGAAACTAAAGCTCAAATTTGGTGATACATTTTCGAAATTATATCTTTAACGTTATCGTTAAACGGAATTTTAAGGGTTTTCACGCAAACCAACTTTTTGACAGCCCGAGCGGCGTTAATGTTCCATATTTGAAAACATGTATCGTGACGTCACTACACAGTAGTGTTCTATATATAAATATATTTATAATGACAAAACTAAATTTCTTATTATTGCTTCGTAAGTTTCAACTGTATACTGAATGAATATTATAAACCTTGTGTTAATAAGAATAAGGTATAAATTACCGAATCGTTGCATATCTTTCAATGCCTTTTTTATGCGAATTAGTCAAGTACCCTATGTGTAAATGATAGACTCGGACTTCATCAAAACACGAGAGAGTTACAACCAATAGAATAAATAAGTGATGGGTAGGTAGGGGATAGTCTCACCACTGCAACACCTGTTATCCAGGATAAACAACAATAAACCCTGCGAATACCGAGCTAAGACACTCGGGAATCCCAGGGAATGCCTAACCTACTGTTTAGGAGCCCGCAACGAAATTAATCAGAAGTAAATGGAAGATTTGGCAAATTATCCACTTTCCTGTATAGCAAAACGGTAGGCAAACTTAATCTATATAGGTTCTAAACCTATTATAAAGAAAACAAAATTACCTACGGAATTTATTGAGCTAAGTCTGATTACATCCGAACGGTACAGTCAGCATCATAATGATAGAGTAGTTGTCAAAATGAAGTAAACAAAATTATTTTCATAATTAAAAATAATATATTTTCTTTTTATTCTTTAAAAATGTTGTTAGAATACAGGTCACAGTGCTCAAAATATCTTAGCAACCAATTTCCAATATTAAATGAGCTCTTGAATGTGTTCATATTTGTTTACTAGCTGTTGTTGGGCTATTTAACATTAAAATAATTTTTCAAATCGGATCAGTAGTTGCCGATATAACCGCGTTCAAACATACAAACAAATCTTCAGTTTTATCATATTTGTATTGTTAACTGTGATCATAGCGTAGCGGTTAAGGTGGTAACTAACATCGCCGTGCCTGACGTGGGTTCGATTCCCATGACAAATTTTTTTGTGTGATTCATAGGTATTTGTTTTGAGTCTGCGTGTACTTTGTGTCCGTTCATTGTTTAATATTTTTCATCACTCTTCTCATCTCATCTCCGCTTCGATGGAGTCTGGGCCTTAATGGTGGGGACAGGGTCATTTAAATATAACGGTCATGTTGAATTGATCTGTGATGACAGCTAAAATTAAATGAGCTTTTGTGTATATATTGTTTATTATTGTATATTATTAAGTTTCTTCTACCCTCGTTATTTGTTAAACTATTCCATTATTAAATATTGTCTCGTGTTTATTATAGTTCGGTTACTGCTTCACTCTGGCTTAGTTTTATGTATAGACCTAAAACGATCCTCAAGAAATATATCAAAATTAAAATCTTATAATCTAACGGCCGCACTCAGAGACGTCAATTAGCAACAATCTGTCATTAACACAATTTTTTCATTGAATAATCGTCTTTAGGCGTATCGACTTAAGAATTACACGTTTTAACTAAATAAACTTTAAAGTTAACTAACGTCTCTGAGTACGGCAGTAAGAGTTAGTACATTTTTTGAGTAGGTATTTAGAAAGAAAGAAAGAAAAAATGTTTTATAATGTACGATAAATCAAATCATACGGCGCACAATACATTTATTTTTATAAAATATAAATACAACAGATCTTAGAACATAAAAAAAAACAAATAAGAATAACAAAATAAAAACACAGATTATAAACAATAAGAAATTTATACAATCTGTGGTGGCTTTTCCCACTGTAACTGTCAGGCAGATTGAGATTCCTAATAAGACGTTTATTTAATTGTTTATTTAAGCATGCTGAAATCATTTTTGAAACTTATGCATATTATTTAAAGTGCCTCAGGCATATTTTGGAAACATTATTTTATAGAATTTAGAACACCGAGGGCCTCAAATACATGCACAAAAATGTTTACCGGCTCTGTGATTATTATCCGTTGAACGTCTCTGAGTGCGATAATAGCATATTGTCCTCCCTTTCTACAGTAGATAAATACTATGTATACGAGCGTGACAACAATACATGAAATATTGGAATAGTTTTACTAAGTGCTGTATTGTGATCTCGTGATTACAAAATGGACGCCAGTGTACACATATTAATCTTGACCGCCATGCGCAAACGCGTCCTATAGTCTAAGACCTACGGTATATTTTCGTGTGGTGATTCTTTGAAGACAAGCGGTTATAAGTTTATTGACTTGGGTATATAACATTTGTGAGAATGTCAATGTGTAATGGCTGGCCATCGTCTCCTGATGGAGAAGCATTATTCCTTTTTTATACTTATAAGTTAAGTTAACAAATAGTTATAGATTATACTTTGTTACCCACATATTGTTGAAGGGACAAAGGTGAAGATTGATTAAACAATCTTGATATATTTTGAGTTTTATTTTTATTTATTTATTTATCCAAACTTACAACTATCCTTACAGAATATTCCAATACGATAGTGAAGCCATCTCGCAGAGAAAATTGCAATTGGAAAATAGTAAATTTTGCAGGATGAACCAAAAAGTGGTTAGTTTGTATGTATTGGCCAACATTACATAGTTCTAAGAGCATGTCGGATCATGCTCAATGTAGGGTTCCGCAGCAAAAGAGCTACGATGTTCATATACACTAGTATTTGAAAATAATCCAACCGATTTTAATGAAATTTCATGAGTCTGTTAAATTGTTTCAGCTTGAAAGATTGGATCATTTCGAGAGAGATAGGTGGCGCTGTTGATAGGATAACGACCACATACTGAGTGGAATTTTGTTTTTGTTCTTATTTATTTCAACACATTCGTTAGATAATTCAATCCTTATGATTGAACCTATAGATCTGTGCCATAAAAGTACAGGGTGTTATTTTTTTTAATTTTAGATAAGTAAGTTTTTCAATTGCTGAGTAAGCAAATTTATATATTATTATTTACTTAATATTTTGTTTTTAAATGCAAGTCTTAACCCGTTATAAACAAGCAACTTCTTTATATTAGTCACTATAAAGGATTAATGCTAAGGATTTTGTATTTGGTACAAAATTATCCAACACCCAAGTTTAACGACTATTACTGCTAAACTAATAAAGTTATCTTAACTGCTATAATTTTCATTTAAAGTTCATGAAATGCACTATCATCATGAATTTTTTCAGATTTTTCAAACCAGCAGTTTAGCTTTTAGAGGGGTTGGCTTCTGGAACAAAAATTTGCTCTTTAAAGTTTAATATTTCGTATATGGACCATTAAATCGAAAAATAATGTTAGTAACCCCCAAGTCATTTTAGAAGACCTATTCAACGATACCCCACACGATAGGGTAGAAGACAAAAAAAAATATTCCTCCCCACTTCACATGTATGGGAGAGCTACCGTAAAAAAAATATTTTGCAAAATTTTATTTTACCACTGTCGACGTAATTGATATACACACTCCTATAAAATTACAACTTTCTTGTATTAACGGTCTCTTAGCAAAACCTCGGACAGACAGACAGACGGACATGACGAAACAATAAGGGTTCCTAATCAGAACTACGGAACCCTAAAAAGTAACGTGAGATGTAGGTAAACAAATTTTGATGTCTTTTGCCTGCGTGCGTCATTGTGCAAAGAAACCGAAACCCGGTCGGCAGTCCCGACTTTCATTATGTGAGTGACCCATATATTATTTTTATATAAAATGAAACTTCAGAACAAAAATCTAAAAAAAAAACAGGGCGTTAGGTACTTCTGTCGCTTTAATCACTTGGTCTGAAGTCAAAGATGCAAAAATCGTAGGTATAAGATAATAAAATAACAAAAAAAAAATTGCTGTCTCAAACTTCGAAACATGTCTGCCTTAAACCTTCACTACCTATGTAATTTAAAAAAAATTCTAATTTTAAAATATCCTCATACTCATGATTCATTCAGTCGCCGAATGTTACGTCTATCGTTATCACAAAATAAGGACAATACCACTATTATTACGCTCGAAATATATATGTATGTCTGTATTTCCCACAACTGTTCCCAGACTAACTTGCAGTCGGGGTGTCATGACTTGTTTTCCCGGTGCATATATACGCCATAGTGTCCTGAAGGATGACCAGTTCTCATCATATCTTGGACAGGGAAGGAACAGTTGCTTGTCCGTTTGGTTTATTTAAACGTGAAAAATGATCAGTATTATGTGTTTTATTTATTTAGTTATTGTATTAGCAGTATTTATAGCTCAGGAATCAGCAGGAATCCAGCCTTTGAGTAAGTTTCTTGCTACTTTCAATTAATATCAATCAAAATTTATTGAATTTATTTTAGTATGGTGTTTTGGTTCTGTACCATTCTGCGCTATTTCAAACTAACCAACTGAAATTGTAACCAATGATGATTAACAAGTAAATATAATAAAAAAAAATTAATAACCCGACTACAAAAATTCAACAGAGAGAGAGAGAACAACAACCCTTTCAACGCACTAAAAAGACCGTCAAATTATTGTAATATTATTACCTATACCTGATTAAATAACATATGTATATATTTGTAATCTCCATTTGATTCTCTTTATTTTGATACCCAACTCGAAAGGTTTAGTTGAAAAAAAAAATTGAACTTCTTACTTCTTACAATTTGGCGTCGAAGCCCGCCGTTTAAGTCTTTTTATTCTTAAATCCTATCTAAGGACACTTGGGTTTCCTAGACGAATCTAACGATACCCAATTGTCAAAATCCATACAGCCGTTTGGAAGATTCGTGGATATAAAGAAATTTACAAACATACAAGATACGCGCGAAAAACAACACCCGTCCTGTCAGTCGGGTAAAAAGAGTGGCCTTAGGCAAATTTGCTGACACCTTTTTTTTTTGGCTTTGTATGACGTTCAACGGTTCATAAGTATCATGTATTTGATCTATATGAAATAAAGATTATGATTATGACTATATGACTTTTATCAGATATTCTATTTATAGGAATTCTCTGTAAATAGAGTATCTGGTTCTTTTTTCTTTTAATAGGTTAGCTGTGTATGTTTTTAAGTTATGTGTAAATATTTTATTTAATAAATTATTATCTTTTAGCATAATAGCATAAAAGCTGCATGCACTAGCTCGAGGGTCAGCGCTTTTGTGTCGTACAAACTTACCGAGAGGATTAGGTTTTTTTATTTTATTTCCAGTTGTTTTTTTGTTTGGATCTTTATAACCGCTTTTAGATTATACAAACTTACTAGCTATTTTTAACAGGAATGAAATAATGCACTGTTGAGCAAATTTACTAGGTATTTATATTTTTTAGAAAAATGAAACTTAAAAAAGTCTTTGAAGAATAGGTATATAATAAAATATAGGTATGTTAATGAAAATCGCTACTTGGAAGTTCCCGAGAGTTCTTACTTTTGATCTTAGATTATTTACTTAAAGCGGCTGCTGCTAGCTACTTAACTGTTCTTGGAGTTTTTCTTCCTCGACATTATTGTCTCCAATTTAACGTTTCCGAACCAGCCCCCTGATTCTGAGCTGTCGGAATATTTTCGGCCAGAACTGTAAGTTTATTTAAAGTTAAAAAACAGAATGTTAAAAAAATAGATCGATGTAGAAAAAATCCTATATTAATCAGTTTTTAATTTTCTATACGGTAAACTAATTTCTAACACTTAATAACTTAAGCTGTAAAAATACGTCGTTCTAAGATCCGAAAAAGTTTACGATCCGGGAGCAATCCGATGAGTCAGAATCAGGGCCCTGGTCTGCACTATTTCGCCATCTCACAATGTTTGAAATAAAATTAAATCACCATATACCACCTGCTTCAGTGGAGCAGTGGGAGTGAATATGATGAGTGTTGCGCAAATACCACGATAGGTACCTACTAATTTATTTCCAAGCAGGTCTTTAATACGTAGCAGGGACACTTTTAAAAGTACGTTTAATTTAAAGCCTTGCACATGGTTATAAACTTGCCTTCCACAGGCTGCCCTTGGTGGATTCCAACCGTGTAGCCAGCTGTTGTAAACCAAATTTCACCTCACCAAGGTCATTCTGTTGGAACGCAAGTATATAACCGTGTAGAACACCTATTATTGTTTTGCAAAAATTGCAGTAGGTATTCCTAGAACATAGTCTTGATGGTATTTCCAAAGAGGAAATAATAAAATGGGAGGTATGTATTCCCATAAACGTAAGTCATATATGTAAGTTCAGTTGATTACAAATTTAGCTAGCAAATATTTTCCTTCCTTATACCTACATACCTATCTAATTGAGGTTAAATTGCATTTAATTGTTGACAGAGTTGTCCATGCATATAATACACTCAGACTTAGGTATAATATTGTTACCAAGGGAACCTCCCTTGATAACTTGCTATGACTAATAGTATGAGTAACATAAGGGTAACCGACCTAACCGAATGTCCCTTTGATAAAAATCATACCAAAAATGTTTATTACATGCCTCTTCGCGCAGTTTCGTTTGATATGTCGTGTGCCTTTTAATGTTCAAGGTGTTAACGTGTAAAAGACACACTGTTGCAAATGTGTAAGTAACTGGCAAGTCGACAAAAAGTAGACTATGTTTTCGGCTGGAAATGTCAGTTTAATTAAAGTTTTAAATATATACCTAATGATACAAAATAAATAGGTAGTTTTTCTTACAGAACTTCTCGCGGTAGAAATATTAGGTAGGTACCTACTATACACGCAAAAGACAAAATTAAATATATGTAGAAATAGAAGGTACAGCAATTAAAACTGATTAATGTGGAATGGTGTTTGATGAGAACTCTACACCTACCTACCTATTATATATTTTTCTATCCTTATCCTTCATAATTTAGATAAATATAAACTTAAATATAAGTTGGTCAAAGTACTTATTCAATCATTTTTACAGGAACACCAGCTGCAGACTTCAACAAACACAGAATAGTACAACCTGTCGTGCAGCATGCGAGAACTAAACGAGAAATATCCACTACTAGAGACACGGTCAGTTCCTTAGTCAATAAAAAGCCTTTGTAATCTACAAGTCCTAAGTCAAATTTCATGATACGTTTTACTTTTTTCATTTACTTTCAACGGTGTTATGAATATAACGTTGTTACAGAGCGGTGCACATCATTCAGAGGTGACGATGACGGTGCCAATAGATGGCGAGGAGTACACCCTCGACCTTCGGCTGAACCAGGACCTGGTGACCGACAACCATGGACTTAGATATCAGGAGAACGGGAAGACTGTTGTTCACAAACCTAAGAATGAGGTACAGTATAATTGTATTGCGTCTACAGATCAATAAGGTTCTCCCATAGACTTCCACGACACTTGCAAATAAAATAATTGTCTGTACATTATAGATTTTTAGAGCCATAGAAGACAAAAAAGAAGTTTTGTATGTATATTTGTCCATCACACAAAACTAGCCACTGCTGAATTAAATGCATTTTTATCAGAGGTGTAATTCAAAATATGGGCCCGATTTGGAATTCGTGGGGAGTCGCGGGCAAAAGTTAGTTTCCAATATAATCCATTCTTGTTATAAATTGAGCTTATGGCTGACTCTAGTGTAAACTTTCTAGTCGCAGCAATTTAACTTAAAGTAACGTAATAACAACAGAAGACGTATTGGATTAGAAGTGACTAAATTAGGAGATTTCCTGCTTTGGGTCGTAGGTTTATTTTGTGGAAATTAAGTTGTCTCTTTTTGTCTCTATGAGACTTCTACATCAGGATCCCCACTCGATCCAATCAAAATTTACTATTAACTGTTAGATTATGGGTAACTTATTCTTCATCCCATTAGAAGAATAATGTCTTATCTTCAGATAAAACAAAAATGAAATTATTATAGATTTGGCATTAAAAACCGTTAACTATTAATTGATCAAATTTATATTTTGTAAAATACTGACTAATGAATAAAATATAAATTTGATTAATCGATAGTTTACGGTTTTAATGCCGAATTTTTTAATAATTTCATTTTTGTTTTATGTGAAGATAAAACATTATTCTTCTAATGGGACGACTTGTTATTTTGCAGGAGATAGACTTATGTCACTATAATGGCGTTGTGCGGGACAAGCCAGGGTCATGGGTAGCGCTGTCCACGTGTCACGGAGTCCAAGGCATCGTCTTCGACGGACATACAACGAGATATATTGAACCTGCTCAAGGTGTGAATAAAATACTATTAAAACAAAACATACCTACATAGTTCAGTTATTAGTCATTTATTAAATTTAGAGCACACTTATGAACGTCATGTTAAACCAAATAGGTGTCAATATTTTCCTAAGCTCAGTTCGCTTACAAGGTTAAGCTTTGAGAAGAGCTGGCAAGCAAGAAACTCAGGCCTCTCTTTTTAATAGCCAAAAGCTGCAATTTGAATTTGTTGCAATTTGAAATGTTATAGAATGGTACAGATCCAAAACGCCCTATTTAGTTAATTAAATAAGAATTAATATTTTTTTTATATTAAGTGCTTGATTAGCAACTACTTATCGACGGTAAACAAATAATTTAAAACCGCCTCCTTCGTGAAATGTCAAATGGTCTTCATATATACGACTGTTAGGCAAGAGGCTATGGATTCGATTCCTGCTAAGGACTAATATTTTTGTTCACATTTGTAAACAAAGACTATTATTGGAGAGATCATATTGTTAAGCTGCTGCCAGGGTGAAATTTCAATTTCAATTTTCAATGCTTTCCGCACTCAGGAAAAAACGTTTTACACTGTAAATAAAGTAATAATAAAATATAGCCTATGTTACTTCAGATGAGGACATTACTTCGGGTCACTACTTATACGACTATGTCGACCTAACGCTGCCAAACCAGAGTGACAGCAAGATGGAAGTCTCTAACAGTTCTCGCCAAGAACCTCACAGCGAACGGCCACTACACAGGGTGAGTTGAGAAAAGTGCCAATTCACACTACACCGAGATTTTGTTTATCATTCCAAGAGGTACAACGTTATTTAGAACTTTTTTCTCCGTACCTACTACTGTTGAACCACTGTTGAACATACATAAATAAGTCTTTTACTCGTAATTCTACGGTAATTCTACAATAAATAAAAAATATTCAAGACTTGTATATTAGGTATGTTCCTCGAGCTATTTATTGAATGCAAGAATAATCAAAGGAAACTACCTACTCAATATAGGTGTATACCTACCCTTGTTTCTGTTACTGTTATGTCGTTTAATAAGTAATTATTTTAAAATTCAAATGTAAAACAAGGTGCAACAGAATGACGATGAAAAAACAAAAGAATGTGAGAGAAACAATAAAAGATTTAAAACTTAATTACTTATATTTCTATATGGCCAGTGTCACATTTAAATTTAAAACTATATTTACTATGGTCAGTGAAACTAAAGAGACCGTTTTCTTTTGATTGACTGCGTAGTTATTTAGACCAAAACGATGTGTTCCTTTCTTAAATACTTAATGATTTTTTACATTATCAGCACAAAAGATACGCACCAGACAACACACAAGTTCGTGATCCTTACAACGCTAACTCACTATCCCGTTATTTGGAGCTGGTGCTGGTCGCAGACAACAAAGAGTTTATCAACAACGGCCGCAGTATTCAGAGTGTCTACCACCAGATGAAGTCCATTGCTAACTTGATTAACTCGGTAAGACATGGTGTACTCTAAATTGAATTAATATTACTGAAGTTACAACAAAATAATAGTACATTATGATATAAGTGCGGTAAGTTGATAATTACAGCCGAGGCGATATTGCTACAAGAAAGCAGAGGCTGTAATTATCAAACCGCACGAATGTCATACGACGTTTTATAACATATTTGCGAGGAAATAAATAAAATTCGGGCTTTCTTAAAGAAAAAGCGCGCGGAATAATTTTTACTTGTCACAAATTATCGATGCGCGCGCATCAGCGCTTTTTTTTTAAGGCAAAAACACAAAAACAGCCAGTATTACTAATAAAGTAAATTAATATTTTTGTGTTTTATTACAGATAAATGGTTGTAATTTATGGTCAACATTAATTAAGTTAAAGAATTAAATGTTTATTTTATATATATCATAATTATTTTATCTCCCAAAGTTAATTTTATTCATAAAATGTTGACCACTTTTCTGACATAAAAACTCTTTGCTATGCTCTTTGCTTGCTCTTTGCTTTGATTTAAAAAAATAGGTACCGTTCGTTACGTACGGAGCCCCTTGATTATTAAGTATGTGAGCATGAGAAGCCGTGCAATTTACTTTACATTACCGCACTAGTGCGTAATGAGATACATAGTATAGTGTTGTAACACTGAAATTGGTGAAATAAGAGACCCTTTACGAGCAAATATGTTATAAAAACAATTATAATACATCAACAGGTCCCGTAGCTAAGGTCATAGATTCTATTCTATAATGGTGGCCATATACGCTACGAGAAATCGTTACGATCAGACTGTAAAGTTCGAACGCCGAACGGTACCGATAAATCGCTACATGTATGTTATAAAACTGTACAGTTTCCTCTGATTTTTCATGTACGATAAACTGTACCGTTCGAACTGTACAGTCTGTTCGTAACGACTTCTCGTAGCGTATATGGCCACCATTACACTGAGAATTTCAGAACAGATAAATCCACTAATTGTAACGATCCCTTGCAATTGACACTCAAATCTCGCACAAACTGGCACCTGGCACTAAGGTAGTCCAAAGTTTATGAAAAGTTTACTGAAACTTTTCAAATACAGTTTGATTTTTTTTTATTTGAAAATACATTCTTTATATTCATAAAACTTTTCAGCTATTTGTTCCTTTGAACATCTTCGTAGCCTTGGTCGGCGTGGAAGTGTGGAACCAAAGAGATGAGATAAATTTATACAATCAGACTTCGCAAGAGATCCTGCAGAATTTCTTGGTATACCGGAGAAGCTCGCTCTCAGAGGATATGCCTAACGATAGTGCTCAGTTACTTTCGTAAGTATGGCTACTATAATAAAAGAACCTAGCAAGTCTCTCGTTTTGTTTATTACATTTGTTTTTGTGCGCGAGTAGTTAGGTTGTACCAGTTCTAGCTCACTATCCAGAATCCGTCTGGCTCACTAGCTCACTATTCTCGAGTCGACAAAAACTAAAAAAAAAAAAAAAAAAAAAAAAAAAAAAAAAAAAAAAAAAAAAAAAAAATGTTTTGCCATGCTCTGATCACGAATCTGCGGTCCGTTTTTGTCTAGGATGTGTGGTTTCAGAGATGTGGAAATCAATTAAGAAGAGTATCTAATCGATATCTAATCCCGCACCCTCATTAACGTTTCTTTTGTTCTCCTATTTCCTATTATCTATTGTTTCTGGTAGACCCTCATTAGCATTCTTATCTATTACTCATTGTAAGCCCTTATTATCACTGCTATTGTTTAAGAACTTCCATGCTATTCTGAATCATCAATAAAACACATTCCTTCATTTCTACATTTTTATTGCTTATTAAAATATGAATGAAACATCTGATCCACTAAAATATCATTGTATACTGTGTTCTCTGTAAATATGTTCGTAAAACTACGCATTGAACACCCCTGAAACTTATATAGCAAATACATTAAGCAATATTCGCCGCAAACTGATGTCCACTCATTCTGAATTCTATCCACATTCCAGTCCCATCTTTTACAATTCCTTCTTAAAAAGTCGAGATGATATCGTGTAGGTGCACGCCCATATGAATCAAAATATTGACCAATACCATTCGTATCGACATGTAAAGCTATCCAATGTGAGCCTGGTTTATCATCCGTATCCAAATTGCATATTGTGTACATAGGTACATGAGTGTAAATGGGTAGTCTATTAGCAGCATACACATTATATTCTAGACTGGGGTGAATCTTTTTCAGATGTTGTTGTACATCTAGTGTATCCATGATATTACCAATCTATTCAATGGCTAACATAGGAATGATCAATTATAGTCACTTGTTACGACTTGTATTAAATGTCATTCGCTTGTGGAGATTTTGTATGATTTATCTGTGCAATGCACTACGCATTACGAAAGAATGCGAGATAAGTTTGTTAGTTCAAATTTACTATCGGTTGCACTGAGGAAATGCTTTAGATAAGATAGAACTATATAAGACCGAGTGGAGGCAGAGCCATCAGTCATTCTATGGTCTCGTTTGACCGCAGTGAATCGATATATCAATACTAAGTGTGTGCTACTTCAACGCAACAATAGTCATGGACGTAAGTGTTATAATATTTTATTGAAAAACTTACTTTTCTTTATGTTGTTGATTCCTTACGTGTGTGTGATTAAGTGTAATTATGTGATTGATATTAACATGATAACTGTGTTGTTGCAGAAAACATTCAGCTTCATAGACAATGAAGAAAATACCTATAAACAGTATTACTACCCGCCACTCTCCCCTAATCACGAAGAAGAGAGTGATGACATCGTTATTAATAACACAGGCGATGGGGGAAAAAGGAAATCGCAGTCGATTGACCATTTTTTTGAAGTGGAACCTAAAATAAAGAGGAAGAAGCTGTTGTCGTCAACCGTGGCACGAGCCGCTAGAGGTGGTGTATCATACATTTCTACTAATTCTGACGACGGAGACCAAGCGACGCATCTCATAAAAATAGAAGTGTACGATGTGAAAAAGCTATGCAAGGTTCCAACTACTGATCATTGGAAACATGCTACCACGAGGATTAAATATTATGTTGGGAATAATAGGGATAGCATCTACGACAACACAAACGCCCTCGTATACAATATTACAAAGACAATAGCAGAAAGTGAAAAAGTGAAAAAATACTTTTTCAACAATGACAGTCATTAGCTGATCATTACTGAATGTGATTCTGATAACATAAATTACTTTTGTGTACTCATTAGATTCAAGGATTGCATCTTGCGATACTGGGAGAAACACGAGACCAGAAGGAAGAGATGAGTGTGGTATACGTGAACAGAACTTGTCATTGAATAGCAAAACTACAACACTGAGTGGAGAAGAAAAAGAGAAGAATATGCAGTATCCAAGAGCTGAATATCCATTCTTCAGTTCAAAAGCTAGACGGTTGCTCAGTTTCGAACACTGGCCTCTCCTTTTGCGACAGAAGCCTGAAGATCTCGCAGAAGCTGGTTTCTTTTATACCGGCCATGGAGACAGGACCAAGTGTTTCCATTGTGGTGGTGGTTTAAAAAATTGGGAAGATGATGATGATCCTTGGCAGCAACATATTCAGTGGTTTAGTCAGTGCGCTTATGTAAAGTTTAAATTTCAACAGCGTTTTGTGTAAGATGAAAGGTGTATAAAGAAATAAAAAATAGTATATTTGATACAATTTGTTTTATTTAATTTAATAATGTTTTCCCATAGTTACATAGGTACACATTTAAACATGCATTACACATAAATCTAATACACAACACACATTATAACCTTAACTACTGTAATCTACAGTAATATTTCTGTTTTTATCTATTTCAATAATATTATCAAACTCAGCATAAACTATACAGTTAATTGTTTGTATAAGTGAGGATTCAAATCGTATTTCTAATCTTACACTACCATGCTTTATGAGATTCCAATGAGCTGATGAGTTAGCTGATAAATCAGGAGTTAAATCAAATGCTAATAGGCAGTAACCTTTGGGATACTGCTCACGAGAAATTGCATTTCCTTCATTAAGAAAGTGAATACCAGTCCCCGAGAATAGAGTATGATATGCTGATGTAAATATACTATTATTAAAAGAGGGTTGCAAAGCTTTTGAGGGTATTTGTTGACCATCAATATATAAGCAGAAAGAATTAATACCATAGTTTTCAAAGTTAAATGGATTTTTAGTAATAGAGCCATTAAATGCAGAATTGTTTACAAATCCAACTATACATCTTTTTGGTATCTGTCCTAGGAATATATTATCAAGAGTTTTGCCTTGAACACCCGATGGAATTGTTAAAACTTTGACTTCAGCCCGAGTAATAGGATATTTAGCAGTAGTAGAAGCTAAAACTTTTTGATGTGCGAGTAATACACTTGGATTAATTCGTGCTCGTCGGACAATAAGAGTTGCATCCGTAATGCTAACTTTAAACTTTACATCGTTTGATCCAGCAATTAAATTAAAACTCTCTCTCGATCGAACTAACTTTACACTCATTTCAACACCATTAATTAAAAATTTATCTTGATTGAAAATGTCACCATGGAGATGTCCAATCATTTCTATTTCTTTACTTTCATTAATTAACTCCTGTCTTTTAACAAATCCTATGTTTTTCTCATCTGTAGAATCCATTTTTCCTGCTGTATCCTCATACCAAAGGCTACAAGTAAGATGAGATTGTTTAGCAGCAGGAGCATAGTTTAAAAGGGTTTCCATATATGCTCGATAGGCATAGGTATTATTCGGTGGTGACACAAGTTTTTGGTTTAAATAAACATCAAGTTGACTAAAAAGTGAATGCAACCAATTATTTACAGGTGCTATTACTGAGGTCGATATCAAGTTACTTGAATCTTGATTTAATACTTTTGCCTTTATGTTGAGTAATGTATGAGACAAATCTATGTAGTCATCGCCTGCCCCAGGAACTTGAAACTCAATAGGTCCATCATCAGCAAGAGATGAAATTGGTTTATAGTGAATCCACAATCCATTTTCAATGCTCGTTTGTGTAGATGGTAGTGCAAATAAATCCAATTCTGACTTAGCGCACTCACAAGAATGATTATGAAGGAAAGACATATCTAGTTTGAAAATATATCTAGTTTGAAAATATATCTTTAATATTTTTTGTTTTTAGACTAGGTTTTTTCGTAGCTCTCACTCTAACAGTTAATGGTGGAATGAATGAGGCCAATCGTTTTCTTTTAGTTATATATCCAGATCCTGTCATGTTAAATCGATCAATTTTATCATCAGCTTTTCGTTTTAAGTTGGTACTAACTTGCTTTAGACGATCTTTTATTGAGTTTTCCATAGGACGCGCTTGTACCATATCCGATAAAAGTCCTACTCCAGCGTTTAATGCCTCTTTACCAATCACTCGAGCGCCACTTGAAAGTAAAGGTAAAACTGATCTAAATAACCCCCCTAAGAAGCTCCCAATACCATGACCACGTTGATATGATGAACCCTTATAAATTACTCCAACTCCTGATCCAGCTTGGTGTGTATAATAATTTTCATATGGACATTTATGATGATGATCACGAAGAGAATTCATTATTATAATTTTCGGAAATGTAGTTTAATACACACGGTTCCAAACTGGAATGGTATTTTGTGTCCTGTGTTCGATCTTATATCTATTTCCAGCGTATCGAACTCTCTTCGCATAACAGGTAAGTAGTGAGGTGGAGAGAAAACGTGCATTTTATTTGCACCATAAATGTATTTTGAAGGATCTAATGAAATGACTCTTAATAAAGGAGTCATAACATCACCCACAATCTGAGGATCGATAATGTCGCAATACACAAGTAGTTGAGATGGTAATCCTAAGTGTAAATTAGCAGGACACTTCCCAAAATTTCTCTCTAGGAGATTTTTATTTGGCTCATAACCTAGTTGTAAACTTAATTTCGGTGATAATGTTACGGATTTAATATTTTTATCCAAAACAGAAACAGACACAAATTTTGTTATTTCATCATAGCGAAATTTCAAGTTCTCTCTGATACCATTTAACGCCCCTAAAATATGCTCAACGTTATCATAGTTGGTAGCTGGAATATGTTTTTTGTAGTAAACTGTTGATGGTTTACCTTCATTAGGTATTAACATGGTTTTTGTAATGTATACAACATTTTCATGATCTTGAACAGTAAACATGGTACATGGATATTGAAATTCGGCAACTCCAACCGACCATTCACCTTCTAGTTTAATAGGTTTTGGTAATTTTGTTGAAAAATTTGTGGTCTTGTTATCTGGAAAGTACTCCATTGAACTATTGCTGAGCAAAGTTAAATAAAAACTTTCTTTATTCATAATTCTTTTAAGCTGGAAGCTAAAATCCAACTGTTAAATTTATCTGGATAACCTTTCCACTTCACTAATACTTCTTTTCTGTTACCCGAATAACGATTGTCAATTATTTTATCTATTTTATATTGTGAGGTGGGGTTGTAAGTGACCTTCTGTAATTCTCTTTCATAAAAAGTACCTACTATGGGGTCATTTTGTAAATCTGTTATTGTATAAACAACCCATGGAGATCTATCAATTATTGAAGATATAATAAATATTTCATCACTCCAATTTGATTCATATCCTTTTTGGAAAACGTGTTTATATTTGGTTATTCGAACATAGTCTCCTACATTGAAATTTGGTTTTTGATTCTCTAAAGAAAGTTTGTTTGACTTCCCATAATAAAGATTAGTCCAAACTGTCATAATATTGTTGGAATTTACATCACATGGACACATCTTAATACTAGAGTGAATGCTGTGATTATAAGAGTATATTAAATCTTGTAAAACATCTATATATCTATAAGTATTACTATGAGTGAAATAACGCCACATTTTCATTTTTAGAGTTCTTTGAAATCGTTCAACAATACTGGCCTTAATGTCAGGATTGTTAGTGGTATAGTAATTAATCTTTTTGGATTTAAAGTATTTTTGTACATCTTTTGAAACGAATTCTGTACCTTTATCAGATTGTATGTGAGTAGGTGTTGTATTACTTTCAGTAAATATACTTTCGAAACATTCTTTAGTTGTTTCTGAGTTTTTCTTTTTCATTGGTCTTGCAAAAGCATATTTACTGAATACATCAATAACACAAAGTATGTAGTTGAAACCATCATTATATTGAGAATAAGTTCGCATATCACTTAAATCAGCTTGCCACAGTTCATTAATATTTGATAGAATGTACCTATTACGTGGGAATTTTTTCTGAATGGGTTTATGTAGTGTATATGTTTCTTGTGATTGTAACCACTCTTTTACTTGTTTTTTATCCATTTTACCATTCATGGCTTTTGATAGTTTATCAATACTACCAAAACCAGCGGGATTAGATGGATCATAATAAATCCTGTTAATTTCTTCTAGTACGGCGTCCATTTTTCCCAATCGATCTTTTTATGTATTTTCGTTATAGATTTTTTACCTACACTTCTTGGCGTAGAAAACTCTTGATCTTCAATCTCAGAGGTTTTGTTCAGATCTTTTGCTTGGAGTTGACTAATAAACTCACATCTCTTTGGATTTCCGATGTAAGAAAGTGGTACTTTGATATCTTTTAATGCTTTAGCAAATCTATCCCACCCTATTGGATCACTTCTTTTTAGGGGTCTGAGTGAATCATTTACTAAATCAACAATATTACTTCCAGGAATCTTTTCATTATCAATTATGACTGTGCCTTCATTATCCCAATGTATTTTACTTTTACTTGTTCCAACTAAATTTAATAATAACTGACCTTTTTTATTATAAGTTTTCGGTATTAAACTGAGGATTTGAGTTGGTGAGTAAAGTGGATTTGCATCATTCTCCTCCAACAAAGATTCAACATCAACTGAACTGTTTAGATCTCTATCTTTATTTTTAAAATCAATTTTAGACTTATTTGAATCTTCATTAGATGTATCAGAATAAATTGGTAATCTGAGTGGTTGACGACCCTCCTCGGTAAAGTGAAGGTATCTTTGTAGTGTTTGTAAATATAACATCCACTTCTTTCGATCTTCCGTCTTACTATTCATAATATTTTGCATTTCAATATCTAATCGAGACAAATTACTATCAACTTTATTATCTTGTTTTAATTTTTCAATCAATCCAGGTTCGATAAGTATCATTTTCTTTGCGTTTTCCATGTTAACTGGCTAGTCCACTTACTAATCCACTCAATATTGCACCTAATATTATTGGTAAGAAAGCTCCTCCTTTTTGTATAATTATATTTTTTCTTAGTTTATGTTTACACTTTTGCATCAGTTTACGTAGTATGTTTTTGTGTTTATTTAATTTTTGTTTATCTTGATCTTTAAGAGCTACCTTTCCTTGTAGAACGTTATGAATACATTCACAAATGCAATTTATTTCTTCTTCATCACACGTTTTAAGTAATGCTCTCTGATATTTTGGTTTAAGCGTATGCAGAGCGTTTAGCAAATGTTTATGCGTTGTGAGTCGACGATGCATCATTTACAAATGATTTGAATTGTTTGATTCTTGGTGTATTTAAACTCTTTTGTTGGAACGTAGACAGTACAGTAACCATTAAATGGAAAGACATTTGTCTTGATACGACAAAAATCATTGGTATTCTGTTTTAAATCTACCATTAAATATCCATGTGCTGCTAAAGTTGCATCTTTGTATGCATCTTCAATGAATTTCGGATTATCTGGTGACACTTGCCGTGCTAAATATCTTATTTGAGTTTTATCTCGAGGGTTTTTAAAATATATTATATAACTTGAGTTTAGAGAAATGTCTCTTTGACCTTTACCCTGATGAAATAAATTTTGTGTTAAATAAAATACACTAAGATTCCTGTGATGACTACCTTTTGTAAATACATCCACAATTCTTCCATCAGTCTCTCTCATTAGATCATCAATTATGATGAGATGTGGGCTTTCACCATCAAACATATTAAGATTTGGAATTCCTTGATGATAGTTAACATTTGACAAATTATATAAAGGTTGCATTTCATCAAAGCACCATGTGATCTGATTAAAATTACAATTACATATTTCTGTAACTGATTTTATGAAATTTGTTACAAAGTTTGACTTCCCACATCCACTTGGTCCTGCCACAATAGCAGTAAACGGATGAATAAAGTGAAACATTACACACGTCTAAAGTTTAAAGGAATGAAATAAAAAATGAAAGTGTTGTTGTAAAAAATTATATTTATATAAATTGCCGCTTCTCTACTTCATCACAAACTTTAGACAGCTCAAGATTTAATTCACTGTTGAATAGTTCAATATTCTCTTCCATGGGTGTGGAAAAGAAAGCACTGGTATCACCACTAGCGCAATTTATAATGCCCCCAAGCTAATGTTTCAATATTATTATCTAAAATATGTCTCTTTGTGTCATTATACGATAAACCAATCTTATTTAATTTTTGTGTAAATATTGTGTGTTTAATTGATTTAAATCTTAGCATACTATAATATTGCACTTCTTTATTAAATAGAGCAGACTTATAGCTATTCATTGTCATCTTTTTAGTGGTATTTTTATTTACCCCTTTTGCCTTGGCTATAGTTTTATTTTCTAAGTTAAAAGCGTACATTTTAGATCGTAAACCTACAAATTCTTTCATGATTTTACCATTATTTTCATCTTTGAAGAAACCTAATTTCTTTTTATTTAATTTTGGATATTCAAAAACATTATTTGTATCATAATCTGAGGTATCAAAGTATGAGCAAAGGTCAGGTTTTATATCAGTGTAAAAATCATATGTAAATATATGATATATTAAACTGTCTGTATCTGTATACAATAATTTGATTTTACTAAATTTTTTAACCATATAATTATAATGAAAGTCATACATTAAGGTTTTTGAAATATCTAAAATACAAAACCCTAAATAAATTGGTTTGTTATATATTAACTTAGTCTTTCGCAACTGAACCGCAACTAGGTCTTCCGAAAATATTGAAATACTATGAAATTGTGGTTTAGCGACTAGATCTTGAACACCTAAAGCTTTACCCTGGTTCTCCCAGTGTGTAACTAATTTTACGTTAACCCTTTTTTCAATATTCTCCATAGTCTTTCCGAAGACTGAATTATTCATTAATTTATAAAAATCTTTTTCAAAGTCTGATTTTGCTAACATTCTTAATTTTGTATTTAGATCTATGTACATTTTTAACCAAGGAGACTGTATAAATTTTAAAATTCTATGAATTTTAGTTAATTTAACCCCCATTTCTATGCACTGCTTTAAATTTCTGTAATGAATAACATATTTATCTTTATTATTTAAATTTGGAACTAGTTTATTCTCATTAGTATTGCCTACACAAATGTTTTCTGGACATAAAGGAAAGTCCGAATGCAAATCATGAAGTTCATCTGGATATTTCAAATCAACTTCTAAAATGAAACCTACGTCCGATGTCTCAGACACATTAAAATCTGAATTCGGATTAATCCATTCAAATCCACCAGTAGGAAGATATTGAGACATAGCCCAACCATATAAATTGTTGGCATCAAAATAAGTGATATATGAATTTGGTTTCTCTGCATCATAATCCTCCATGTATTTGTTATTAGCTCTAGCATAGCGATTACTACATTGAGATACACCGCCCCTGATGCCTGATCTAATAAATGCGATTTTTTCATAATCTGTTAAAAGTTCTAATTCTATTTTTGTATATTTTAGCATTGCATCCCAACTTAAACCGGGAGCTGTGTAATAATGAGCAGGATCTAAATCATACGTATTAATACATAGCTTTCTAAAGTTTTCAAACACATCGGTCAACAGTAGAACATCTGTTTTTAAATACAAGTTTGAGTAATCTAACATATTACAACAACCAAAGTGTTCCCAAACATCTTTAGCATGACTGTAATCATCATTTGAAATATGGGAATCTGTGAGCGAATTATAAAAAAAATTTTGTTCAGGGAGCGATGTTATGTTTAAACTATCAAAACTAGTCATAAATTCATATGGATAAACCCCTTTGCGTTTTAATCGAAGGAAATCTTCATCATTAGGGAAATTTCTATGTAATTCTTGAAATTGATCATTACTGAGATTTTTGGCTAATTGTTCTAATTTACAAGATAAAAACTTAAATGAATCTACGAATCTCAATGTAACTTCATTGTTATTTATTTTTATTTTTTTGGAAAACGATACATATTTTTCTTTATTTTGAGGGATGACTTCGATTTCACCTTTACAGAAGTTTAATGCGTGAACAATAAAATGAGCATCGTAGTGACTAAGGTTGTGTAAAAATATTGGAATATGACGTGGTGTTCTGAACTTCGAGCTACATGATTCATGAGCAACACCTATAAAACCACCAGTGTACCAATCAAAATCATAAAAAGGTTCTGCTAACTCTGTTTCACAGATATGACAACAGGTTGCATCTGAAATTTGATTTTTGTCTTCATTTGTTAGTGGACCTGGACATTTTTGAAGATTAGTTTTTTGATTTATTTCTTTTAAATGGTTAAATAAACTTTCCATAAACACTTGTACACAGTTTGGTCCGCAATATGTCACATATTTTGATAATTTATCATCATATGAACATTTTATATAATAACCAAAACTATACACTTCATGTTTCTGAATATTGTGTGTGAAAGGTTTAGATGGATCGTTAGAACATGATTCTATTGGTTTTAAAAATGCCTCAAAATCAGCATAAACTACGAATGGTATCTTTAACTTTTTTTCAAAATTATCAAATTTAATTTTATCATTTGAAATTGGTTGATCAAACCAATTCTTTTTTGAAGTTTCACCGTTTGGTAGTTCTGTACAAATGTGCATACAATCGTATTGTTCATGGTTATTTAACCTTTCCTGGGATGGAAAACGAAGTAGACATGCTTGGCAAATGTACATAGCGTGACCATCTTTTGAAATTTGATTACTAACTAACCGCGATAAATTTTTTATGTAACAATAATGATTTTTCGTATCCTTAGAAAAAAATAATAAATTGATGTGTCTAGCTTTACGACATTTTGTTAAAAATAATGGACCTACAATAGAATTACATCGTTTTTCTTTATTATATTCTAATCCAAATACATTAATACTAATATCATTTAATTTCTCTACTTTTGCGATATCACAAATTTTTACCGGAAAGGAAATACCATCAAATTTAAGTTTATTTGCATGTATAGCGTACGATGATACCCGATCTGCGTTTTTGTTTATGGGAAATAACGCTGAGAGTAACGCCCATTTAAAACAAAAATAATCTTTGTTTTTTACATTTATAACAGCCTTTTTTAATTTTATGTCACGGGGTAGATCTATGTATGAGGTGCCACGTAGGGGGTTAAATTTATTAACATTCATGTCTATAGATTTTATGTTTTTTAGACTCCATCCACTATCTTTTTTTTCAAATGCACTAATTTTACTAGTAATTGTATCATTTAAAGATGAAAAAAATAAATTTAAGTTATCTCCTTGAGAAATAATATAGTTAAATGTTTGAAAATCGAATGTATTATGAATATCTTTAGTTTGTTGAACAAAATCAGCATGTAATATAAAATTTACTTTAAAAATTATATGTTGAGCAATACTCTCTTGTATTAAATATAAAATATCATCTTTAATAGAATTTAAAAACAGCTCAGGAGTTTCAAAATTTATCAGTGTCGAACTATCTACTCTACTTTTGATTTTATAAGTTAAAATTCTATTTCCAAAGGCAGACTCAATAACACTAACGTTTGGTAAAGAATTATGTGAATTTAAAAGATTATTTTTGTGGATATTACTTTTAAAATGATTAGCTAGATACCTTTTCTTGATAAATACATGACACGTTAGACATTCCACTTGATCATTGTTATCAACACTGGTCCCTACCCCCGCAGAGGTAGACGTTTCTTCTTCCATTCTTAGTTGTTTTTTGATGATTTCGGGTTCTTTGCTGCTAGTTCGCTTCTTTCCTCTTCCAAGTTGTAGTGGTTGACTGTTAAAACGATAAAAAAATAAAAAAAATTATATTTATAAAACAATGTGCAAATTATAATCTAAATTTATAATTATTTTACTTACTTAAACTGTTTTTCAACCGTCGCACAGTGATTATACAGCTCATCATCATATGATGGATCGAACATTTCACGCTTCTCTCCTTCATCGCAAACTTTAGACAGCTCAAGATTTAATTCACTGTTGAATAGTTCCATATTCTCTTCCATGGGTGTGGAAAAGAAAGCACTGGTGCACACTTCACTGAAGTTTTCCATTGTAAAGAATAAAATAGGGAATAGAGTACATAACAGCCCTGTGTTGACAAATGAAGTGATGACCAATTTCAAATAATGTTCAATATTTATAGTTTAGCAAAAAATTAGAAAGTCCGTTAGAATTTAAAGAATTTATGTTATCAGTAATGATCAGCTAATGACTGTCATTGTTGAAAAAGTATTTTTTCACTTTTTCACTTTCTGCTATTGTCTTTGTAATATTGTATACGAGGGCGTTTGTGTTGTCGTAGATGCTATCCCTATTATTCCCAACATAATATTTAATCCTCGTGGTAGCATGTTTCCAATGATCAGTAGTTGGAACCTTGCATAGCTTTTTCACATCGTACACTTCTATTTTTATGAGATGCGTCGCTTGGTCTCCGTCGTCAGAATTAGTAGAAATGTATGATACACCACCTCTAGCGGCTCGTGCCACGGTTGACGACAACAGCTTCTTCCTCTTTATTTTAGGTTCCACTTCAAAAAAATGGTCAATCGACTGCGATTTCCTTTTTCCCCCATCGCCTGTGTTATTAATAACGATGTCATCACTCTCTTCTTCGTGATTAGGGGAGAGTGGCGGGTAGTAATACTGTTTATAGGTATTTTCTTCATTGTCTATGAAGCTGAATGTTTTCTGCAACAACACAGTTATCATGTTAATATCAATCACATAATTACACTTAATCACACACACGTAAGGAATCAACAACATAAAGAAAAGTAAGTTTTTCAATAAAATATTATAACACTTACTTCCATGACTATTGTTGCGTTGAAGTAGCACACACTTAGTATTGATATATCGATTCACTGCGGTCAAACGAGACCATAGAATGACTGATGGCTCTGCCTCCACTCGGTCTTATATAGTTCTATCTTATCTAAAGCATTTCCTCAGTGCAACCGATAGTAAATTTGAACTAACAAACTTATCTCGCATTCTTTCGTAATGCGTAGTGCATTGCACAGATAAATCATACAAAATCTCCACAAGCGAATGACATTTAATACAAGTCGTAACAAGTGACTATAATTGATCATTCCTATGTTAGCCATTGAATAGATTGGTAATATCATGGATACACTAGATGTACAACAACATCTGAAAAAGATTCACCCCAGTCTAGAATATAATGTGTATGCTGCTAATAGACTACCCATTTACACTCATGTACCTATGTACACAATATGCAATTTGGATACGGATGATAAACCAGGCTCACATTGGATAGCTTTACATGTCGATACGAATGGTATTGGTCAATATTTTGATTCATATGGGCGTGCACCTACACGATATCATCTCGACTTTTTAAGAAGGAATTGTAAAAGATGGGACTGGAATGTGGATAGAATTCAGAATGAGTGGACATCAGTTTGCGGCGAATATTGCTTAATGTATTTGCTATATAAGTTTCAGGGGTGTTCAATGCGTAGTTTTACGAACATATTTACAGAGAACACAGTATACAATGATATTTTAGTGGATCAGATGTTTCATTCATATTTTAATAAGCAATAAAAATGTAGAAATGAAGGAATGTGTTTTATTGATGATTCAGAATAGCATGGAAGTTCTTAAACAATAGCAGTGATAATAAGGGCTTACAATGAGTAATAGATAAGAATGCTAATGAGGGTCTACCAGAAACAATAGATAATAGGAAATAGGAGAACAAAAGAAACGTTAATGAGGGTGCGGGATTAGATATCGATTAGATACTCTTCTTAATTGATTTCCACATCTCTGAAACCACACATCCTAGACAAAAACGGACCGCAGATTCGTGATCAGAGCATGGCAAAACATTTTTTTTTTTTTTTTTTTTTTTTTTTTTTTTTTTTTTTTTTTTTTTTTTAGTTTTTGTCGACTCGAGAATAGTGAGCTAGTGAGCCAGACGGATTCTGGATAGTGAGCTAGAACTGGTACAACCTAACTACTTGCGCGCAAGTTTAGTGACATTTATAGGGCGCACAGGGTGAGGCGTGTTTACAGTCCCACGTTAGGCGGCAGAATATAGGACCCCACGTTGGGCACCAGAATACAGGGCCCCACGTTGGGCACCAGAATATAGATCCCCATGTTGGGCACCAGAATATAAGGCCCCACGTTGGGCACCAGAATATATTTTGTGTTTTTATACTTTGTACATCATCAAAAAGCCTGACTGCTTATATTGCTTGAAACATAATAGGTATTATGTTTGCCCTTACGTTTTTTTTTTGCGATATTAATACTTTGTTATAATCTCCGATGGTAGTACGGAATACTCGGCGCGTGACTTTGACTCGCACTCGACCGGTTTTTATTAGTTCAAATTTGCACGCTAGGCGTTGGCAGAACTTGATGACTAATTTTTTTACCTCTAATTTTTACGATCTATTTAGTATTTACCGCTTTTAATAAAGTAAATATTAATAATATAATAATAATATAATATTCTACCACATTCACACAGCGCCATCTAGTCCCAAATTAAGCAATTATATTTGCTTGTGTTATGGGTACTAAACAACTGATATTCTACTTAAATACATTTTTTTTTGTAAATACATACATATTATAGATAAATTACACCCAGACACAGAACAAACTTTTATGCTCATCACACAAAGATTTGTCCTGGGTGGGGATCGAACCCACGACCTCCGGCCTAGCAGTCAGGGTCACTAACCACTAGACCAACAGGCCAGCCAAATATTAAAGTAATTGATTGAAATCTATTGAGATTTTCAAAACGAAATGTTGATGTATCTTGTTACAACGTCGCAAATTGGCTGATATAATGGCCTGTCAAGCTGAGTGTATTTTTGAAACTTATTAAATTTATGTCACTTTTTATTTTCAGAGGTCGTTTATTCTCTGATGGTCCAGTCGGCAAAAGCTACGTGGACAGAATGTGCAATTCTCATTTGTCAGGTGGAATAGCAAGCAAGCACACCAAGGTCCTCAGCTTGATAGCTCAAACTATAGCCCACGAGATGGGCCACAGTTTGGGCATGGATCATGACTCAGACGAATGCGTCTGTCCAGACGAGAAATGTATTATGTACAAATCAATCTCTCGCCGCATGCACACACATTGGTCGTCTTGTAACTTGAAAAATCTCACAGCAACTTTCACGAAAGGAAGGGACTATTGTTTAAGGTAATTGACTTTCTTTATACACTTTTATAATCGGCTAGAAAAAATAAACTAAGAAAAAATAACCGTCTGTACACGCAAGTTCCATCCAGTTCTTATTTTAAGTATCATTTATTTAAATCTGGAACAAGTACCCAGGCTTGATCGGTGGTTTAGGGTTAAACCACATCTAGCCACACGGAATCACACTTTCTTATGTTTCTATCTTGTTCTGTCACTGAGAACCCTCATTTACTAAAGCGAGATAGGCAGTGAGAGCCGAGCGTATCGTCGATTTCGTGCGTTGGCATTCCCACCCTCTTTTTATTACTCTCACAAGCCATAAAGTGAATCTCTAGCTAGGAATACGTCAACCTGGCAGATATAACGAAAACCTGGCAAAATTTAATGTAACATGGCATTTATATTTGTTTTTCTAGGAACAAACCCAAACGCCTGTTTAATTCTCCTACGTGCGGCAACGGTTTCGTGGAGGCAGGTGAGCAGTGTGACTGCGGAACGATGGCAGTGCCGGTCACGTACAACCCTTGTCACGCGTGCTGCAACCCGGACACGTGCATGCTGCGCGCTAACGCCACGTGCGGCGCCGGCACGTGCTGCGACCTGCAGGTGAGTACACGCGCACACACGCGTACACATCCACGCACATCTGTGCACATCCGCGGATAACTGTACACATTCGCGCACATCCGTGCACACCCACATATACTCACTCACATGTTGCGTTACAGACGTGCCGACCCAAGTCAGCGGGCACTGTGTGTCGCGGCGCCGAGCGCGAGTGCGACCTGCCCGAGTACTGCACGGGACACTCCGAGTTCTGTCCCACAGACGTCTACAAGATGGACACCACGCCTTGTGGAAAAGATGGACAGGTATAAACAATTGTTTTTTATTTTACAATGATAACTTATTTTACCGGATATAACCAGGATCATAACCAGGCTCTTCTGCTATTTGGGAAACAAATATATAGCTAGTTATGAATCAAATAAGTGAATGCACGTTTATGTAACACACAGGATGCATACTGCGTGCGTGGTGGATGTCATTCACATACGGACCAGTGTCGTCTGCTGTGGGGAATCACGGGCAAGAAAAGCATCGACGAATGCTATAAGAACAATACCACCGGCGATAGGTAAGTAGTTCAGATACTTAAACTGGCATGGGATTCCGAAGCCACGAAGTAACTTCGAAAAACTTAATTTCAACTTTTCATCTCATTGATGCTTTCTGAGTGTCATAGCTCGGTGTTTGGAAGGGGCATACTAAGACTTAGCAATTATTGGCGACATACAGAAATCAAAGTGATGAGCCTATGATGTGCCTATAGGCCCAAACTGAAGAGTAAAAAATAAGCAAATATTTAACCTCTGATATCATAATATCAGAGGTTAAATATTTGCTTATTTTTTAAGCTTGAGTTTTCTTATAACTACCTAATATTGTTCGTTACAGACTGTACAACTGTGGTTACTATGATTACTTAAGGAGTAAGTTCATACCGTGCAGACCCCAGGACGTAATGTGTGGCCGGCTGAAGTGCACACACTTAGATATCAAGCTACAATATGGCGCATGGATCTACACTACTAAAGATCAATACGGTCTCATCGTTGATAATGGTAAATGCACTAACATAGCCATATTTTACCAGTCGATGCCCCACGGTTTCAACTTTCACTCGCGTCATCTGATGCCATGTCACATTTTTGTCCAAAAAGAAACTTAATTGTTATGGTAACCAAAATACGCCATTTCTTGCAAAACACCGTACCGAGGCGCTGGTTGGCTTACGGCAACAGTCCTCCGAAAGATAGTAAAAAATTGCAATCGAGTTGAGTTGAGTTTTTTGCCCATTGAAAATATTTGAGCAAAAAGCAGCCCTTCAGAAAAGGGTTGGTACCTACTTAAACGACAGTGACAACCAATTATAAAACTTAAATTTACTCAATCTGGTAATGAGAGATCGTTTACGAAGATGAATGAAAGGAAAAATTGTACACATACATGTACAATTAGTTTTTTTTAATAGGTTATATTATAATTTATTGATAAAAAAGTCGATTTTAGTCCAAATAATAAATGCAACTGCAGGGTAAGATATTTTACGAGCGGAATTCGATTCAAGACAGGTCACTGTAATGATAAAATGTCACTTTGTATTTTTTTTTTATGTAATACTTAGAGGACATTACTCAATAATATTTTTTGCCACTGTAGAGAAGTACCTATTTTACTATGAAAAATAATCAAAATCATGAAACAAAAACATTGCACTATCGTTCTCAAGATTGCCGTGTATTTTTTTTTGCTTGGGCAATTCACCCGTACCAATTGTTTGTTTATTAATTGTAGACGTAACAGCAATATGCCACGCCGTGAGCGTCGACTTGGGATTAAACGATGTGGATGTGGGTTTGGTGCCGGATGGGGCAAAATGTGGCGATGGGATGGTAAGACATGACCTTTTACACTTTGCGTAATTCACATCACTATCACATTGCGTCCACAGTAGGGCATAGGCATCTCCAAGAGATTTCTAATAGGACAGGTTGCCTGCATTCAGTGCGATCTTGCTGTTCGGATCAGTTCATCTGTCCACCTTGTGAATGGACGTCCAACATATTACAGAAAATATAATACTTACTTCAAAAATTTATAAACAAGAATTATTTCCAGATGTGTTTGAAGCAAAAATGCGTGTCGGTGGCGGCAGTGAGAGAGAAGATAGCAAAAATGAAGTCGTCCGTTTGTCCGTCAAAATGTTCCGGACACGGCGTGTGTAACTCTGAAGGTATGTACATTATAAACTGAAGACAGTACCTTCGGGTACAAAATATATTTGCCGCCTATAGCCAGCGAACGGGGTGTAAAGAGAAACACTGAATACTTGTAGCATTGATCACTATATTTTAAACACACACGGATAGCCGGCGAACAGCATGATGCATAAAAATGGACGACAAAAAGTAGTCTATTGGGCGGTAAATCCTACTCGGGGTTGCCACAGTAAACTAATAATAGGCTCACGCGCTATACGCCTTAGAGAGAATGATTGCAAAAGCAATGTTGGCCGAATGGTATTAACTTTTAAATGATCGGCGTGTTCGGTTTTTAATATACTTTACGGTAAACCATTTTCTAACATTAATTAACTTATGCCGTAAAAATACGTCGTTCTAAGATTCGAAAAAGTTTAAAGAAAGAAAGAAAGAAAATACATTTATTCTCCACATTTATGTGACATAAGTAGGAACAATAGTACTTATGAATAAAAAGAAAAATATAAAAAATAACTAATTGCACCTACTGCATGTCACACCTGCGGAAATGTGGACTCTGCTCAGCATAATGCTGTGGCGCCAGCAACTAACAGATGCTGGACACTCAACAGCACTGATTTTCAGCAAAGCCCCAGGGACAGGATGACGAGTCCACGACCCGTGTGTCGTGTGTGTGTGTAAATGTATGCTATATAAATACAAATTAATAAACAGTACATATATAAATAATTATATGAAAGTCAAAATCCTGATCCCATAATATAAGTTCTTGCGTTTGCTTACATCAATTTTATTAAGTATCACTTTGTTTGTTGCCAGGTCAATGTCACTGTGACGCCGGGTTTGCTCCTCCGCTGTGCGCCCTGCCGGGCTTAGGAGGCACCAACAGCTCACCTGCTACAGATCCCACAAGTAAGTACAAGTTACATCCAACATGAATAAGTATAGAACAGTTGACAATCGATTCCTATACGAGACCATTTTTGTGTGACTCATAGATATTTGTTTCGAGTCTGGGAATACCTTGTTAACTGTATGTTAGTAAAGGCCCCCGCGAGACAGGGCTTGTTCCCTAGTCACGCACTAGTCTACAAAAAGTATATTTCAAAACTTTATTTTATAATGACAATCATATTTTAATTAAGAGTGTAGCAATAAAAATCTTATTTCTTTCCAGCTCAACGAAACACCATGATAGCACTGTACGTGATCTTCCTCGGAATCATACCTTCGGTGGCACTGATCCTACTTCTTATATATTGCTTCTGTCCAACCATACTTCGATGTAAGAGTTCCCCACAAAAACTACCAAACCGAGAATCAAATACTGCTTTTTATGGCAACATTGAATTTAAAAGTGGTAGACTTCCGAATTTCATACACACTTTACTCAGAGGGCCTTCATTAAAAGAATCTAAGAATAATCAACAAACTCTGGACAATAATTCGAATATTCAAACGAAGCCAACAATTGTTCATCTAACAAATGAAAATATAAGTAATAAAATAGATTTAGAGCCTAATTCACTCATATATGCTAACAGCGATTATATAAAGAAATTTAATGTAAATAATAGTGTTGATCCACTTCGTGGAAATTCAAGTTCAGCTTATACCAAGTCAACTACCAATGATTCAAATACTAGTTCTGACTTTAGAAATAAAGCCAATAATATACACCATATGCCCAAAGAAAACTTACAAAAGAATACTGAAAAATCACCGAAAAATCACGAAAAAGTACATATTAGCAATGTACACGTAGTTTCCGAAAGTAACGTCAATTTAAATAAAAATAAAAACATAAATATTAGTACTACTTCAGATAATGGTGTTTTATATAGTGTAAAGTTACAAAAGAATCCTGAAAACTTAGCTATGTTACCTAATCTAGTGTTACAAACTATTGCAAGTAGTAATCATTTATATAGTAAAAATTTACAAAAGGTTCCTGAAAATGACAATTTACCGAATGTAAAATTAGAAAACAGTCCGGAAAAATTGCCAAGTAAAAATAATCTTGTAAAATTACCAAGTGTTTCCGGTCATGTTAATTTACCTTATAACAATTTACGAAAGATTCCGGAGAGGGCTGTCAATTTAGCTAATCTAAATAAATTACCAAACACAGACAATGTTGTAAATTTGTTTAATGTAAAATTACGAAAGACAGCAGGGAACATTTTAGACTAATTGTTTTTTGTGAATTTGATTGTTATTTCGTTTATAAGTTGTTGCTTTAATTATTTTTAAGTATTTTATATTGTAATTTAATTAAATTTTTATATTGTATCGCTCGCTGTGGTGGAAATTAGGTGAGGCCTATGTTCAGCAGTGGACGTCATTGGGCTGATATGTTGATGATGATGATGATGATTTTATATTGTTCGTACTATACTTTGACTGTACTTATATAATATTAGTTTACATTGCTAAGAAATAAAAATAAATATATTGATCAAACCTACTTTTATTCAGTTTCTAGGTTTTAATTTTTATTCAATAAAATATTCACACATAACTTAAAAATATACACAGCTAACCGATTAAAAGAAAAAATAATTCCTGAGGAATGGTTTCCATATTATTATTCTTTTGAAAAACATATAAACACTATTGATGTTGCAGAACCTGTAACAATTTTGGTACTAGAAGTAAAAATACAAAGTGTGTAGGCCACATCTAGGGGGCCACACGCCCCACCAAACAAAACAACCAAGTTGACCTCTATAATAAGATAGGGTTCAATATCTTTGTACATGGTAGCACTCAAAGATGAATTAAATTATTGGTCACACTAAATTGTTATATTGTCAAAGTCATATCTGTCAATGTCAATCTCTAAAGCTAATCTGTCAACTGTCAAACAGCAAGCCAAACTCCTCCAGTCCAAAGAGAGCTGCGCTTGTGGTGAAAGCAGTATTGTGTTTTGTGTTAGTGAATTGAATGAATGATGTGCAGTGCCTAGTTGTTTGGACACAATGAACGTAAATCATAAATAATGTGTTAATTTCTAGCCTCTTTCACTAGGCTTATGTTAAAATGTCCGTGAAAACTTTTTGTGTGAAAATGTTTAGTGATCGTGTTTGTGTTGTGTGCTTGGTGCATTTATTCATATTATTAGCACTAACAAAGGGCACGGTGGAAGCTCAGGAACTACGTAAGTTTTAAGATCTTATTTTTATTTACTTAGTTACCTCTTAAATATATTTTACCTACTTACGTTCTTTATAAAATTTATAATAAAATTCGTTTTGTTACGGACAGACTGCCGTTAGCCAGGGCCTCATTGCCTTGTGCGCAAGGTAAACTCAATTTAATGTTAAAGTAAGTAAGTAAGTTTTTAAATAAGTTTTTAATGAAGCACCTAAATGACCTAATTGAAAACTTTAAACTTACTTTTTTGTTATAAATTTTGATCCCAATATTTTCATTTAACCTATTTAGAGCTTTTAGTTGATCTAGATATATTTTAAAATATTTTTTTTATTTATGTGACGAAGTAATATTTTATTTATTGCCTCTTGTTTAATCTACTATGAAAACTATGTTAATTTTTATAATTGTGGCGAAAATCTTTATTATTATAAAAAGTTAAAAAAAAATTGAAAATAACAAGATAAACACATTATCATAAACATATAAAATCGGTATAGGTACTTAATAAAATGCACATTTCGTACTTGATAATTTTATTCTGAATTAGTAAAAGTATAGATTATGGAAACACACATTGAGCTGAGGAATTATCACCCTATCAAGGAATATTTTATTGAAGAATAAATATCATAACTATTGACCTGAAACATAAACATACACATTAAATTTTATAAAAAGTTCATACATTTTTAATAGGTTACATACTATACTATGTACAAACTCAGATTAACTCAATTATAAAAAATAATGAGTACATCAAAAGGCATTCTATTTGCTAAGCCTATATGCCCAAGAAAGAGCTGGTGAGTGCTGGTGAGTATTGGTAGCCATGAGGAGGGAAGGGGTTTTAAGAGGTCGGCCTAGCCAATGATCAATCAGTATTGTAATCCTATCTATCAATATGAGATTATAAAATAAGATTGCAAACAGGCATCTACTAAAATTTATTGTCTGTTAATGATAAAAACTATCTGGTTTAGAATAAATAAAAACAAAGTATTTGATATGGATTTGCTCAAGGCCGCTGATACTATATTTTATTATAGTTTTACTATATTTCTAATCCCTGGATCATTGAAAAACTAGACTTCCTGAATTTTAAAATAGTATTAATCCGTTTTTATCTATTATATTTATTAGTTATGTTATCATAATAATATTTTTTTGTTTGAGTGGGTGTTGCCTGTTGACTCACAATTAGGTATAAGCACACAATAGTATGTATATTATTACAACTTGCTTTGTTTATGATGCCGGTGGCACAAAATCGCTCGCTATGGCAGAAATTAGGTGAGGCTTATGTTCAACAGTAGACGTCATTGGGCTGATATGATGATGATGATGTTTATCACACAAACTTATCATAATACATCCCACCTTTGCCCTAAAGGGATAGGCAGAGATGATACTTCGCCAGCTGTGTTAATTCCCATATAATAGGGGGGTGGGTGTAATGCTATGTACTGTGTACATTTTCATATTCTGGCCAATGTGAGAATTAAAAGTTTTTCGCAGCAGTATTGTGTATGACTACAGCAATAAAGTTTAGGGTTTGATTGACGGCTCAGGGAAAAACGGTATGTGTAATAAAACGGTTTTCCATCCTAAAATTCTTAGTAGGTATTAGGATAGATAGCAACCCGTCTGGCCATGGTGGTATAATAGGCTTTAGCCTATTTTTTCCCTCCAGGGAATTTATTCCCTCCACATTCTTTGGAGGAGACCTATACCCAGCAGTGGGACGTTTATGGGTAGAAATGATGATCAGGATAGGCCTTTTACCGACATATAGGGGCGAATCCGCGAGTTAGTTAAGTTTAAGACCAATCAAACATTTTAGAACATTAAATACAATTATTTATTTATGCGATATGGGCTTCAATTGGGAACACAGCAAGATGTTAGTAAAAGCGAGATATCACTAGATATGCATCCGGGGACTCGTTCCGTTATTGCGAAGTCACAACTAGGTGACGGCGATAAGCTTATCGAATAGCTTTCCATCTACACAGAGAACAAATATTTTGTATGATCAAGAGAGTACTGTCCTGAGTCTAAGTGTGGACTATTGGACAGGAAGGGGTATTTCGCGCGTATCTTGTATGTTTGTAAATTTCTTTATTCCCACGTTTCTTCCAAACGGCTGGATGGATTTCAATAATTAAGGTATCGTTAGATTCTTCTCAAAAACCCGTGTCCTTAGATAGGTATTATAAAAAAAAAATACAAAACGGTGGCCTTTTAGAGCCAAATTGTATTGTATTTGTTGTAAAAATATACTTTTTCCATTACTTGTTTAGCATTTATATAAAATTTTTTTAATTAACCGGAAAGCCTTTTTTTTACATACCACGTACTAAACGAACTACAACGATCTTCCTTAACCCTTAATAGTTCATGCCAATTTAACCTGTCTTGGGCTCATGGTAATCTGCATACTTATGGCTACAAGAGGATGTTCATATCTTAACATCGACGTTTGACCATATGAGGTACTTGGTCCCTAAATATAGGCGTCTTCGTAAGTCGGAAATGGCTGTACTTATTTGAATAAATTAATGTTGTTTGGCATTGCTATTTATACCTTCTTATTTATGGGATGGCTATATAATCTATAGGTAGAAATTGTCTATTAAAAATCAATGGTACTGCCTGTCCTACCTAGAAAAATCTTTTCGTACTAGAAAGCCATTGCCACCTTTACTAATTCTGAACTTTTGGATGCTTTTTAGACGTTGACGGCCAGTCAACGTCTAAAAAGCATCCAAAAGTTCAGAATTAGTATCACCTAACTTCCGCCACTCCGAGCGACTATGTCGTCTGCATCCAAAAAAAGAACCGCAATTTTTACCAAGTCGTCGGACCATCGCCAACAGTATGCCTACCACAAAATAAGTAAAACTTTGATCTTTCGAATCAAAACTTGATCCCTCTTATTACAAAATATGGACTAAGTGTTAAACCAGGCTTAAATTGCCATAAGCCATTGTTTTAGTGTCAAAGTTGTCATTTTAAACCTGGTTTAATGCTTAGTCCGTATTTTGTATTACAGGGAGGATAAGACCATTTCATAAAATAGATTCAGTTGCAACCAAAATCTTATACTCGCGATCATTATAGACGGAGTAGTGACGGTTAAGACGGAGAAACCCAAAGAAATATCTAGTAAAGAAATAAAAACACAGTTTACAGTTACGACCACAAATAGGTATTCCCTTTGGGAACAATAATATTTTGCTTTATGAACGAAGAAAGGAGAAAGTTTTATGTCTTATATTGTTGACGTTCGAATCGCTTTTGTGTAGAATCGTTCTGGCTGCCAAAATCTGGAAATATTACACAAAAGAAGCCACGTTTATAAAATATTGTAGAATATGGTAACAATTCAACAATTCGGGTAAGCAATTGGAATTGACTGCACTTTACGAGTAGGTTAATTTATACAGTGGTTTAGAATATTGAGTTTTTCGATAATCATCGTTCTAATAGATTTATAGTGATTGTATTTATTTCTTGTAACCCAGTTTCATGGTTACGCTTGGATGAAGTCTAACTCTGTATTTAAAAAATAGTTCTTTGTTATTCATTGCTTTCATTCAGAATTAGGTACAAACGTTGTCCACTCGTTCTCAAGTTTTTATTTTTATTTTCAATTATACATTTAGATAAAAATCTCTGTAGTGTCTACCACTTTTTTATCGTCTCTCAGCTTATTAACGTCCTCAATAGCGAAGGTATTCTAAGTTGCCATTTTCGCACAACTGCAGTTAAATATTTTTTATTCATAACCTTAACATCCTTTAGTGATTCATTGACAGTTTCCGTTTGACCATAGATATTACTCATTGCGAATATATATGCTAATTATCCAGTAGCATAACCATTATTATTCAGTACTGGCAATCATTTCTTTATGGTACCAATTATTGCTTTTGTGAATGCAGAATGGGTTCGTGGTAATTTTCTTCAAGCAATAGACACGATTAGAATGAATCTACAGCACCGGTTCTTCTTAACATTAGAATTGAGATGTTTTAGAGACTCTTTGGCCTGTTCCTTCGTGGTCGAATCAGAAATGAGGAGATCCGTAACAGAACTAATGTTAATAGTCCAAAAGGGCAAGTTGTGGAGGCGATTATGTGAGGCCTATGGACAGATAAAGGCTGTCTGACCTACAAAAATATAAATAAAGTAATGAACGTGTATTGCAGTAAATAGATTATCATCAGCTTATTGCGGTCCACTGTTGGACATACTTAACTACTCCTTACTAATGTATCACTGGTACTAAATTTAAAAATCCTCTTCACATTACCATTTCCGTTTGAAATTAGAATCGTTAGAAATCTATCATCGGTCGGCCAAATTTTGTATTTCGAACGCTCTCGCGTTCGTTCGGGTTCTTTCGTTTACGTCACAGCATATGCAGCGCGCGAGTCTTGTACACATTGATGCGTTCCCCTGTTTGTTTTTTAACGAAACTTTTTTATAGTTATTGCTCGTCGTAGACTTTTATGAGCCTGGTATGGTGACTGATGCACTTATTTATGTCGTACAGCTTAAATTTTATTATTTATACTAAAATCAAATAGCGAAATAATAAAAATCTAAAAGAATCGATTCAAAATTACTATATTACATATTATATATTTTATTCTAGCATCCTGTTGGTTAATTACTTAATCAATTGGTGGTTATTTTGTGACAAAATCTAGGAAATATTCTGAACGTTTCGTTACATAAAGCTTGTTTAATCTAAACTAGATCTATTAACCCTCAATTAATCAGTAGATAATAATTAATCAGTCGTTAGATATCTTTGACACGCAACTTTGCAATTTCTTGAGTTTCCCCGATAATTGGAATCTGGTTTAGATGACCAGTATCGTGGCTTCCTACACTATATTAAGTATAATAAACTATTGGCAGTGGCACGCAAATAGACTGCAACTACTTTCTTAATTGAATAAGTATTTTTACATAATGGACAAATTATAATTAAACTTGGTTAATTAATTGATTTGAAACTTGACTTGCAGTTGAGTTTTTCGTAGTTATTTTTTGTGTGATAAATTTAATTTCCAAGAGTACCCAATTAGAACGCAGACGTCAAATGTGATGCAGATATTAATATTAAAAATAATATAAAATTTAAGTCGTACCTAGATGTAAATCATGTGTATAGATATGTATGCATGTTTCCTTTTTTTTCTTAGCTTACTAGGCAGGCATTATTTTGAATTATAGTAGGATTTGAATAGACACTTTCCCCCTTATTAAAAAACATGGACTTAGTTTTAAACGAGGTTTAAATTGACATAATTAGGTACTAGCTATTTTGTGTCAATCAATTTAAACCTGGCTTAATGCTTAGTCCGTATTTTGTAATAAAGGGGTCTATGTTTTATGTAGGTACATTTGAGTTTTGAACCCTATTATCAATCAATTTAAATGCAATACACATAATTTTTAATCAACCCACAAATACTCTTTGTTTACCCACAAACATAACTTAATTATACTGGCATTTATAACGTTTTAAAACCTCAAACTCTAATTAAAATCCAACGACTCTGGCTTGCATTAAGAAAATAAAACGTTTGAAAGTCGAATTCTGTTCGTCAGCAGCTGTTTATAGCCCACCATTTTACATAGAGCCCTATCTCCCTTACTTGTTGTTAATACTTTAAACAATTGTAAAAGTTCATGTTACAACGGTTACAATGTTATTTCTGGATGTAACTTGCTAGAGACGATATGGGAATGATGACTTCCCCGCCGGGACACGCTGCGTTTCCTTTGCGCGACGTCACATCCTAAATAGGCAAGTTGATATTTTCATTTTATATTTACAATAGGTACCTACAATGATATCACCTTTGAGTAACGGAACCCTAAACAATAGTCATAATAATATAGGCCATACCTCACCTAAAATAGCAATAAAAAATAGTAATATACTAGAGTAGCAAGCGACCCAAATAATTCAGTCTAACACAATAACAAGAGCAGTAAGAACGAAAACAATCATAATAAACTTCTCCGGTCATTCACACTTATCTACCAAACGATATTGTTATGATGAGTTTGTGTTAAATAAAATATTTACGTCAGCAGAGTAGGTATAGGTCTCGCTAAACGTCCAGTTCGCTCTGAAGTTGCACCGCGCTGCCGTATAACAGGAACTTCGTTAGGGTGTGTGCGGGGGATGGGAGCGGTGCTTCGTGTATAGTGGTACTGAGATGTTGAAAGGGGATGTTACAAAACCCAGTTTCGTAACCATTTTTTTTTATTGCCTTAAGTGGCTGACGAGCAAGCGGGCAGCGGCCCACCTGATGGTAAGTGGTTACCGCCGCTCATGGACGTTGGCAATGTTAGGGGCACAGCCAAGCCGCTCGCTGCCTACCTTTGGAGAATAGCTCTCTTTAAACCTCGTTTGAAGAAGGACATGTCAAAGCGCTCAGGAAACACCGCTGTAGGTAGGAAGTTCACCCCAGAGCCTGCAAGTACGTGGGAGGAATGATCGCTGGAACCAACCAACCAACCATGATGATGTTTTGAATTTTATTGTAAGTACGTTTACAAACTTTAAACAACTTCCATTTAACTTTCGACCTAAAAGACTTTTGAAAGTCGAGTTCTGTAGTCTTCTGCCTAAACCTCAAACCCTTTCGATAAAGAGTTTCCTATCGAATGGGCTTAGGGTAAAAGGCTTCCAATTTAGTGAAAACCCATATTTTTTCACCGACCATGTTCTTCTCTGCATCACCCTAACGTTGGCAAGTAGACAATGCCTTTGGCATTAAGCCCGCCATTGTACCATTATTGTGCGCAAAGTTTTTAAAAATTTAAATAAAACCAGGATCAACGGCTTTACGGTCACCCATCTATGGATGACCTTGCCGAACGTTGCTTAGCCTCGATGAGCATAACGAAAAATTCAGTAAGTACCACAATACTAGAATAAGTCAATATAGGAGATATTCGTTAACAAAACGTGTCTTTGGCAACAGTACCGACACAACCAGACGACTAGCAGACAAATAACGAATAGGTATCTAACAGTAATTACGTGATTAAATTTGTTGCGTAGGCGCATTTACATACGTAATGTAGTAGTACTCTAACTCGTAAGAGTACGAGTTTTCTGAATGTACGTGATTTAAGGTTATATATAAGATCTATTAATCGGAAAAGATGGAAGTATGAAAATTGCCGATTCAACACACGTGAAGTCAAAACTTTGGATGACTTTTTAAGAAAAGATTGTGGCATTGTGCTAAAGAAAGAATACGTGACATAGCGTAATTAATCATTTACAGAAAAGTGTATATTTAAGCTAAAATAAAATCGTTTAAAATTTACATTTTAATATAGGTCACTGTAATCGGCTTACCAGCTCTATAATATAATAATATCTAACTAAGTATCTACACCTAATACGAGAAGTCGCGCGGGTCTTCACTTCCGTCGTTCTTTATTTGGTCACTGCTCAGCTCCTATTGGCCGTAGCGTGATGTTATATAGCCTATAACCTTCGGTAAATGGGCTATCCAACACTAAAAGATTTTTTCCAAATCGGACCAGTAGTTCCTGAGATTCTATTCCACCAAACAAACTCCTCAGCTTTATAATATTAGTATAGAAGTATTGATACTCAATATTGTATTATAGCACGTTACAAAACCTCTTAAATCGGTAAAAAAAGGGTATGCTGCTTTAATGTATAAAATGTGGGACATATTACGTGTATTTTTCACGTAACAACCCATTGTCTAAGACCCGCTAAGTAATCGTAAAAGATATTAGTTATAATACTCACACAAAGCTATGACTAATTATATTAATTTTCCCCATTCACACGTTCCGTTGACATTGTCCTATTAACTGCGTCATTCAGACACATGTCAATTGCATGCATGTGCTGTAACACGCATGTAAGCAAGTTTGACCTCGGTGAGAAAGTGTTAGGCCCCTACATGCGTTAATATTGGCCACAGAGTGTTTACATTCCTACAATAATCTCATGATAAATGACAGAAGTTCAATGTTAATGTTAGTAGTTTAAGTATACTGTGGCTATTGGCAAGTTGTCACAATGTGTAAAGGGGGCTTTGTACGCACTTCAGTTTATTATTATGAGATGACATTTCGAGGTCGTCCGTCCATATGGGATGTTTTCAATAGTGTTACATTTGCAGTTTGCGTAAAGATTGTTGCAGAAACATTGAAACTTTACCATTGTAGGTGATATTTAGGTGATTGCCTTCTTGCTGTTTCATTTGGATTCCGAACAAAACATTTCTGCTAGGATTATTATTTCTACCATTTTCATTATGACAACTTGTAATCGTAAACATTAAACAACCCGATATTTAAGCGCTAATTTGCTTGTAAAAAATATAGGCAAAGGTCGCAATATAAGAATTTGTATTTGGCCTTAATTATTCGGCGGTTTACTTTTATACTAATACGTATACGATTCATTATAATATACACCACTTGACTGTTCACTATTCATGTAATAAATGGTATAATTTTAAAAAAAGTGTCAGTTCATAACAGGTCAAATTATGCTTCAAAACCTTCATGTTTGTGTTTATTCTGGCCTCTGCTGACTATCCATTACTTTTCAATCTATAGGTACCTAACGTGGATCTGTTTTTGATGGATCCTAAAGTTTGTCTAAATAGACTGAATAAAAATCGTGGTTGATTTGCTGCTCATTTTAGGAGCACCGAGTTGTCGAATCTCCTAACATGCGCATAACACTTGGTTCTCCGCCTTCCGCATCCAGTCAGACCCAGCGACATTTTTAGGTCGTCGGACCATCTAGCTGGAGGGCGTCCTATTCTACGCTTGCTGACTCGCAGTCTCCAGTTTTCCACTCAAGGACACGCATGTGTTAGGAGAGGCCTCTCCAGTGGTGGACTGCAATACGCTGAAATGATGATGATGATGATGAGTTGTTTGGACAGAACACAGTAAATTCAAATATTTCTGTTGTAGTATCGGTTTGAAACCACACTAAGTTAGTATAATACAATTGGTCAAGCTTCCAGTCAGTTTGTACCCAAAAGTAGCAAACAGTAGACAATACTATTAAAATAATTTTATAATTGCGAAAGTGAGTTTGTTACGCTTTCACTGCTAAACCACCGAATGTAACTTAATGAAATTTTTATATTACATCAAAAGTACAACATATTTTATATTACATCAAAAGTATAAACATACATACAACATATAGATTCCCAACAGAGGGAAAAACTATTATAGTTCTGTGAAAAAAAAAAAAAACAATTAATGCGGGATTAATTATGCACGCGAACGAAGTCGCAGGTACAGCTAGTATTAAATAATCTGGTTATATAGATCTGTCTCATGTTTGCTTGCAGTTTCATATCGTTTAGCTTCGTATTTCCTCGAATCATTCCCAAAACACACACTTCTGCAGCAATTGAGATAAATTAATTAAACACTAAAAACGTGACGCGACTTGAGCAGAAAGTAGGCGCCAGTAACCCTCCATCAAACATTGTGTGATGTGATGTCATTTCAAAACACGCTAAATTGTCTTATTGAACCTTAACGTCTTTTAAATAAAGACTACATTAACATTGATTTGACCTATATCAAGCAAGCAAGTGTATCTGAGGTATAAAGCTGCTGGGCCGTGTTGGCCAAGTTTGGAGCTTTGGTGCAAGAGCCTTTAATGTACTTAGTACGAACGATATTTTTTCGGAATATCTCTATATTGGCTACCAAGCAGTGCTTTTACTATCTATTTTGCCTCGATATGAACCCGGCTTTGAGTCACTTGTGGACTCTGTTGTCCGTGTAGTGACGGATCAAGAGTAAATAATGTCATTACCCCATTTCTACCCGTGGGTGTCGTAAAATGCGGCTAAGAGAGCACTACGAGAAAAGGAAAATTTGAAATATACCAACCTGTCTGGCCAACGTGGTATAGTAAGCTAAATTCCCTTCACAAACTTTGAAGGGGACCCGTGTCCAGCAGTAGGACGTTGATGGGTTGAAATGATGATGGACTCTATTATTGAAAATATCTAGAGCGAAAATTGCACGGTAATTTAATTTTCTATTGAACCGTTACGTTTATAATGACCGGTTGACCACCAATTTATTTGTTTACTGAACTCATTTTATTGTTGTTTCCGTGACTCGTTTGTTAAACTTTAATATTAAATTTTCCTTAACAGCGTTTATTCACTAAATTCCGTTGAAAGAAAGCATTCTTGTGAAAATGCGTACCTAATTCAAACACCAGTATAGAAATTTAATCTGATTAATGTAATGCTCCGATAAGTAAAATTCAAGATACATAGTATACCTACTTTGAAACAAATTTCTTATACCTATTACCACAGAATAAATCATAGTACTACTATTACGCAGATTGCAGTAGGTCAACGAATACAAAAACGGTTGCAACGAAGAAAAAGAGAGTATTAAAAAGAAATTCACTTAAATTGGCACGACCCGCTTAACTTTACCATAGTGGCATACAAAATATATTTATTTATTCTTTTGTGTATAGAATACGTGAAACTTTGACATTATTGCACTGCATTGTTTTACTGCAATGTCTTGGTAAATATTCTTATATCAAGCTCCTTACGCTTGTCTCCTATAGGGGTTTTTCCAAACAAATCTCTCTCTATCTACATTCAGGAATCTGTTGAACAAAGTCGTAATATTAAAAATGACATTTATCATCTTATATCGCAAGATACAAATTTACACAACAGATATTACTTAAATTTAATCTTTTTCCACGGAGCTGCACAGGGATAGAATACCGAGGCTCGCAAATTGATGAATTTAAGAGTCTATAAAAAAGGAAATCATAATCTTGTTTTCTTCCGTTGTCCGTTTCGTATTTTTATTGCCCCGGTCAGCATTAACCTTGGAGTTAACATTCTCACCGTTAGCGATATGACTAAGTTTTAGAACCTAAATAGGAATTGATACCTATCACAATTAGCACTTGAATAACAAAAGACCGTGCCCATAAAAGCTGCCATTAGTTAAATTTAGGCAAAAAATATGGCTGGCTACCAATTAGCCAAAGTGATACTTGTTGGCGTTAAGTAAAAATGTTTTTGTAAGGCTGTGTTTTTGTAAGGAGGTTTTGAAGCGGGAAATATTAAAAGTTTCTTTAAAGCCACATAGTGGCATAAGACACAATTTGGAATTACTAAATAAAATATCAGAAAATCGTCTCACCGAAAACGAGGCTCCACAATGCTGTTTCCTTGTAAACCCAAATCTTGTATTTTTTTTCTTATTTAATAGTCTACTTACTATACTATCTTATACTATTATTATTATATTAAGTATCCTAGAATCTATGGCTTTTAAAGACTCATTGTTTTGAGACTTTCTAACTATAATATAAACAGGTAAATCGTTTTGTTCTTTACGCCTTACAGACACAAGTGAAATTGAAATCCATCATAACGAAAACATTAAGAAAATCTTAGTGTATCTCTTGTACTGTTCTTGTTAGATTTCTAAGTTCAAACCGCGGATCGCTTTAATAAATATCTTCATACAAAATGTGTCATAAACTTTGGGCTGTCGCTACACTACCCGCTCCGCTTAACAGCATAAACTGTATAGATCTGGCTGTAATTTATGTCTGAAAAACAAGAGCTAGGACAGGATGAAGTTAATTTGGAGCGAAGAGCCATCACGCGATGCTACAGTGTTATTTACGACGTTCTTCGCTTTTACGGGAATACAGGGTTACTCCACTCCAAGCAAAATCGCTGTCATTTAAAATAGGTAATGTAAATTTAACTGAAACTAGTCATGTATCAATAATGATGCATGTAATTTGCTTACTTTATGTGTTAGTTAACTTCAGACCGTTCAGAACCTTGAAAAGTGGCATAACAAAGCAATAACATGACTCAGTGTACTCTGTAGATAAATTAACTGGTAGCTATATTATGTACCTACTATAATCAGTTCAATACACTCTCAATATGTTATTGAGTAAGCTTAATGTAGCCTTCAATATTGTGTGGAGGTCCGTCATATTCATCATATTCAGAAAAAGTTAGAAATACATTTTTATCGTGGATTTTGCATTTTTTTTATTACTTTGATATCCATAATAACGAAAGTTGGATCATAATTGGCTTCTTGGAGTTACGATTTTATTTCTGATTCTGATTAGATTTTCGGGACCTTATCGCTCAAATGCTGCTGACCTTGAAAGTAGCCATACTTCACAGAATACAGGAGTCATAATACAGTGAGGTACACAATAATCTTGCGGGTTAGATGTCTTCGAAGTCTTCAGGTCTTAGAGAATGTTCTTGCCTGTCTTGCCTCTTACTTCGTCTATTTAACTACTTACATAGGGCATCTATTTAAAAACACTCAAGCTGTAATCCTTCTGGCATTGAAACTTCTTAAGTCTGTAATATTTGGGGATCATTTGCTATATATGCATAGTTGCATACATATGAGTAGTCTAGACTTTACCGAAGCGTAGTAAGTTTCAATGTGTAGGCCACAGCACATCTATTGGTTAACACCATATTCTATTCAGCTCAGCATGCCTTACTGCTGGTTTTGTGGCAAAAAAACTAAATAAGTAAAACAATTGTAATTTACACGACGCATTACCATGTAGTATTTGTATCACCTTTCGTAGTAACAAATAATATTTCCGGAAGTTTGTAAAGCTTAGATTTGCAACAGCACCCATTGGCTAAGCGCCAGGCTTAGCCCGTGTTTAATTGGTAAACAGAGATCCATTACATTGTTACAGAAATAAACAGCGTTCATTGATCCTGTGCTGCACTATTATTTATTTTGATTTATGTTGTTGGGGAAGACAGTTTGTATTGGGACTAATTGCAGAAAGCTGACTACATATCCATAACATTTAAAGGCGACACAAGCTCTTGATGGTAAAACAGATTCGGTATTTCATAACCTTACTATTTGATCCTGTCCTGTTTTGTCCTTGACCAACAATATGCTATTTTCTCTAAGCTTATTTTAAGCAAGTATCAAGAAGATTGTTTACCAAGTAACCTAAAAGCTTTTTAGCAGGCAGGTATTATAAAATCTGTAATTTTGAATGTTCGAAACGAACTTGAAAGGTCAACGTTTTAAAATTTTATTCGCGTTCGAGGAAACGTGCTTTAACGGTTTTTTGTCGTTGGTTTTGTGTACGATTTTTCTTGCTGAGATCCGATTTGGGTAAACCAGAAATTGTTTAAATTCGTAATTATTACGCGGATATTGATGATTGAAATATCTCACAGTTAGGACCCGGTTAGGTTGGAGTATATCAAGGAATCAAGGATTTAACCTATCTTACTATAACAGAAGCACTGTTTTTAACATACCTTAAAACAAAGAGGTTCTCTATTCTATCTAACATAATACTTTTGCTTAGCATATACAACATGGTGTTTGTTTGTTTGTAAAACAGTTGAGGTGAGTTTAATTAGTCTGTCATTAGTTCTATACCTGTTCGCAAAAATACGTACATTTTTGCACAGCGAATAATTAGCAATGTTATTGTACTTATTAAATTTTAGTGAACTATCTCTCGTTGCTTCGGTATTAACTCCTTGGCTTGTGGCCTTCATCACAAGAAATGCAACATCACTTAATGTCTTATAAAAGGCAGCATGTTGTACGAATTATATGCCACAAAATATGCATATGACAGCTATGTATGACACATAAAAAAAAGTGATTTTCAATATTTTTTGCGTGGAAGCCGGGAGAAGTTTATCTTTATAATTTTTTGGACCACTCCTACTGCTTATTTCTTTCCAACTCTAATATGATTTCTTTACGGGTTCCAAAACAGTAGGTAGTTTAAGCTTTACGACTCCTGAGTGTCATAGCTTGATGCAAGTGTTCATTACTGATAATCTTGGCTTACAGGAGCTATAGTGGTGGCTGTGAGGATGGGGTAGTTATAACTACTCTTTAAACGACTTCAAAAAAGGAGGAGGTTATATGTTCGACTGTATGTATTTTTTTTTTTTTTTATGTATGTTCAACGATTACTCGGAGATGCCTGAACCGATTTAAAAAATTCTTTTTTTGTTTGAAAGGGTATACTTCCGAATTGGTCCCCTATTCATCACGTCAAGTTCTGATGATGGAATCTCAGGGAAATCGAAGGCAACCCTCAAATTTTGTAGGCACATGTTACGTTTTTCATATATTTTTTAAAGTTATTCAAGTATTTACGTCTGATAGTCAACATCTCATGTTGATGAGCTGGTGATGGAAGGTATAACTCCTTAACTGTTAGGAGTTGGAGGATAATTCTTTCGACATTATAGGTTCTTATAAACCAATAGTTGTATTCTTGTAGGTTATTTAGGTGAGCTGATACTGAAAGGTATAACTCCCTAACTATTAGGAGTTGGAGGATAATTCTTTCAATATTATAGGTACTTATAAACCTATAGTTGTATTCTTGTAGGTTATTCAGGTGAGCTGTCAGTGGAAGGTATAACTCCTTGACTCTTAGGAGTTGGAGGATAATTCTTTCGACATTATAGGTACTTATAAACCTATAGTTGTATTCTTGTAGGTTATTCAGGTGAGCTGTCACTGGAAGGTATAACTCCTTAACTTTTAGGAGTTGGAGGATAATTCTTTCAACATTATAGGTACTTATAAACCTATAGTTGTATTCTTGTAGGTTATTTAGGTGAGCTGTCACTGGAAGGGAAACTTCTTAATGTTTAGGAGTAAGAAGATGATTTCTTTAAATATCACAACCATGTATAAACCTTAAGTTGTGTTATTTCAAGTGTCTGAGGTGAGAGCTCTTGATGGAAGATAAAGTTGTATAATTCAAAGGAATTCTTAGATGATATTTTAAGTTTTCGATATAGTATCTAACCTGCATTGTATACCTATACCTACTTGTTACCTGTCGCATTTTATAGGAAAAAAGAAAGACATAAAAAGCTGAGAGTTTTGAGATTCCTCTATTCTACAATCAGGTTATGTTGTTAAAATATTTAAATAGACGTTCCCTTCTATCGAAGATTCTTTATTTCGGTTTTCCGTCTTAGATTGCCAGCCAGTATTATTAAATCTGCTAGATAAAAAGTACACTAAAAATGGAAAAATAAACTATTTTTAACAAAAAAATATTAAAACGACTTCAAATCAGTACTAAAAAGCGAAAAATAAACTGAATTAGATATTTAATTCCAAGCTAAAAAATACCTACCTACCTGTTTAAAGTATAATACTCTATTACTAATCTGTTTGAAGTCGGTGCCAGCCTAATGAGGTTGTATCACTCAGTTTGAGCCGTCCACTAAGTGCGAGGTGGTGTGAAGTAGCGAGCAGTAACAGACGTACGTACTAAGTAGTACGTAGCTTAACAAACTCTTTAGGCTTGGCACCGACTTCAAACAGATTAGTAATAGAGTATTATACTTTAAACTGGTAGGTAGGTATTTTTTAGCTTGGAATTAAATATCTAATTCAGTTTATTTTTCGCTTTTTAGTACTGATTTGAAGTCGTTTTAATATTTTTTTGTTAAAAATAGTTTATTTACGTTAATTACTCTCAATAAAATTGGTCAGTAAATAAGGTACCCATTCGATTTTTAAATAGTTTTCATAATGATAACTTGCAAATGGCTTGAAATCAAATTTCGAATAATATAAACTTAAAAGAAGAAAAAAAAAACAAATTTGGTGTTTACAGCTAAAGACGTTGGCTCTATGACGTCACTAATATGAATTCATACAAAACACACGCACATGGATTCTCGTGCTGTTTTACATAATTATACAGGGTGTATACGACGATACGACATTAAATGACAAGGCAGCCAGTGTTAACCCTTATAAACATATTCTAATATAAATTATTAAAAAAAAAAAGAAAAAAAAAAAAAAAAAAAAAAAAAAAAAAGCTACTTACACATTATTTAAAGTCGAAAAATTTAAGAATATACAACCACACATTATTTTTCTATCATGACGTTTTCGACATGACGATGACAACAGTGCGGAACAGAGTAAGAGATAAGATAATATGAAAGAGTCAGAGATATTTAAATGAATTGAATGACGTAATGACAACATACGATCAACGTAAATACCTACAGGTTGTTTAAAACTGTGAACAACTGTGACATAAAGAAAGTACATTTGCGTCTAAACTATTGCAAATTTCTGTTAAATTTTTTTGGTATAGTCTTCTAACATCACATGCTACACGTGGTTTCATTTAATGTCGTATCGTCGTATACACCCTGTATAAGTAAATAATAATTTAAATATTTAAAGGGATAGGTAATCGTGCCATTCAGTTTGCCAGTTGCCATATTAACATATAGGTAACTCGCATTATTGGCTTTAACATCTGTTCATACAATTTGTTTGTGATAAACGGACAATTGTTTCCTCATACGTATGAAGTGGTTCTATGAATTGAGTTAGCAACGAATCATTGTTGCTGCTTAATTGCCTATTCTTGTGTAGTTGTCGTATGTACATTTAATTTAAAGGCTGTTTCTCGTAGTTCCTGCGATTCATGGACCGGGTTCTCATTATCAACTCAAAGTTTTAAAAGTCAAGTAAAGTGGCAGTGGGCAGGGTACATAGCTCGTAGAACTGATGGCCGATGGGGGAAAAAGGTTCTCGAGTGGCGGCCACGTATTGGAAGGCGCAGCGTGGGACGGCCCCCCACCAGATGGACCGACGACACCTTCTGGTCAGGGTGGCGGGGGGCCGTTGGTTGCAGGCGGCACAGGACCGTTCGCAGTGGCGTAAATTAGGTGAGGCCTTTGTTCAGCAGTGAACATCGTTGGGCTGATAATATGATTATGATGTTAATGACCTATGGACCTATTATTATTATTTTAGATACTAGGAGAGGCTTCATTGCTACGTCGTCCTATTACTGATATATTACAGCGCCCACGCACCCACACATTCGTACACTTAGAATTACTTTTAGCATATGTGGGTTTCCTCACGATGTTTTCCTTTAGCGTCAGCAGATGGTAAGTCACTTACATTTAAATTCCACAAAGTGAAATCCACATTGGTACTGTCCTGTTGGGAATCGAGCTCGAACCGCATGATTTGCATGCTGGTCAACTATCCACTTGGCCAAAATCGCTTCTACCTACGTGGGACCTAACATACAGCTGGCAAAATGTGGGTGTGATGGACCTCTGCCTACACCTATTTTTTTATTTATTTGGTTAATCAACAATTAGTTACATTGATACATTTTAATATTAAAGATACATGTACAGCCATAAAGTTAAAATGTACTAATCAATTATAGATTAACACCATATGTATGATTATGAGCAATAAATATGAAAAATTAAAATTATTATTACAATATTATAACCATAACAATATGTTAAAAAAAAATTCCAAATAAATTAATAGTTTTAGGTATTTGTTAAAACAAATTAGTAAAACTACTACCTGAATGGGAAAGGTGTTATGTTTTGCTAAAAATATTGTAATTGATCGTGAATTTAAGTATTATATATTTGTTGCGTGCATAAATCAAATATTACGTGAGTTTTTACGAGAGCAATGTTACACTAATAAAGTCTAAGTATTACTTTTAATTACACTGAATTTAGTGAATGGCAACCTGTTGGCATAGACGCCGATCGTTATCTGGCCTTGCAACGTATAATAGAGGGCAATTTAAAACAAGTGTGATTTAGATCACTCTAGTATGTTGTTGCTTATTCACTCCATGCCAATAAATATTGCTAGACAAGTGGTTTAAGTGCTTGTCAAATCTATGAACAGTAAAATGCATATATGAAGTGGTTATTGATACTTTATTGGAAAGATAATAATCTATTCCATTAGTTCGACTGCAACGGGAGTAGGTACGAGGACTGCGCAAGAAGTCCTGGGTCTATACTAAACGGTGCGGTGCACAGTGGGTCGAAACTGCTATAAAAGGCATGGACAAAGCAAATTCCCCTGAAATAAAATATCTATCGATAGGTATTTTTTTTAAGTGGAATTTGTAAAAAGAATCCTATGTCCCTTTTATAGCAGTTTCGACCCACTGTGCGGTGATGAGTTTTTCTACCTTAATTTCTCATTATGAGTCTGCATGCAAGGTATCCACTCTGTTCCACTATAAAACCTTCATGCTAATGGAATACTACTGGCTGACAAGAAAAGGGACCAACACTATTCTAAATTTGGATCAGCGAAGATGTCAGAAAGCGTTCTAAATTTAAAACTGTGCGTCTGGATGTTTTGTGTTGTCATGTGTAAAAAGTGCATTCACTGTTTGCGAAGTTTGTTATGCGTATGAATTAATAGAGGCTTTGAATTCAGCTGTATTTGGACACACCTGCCGTTGTTATTAATGGTAACGCAGGTGTGCGTATGTTTAATAACGAGCAAGACCTACTTGTAGCGTTTGAACTTGTACTAATGAGAAATAATATCTACTTACGATTCATTACTTTACACTTCCGTTTAAAACTGGATAAAGTAATCTGGTGCGTTTAGAGTGTATGAAGGTAATAAGGATTTTTATATGTTAATAATACAGATAAAACATGGGTGCCTACCTATCAAATTTAATTTATGAATAAGGTTAAGTAATCTATGATAAAAATACAGTTTTGTGTTTAAAATGACCTCTAGATAGTTAAAATTAATCTTAAATTTAAGTTAATTATTAAGTACAAGTTAACAATAAATAAATAACACAATGATAAGATTAATTAATGCTAATTAGAAAAAATACTTTAAAATATGAACAACACCTGCTTTGTAAACTTTATTATCAATGCTGCCAACTGCAAAGATAAAATAAAAAACCGGCAAAACTAAATTAAGAACCTTGATTTGCACCTGCCTTTGAACAAAATAAATATTATAGTCTGTATCTTTCCAAGTAAAGAAAAGAATGCTTTCTGCGAGGCGTATATTCGAATGAAACAAAAAGTCTGGTTAGGAATAGACATGCTACGGTTTTAGTATCAGTTAGTCTGCTGACTACGACTGGGCAAAGTCCCCCTATTAAGTATAACTTCAATATTCTGCAGTCCATAATGTGGACCAGTCTCAGCAAGGTTTGTGATATCATCTCACCATCATTAATAGACATGCTACCGATAGTGAATATCTTTGCCTTATTGTTAAGTGTCGTAGGTATTAAAAGAGACCTGAGTTCCTGACACAATCTGACTGAGTTTTAGAATTTGGTACTTCTAAAGTCAACTTCTTTGTCCGTTTCTCTGGTGTTTTTTTTACTAAATCGTAACTAATTTAGAAGCTAGGCTCATTCACCACTCGATGGTAAATAAGTAATCTCCATTTGCAAGCTTGCAACACCAGACGCATGAATCAAGTCGATTTAGTAAGAAATTCTTGATGAATCAGCTAAACAGCTATACAAGAGTCAAGGTCCTATTTGTAGCAGGACTTCTTTATAGTGAGAGGGAAGGCAGATGGGATCGTTGCAACACTCGTTATCTTTCTAAATTGACTGTTGAAATGAGTGCGGTTTTTTTTGTACACACTTCCTCGAACACCGTTTTAAAATGTCGCGGTATTCGGTTACTAGGGTGACAGATGTGGTTCTATATTTAAAATTTAAACTTTTTAAAATTTTAGTTTTCAACGGCATTTTAATATTGACAAAAATAGCGAACAATTTTCATATTTAAATTACAAAGACGTGGGATGTGGGAATAAGTATCCACATAAAATAAAAATTTACCTAATCTAATTTTTTTTTATTTACTGATTCTTTTTTGAATCAGTATTTCTACCAAAGTCTTCAGTCTATCAGTCTTTGTTTAGTACCTATTGATCAAGTATTTTTGGGTGCCTATTGTCTAAGAGCTATTTCACATCGTGTTTATAGGTATGTTGTTTTTTCTACGCTTTTATTTTCATTACGCATGAGCGTTCAGTGGAAAGCAAGCATTTGTGTAAGTAGGATAGACATCGCTGGACAAAAAACATTGTTGATATAATTATATAGTATTTATATAATAAGTACCTTTTGTAAAAAAGTACCTACCTAATAAGTTAATATTTTAGTTAGTACCCAGTTAGTTTTTTATTTATTCCACAGTTATTACGTGTTAATTTACGTTTGAGCGGGATAATTATAATTTTGTTTGTTTAGTTCATAATCAATTAGCATAGCGTAAAAGTGGAGCGGCCCAGTTTAACATGTTTCTGTTACGCCATTGCAGAATGCACATCGAACCGAAATACCGCGCATTTTTATTTCGTTTCTTACATAAAAACCGGTAAAACGCGAGTCGATCGCGGAAATGTACATCGAATTAAAAAATATAACTGTCGATTGACATGACATATTATTTATACGAGGGTTACTTTCTTTGGAGGGTAACTTTGACCCTCAAATTCGAGATGGGGTGAATACACGGGCGTTCATATATTCATAGTTTGTGGAGGGAATTTAGCTTACTATACCAAGCTGGCCAGACGGGTTGGTAATTTGGTAAGTATAGGGTTTTGTTTCAAATTTTCCTTTTCTCGCAGTGCTCTGGTCTGGTTTAGGTTACTCCTTGAGTCATTTACGACACGGGTTTGAGATGGGGTAGTGACAGTATCACGTTATTATGTAGGTATTTTATCAGATTAACATATTGACTGTATCCAGATTACTTATCTTGAGTACCCCAAATTCCCAGGATCATAACGCCCATCTGTGGACTATAAAAGTTAAGCGTTTGTTCTGTATGGGAATGTGTTACTGGATTCACTGCCAGTCACGGGTGACTGTGATTCAAAAAGGACTACAAATACATGCTTAGTAGTGTTAAATAAACTACTTTAGCTGCTATTAGGCAAATTACGAAAATTAAAATAAAACATCATATCAGCTGTAAGGCGTCCATTGCCGTTATATATAAAAGCGGTCCTATTGTAAATCTCTTGAGGAGGTCAAGAGATTTACAATAGGACCGCTTGTATATTGTTTCATTCAGCGCGATTCTGCTGTTCGGATCAGATCATCTGTCCACCTTGTGGGTGGACATCCTGCACTGCGCGTGCCGCTGCGTGGTCTTCCAAAAAAGAAAAGATATTAGTTTCTTTAGTAATATTTATTATAATGTAGGTACGTAGCTTTCTAATGGAGGTATTTCGCGATTGTATTATCAGTTTAGCCTAGTAAACAGGATACCTATAGGTACTGCAAGTTGTAACTCACTGTCCTTCCTATTCAACTGATAAATTTTATAAAAAATACTGTCTCCGCAGCGCAGCGGCATTGTATACGTCTGCAAGTGGTCTCGGGTTCGATTCCCGGGTCGGACAAAAATCGGTATTGAGTTTTTCTATCTTGAAATTCTCAGTTGATACTGGCTATCAGCCCAGAGTCTGGAAAAATACACCCAGTCAATGGCAATAAGCTCGCCACTTATGACATGGAAGCCAACATAGCTAACGAAATGTGTCACATACACCTCTACTTAACCTGCTTATGGCTTTGGGGAATGAGGCGTGATGATATTTATGTTATGCTATATCGCTAAAAATATATTTGAGGAACTACTTATAGATTCTTAAGCTATATTAAGACTTGGACATATCGGAATGACAATATAAATAATTTATTTATTTTCAAGGCTAAATGTTTTTGCGATATTTTTATCTATCATAAACATAGCACGGTAATGGTATCATGCCTTTTTCCCCGAAGTGGTAGGTAGGCAGAGGTTTATCACAATTACATTTCGCTATATTTTGTCCCATATAATAGGGGGCCAGCCTATTGCCTTGCCACTGGGCTTATACGTAAAATTTCAAGACAGAAGAAATTCTAAGTGTATGAGTGGGCGCTACAATGGATTCCTAATTAGAAAAGAAAAGATACATTTATTGGTACAGCACAGAGACAGAGTAAAGATACAAGGCACACAAAAAGTAATAGGTACAAACAATACATAAATAAACAATACCATAAAATACAAAATCATAACAACAACTATTAGTAAATATGTGTGTCGCGGCTGAAACCAAAAGGCGTCCAGTTCAGCATTAAAGCCAGCTCACTAGTTATAGGTACCTGGCGCTGGTTTTCAAATTACTGGTCAACGTAGCAAAGAAACCGCTCATGGCACCTAACCTAACCCAAAAAAAAGGCCTATTTAGACTATTTTTGTCAGGCAATTCTCAGGTCGCCTCTGCTTTTCTTTACTAAAAAGAAGCACGAATGCAAAACTTGCAACGTCTAAATCAGCCTTAATTACAAAGGCTTCTATCGACGGTTAACAGATACAAGTAGTGGGACTGGACAGTCATAAGAACAAGCTGTCATGCCAGTTGTCATGCTATTTACCGGTTCTTTACGCTGCTTTTCCTTAACCAACTGGTAACTTGATTGTGAGCTGTCAATAGCTCGATGAAACGTCGCAGCTACTTTTTTACGATAGCGTTAACTCGTTTTTGCTATAATTATCGCTAAAAGGAATATACATATATACATATAGATCATACCTCTTTTCCGACAGAGGGGTAGGCAGAGACCATTTCCTTCCACTTGCTACGATTCTTTGACTGTCTGAGTCTGACTGTCACCGTGGCGCAGTGGTTAAGGTGGTCGCCTCGCCACTACATCGCCGTGCTGGGTGACGTGGGTTCGATTCCCACACGAGACAAATATTTGTGTGATTCATAGATATTTGTTTCTAGTCTGGGTGTACTTTGTGTCCGTTAGTTTCATGTTTGTAAAGCTCCCCGCGACACAGGGCTTGTTCCCTAGTGCGGGCGTTGTCTTTCTAAAAAAAAAAAAAAAAAAGATTCTGACATACATCTTTGGCTTCTTCAAAATTCATCAGTCTTTTCATGCATTCTCGCCGGTTGAGGGTACTCCTGATCTGTCCCTTCTTTATACATAAAATCATTAAGGGTTATAATAATTATAAAAAAAACTATTTGTCTTCTTTATTTAAATAAACTTAACTCGAGAACAGCTGAATCAATATGAAGGTCCATACGAAGAGAAAAATAGCATTGAAAAACGTTAAAAAAACACAATACAGAGGAAAACATTAATTTATTCATGGAAACCAAATAAATATAGGAATTTGACGTGAATATAACAGCACCAGAATAAAAACAGACTTCACGAATGCACTAACTTCCCAAGCATCCCAGGTTACTGACTTTTAAGATCAATTCGTAAACATATTTTAAACTTTAGTTATTTGTTTTTATGGAAGATAATCGCTTGAACTTTTTTGACAGATCACGATTCAGGTGTTCACCTTAGAAATGCCCATTTTACCTCGTTTACGATGTTTTTACTACTTGAACGTGTGTTTTCATTGGGGCTTTGTTAATCGAATTTTACCTGCGTTAATGGCTCTTAAACCCGAATTTGCTTACGTATGTGCTGCAATAGAAACATAATATAACCTTTTATACCTTTTTTAATTTTAAAAAGTACTACAATTTATTTTTAATTTGACAAGCTAATCTTAGAAAATCCTTTCTCTTAAATGGCTGATCTGTAAAAGGTGAAATTTAGAAAATAGACGTATTTCATAATGTAAGCATATTATGTTGACGATATGGAGAAATTTAAATTTTGAGGTGCGGGATATGGTTTAAAATACTGGTATTATATTTATTAATATGAAAGTAGCAAGTAACTGTTTGGTGATATTCCACAATGACGTAAAGATTGTCGAATACAGAAATGAAATGAGAGAATATTATAGTAGTAAAACTAGTAGTCTGGCAAAAAGTACCTCAATATGATGTTCCTTTTCGCCAGGCATGCCATTCAAGGGAAGAACTTTCGTTTCTCATAAACAATATTTATACGAACATCCAGCTAGGACAATCAAAAGGTAAAACTGTTTCTTAATTTTAAATTGGCCTTTTCCTTCGTAGACAGAGGCCCTTACCAGCCAGTTCAGTTTACATACAGACTAGGCCAAAGGAAGTCTCAATTGAAACAATGCGACATGGTCTTCCGCACCCGTATTCCTCGCAATCTTCGTCGAATGGGTTTGCTTCAATAGCTGATGGCATACATTTGTCCATTGTAAAGCTGCACTTTGAATAATTGTGGTGTTCATGACTCACGCGAATTGTCATGTCAAGATGTTGGCGTACAATGGCTGTAATGGTTTCCCATGGTTTCGAAATTGAATTTTCGGGTCGTTTGGTTTTACGTAAACAAATTGCAGTCACACTTTTGTTAAAAAAAGAAAGTATTTTCTAGCAACATAATTGATTTTGGACACTTTTGAATGTTGTTAGACAGAAAAAGTTTGTATTTTCAGCGTTGGAAACTCCTGTAAGGCACAGGCCTCACTACGAGTGTGTGTTTACACAGGTTTTACTTTCATAAAATTATAATTATATACGATCTTTTAGTATTCGTTTTTTTTTTTCTTATAAATTTATATCGTTATGGGTACAATGTAGCGCTCGCTAATTTAATAACTGAATATCTGTAAATTTAACCTACCTACATTGACAAAAAAATATTTCTGTTTCTGTAATGCTTTAACCTTTTGACCGCTACGTCAAATCGGTATCGCCGTGCCTTGAGTGCCAAGCTTTTAAAATACAGTACATTTTTGACGTGCCATGCCGTCATTGGCGTTGTGAGCACATTTTCATTTTACGTGTATAGACGTCTCTGGCGTTCAAAGGGTTAAACATTTGGGGCGGCTACGCCCATGGACTAGTGTCTTCTTTCATATCGTTGAGTGAATTTAGCTGCCATTAATTCGTCAAAACCGATATCGGTGTCGGACCGGAGTAAAGCCGGCCTATAATAAAGTAACCGCCTTACAATCTCAATGTAGACTGATTTACACGGTCCCAATGAGACGTTGGGCAACAACGAACTGTAGACTTAACCGTTAAGGAACCGGCGAGAGTACAGTTAGCTACAACCTTTATAGCATAGTTAAATCATTACAGACGTACTATATAACTTAAGCAACCTTTACAGCTTGCTTTAATGACTGTTAGTCTAGTATAGACGTTTGGTTGCTACTGACAACGTCGACTATTTTATGCTTGTCCCTAAGCTGACCCAACTGGAGCCAATAACGTTCACAGTGTATCCAAATACGCTTGGTAAGTTTTACCATTTAACAGTAATTCAATTTAGTAAAGATAATTTATTTATGCTGTGGTCTAAATTTAAATATCGATACCAGCTAGACGTAAAATTATTTGAGCAACAGCTTTGAAAAATAGTAATAGCGAATATTGCTTATGGAAGCTTTGGATGTGAAAAATGTAGAATCATCGCGCGTTCTTTTAAAATTTAATTTACACGCAGTCCCCGAAATTAAATTGACTATTTATGGATCACATTCCAAATTTCCACGATTATATAAGGAAAGTTTTAAACCTACATAATTAGTTGTTCCCATTCATGCAATTAACGAATATCTACAATAAAAATCAATGGGTAATTAATTACTTACGTAAATGCGTTTCGAAAAAGTTGATAACCGTAAATACTTATTGGATAATCGTTCCATAATATCTCGATTTTGAACAACCAAGGTCGACGTCGTTTTTATACTGCAATTGCTTTTCTCCTTTTATATCGAGACTTCGGTGCATTACTAAAGGTCGATGGAGTTTTGCAATCAGTTGAAATGCATTTTTCTACTATAAATGGTAATCTATTTATTTTGGCGAAAGTACGTCTCGTTGTCACAGTATTTCTTACCATTTAAGTGGCAAACAGGCACATGGTATCCTCTGATCAAAAACACGTAGTATCTATGAGTTAAGTAAGACTTTCTTGCCAGTTAGCTCTTCCCCGTCAGAGAACTAGTTGTAGGAAAATCGTCTCACAATATTTTTCGGATTACCTATTACATTGTTAACTTATGGCTTCTATCAGAGTTACTTTCTAAACTAGATGAATAAATGAGATTTCATGAGCCCTATTTAATATGAAGTCTATGGTTTTAATTCAACGTTGAGGGAGTCTTAAAAGTACTTATGAAACTTTTCAAAATACTTTTAGTTTAGTTAGAGAGAGTTTTCATAAATCAATTCAATTAGCAAATAAGTATGTCATAAACAACACAAATGTAATGAAAAACAACAAACTAGTTCATGTTTCTTATAAATTAGGGCCGCAGTTTATTGCTTCCACAAATTACCATAACGAATGGCTCTTAAACAAATCAAATTGATTAGATGACTCCTCAATTACGGGGTCGATTGGGGGAGCTACTGATTTGGGAAATGCTCTAGAAACTATTTTTAGAATACAACAGTTTTCTATCACATCAAAATGCAGCCTTCTAGCCAAATTAAAAATGACCGCGTCTTGTTTTTCTGCAACGCTTAATTTATGTGAAATAGTCATAATATTAGGCGTTGATAGATTTGAATTAAACCACTTCATCATGGCTTCAATTTGGAAGTCACAGTTCTACTTTAAGCTGAAAAAAGAAACACTTAAAAAATTCACGTCCGGTTATCTCTTTGTAAGTTCGTTTTTATCCAAACACAATAGCTACTGTTTTCGGCTGCATCCTCTGACCTGATGAACTATAAACCCATATTTTACAACAAACAATACAGAGTTGTTATCTCATAAAATATAAATACAAACATTCACAGGTGTGTATCTATCTATTGTTAGACAACAATAGGAGTACAATCTCTTCACGACATCCTTTAGATTGAAGAACCGGTTCGTTAAAACTGGCTTATTCTATTACTGCGTGCTAAGATCAGTAAACAAACAGTCTTTTTTTTTAAATGGAAAACCGTTTAATGTAGAATTGTTTTGATATAGCTAATGCTGCGTAATAAACCTCAAGTAAATAGGGCTCAAATTTGGGTAACGCGGTTTATCATCATACTCTTCTAGTGAATGCGATGTGAGTCATCAAATTCTTAACAGTCTGATGAGTCTTTGGGCAGCTCTACTTCTGGTGTTTTAAGTGCGTTAATCACACCGAAATCCTCAAAAAGCGGTAAGAAATACTAAACGAAAACTAACTGTACTTGTGATGTACTTCCTTAATTACAAATGGCGTATCACACTATGTAGGACGATTGACATTCATTCGGTAGCGTTATTATTATTTTTATTAAGTGAGCAGGCTTGATGGCCGTTTGCCGTTGTGGAGTATTTGGCGCCAATTTACTGTCATGGCGTCGTTAATATTGAATTTGTTGTTATGGTCTCGCTCGACTATTTGTTCAGCAAATGTTATGACAACGATGTCAATGGATATTATATTATTGGTTGATAGTATTGGTTGATTAATTTGTTGTTAGATTTTAATTAAAAAATGTATAAAATTCCTCACCGCTTTTTTTGGTAAGTATTGCTATTTGGATCATGACATAAAGGATAGATTTTTAAGCAATTGAAATTAGCGTATGTGGTAGTTTGCTATTGAAAATGAAGTCAGCATGTGCGCTTCTGGCACTATGCGTCGAAAGAAAAAAAAAATATTTCAAAGATCTTTGAGAATCAAGTTTCAGATACTTACACAGTACAAGTGTGTCGTCAATATAAGTCAAAATTAATATGGCGAGCATTTCCTATCTAAAATGTAATGTTAGTGTATGACTTCATTATTTTGCTGTTGCAACTATTAATTGCATTGCACTATAAGTGGTGTAAAGATTGTTATTGGCTAACAACTAATCAAGTACCTTTTGCAATTATAATCTAGAGAGCATTTGATAGTAAGAGTAACCAATGTGTAAGTCTGTAGTTGGCAGGGATCGGATATTATAATGTATACAGACATCGCGCGCGGTCTCGTCCGCGTGTTAAGTCGGTAAAATATAGCATAAAATATGTTATTCTAGGCTATAATTTTATTCTGTGTTCTAAATTTCATACAGATCGGCATGATAAAGTGACAAACATCCATACAAAAATTTCGCATTTAATAAAATGGAAGAATTAATATTATACAGGATGCAAACATATTGCATAGGTACCTAATTTACTTATTTTATTAAAGCAATGGGAGTTGGGACATGTTATTGTTCTCTGCGGTCCCTGTTTGTTATCAATTCCTCTCAAGCGCTGATAACTCATTAACATAATGAAATTGTGAAATTATTTGTGAAGTCATTCTGTAGCTACGAATATGATTTGAGCTATTATTTAGCGTTCCAGTAATTGTCCGTGTGTGTCTTTTTGTCATTGACATGATTAATTATATTTTATTATTTATGTAAATGAATTTTTGTATAATTCATACAAGTTATGGCAACTTGTATGAAAAGAAATAATGAATGACTTAACAATTTCATTAATAATATAGCGTGTTAGAAATTTTAATTCTGGATTCATATTTTTGTATTGAGTTAATTAGTCGGAATTACTAAATCGATCATTGCACTGTCGGAAACGAATGATACCGACAGTTACTTCATCGATACCATGCATGAACAATTCGAAGCGTGAAAGTACACAATAGAATAGTGTAGGAAAGTGCGTTCATACGCGTTGTGTGTGAGGCACTTAGCCAATTTATAGAAAGTCGTAAGTTGCTACATCAATTAAATTGTAATATTAGAGCATTGGCATTGCCACGGTGTTTCCGATCAGTCGTTTTTTACCCGATTGTCAGGACGGGCATTGTTTTTCGCGCGTATCTTGTATGTTTGTAAATTTCTTGATTCCCACGAATCTTCCCAACGGCTGTATGGATTTTGACAATTAGGGTATCGTTAGATTCGTCTAGAAAACCCAAGTGTCCTTAGATAGGTTTTAAGAATAAAAAGACTTAAACGGCGGGCTTTTGACGCCATATTGTAAGTTAATTTTTTTTTTTAACCAAACCTATCGAGTTTGGCCTCAAAATAAAGAGAATCAAAAGGAGATTACATATATTCAAAAAGAGATTATACATAATTGAATGGTTCCGAATTGTAAGTAGTTCTATTATTTTTTTTAACCAAACCTAACGGGTAGTGTATCAAAATAAAGGGAATCAAATGGAGATTACAAATATATACATATATGTTATGTATTTAAATTTAATCAGGTATAATAATATTACAATAATTTTACGGTCTTTTTAGTGCGTTGCTCTCTGTTTTTTGCAGTCGGGTTATTACATTTTTTAAATTATATTTACTTGTTTATTATAATTATTAGTCACAGTGTAAGCCATCAGTTGGTCGAAAGAAAAGCCGTTTGATGTAGTAAGCGGAGATGTATATTATATAGGAAATCAATTGCTATAAGATTATTTTATAGGAGGCTTGCGGTGTACGTGGGCTCGCTGTTTTACTTGGGTACGTACTACCGAATAGTGCCGAACTGACCCGACTATCGTTCGTTGTGAGCGCGCGCAGCTCGCCAGCCTCACTGACATTCGTAAATAAAAAATATATATAAACCAAACCATAAACAAATACAAATGAGGTTATAGGCCTCTTGATAAGGCTCGCGTCGCTTACACACAGTGTATTTCAACAAACTCTTTTAAAATAGGTACCTAATATTTATATAAGTAAAATAAGCTTCCTACGGTGTGTGATTCCTAATAATGCCGTAGTATATGGATGCCTACAATACCAGAGACATCACGAGCGCGTTGCCAACCATACAAACGCCTTCCCTCTCCGCTGAGCTCTAGATTACAAACCAGTAACATAACGCTAGTGTTCTTATGGATGTGGTCTTCTATAGAGCGAAGGTAGGTTTCCCAGGCAAGTGGCTCAATTTAAGTCGGGATTACCCACTGTATAGTAAACACACGCATGTGAGAAATATATCAAAAGGAAATACGAAATGAAAATCTATTTCTAATCGCCGATTCGTTTCCAAGCAAATCATTAGAATATGTAAACACGTATGCAGTACAGTTAGAACTTCGCATAAAAGATCTAGTTCTCTAAGCCAGTTCTTAGAATACTAATTTCTAGTAATACCAGTTAACTCTAAATATTGCGAGATGGATCGTGTTTTCTCACGACAGCGTCGCTGTACTCATTTGCATGCATGTAAGGACATTAATTGTTGGGCCACCTACTAAGTTTATTTATAATTATCGTATTTTGTACATTTTAGCCTATAATGTAATGGAAGGAAAATTGATTTAAGGATGACAGTAATATGGTTCTAAATTGCTTGATTGGCTGTTAATAAAAATTTAGTGCTAGTTTTCTAATTGCCGTGATGAAATTAAAAAAAAAAATCAATGTTAACGTCTTTAAAATGAGATCAATCTTCTGTGTTTCGCCTAAAGCTACAATTTTAAAGTTATAAATTATTCATATATTGAATTACTTAATTATATTTCGTATTATATCACGTCCGACAATAAATTATGTACCATTTTTGAAACGCGATCCTTTGGTCTTTTCACACTAACACTTCAATATTAATTAAAAGTGTAACAACTGCTTGTTAAGGCGTAACTAGTCGCCAATGACCTTGAGAGTATGGGTGGAGCTTAGCTTATTTCACTGCATATCCCCGGTCCTTTGCCAACTCGCGCACACTATAATACAATGGTCACAGAATAAGCGTAAACGCAGACATGCGCTTCTAGCTCGGCATTTTTACCTACGATTCCGGAATAACAGTTTTAAAATTGGTATTTTATTTTGTATAGAGAGTTTAAAGGACTCGTGTACACAATTATTTGTTTGCCAATATTTTTATGTATTGAGATTTTTTTAATTTCAATGTTTTGCTTTCGGTATTTATGTAAGTACTTACATAGTTTTATTGGTACTTATTTATTATTAGTATCGAAGATAATTATTTTATCTTGTAAATTATAATTAAATAAATAACTATTTTAACTTACTTTTGTATTAAAAAAAATATTTACCTATTTTCATTGATGAATTTAATGTTTTGTTTACAACACTTACTTTGTAATTACGTTATAAACTACTATTATAAATTGTAAACCATTTTATTGGATCATTTGAAATATTTTGTTTGAGAATATAGCTCGCCGAACTGATGGCCGATGGGGCAAAAAGATTACTCCTTCTAAACGGTTAGGAGGAGTAGTCGTCAGAAAAAAAAAATAAAATATTAAAGTTCATAAATATTTGCACAAAAGGTTTAGGCACACAGCGAGAAAGACGTGACGGCTCTGCGTGACACCTTAGATTTATTTACTCGTCCCGCCGCGCTCGCTGTTTGTGTGTATATTATACCTGTAAGCACTATATTCAGTCGATAGTAAAAATGGAGCAACGAGCGACACAGCCTTCCCGTCTGAAGGCTAACGCCTGTCTGCCGCCCGCGCCCGCGTAGAGCACCTTTGAATTTCTAACGTACAGAAATCGTATTATGGCCTATTTTCTTAAGAAAATATTGATCGATTTACATATGCTATGTTCAGATTAAAGTAAATTTTGCCACCAATTTATCAGTGTAAAAATAATTTCAAAGTATAAAGCCGTTTTAAAGTTTTAGGGATTTTAAGATAAAATATATCTCAACTTAAAATATTTTTTGAGGCAAAAGTATTAGTCGTACGAAAATTTCATATGTTGAAAATGTAGTAGATAGATCAATTATCAAAATATATTTTTTTCAAATTTTTCGAACAAGTCGTTTAGGAGGAGTAGGCTTCAGAAAAAAGCCGTTTTTGGTGCAAAACCGAGGGAAGGCCCTTAAACCGCAAATTTTATCGTGAGTGAGGTCAAGAACTCATGTCTAGTCGTATTGAACGCTGACTCACTACTGAACACTGATGCTTAAAACGTCGCAACATAACCACGCTGCAAACTAACTTAATCCTTATCTCTATTATACATAAGAACGAACTTGATACAACTCCATAAGAGAATTGATATATAAAAAGCAACTTAAACTTTAATTTAACTTGATAAGGTTCAATATAATATGCAGCAATTTTGTTTGCGATACAGGGCCCGACTTGCTACAATTAGTTGCATTCGCAACTTATACTTGCATCTAAAAGTAGCACTTGGTGTAAACGCCATCTTTAGTTAGCATTTAGCATAATAAAGATGGTTCGTTTTCTCCGGACGAAATTGATTTGCACCGCTTATAAGGAGTGACGTGGAAGTGAAGTGGGCCGGAAAAGCTAAGACAAGCATGGTAAAGTCTTCCTGTTCCTGTAATTAAAGAGAAATTGTTGTGTTCCGTGTGATTTTGTTATAGATTAGTACGAATTTATCGCAATTATACGGTCTGCATCTAAATAACTTCTACTATGTTATTTAAATGAGTTTGGCAAATATATTGGTGAAAGCTCGATGTTTTTCCTGTAATTGCAGCCAACCGCGGAACCTGTCCTTTATTGACGACATCATTGATGAACTTCTGTAAACGAGTATTAACAACAAGAAATTATATTCGGCGGACCCTGTATCGAATGTTATTATGTAGCCTACCTTTGGTGAGACTAACACTATTTGTGGCCCATGATAGATAGCAGGGGCAGTCTCCTCATCAGTTTGTCTGCCGTACAACAACACTGTTCATCGTCATAGGAGTGCGTCAACGACAATTAAAAATTCACAACACAATTTTTTTTATCAAAAACCTCATTCGTCAGTAAATTTAAGATAAAACCTTCATAGAAGATAACCCACAAACCATAGCTTGGTCATAGTAATCTCATTACCTAGTTTTTGGACACAGAATCTACATTATCTTTCGGTTCAATTGTCAATGCAATAGTGGCCTGATTGTGGCAACACTTTCCCTTCTAGAGGTCGGTAATAGTAAATTTCGCAGGTGTTCAATCTATATCAAATTGCTTCATGGTTTGATAGTAATTTAGTATGGCAATAAATTCGAATGTCTGCTGGTAACGTGTAGGTATGGGAATTGAAAGGAAGGATTTTTTTTTTATTCTACATACCTCTACTTAAGGTTTTATTTATTAAAAAAAGGACCATGCAGTTAGATACTAAAAATAATATTCTACCACATTCATACAGCGCCATCTAGTCCCAAATTAAGCAATTATATTTGCTTGTGTTATGGGTACTAAACAACTGATATACTACTTAAATAAGTTTTTTTTTGTAAATACATACATATTATAGATAAATTACACCAGACCAGACACGGAACAAACCTTTATGCTAATCACACAAAGATTTGTCCTGGGTGGGGATCGAACCCACGACCTCAGGCTTAGCAGTCAGGGTCACTAACCACTAGACCAACAGGCCAGTCAAAGATGCTGGTTTGCTGGTGTTATCTACGCTAGAAGTTATCAATGTACTACTACATAAATATACACTAATGAATGGTAACCACAGGCTTTTATGTTCGAAGCTTGCTAAGTTAAATATCATTTAACACTACACCATTTCAACCCGTGGGTGTCGTATAAGAAGACTAGGGGAGTAACTATAAGCACAGAAGGGCATTGCGAGAAAAGGAAAAATCTAATCAAACCCTGTGCCAATCCGCCTGGCCAGCGTAGAATAGTAGGCTAAATACCTTCTAATAACTTTGGATGAGACCCATGCCCAGCAGTGGGACGTTTATGGGTTGTATTTATGATATTATGTCAAAGGTAGAGTAAAACACAATCAGAATCAATACTTCACAACTAGTTATTATAATTTTAGTCTATTTTGCATCAAATGGAATGGGGAAATAAAGCCGATCACGCCTACGTACGTAACATTAAATAAGCTGTATTTACTAACCTATTTATACACAACTTTTATCGAAAATAAACCATATCTAAATTGCTATTTATCTGGTAAGAAAACAGAGCATGAAGATAATAATAGTAAGTAATAATTTCGCAAAAAGGAACTTTCGAAATGGCGCGCGCCGCCGCCGTGTTGATTGTGGCGCCTACACACATCCTGTGATCACCATTGATACATTTATGTGCTGGTTATACGGTACGACACGACGGATGCAGCGATCGAAATAGAAAACATAACTTATAATTAAATAATGTTTGTATAGATTTCTTTTGGTCGTAGGAAAATTTGCTAACACTACTTTACTTTTCGGATAATCTGTTACATTCTTAACTTGTGACTTTCATAAGTGTTACTTTGTAACCTAGATGAATAAACGAGATTTTATTTCATTTTCTTAAATAATACGACCCAGCTGAGCTTTTGAAATACATACTGCTTGTACTACTTGCTGACTTATGTCCATCACGCAATGGGATTAAAATATTAAATGCCGAACACAGTAGTCTTCTTCAGTATTCTTCCTTGAAAATGCCAAATACTCAGAAGGATCTCTAAATTATATTATTTCACCTAAATTAAATGAATAGACCTTTATGTTAAATATTCTTATTCAAAAGTCTGTCTTCGGTCGTGTCGTGGTTTAAAAACATACTATCCTCTCCGATTTTTTTTTTTTTTTTTGATTGACTGTCACCGTGGCGCAGTGGTTAAGGTGGTCGCCTCGCCACTACATCGCCGTGTTGGGTGACGTGGGTTCGATTCCCACACGAGACAAATATTTGTGTGATTCATAGATATTTGTTTCTAGTCTGGGTGTACTTTGTGTCCGTTAGTTTCATGTTTGTAAAGCTCCCCGCGACACAGGGCTTGTTCCCTAGTGCGGGCGTTGTCTTTTTCAAATAAGAATAAGATAAGATTTACTATGCGTTTCTAAACGTGCATTGCATGGAAACGGGTGTATTAGTTGGTAGAGGCTGAAGAATGTAATTTACTAGGTTAGTGCTTATCTTGTAGGATCAAGACTACAAATACTGACTTAGTAAAATGTAGTTCATGCGCTGGACTGGTTTTGATATTTGAGTTTGTTTTGACACGTCCTTCTTGGGTGCGGTTGCAGACTTGGACCGATTTAAGCAAAAATGATCCAATCAATACAAACCTCATTTTGAGATATTTGACTTTAAAATTCATTGGTGATAACAGACACTGTTTCTAAGTAAGCAAACAATTAGTATTTTATTTTTTTATCAATTTGACTTTGTATTTAAAACAGTAAACGATAACCCCGATATAGTTCACACTGAAATGAAATGAAATCTCGTTTATTCATCTAGATTGCAAAGTAACACTTATGAAAGTCACAAGTTAAGAATGTAACAGGTTATCTGAAAAGTAGTTTGCTGACCAGTTGACTTGTTTATAAACTTTAATAACAGGTGCTTTAGTTTTGTTTTAAATTTTTGTTGTTTATTAATAGATCTGAATTGAAAAGATTGATAAATGTTGAGAAAGCAAAAAGTGTCAAAATGCAAAAATTGGAAGGAAATAGTCTCTGTCTACCCCTCTGCAGCTCTGTTAGAATGTATGTATGTAAAAATTAAATAATATAATATTTAATAATATATTTTTTGGAAATTGATGAATTTCCTTGTTGCCTGTGGTTAGGTAAATTGAATTAAATTATATTTAACGAGTTTATGTAAAACAATGTTATTCCTGGAAATAAGTTAATTAGAAGTGGAATTTAACTGTTAGATAAATCCAATTATAACGTTAACACATAATTTATTTCCGATACTAAAGCAAAAAAAATCGCCAATAGTTTCTAAGAAAATAAAGATTTTGAATTTGTTTTAATATTAAAAGTGCTACATATACATAATACAGATTAGTAAATGTATTGGTATTGTGTAAGAAGTACCTAATAACGAAATTTAACTATTCGCATTAAATACTAATACTTTTTAATAATGATACTATCACATGAATTATTTAGCTTTAAGAGGTATTATTGGTCTGGCCAGCGTGGTATAGTAAGCTAAATTTCCTCCACATTCTTTGGAGGAGACCCGTGCCCAGCAGTGGGACGTTTATGGGTTGAAATGATGATGATGACGATGAAGAGGTTTTATTAAATGTCCATAACATAAATATCATCAACATAATATATTTTTTTAGTTTAGATAAACGAAGATAAACTTTACTGGCATATCTATTACATAGAACCAAAGTCTTCAATATTTAAAAATTCATTACTTAGGCTTACCACTTGTAATAAAAGTCAATTCCAAAATGTATTACGCGTATTTCCAATTTACAATGAAACCTCATTCGATTGCGTAATGACTAACACCTTTGCCTTTAACACAATCATAAAAAAAAAATAATCGCGTGAAAATGATTCATCCATTCATAGCTCACCGTAAACGCACGTGTTTGTAATGAGAATTGTACAAGAAACCTACGACCTTCTTGGTTGCTTTTAAATTATTTCGTTTATGAACGTAGACAGTGTTGTTATTATTTTTAACCGTACAGGGTTTTTGAAGCTGGGGTCCAAACGTACTAAATTATAATCTTAACTTATTAGGATTCAGTGTTAATAGAATGCGTGATTAGTTTTCTACGCGAACGAAGTCGCGGGCACAGCAAGTAAATGAAAAAATTGAAAAGAGAAATAATAAAATTGATAAATGTAAGTGATTTTTCATTTATTTATGGTACAGACAGATGGAGTGGTGTGATGTGAACTACAGAAAATTTTGGAAAACCCTGATCTGTATATATATATATGTATTAAACTTAACAATTGTAAGTTTGTATATATAGTTACCATATTTTAAGTGTATTTAAATTTCAATATATTGTTAGCGGTTAGAAATATATTACTATAAAATATCAATTTCGAAATAAATACAAAACAGATACTTATATAATTTTGAATTGACAGTTATGAACACTATACTCGTCCTTATCGACGATACGTGACCAAGGCATTGAGTATACATACATCCTCAATTTTTCAACGTTATGATTGCAAAGCCACGCGACCACGACCTATCGAAATCGTGAAACGAACGCGTCGAATTTGCATTTCGAATTGTTTACACGAGCGCACTTGTCCCACACTAGTCGTGATTTCCGAACGCAATTGACCGTATGACAGGTGCACTAACGTTCTGAAACATGCGTTTCGTCTGACGCTTTATATCCTGGAATTTGTAACGTTTGGGAACTTTTAAAAATGTAGAAATTTAGAAATGACAAACAATTGTTAATTGATTCAAGATCAAGCGGGAAGATTGTCGTCAATGACTGGAATTGTTAAATAATTCCTCATAACAATGGTTTATTGGGAAATATGATATTTCCATGCCAAAAATCGTCATCAGCCTGTTATACAGTTTTCAATTAATTCTTCATCCATCTCTGGCTTGCCGTATCCAGTTGCTGCATATTACAAGTCGTACCCCATCTGGCCAGCAGTGCTCTACTAATCAAGAACTGTAGATTACAAACGATTCTAAAATTAGAAGCCTTAGGTGCGTTTTCTTGTAACCTTTTCACGGTTAGGTACCTTACAATCTGTCTAAATTACATACTTAAAAATATTTTTTTTATTTATATCAAGATTAGTTAAATGTATGTATAACAATATATCATGTCACGGTCTGTTTATTAAAATAATTGCTGCAGAATTTTGATTAGATTTTTCTAAGCGATAGTGTACATCTATGTTTTTAATTGCGAGCTTGTTTACTCAGTCATCAGATATCCTTTAGTTTTTTTTTTTAAATGGCAAGGGTAACAAGGCCGTTCGGCCAGTTCACTTTCTCGTGTTACGTAAAGTACGACCTTATAGCACTCTACGATGTCTGTGGTCCGAAACTGTTTGAGATTTTATTGCCCTATCAAAGTTAAAAAATGACAACAGTCTCGTATATTTCTTTATAAAACTTTTCTTATGCATTTATAGACATTATAATTAACGATAGTAATATGTAACCCGATCTCTCTCCTATTATTATTAAGTAAAGGATTAGGTACTTTATTAGCCTATATTATGATATTGGATGAATATTGTGGATACTGTGTCTCAAGGCTCGCGGTGTTTAATGGTTTGTAGTTTAAATTTTTCTGAATAAACATCTTCAGCGTTTTATCGCAAAAAATTGTGCAGCTTTATAGTCTGTCTTTCTATCTTCGAAGTTTGAACAATCAGCATTTGAATTGAGAATGTTCTGACCGTTTATTTTTATCACAATAGAGATATTGTGATAAATTATTTTTCTCCAAAGATTTTCTCATTTTAGATATTATTATCTATCTAAAATTCGCGGCCCTATCGCGGCCGCTCTAGTATAAACGTGAAAGTATTGCATAAATGTGAAACGCAACTGTCATGTGGGGCTCGCTGTTCCGAAAATGGCTCATGCAACTACATCTCGCTTTTTGGGGTAGGCTCGCGGAAAATGTTACGACAACATGACGACGCAGTGACCAACCAAGTAATACCTACCTAATACAAAAAATAAAGGTTTGGAATTAATTAAACGAGCATAATTCAATGCTTATAATAACAATTTAGTAGTGGGACAATATACAGACTAAAAAGGGTTGGTTACAATAAAGTGCATTACCCTAAATGTACGTCAGTGGCTGCGGTTGTTGTTGCATGGGGTGAATGTTCTCACCAAACCGCAATTACTAACACTTTGTTCCCATTCTTGATGGACACATTATTGTTGCCTATTATGGAGTTTTCCATTGAGAAAATTTACGGAAAAAATACGCCACAGATGTATGTTTTATAGCCTCCTGTTTGTATATTTCAAATAGTTTGTATGAATTCGTTAAAGAATCTATTTGTATTTATCTCAAGGTGCTTCTGAAAAAATCTAAAAATATGTTTCCTAAGGAACTCTTTAATGAACCCTCGGATAGAAAGTCCTCGAAAAATTCAAATACTTATCTCTTTTATTTATAAACCCACCAACCTTTTCGGTCCCGTGCGGAAATTGAATCTGTTGTATGTGCCGCTTTCTGAACGGTCATCTTAAACAACATAAAACTGATATTTTAAGAGGATATCATACTTATTTTACATTCATCTATTTAAAACTTCCAACGAAATTTCCTTTGCATTTGAAGTCGCTCTTCGCTTAAAACATCAGAGACATTAATAGTACGTGTATAACTTTTTTTTCACTCCCGTATTAGGCCGAAGCCCGACTTGCTCAAGACACGATTCTCACAATGGGAGGAAGTTCACAGACTGTGCGTCATCGCGCGTAAAAAAAGTTAAAAAAGGGCGCGAACGCATTCGATATTTGTTTTTTTATGGCGGGTTATTGATATAACATATCACGTGTAACATTCGAATTCCGAATCCAAACGTAGATGTTTATTAAAAGTATAACGATTTGGGTGAAATGAAGCGGTATATTTGTGTCTATGGCGTGTTAGTGGTCAGTTATGATTAATTCTAAATGTATTTACAAATTCTGTTTAATCGTAAATTATCCCCATTAGTGAATACTTTGTCTTAAATTTTATTTGTAAAGTGAGAGTCATCTAGTCCAGATTAAAATAAAATAAATCGGTGTGAAGTTCAGAAATTGTCCTTTTAAACGCACTCGCCTTTAGTGAAATTATAATTTAGCTGAGTAATAATTAAGCTCCATCGCAAATACGTCAAGTATGAGTTTAATTACTATGTCGACTACTGACCCCATTTTTGTTCTAGTTTCTATTCCATTCTATGTTTACAGACCAACGACCATGAATAGGGCTCTAAAAGTCACATGCCATTGACCTTTTGCAGCTACACCCTAAAGTTGATATACCATCGCTTTGATCTTTATTACAACAGTATAAAGTTAAATTTAGCATAAACCGATGGTAGATAACGAAGTGTTAGGGTTGGCTGGTTGTCAAAAGTGCAGGACAATGGGTGTTTCGCGTCATACGACTGCATTGGAGGGTTACGGCCTGATGCAAACGATTCTTATGTAAAATAATCCTTGAATGTGTTTAGGGGGACCTTGTGAAAAACCCAACGTTTAAGGCCCGAATTCTATCAAGCCAGAGACAAGAGTTGTGTTTACAGAACCGATAGAAATCATCTAGGTACTTGTTTACCAATACAGGAGTCACAGGTATAGCATAAGAATTTATGATTCATATATTTTGTTGTTGAAGTAGTATTATTTTATAGTTTCCTTAAAGCAAATAAACAGGCAAGTAAATAAATATTTTATTAATCTGTCAACTGTCAAGGTCAGCTAAAGTATAACTTTAAATTATAACATCTGGAAACTACCAGTGGAATGATAGATATCTAATTCGTCGCAAACACTTCACCTCGAAGTCATTATTAAATGACTCAATATTTACAACAATTCTAAGAAGATGATGCATATTTTTAATAAATTAAGTATTTTATACACCTCTGCAAACATGTGTATTCCGCGATGCAGCCATGAATCACTCAGTCAACGGAAGGATGTTTGTTTTGTATCAGATTAGCACTATTAACGTATTATGCACTAATTATTTCTACATCCGTAGTCCGTACATAGCAAGGTTAATAGGCTTATAGTGTTTATTATGTAAATAGAACATTTATTGCTCAATGTATACGACAGAATCTAGTCTCAGGTGGACTGGAGACTAAATTTTATCGTGTACATCAGCTTATATGAGTAGACCTAGTCAATGTCTAAGCTATGTATATTATAATAATAATATTCAACCACATTCACACAGCGCCATCTAGTCCCAAATTAAGCAATTATATTTGCTTGTGTTATGGGTAGGTACTAATACTAAACAACTGATACACTACTTGTATACATTTTTTTTTTTGTAAATGCATATATATATTAGAGATAAATTACAACCAGACACAGAACAAACCTTCATTCATTCATACTTCAAAGATTTGTCCTGGGTGGGCGATCGAACCCACAACCTCCGGCTTAACAGCCAGGGTCTCTAACCACTAGACCAACAGATCAGTCATTATATATATTTATATATTAGTAGCAATGATACTGTATGTTAAAAAAGGTGATTAGTAGCTATACGAAATGAGGAATGCAGGTTTTGTCCATTTGAGACTAAATTCTATCGTGTACACTTATATGGAGAGTGACTAGGCCTAAACTATTTACGTCTTTGTTCAGCCGTTATGGAGTTACGGCTGTAAGCCATAACTGCATAGGCGCGTTGCTTCAGTTTCCGTAAACATGCCCTTTCGTCATCTTGATGGTAATTGTACTGAGCTTTTGTAACTGTGTTAGTTAAACAAAGCTGTATTAGTAATATTACACAATATATTAATAGCATTACTGATTGGAGAGAATAATTGTTCGGAACTTGCTTGTGTTTTTTAGGACTTTTTGTAAATATCTTACTTTGAAATTCTTGGTTACTCAAATAATTTGTGTTGCAGCAAAACTCGTATGTCGTCAAAAACAGTCGAGTAGAAAAAAACAGTTTTTTTCTTGTCCTGAAAAGTTCCTAATATGCACATAGCAGCTTTGGCAAGCGCACCGACGATGTATGCTTAGATAGGAACTTTTTTTTTGACCTCATCCGTTATTATCGAATTGTGAACCAAAACTATTTGACGTCCTTCTGTAAATAGACAGTTTTGTAATCAAGATCCTATCAAAATTTTCTCCAAAAAAGTTCTCTACTGCTACTTTTGTACAATGATATAACAGGATACCTAAAAAAAAGCTTTAAAGTTCAGGCATAAATATGTAGAGTAACAATACAATTTCAAATTAAATAATATAAAAGCAAGCATTGTCCAAAAGTCCATTATGTTTACGATATTTTCTCTTAAATAGGGGCTCCTTATACAAGTCGATAACACTGCGGGCGTAACTTTATACTACACTATTAAAATTTTATGAACAAAAGAAATATCCCACAGATTTTTAACAAAGTGTCTCATATTTTATTTTTTATCGATATCGATAAAACAATCATGCAGCAATCATCAGCAACCCATTAAGTCCCACTGCTGGGCTCGGGTCTCCTCTCCTCTATCTAGGGAGCTGAAAGGGTTTAGGCCATAATCCACTCACGCTGGGTATTCCACAAAGTAGAATCCACATTGGTACTGCCGGTCAGGATCGAACTCGGACCGCGTGATTTGCACGCCGGTCCCTTGTCCATTCAGCCACCATCGCTTCAATCGCGACTCTTGTTCCAGAAGGCTACTATTTGTTCATAACCCTGTAGAAGACCCGACTTCATCAAACCAGAGACGAAATAAAAAGAGAGATGTACTTATTATATTTTATACAATTGACCAAATAATGTATCTGAAATTTACATGAACAAGCTTGCAGCCTACCTGAATAATGTATTACGAAGTATTTACATAAACACACAATTATTCTCCCAGTATTAGGATGTTTACTCCCAAAACAAAACTATCAAATGTAAGCAATAACTAAGAAGAATTTTATACAAAAAGGATTATCGCGAAAGGCGAGGTAATGCAGGGGTTCTCAACTGTTTTACTGAAAGATTGTAACCAAAAGGCCTGCTGCAGGCTCTGCTCAGCAATTCAAGCCCGAATCCACCAAATCAGAAACAAGACGTGAATACAGAAGTGTTTTAAACAATCAATATAACTTTAATTATAATTAATTACAAATATGAGCATACGTATGTTACATACGTATGCTCATATTTGTATTGTATTGTATACCTACCATAGACCTACAGTAGGTCTATGGTAGGTATACAATAGACCTACATAAAAAATCGCTTGAAAATCGATTCAGTTGCAATCATTAATGCTTTTAGTATGCGTCATACATAATACTTAGGGCCTTTATCACCACCTTCAAATATTATAAGTGTCTAATAAACTACTTGAGACTTTTTTGACAGATTTTATATGAAAAATACGTCAAAATTGTGTCAAGTAAGTTTCATATAGGCTATCTAGCACTTATTTGCCAGTGGTAAAATAGTCACTTATTATACTTACTATAGTGAGAGTTTCTTATATCGGTGTTAAGCTCATGATATCAGTCGTATGCTTATCATCAGCAAGTCGTAAAAGTTGCTAACGGAAAGGTTTACAGTTGTCTCTATAAATAAACGATGGGTTGACAACCTTTATGTCATCCTTATCTGTCGATTCTCATAATATTGCATTTGTTTTATGACCTCGATGGCATAGCAGGATTGATTGCCGGGTTGGGTTTTGGTTTTTTCAGTTGTTAAATTGTCAGTATTCGGCCTAACAGCTAGCCCGCTTTTACATGGGACCTAACTGTCTTATAATTACAAACCTTACCATAAGTTGAAACGTTGAAAAGTTCTTATTATGATGAAGACATTTCTTTTTGTCAAGCCTTGTGCGGATAGGAAGGGAGGTTACAAACATACAATTAACTGATACACAGACTCAAAACAACTACTTATTGCCGTCACAAAGGTATGTAGCGATCAATCCCGATCTGAATTGTATAATAGGTAAAACCCATTTACCCGCCGCCGGTATAGACGGCTACGGTAAGACAAAAAGTAAACAAATATTGTTGTAGTATAAAAAAAGTCCACCGTTTTGTCTTTTTTTTTTATAACACCTATCTAAGTACACTTGGGTTTTTGAGAAGAATCTAACGATACCTTAATTGTCCAAATCCATCCAGCCGTTTGGAAGCAATGTGGGAATAAATAAATTTACAAGCATACATGATACGCGCGAAAAACAATACCCGTCCTGTCAGACTAGACCAACAGGCCAGTCAAAGTTTAAGGGTTAATATTACCCTAATAATATACCCTACTATTAATATACCCTAAAACTGACTTAGAAATAATTGAGAAACTGGCACATAATTTTGTTGTGGTACTTGTTACTCCGGTTACCCTTTGATTGGCGTGTTGGTACGCGTAATCACTTGCATGAGAGCATTTAAGTCATTTAAGGAGGTTTTATATTGTTAGCATAATTAATTGATTCGCTTTTTATTTATACAAACTTCAGGCTAGCATGACACGTGAACGAATAATCGGGATATGTTAAACCTAGCCTTTGTTGTTCAGCTGAATAAGCTATATTACTAGACAGTTCCGTCAAAATCGAGTCAATACTTTTGAGAACATCATTTCTGCATTATAAACTGACGGGTTTGAGGTTAGAGCAAAGGCTATTATTGAAAAGTTATTTTCCAGTTCCAGCAGATCTTTTTTTACGAATTGCAAAACCATGTCTCGTTTTAAAAATGTAGACTTGGTTTTAAATTTTGCAAGAGTTGTAAGGTGTATTTACCCGACTGTCAGGACGGGTATTGTTTTTCGCGCGTATCTTGTATGTTTGTAAATTTCTTTATTCCCACGAATCTTCCAAACGGCTGGATGGATTTTGACAATTAGGGTATCGTTAGATTCGTCTCGAAACCCCAAGTGTCCTTAGATAGGTTTTAAGAATAAAAGAACCTAAACGGCGGGCTTTTGACGCCAAATTGTAAGAAGTTCAATTTTTTTTTTAACGAAACCTATCGATTTGGGTATCAAAATAAAGAGAATCAAAATGAGATTACATATATTCAAAAAGAGATTATACATAATTGAATGGTTCCAAACTGTAAGTACTTCTATTATTTTTTTTAACCAAACCTATCGAGTAGAGTATAAAAATAAAGGGAATCAAATGGAGATTACAAATATATACATATGTTATGTATTTAAATTTAATCAGGTATAATAATATTACAATAATTTTACGGTCTTTTTAGTGCGTTGCACTCTGTTCATTTTTTGCAGTCGGGTTATTAAATTTTTTTAATTATATTTACTTGTTATAAGTAAAGGTTTATAAGAGTTAGGGTTGAAAATTGGATTTAACACCGCTACGCTGAAGCCAAACGACTTCAGTGGCATAAAGATTACCTATTGCGTATTATAATTATTTATAACTAGCTTCCGCCCGCTGCTTCGCCCGCGTGGTATGTATTTTATACCTATAAACCTTCCTTTTGAATCAGTCTATCTATTAAAAAAAACCGCTTCAAAATCCGTTGCGTAGTTTTAAAGATTTAAGATTCGGATTTTTACATATTTCGGAGAAATTATTCACCTTGTGATCTTCCTCTTGTGATTTTCATCTTGAGTTTTGCGTTTAGCAACAATAGCAATACATTAATTTTTTTTTTTTACATACTAGATCAATGGTGAATTTTTACAGTTTCCTCTTTACAAATACCTTCCTCAGACTTCAATGAATGTTTTAAAAAAAGAATTAGCTAAAGTCGTTCTCAACTATTTAGTGATTATTTTTTATTATGAAAATGTAGACGTATAGATTAGATTTACAACAAAATTAACATGTTTCAACAACGCCATCTATTAAAAGAAACCGTTAACCATTTCCTTACACGTTTTTATAAACTGATAAAACGTTTAAGATTTCGCCACGGCACGCTACAAAACTGTCACGTAAGATAAACAGGGTGTTCCACATCCTGCCATACATAAATCTGTTGTTATCGTCAAGAGATGTCAGGAGATTAATGTGGAGCCAAATGAGCCGGGATCATACTTGACATTATCTGCTTCAAATTTAAAGATCTATCTATACTAATATTAAAAAGCTGAAGAGTGTTTGTTTGAACGCGCTAATCTCAGGAACTACTGAACCGAATTGAAAAAGTATTTTTGTGTTGAATAGCCCATTTATCAAGAAGGTTATAGGCTATATAACATCACGCTACAGCCAATAGGAGCTGAGCAGTGCCAAAGAAAAGTGACGGGAGCGAAGCCCCGCGCGACTTCTAGTATTATAAAGCTGAAGAGTTTTTTAGTTAAACGCACTAATCTCAGGGACTACTGAACCGAATGGAAAAATATTTTTGTGTTGGATAGCCTATTTTCTTCTTCTTTAAAAAGACAACGCCCGCACTAGGGAACGAGCCCTGTGTCGCGGGGAGCTTTACAAACATGAAACTAACGTACACAAAGTACACCCAGACTAGAAACAAATATCTATGAATCACACAAATATTTGTCTCGTGTCGGAATCGAACCCACGTCACCCAGCACGGCGATGTAGTGGCGAGGCGACCACCTTAACCACTGCGCCACGGTGACAGTCAAAATCAAGTTTATCGAGGAAGGCTAGGTTATAACTATAACATCACGCCACGACCAAGTGAGTTATGGCCAAACAAAGATCTACGGGAGCGAAGCCCTGGCCGACAGCTAGTAGAGTACTTATACTTGTATTAGCCTTGTTTATATTAAAACGGGAAAATAATTAAAGCTTTTTTTTTCAAAGGGTCTGCAACGTGTAATCCTGTATTGTAACCCTATATTTAGTTCTTTTTGATTCCCCTACGAATGTCAAAATATGCGGCATAAACGTAGCATAAACGGTATCTTTTGAATGCGTTTATTTAGAAGTTTGTCACTGCTGGATAGATCGAAGTTTCCAAGAATTTGATATTAATTTTAGCTTGATCCTCCACGCGTCCATGAGAAAATAAAAATAAATAAATAAAATAAAATAAGTCTTTATTTTCCTTCACAAAAGGCATCTTAATAACTAAATAAGGCTAGATTACAAGTTGGAAGCTTCTAGTGCAAATTTGTGAAGGACTGGTGCCAGAAATAGATATATAATATCTGTGCTACTGGTCACCAGAATACCAGAAAATATTATGTAGGCCTTGACAGAACAATTGACAGATAGACGGACAACGAAGTAAAACTATAAGAAATGTTCATCATCATCATTACAATCCATAAACGTCGCTGCTGGGCACGGGTCTACTCCTAAGATTTTGGAGGGAATTTAGCCTACTATACCACGCTGGGCGAGACGGCTGGGTGTAGGGCTTGTTTCGAAATTTCATTTTCTCGCATTGCTCTTGTATGCATAAGGTTAATCCCTTTACGACACCCACGGGTTGAGATGGGGTAGTGACATTATGTATTCTTAATCCGTCACTACACGGATAGTTACTCCTCACGTCTTTATTTTCAGGATATTAGAATTAGCTTTATTTATAAACAAAGCGAAAGATGGAGGTAAATATGTCTACATGTGCGTGCGATTTTCGTCTTTATTTACAACCACAAATAGTGCACATTATTGCTGATATTCGCACTTATATAATATTTTGATACTAAATCGAATGAATTTATTGTGATTCATTTCTGGTAGCTTTGTTTTGTGTAAAATGCTTCTTATCGTCCAAGAATGTGTTCTCCATACAAAAGATTACATTTCAATGTTTATTGTCATACGTTGATACATACATAATGGTCATTTCTGCTAGTATATGCATTTGAAATGTTGTTCTTATTAGAAAAGATCTGTGACGTTTCTAATGTTGGAATTTAACAAGCCTAAGAGCAAGCTTCTAACTTGATATAATGATTGGCTTGGTTTAATTTCGATACGACAATTAAAATTACGGCTTATTCCCGCGCGCTCCACGATTTTCCTCCCAAGCGCTCCAAGAATAAAATAAAAATAAATTTCTTTGTTTGTTTGTTACGCTTTTACGGCTAAACTACTGAAGAAATCAAAAAATTTTAACATAGTCATAGTCTAGGAGCTGGAGAAGTACATAGGCTACTTTTTACTAAACACTGAACTGTTATTTCTCCAAATATGTGTGAAACATTTTGATAGTGAAAACAGTAACATTAGATCAATTGTGTTCCACATAATTGTCAGCTATTTCCTGCCTCCTGGACTATTCTGATAACGTTTGTTTACGCTTTGGACCTATATACGATGATTTGTGTTTTGTGTGTCTTCGAAGCTGTTGTTCTATATACACCTACGTACTGTTGTTTAAATCTATACTAATATTATAATACTGAAGAGTTTGTTACACAATAGAAAATCTATTGTTTGGGGGACACCGGTGACCCCCATGGCGCTCAAAGACTTAAACTCTAGGATCATACTACTGGTCCAATTTGAAAAAATATTTTAGTGTTGGATAGCCCATTTATCGAGGAAGGCTATATAACATCACGCTACGGCCAATAGAAGCTGAGCAGTAGTCAAACAAAGAACGACGAAGCCTTGGCAACAGTTATCATAAAGAGCTAGTCGAGATATGTCTCGAAACAAACAGATTAGTGCCTGTGTAATTAGCCTATTGACCGATGACCGACAAAGACATTAAGGGCATATGAATAAAAATGGATGACCAAATTCGTTGCTAATGATAAAACTCGAGAACAGGTACAGTCACCAATTCCGATAATGGCTGGCTGGGCTTTGCTATATTGGACCACTGCTCAGCTCCTTTTGGTCGTAGCGTGATGTTATATAGCCTATAAATAAAATGGGCTATTCAACACTAAAAAAAATTTTCAAATCGGACCAGTAGTTCTTGAGATCCTAGCGTTCTAACAAACAAACTCTAAACTGCAAAGCTTTATAATATTAGTATAGATTCCTTGAAGTCTGAGAAAAAAGGAGATCCTAGATACCATAGAATAACAAATAGTCCTGATACTAAGAGTTTTATGATAGCAAAATTAAAACAACCACATAAAAAAAAAACGATTTTTCTAAATATAAATTCGTGCTACATGTTCGAAATAAAGCCATTTGACAAGCTACGGTTCATAATATTAAAACGGTTATAGTTATGAACTTATGACTCAATAACATCATTCGGAACGCTAAAATATATAAACAATCGACTAATAAAACTAATTTTATTCCAATATTTTTACTTTTTGATCTGATACCAACTTTACGATTCGCGCCATATTTAGAAAATGTCGACCTGAATCTCAATAAGTACCTACGTCATATTTTTATGGCAGCTTTGATGTGGTGGTCGCGGCATGTTCGCTGAGTGTTCTGGAAACGTTTAAAGTGTTACACAAGTGGTGTTTGTATGGTGTTAAATCTTTTAAGTTGAAAATAAATCCAATACTACATATATCATCACAACTCTCTCGATAAAGGCTGGCTACAAAGTACAACCGCATAGGCTAGGAACACGCATTTCCCCCCTTAAAAAAAAGGTTCTCTCTTGCTTTTTTTATTCCTTAATATCTTAATGCATGAATGTGGGTTTCTGAAGTATATAGGCTGTTAGTTTCTCAGCATATCTCCTGTTTAAAAGGCGAAATAGAAAAAGAAGTAGGTGCTAATCCGAAATTTATATTGGATACTTATAACAGCGATTTCATTCTGCTCGTACCAGGAAATACGAGTAAATCACTGTCATTACCTCAGCATCGATTCATTCCGTAGTCCAGGGTTATCCTTGGACTTCTTAATTTAAGCAAAATATTTCATGATTTCCTATCTCACTTGATAATATAGTATTATATCTAGCAAACAAACGACAAACAAACATTGGCAAAAAACATCCATAGAAAATTGCTTATGCAAATATTATTTAACTCTGTACAAAACAGATACATTTATATGGATATCTATAATGGACGCCTTTTTCAAGTTTTCACACCATTATGTTGACACCATAATGTTAACAAATAAAGAAATAAACCAACACCCTTACCTATTCGACTTATATTACAAGTTCTACCTACAATACCAAGATTATACTCTTAATTGATAGAATAAACCTAACTTAATATAACTGTAAAACTGTCATAAACTATTGTTTTTATATTCTGAAACCTGGTTTTGTATAAGTCACTGTTTCTTTTATATGTTCAGTTTTTTTTAGCAATGACAGACGCACTCCTGGTAACAAGTTGCTACTGTTGCTACGGCTGTGCATAGAAGTTGATAATAACACTGCCTAGCCGCTGTCGACTAAAATACAAACATCATCGTTACAACTCATAAACGTCCCATTGCTGGGCACGGCTCTTGTCTGCTTAAGGTTAGTTAGTCGCCTTGTACGGCACCCACAGGTTGAAATGGGGTAGTGACATTATGTATGCTTAATCAATACACGGAAATACAAATATAAAATTGCCTAATTACCACCAGCACGGCTGTTCTGTTTTCCCCCAGTGAACTTTAAAGATTAATTGAACAAATTTTTGAGCTTTGATCAAACTCTTCTTCTCTTTGTCCAAATTGTATTTGCTAATGGAAACTGACGTATAGAGCGATCTAGGAAATTATATTGTTCGCATTTCACACTAGTTAGTGCTCGTCTAAAAATAGTTATTAAATGGGCCAGTCCAAAATATGGCTGCTATGCGTGTGGTATCCATTTAGGATATCAATATCGACGGCGACAAGTATTTTTGGCAAATTAACGGTCCATTGGTAGTTATTACAAGGTTAAGAGAATTACTGATTATTGTTTTGCCTTGGCTTTAGCTGTGGCTTTAGCCTACCTATCATTCGATCGACTATTAAGGCCATTTTGTCATGGTGATTTTGACTTTAATCCGCCGCCGTAAATAAAAAGAACCACAAAACTGATTTAGAAAAAAATCTTTAAAGTTAATAGCCTGTTTATTAAAGTAAACTTTAGATTATAATTATTAATATAAACATCAAGTCAAGACCAATAAGAGTAGAGCAGGAATGAAAGACGCGAGTGAAGCTGGATATCACTGTTACTCGTACCAAGATTTTGATAGACACGTAATGGGTTACCTTTATTGGCGTAAGCCTGGCTATCACAAATGAAGCTCTGTTATCGTAGTAACATGAAGAGAAAGAACAAAATATCAGTGGTCTTAAAATGTCAGCGTGTCAATAAAACCTGTACTAAATTGCAGCAGCCGAACTGACACAAATTATTCAACAAGAAAGAAATAAAAATACCTTAACAATATACCTTTGTGACATAAACTGTCATTGCAGAAAGCTGGATGACCCATAACGTTTCATTCGCAATTTTATGTTAGGCACGGCGGGAGACTTCTGGATTTAAAGTTATTTGCCTTTAGTTGTGAAATATTTGTGAGTCACTCGGAATTTAAGGTTCGTGGTCTTATATTAGATTTTGTTCTCTATCCATATGGTCTGAGAGTTCTGTTTTTACTGCCACGGTTGCAATTCACGAGATGGGTTTTTCTGTCAGCATTTAGGACCTCAGCTCTAAATAGAATATTGTATGTTATATGTGCGACTAGATGGCGCTGTGTGAAAGTGGTAGAATATTATTATATATTAAATCTTTATTTATGTTACTATGTATTTTGATGACTGTTTGTACCAAAATAAAATACTTAAATAAAAAATAAAATAAATAAATATTCCGCATTTTCTGTCCCAACCAGTGTTTGTGGAATGAAATCATTTTTTTTTTCTGTTTCAAAAACTGAATAGTCCAACACATGTTGATATGTTCATTCAGTAATAATGCTAGGTCGTTGATCTGCTAGGTTTCGAGTGGCACATGATTGGACACAAACGATGATGCGTGGACTACGGACGCAACTATTGTGTATTTGATGAGGAAACCTGTCGCCTGGCGTGCTCATTTTGTCTGCTGGTTATTAAACTAAAATTTTGCTAACATAAATTTTGAGTAAATTGGTTAGAGTTTTAACAATTAAACTTTACAATCGTTGACCAATATAATTAATTTAATCTGCGTTTAGAGAGAAAAAGAAATGTCTGTTTTTTGGTGCAGGTGAGTCTTCTACGTCTTGCGAACTGTAGGGAAATGGGCTGTTATATTTTGAATAACCTGTAACATTCTTAATTTAAAGCATTTTTTTTTCTTTTATAAAACATAACATAGCATCACACCTTTTTCCCCGAAGGGGTAGGCAGAGATGTGTATCACACCCACATTTCGCCAGCTATGTTTGGTCCCATGAAATAGGGGGCGAGCATCGATGTCATCCACCGGGAACATTTCTTTACCAAACCCCGGGAAATCTCAATCCTTACTGGAATTTCATGATAGAAAACCCCAATACTATTTTCACCCGACCCGGGAATCGAACCCGGGACCTCTTGCACAGCAGTCGTATACACTTCCCGCTGCACAACCGAGGCAGTTCTTAGTGTTTTATAAAAGCATCTTCGAAACCATGACGCCCTATTGAATAAATAAAATTTAATTTCGTTTCAGTGATGTCCGAATACTGACTGTATCTTGTATTAATTTTGACATAATACAGTATTATTCCAAGCAAGCGATTTGTATGCTATATTTTAATATCTAACATGACATGTGTTTACCATAAAGACTACTACGGTATTTACTCTTATCTTATAAGCTAGGCTTGTATCTCAGAAGATGGCACAGCTGACAATCTCGTAATTTTAGCCTAATAATATAATAGAAGATAAAGATTGAGGGGAGGTGAGGATGTAACGTAAAAGAACAGATAATGTGACTGTTTTATAATGTTCTTTTCACATCAAATTAATAATGAATGAATGAATATTAACATAAACACAATGTATCAAATGATAACAATCGCGTCGTGCCTCCACGAGCTCAAACAAAGACATGTAACAGTACTACGTATGCAAATAAAAATTCTTCTAATGATTCATTTATTGGCAATGAATGTGTTTCCTGTATAACCATTATTTTATATAGTTCCCATATAAATAATATAAAGCTGATGGAATTTTTTCTTTGTTTAAACGTCCTTGTCTCTGAAAACACCAGTTGAGACATCACATAACTCAGTAAGTGTGTACGCTTGATGAGCAAGAGATCTTGGTGTTGGATTTGCGAGTCGCGTAAAAACGGTATTTGATTTCTGTGCCTTGAAATCCTCCGAATCTGGAAATGTGTCCAGTTAATTGCAGTAGGCTCGCCCCCTATTACGAGAGACCTTAAATTGCTGGCCAAATGAGGCTGTGATCCGTATTAACATTATTATTTTTGGGCTAAAAGAAGCTATTAGCTAATTCTTTGCTACTTCGACTAATTTTGATCTATTGTAACGCCCTTGTTAATTAATTGTAGTTCTCTTCTTAGTCCAATAGAAACCATTAACCACAAATTTCTAGATATTCTGAGCAAATAGATTCTATATCTCATCAGGTTGCAATTGGTGTTGTCCTAGATGGTTATTTTTTTTTATACCACGTCGGTGGAAAACAGCCCTCCTTATGGTTCGCGGTTACCGTAGCCTAATAGATCTTTTGTGCATGACCTATTCCTCTGCCTATAATAATAATAATAATAATAATTCATTTATTGCAGAAATAATTCCATACATTCAAAATAATAATAAAAAAAAAAAAAAAAAAAAAATAAAATAATAAAACAAAATCAAACAAAATAATAAATGCCTATGCCTACACATTCGAGGATAAAAAGTGCGCCGATGTATTATATTTATGTTGTATCCAGAACCAAGGGCTTAATTATAACGCGTTCTTATTTGTTTTACACCATAATCTTATAGTAATTCAAACCCTTAATCGCACATAGCATGTATTTATACCATATACACGCAAGTTCACGATCAACGGGACATTTATGGTATACCTTATTCGATTTATGGTACGACAACCTTTGAGCGGTAATACACCATTGTTATGTAGCTTAAATTGTTTGCGACAAATATGGAAACATAGTGAACGACATGGGTTCCTGTGATTGTAGGGTATTTTTCTGTTCTAGTAGTATTTTTTTTGGTTTATCTTTGAATTGGGGGTTTTTGTTAGCTAGAACATTATAACTTTTAACATAAACATAACATCTCGCCTTTTTCCCCGAAGGGGTAGGCAGAGGTGTTTTATACCCACATTTCGCCAGCTATGTTTGGTCCCATGAAATAGGGGGCGAACCTATTGTCATCAACCGGGAAAGTTTGTTTACCAAACTCCAGGAAAATCTTAATACTGGAATTTTATGATAGAAAAACCCAATACCATTTTCGCCCGACCCGGGAATCGAACCCGGGACCTCTTGCACAGCAGTAGTATACACTTCCCGTTGCGCCACAAAGGCAGTTTCTACTTTAGTGGTAAATAAAATGTCCTAAAAAATATTCGTAATCTTGAAATCAAATATTTTGAGTATCTGTATTCACAATTTTACTGACTTTACTAAGAGAGTATTCTTCACTTTCTTGACTTGCCTGCGTACCTCACTCTACCTGGTTTCAGAATCTCATAAAATAAGTCTCCCCAATTTCATGCCTAGTTACTTTCCATCAGTAAGCATTTCTAAGAATATGATATTGCGAACGATAACCCGTTACGAACTTCCAAGACATAATTTGGCAAAACACTATTTTTAAGTCTAATGACCGTGTAACTACTTCAAATTATCTTCTGTACCGTTGTAACTGACCCCCGTACTCATAAACAATGTGCATAGGTATCTGAATTTAGTCGAGCACTTAAGAAGCAAAGTTTATGTTTATACTTATTGATATTTGGTTGTTACAGGAACACCAGCTGCAGACTTCAACAAACACAGAATAGCACAACCTGTCGTGCAGCATGCGAGAACTAAACGAGAAATATCCACTACTAGAGACACGGTCAGCATTCAAATTTCTTTCTTATTTTGCCTAAAATTAATGCAGTCCACTTCTGGACATATGCCTCTGCTTACACGCGCTATAATATTCATTTCTGAAAAGTATAACTCGAATATTCACGATCAGTTGAGAGCAGACATTGTTGATCTTGAATTCGGTACAGTCTCGGATATTAGTTACAGATTATACCGTATAAATTAATAGCTTGTGTTAAGTGTACTTGGTTCTCTATTTAGTTGGCACTTCTTAAATCAAAATGAATGAATGAAGGAAGAGTGACAAAACAAATATATGAGGCGAATGTGAAAGGGAACGTTGGAAGGGAAGTTGGAAGACCTAGAAAAACGTATCATGACCAAATAGGTGACGTTCTAAAGAAGGGACAGATCAGGAGTACCCTCAACCGGTGAGAATGCGTGAAAAGACTGATGAATGTTGAAGAAGAAAAATGTCAGAATCGTAACAAGTGGAGGTTCTTTCTTTCTTCTTCTTTCTTCATTCACTAACAAAAGCTATCGACATGTCACGTGATTTATTTTTGTATTATTTTTTTTGTGTGTACCTTCGACTGCCGCACAAAACGTTCCGGTTTCAATCCTCTGGTCAGACAAAAATTATATTGGATTTCCAGTTAATGGAATATGGTCATTCCTCTGCCTACCTCTTCAGGGAAATTAATGCTATGTATGTAAATAGAATTGTTGCGGAGCGACTGCTTTTGTCTAGAGAGGCTGCTGGTCTGATCGCGTCACTTCTGGCGAGAACATACGCAACTTCCTGCAAAATTTTCCAACGAACAAGAGGTCGTATTTGTAAGTCAACGTGGCGTGACAAACGGTACCTACAAACCTTTTGCTTTTACATGAGTGTCATGACATTTATTGTCAATTAACATGCTTGTGACTTAACTGCATAGCTATATGGCCTTAATGCCATAATGATTTCAATTTTCCGTTCCCAAATCACCACCTTGAACTATCCACAAATTATGGCGCTTGAAAAATTCAATGCTAAATGAATTTCTTTAAGTGCTGTGACTTCCATTGTCATTGTAGCGTGATTAGGGTTATCACGTGACCGTAAAATCAATAAAAAAAACACTTATTGTCTGATGATGTGAATTCAGTCTTTAGTGGGCAGTAGGGTATATAATGTAAAAAGTAAAATGTAGGTATATTTTACATTACTCGTGGTGAGTGACTTACGATGAACGATCGGTATACCTATATATGTTATATGTATGTCAGACAACAGTTTTAATAATCATATTTTTTTATTTATAGTTCAAAAATATCTGATTGTATAGCAATATTCACAGATTTATATTTGCTGCTGCTGTTGGAAAAAATATCTTAAAACATACAACTGACAACCCTAAACATAACGAATGGTTATCGACAATAAAATGTAAAATATAATAATAAAATACGCCATTGCAATTAGAACGGAAGCGTATGATGCCGCTGACCTCTAGTATGTTGGTAGAGTGAGAGCCAAGCGCATCGTCTCGATTCCGCTGCGTGCGGCCGCCCTCTTGCGTTCTCACTCTAGTAAATGACAGTTCTAAGTGACAGAAAGGGATAAAAACATAAGACAGTGCGATTCCGTGCGGCTAGATGTAGTTCAGGGACGGACCGTGAGTTTGTGGGGCCCTGGGCTGATACCACTCGGGTACTCCTAGAGGCCCCCTAGGAGTACCCGAGTATTATATCAATTATATATATATTATCAATTAACTGCCATTAAAAAAACCGACCAAGTATAAAGCATAATATACTCGTATTTATAGGAAGTAAAATATATAATTAAACAAATATTTTATAAACTTAACCATAGATATGATTTTTTTAAATTCAGAATGTATTCTATTGGGACTGGGAGCCCCTTATATCCGGGGGCCCTATAGCCCCTACATAGATCCGCCCCTGATGTAGTTCAACCCTATACGCCAAAATTTGCTTTACCAATGTATGAATTCTATAAGAAATTGTTATCTAGATACAATAGTGATGTTATATGAAGAATCAAGTGAATGTTTCCGATGTGATCACGTCGCCTACGTGAGGTGACGGAGCCAACTATTCTTGGTTTCATATTATTTTGTAAGGTTACTCAGTATGACAAGTAGGTGGAAGGTTGAGTTGTGCATATAATTATTATATCTGCCATATATCTTTTTTTTTTTTTGCTAGTTACCAATTACACAGATTTACTAATGCATAAAAATCATCATCAGCAACCCATTAAGGCCCACTGCTGGGCTCGGGTCTCCTCTCCTCTAACTAGAGAGCTGAGAGGGTTTAGGCCATATCAATCAGACATACTCATAGAATTTCTTCTAGGTTATGTGGGTTTCCTCACGATGTTTTCCTTCACCGTTAGCAGATGGTAAGTCACTTGACTAGTACATATAAATTCCACAAAGTGGAATCCACATTGGTACTGCCGGTCGGGATCGAACTCGGACCGCGTGATTAGCACGCCGGTCTCTTATCCATTCAGCCATCGATAGGCTGAATCGCTACATTACATACAAATATATAAATCTTTTCTCTTTATAATATTAGTGAACATTGACGAAATGTTTTGTTACAAGCAAGTATAAAACAAGGCTATATTGTTACAGAGCGGTGCACATCATTCAGAGGTGACGATGACGGTGCCAATAGATGGCGAGGAGTACACCCTCGACCTTCGGCTGAACCAGGACCTGGTGACCGACAACCATGTACTTAGATATCAGGAAAACGGGAAGACTGTTGTGCACAAACCTAAGAAAGAGGTCAGTACTTTTGTTGTGATCTTTAGTTTTCGGCTTTATGACCTAGGTACGGGAACTTATTATGGGAATAAATTATAGCCTATATCACTCCCCAGCGCTTCATATCCAATACATTACTTCGATCCATTGCTCCATTGTAACTTTCAAGGAACGAGCATCACAACCTACCTACTTCTTTATAAACCGGTAACCCAAGGTACCCTCCGCAGTTGCAGATGTCTCCGAGTAACGAAGAACCATTAGTTTTTTTACCATTTCGGCTCCAAGGTATAGGGATGAACTCCCTGCAGATAAACGGTGCGATGATGGAAAGTGGCCGTGGGCATCATCTCAAATTCTGTGTTTGTTATTCTGTTCTTTTCTTATAATCTTAGTGAAAAAGAGATGCCAATATATGCATTACAACAGAATCAACAATAACTCCTGCGACTATTGTATAAGATTAGCCGTAACCTATTTGGCTCAGTAAAGTTTTATAACTGCCAAAGTTTGCAAACAATCGTCGACAGGTAACTGGTTACCATTTTAAATAAATTATTATGAAGCGATCATCATCATCTTTACAACCCATTAATTAATGTCCCACTGCCGGGCACGGGTCTACTCCATTTTTTTTATGGGATTTGTACAGTCGAGTTCATTAATATATTGGCACCATCATTAGATATTTTTGTTGAAAAGGGTGACTACAACTTATTGCATAATGTACAGCATATTTTATTGAACCATTCACATGAGGACATATATTTGATCCATAGGTTCTATAGTATTTATTGAGCTTTTCAACGCTCACAATATTTTTAATCCTTGATGGTGCCAATATAGTAATAAACTCGACTGTACCACCCTGCTAGACGTGTTGGTATAGGGTTTTATTACGAATTTTCCTTTTCTCGCAGTGCTCTTGTTTGTTTAGTCCCTTAGTCGCCTTGTATGACACCCACGGGTTGAGATGGGGTAGTGACATTATGTATTCTTAATCCGTCACTACACGGACTGTCACGTTTATTTGATACTACGAGTATGTAAGAATTGTAAATATTTACATTCCATTGGTTATTAATTATAACTTATAGAATTCTATGTGTTGGAACTATTAATATGTAACACCATTGTAACCACATTTCTTGTTAATAAATGTATTTCTATTTTTATTATTGTATTTTTGGTGCATGCAATTATTTATTAAAGTATTTTCTTTTATGATTATCTTGTTAAAATAGTATAGTTTTTGTTTATTATATTGTACATATAAGTTTTTTTACATTGTTTTATGAACGAATAAATGAATTGAAAACAGGAAGTTTGCAAATTAAACCCGGGCCAAAACACCAGTTTTAAGGAAATTCTCGAAAGAACAGATATTTAATCTCAACCCATTATACATCTCCATTCATGTTTCACATTGCAGGAGATAGACTTATGTCACTACGGCGGTGTTGTGCGAGACAAGCCAGGGTCATGGGTAGCGCTGTCCACGTGTCACGGAGTCCAGGGCATCGTCTTCGACGGACAAAGAATGAGATATATAGAACCAGCTCAAGGTACGATGTATGGGAAATGCCTTTTTATGTAAAGCTAGCTGTTGCGGGGGCTTCCCTCCCGTCGTTCTTTATTTGGCCACTGCTCAGCTCCTATTGGCCGTAGCATGATGTTATATAGCCTATGACCTTCCTCGATAAATGGGCTATCCAACATTAAAAGAATTATTCAAATTGGTTCAGCTACATACATCTTACTCTCTTACTATATTATGTTATAATAGGAGTGTCAGCGCACCTGTGTAGATACTAGATACAGTATTTTACATAGGGACCACACGCGGCCTGCCATACTCGTAAATTTAAACGGCTCTTGGGATCAAAGGTTAATCGTGTTCCCTACAAGGGAACGGCGAACATACTGTCATTGCGTTCTTTTACTTATTACAAGCACTTTACTGTTGCAAAAGGATATTAGATTCTTTTATGTTGAAATTCTCAGCCTGGCGAATAAAGTGGTCTAACAGTTTTGACAAAACTTTCTGTATGATCGAATTATCGCTAAGTTTGCCTTTTCAAATTTTCACACAGCAAGACGTAAATCTAATACAAAGACCAATAGTCACTGTCGAAATATTAATGTTGAAGAAGCCAAAGATGTATGTCAGAATCGTAGCAAGTGGAAGGATATAGTCTCTGCCTACCCCTCTGTTGAGAAAGAGGCGTGATCTATATGTATGTATGAAATCGACCTTGGTGCTTAATGATGTTAAAATGAACCCCATCCATTGTAGACCACATTTTTGGTCGACTGTAGTAATAAAAATCTGAGATAGTTTTTTAAGATACCTAGAACATATAACTTACAAATGAATCTGTTTCAGGTGGCTCCTTAACGTCCCAACACTACGTGTACGACCACGGCGACCTGGCGAAGTCGTACCACTGCGGCTACCTGGGCGGGGTCACCAATAACTCCAACTATGACCCTCATCTCTACCAGAAGTATCACGCTGATAAGGAAGTGCAGAAGAGCAGGATTTCTAGAGTGAGTTGGTTTAAAATCATAAAGAACAGTGGCCAGAGTTTCTTGCCAATTCTTCTCATGACTCTTCTGTCAGAGAAGTGATCTTAGGAGAAGTATTTTTCAGATTATTTCTAAAAAAAAAAAAGAATGTTATAGGACATAACATTCTTTCTTTCAACCCATAAACGTCCCACTGCTGGGCACGGGTCTCCTCCAAAGAATGTGAAGGGAATTTAGCCTACTATACCACGCAGGCCAGACGGATTGGTATATGGTTTGTTTTGAATTTTCCTTTTCTTGCAGTGCACTTGTCTGCATAAGGTTACTCCCTTAGTCACCTTTTACGACACTCACGGGTTGAGATAGGGAAGTGACATTATGTATTCTTAATCCGTCACTACACGGATGATACAATGCTCTTAGTCTTAAACATGTTATATACCAGGAATTATACAATGTATTTAGTATTGCGCAAATGCAGTTAGTAATTAGTAGAGTCGCAAGTTAACCCGTTGATTCACTAATTATGTAAGTGCACTGGCAAGTAGTGAGTAATTGGATGATTTAAAGTAATTAATGTCATCGTTAGAAGTACCTATTTAAATGGTGTTGAAATATGACATAAATGTGAATTGAAATTCTCGGACGAATTGACGACTCACAAACAAAAGGCCTACTTACACGAGCGAAGCCCATTGCCCAGTGAAGAGCATTATGCATTGCTTATTCATTATGAACCTTGTTGCCGTTAGAATAATATCGAAAACTTCTCGCGTATGCTTACGGGTTGATTTTTAATCAGCAAAGAAAAATGCTCTACATAACGGTGCTTCGACATATCACATAAGGAAGTACATACCTTCACCCTAAAGAAGACTGTTAAAATACGTAAACTTATCTATTATTCTATTTTTTTTATTTTTTCATTTGTTTTATTTATTTATATCCATACATACAGCCATCATTACAGGTGCTTATCCTTCTTATTAATATAATATAATTAATATTACTTAAAAACTACGATAGTGTATTGTAAACACCATTAGGTAAAATGGTGTAAATAAGTTTTTATTTTTAACTACTCCCCTCTTTATATAGCTCATAAATAGACACAAAAAATATGCTTTGGTAGTTAATTTACTAAACTTTAATTTGTCCAGTACAAAAGGTACGCATCAGACGACACCCAAGTCCGTGGGCCATACAACGCGAACAAGCTGTCTCGGTACGTGGAACTGGTGCTGGTCGCTGACAACAGAGAGTTCAAAGCCAATGGAGACAATCTCAGGACCGTCTACCGACAAATGAAGACCGTTGCTAATATTATTAACTCGGTAATTGTAAAATTTTTTGGATATTTGTTTTGGGATGAACTTAATGCAACGCTGTTTCCTGAACGCTAAGACATGGCCTTTTTCAGACGAGGTTTAAAGGGAGCGGCTATGCTTAGTGGCATAGCCGCTCCCTTATTGCCCTTAATGCCTTTAATGACTGTCACCGTGGCGCAGTGGTTAAGGTGGTCACCTTCCCACTACATCGCCGTGCTGGGTGACGTGGGTTCGATTCCCACACGAGACAAATATTTGTGTGATTCATAGATATTTGTTTCTAGTCTGGGTGTACTATGTGTCCGTTAGTTTCATGTTTGTAAAGCTCCCCGCGACACAGGGCTTGTTCCCTAGTGCGGGCGTTGTCTTTAAAAAAAAATGCCAGGCAAAAATATAACGAAACTTATTTATATATTATTACAAATTTACGTCCCGCGTGATGGAAAGCGTTTACTTTTCCCTATGGACGCCTACAACACCAGGAGCATCACTATCGACCGCTTAAATATCTATTTATCCCCATTTTTGAAGAACCCCAGTATTTTATTGGTAAAACTGAACCATACTTCTATATAAAGAAGATTATAATTTGTTTGAAAAAATTTAATTAAAATTAAACTGACTTCCAAGGAGGTAAAAATATATTTTAGTTTTACGTATGCTAAGTTTTTTTTTTGTTGACTACGTAAGGTTAATAATACTCCTTCAAACCAGGTATACGCTCCGCTAAACATCTTCATAGCACTAGTCGGTGTCGTGGTTTGGAATGAGAACGATGAAATACAATTAGAAGAGGATGGCGACAGAACTCTAACGAACTTCTTAGGGTACAGGAAGACAGTGCTCGTCAAAGACATGCCCAATGATAATGCGCAGTTGCTTACGTGAGTAGCTATACATTCTTACCTAGTAAAAAATAAATTCGCTGCCGCTGTATATACGCTTAGATCTTCTAAACTGCGCAACGGATTTTGATGCAGTTTTCACTAATAGATGAATTGATTCATGACTAAGATTATTACCTACATAACTCGCGAGCAAAGCCGCGGGTGAAAGTTAGAATAATATAATTGTAACAGTCTGTACATTATAGATATACTTAGAAGAAAAAAATAAATAAAGTTATTGCATGGACTTTTTTCAATTTTAACCAATATTACAGTGGTGCCCAGCAGTGGGATGTTTGTAGGTATAAATGATGATGATGATGATTACATTGGTAAAAATTGCATTCAATAACATGGCTACACATGTATTCCCACCAACAATACATTTTCTATTGTGTATACAGCCTATATAGAGATCTAGATGTCCTCCTGAAGGAGATAGTCCTTCTTGTTTTAATGTTATATGTTCTTTTCAGTCGCCAGAAATTCTCCGACGGTGTAGTCGGCAAAGCCTTAAAAGGTCCCATATGCACCTACGAATTCTCTGGCGGGGTGGCCACCAATCACTCCGAGGTTATAGGCCTGGTGGCCACAACAATAGCCCACGAGATGGGCCATAACTTCGGCATGGAACATGATACGGATGAACTGTGTACTTGTCCTGATCAGAAGTGTATTATGAGTCCTTCAAGTACATCTGTCACGCCTATACATTGGTCGTCGTGCAGTTTGAATTCGTTAGCTCTGTCTTTTGAGAGAGGAATGGATTATTGCTTAAGGTAAGTTTACTTTTTGCGTAATATTGAATGGCAATTTATAAAATAAAGTTTGCCTAATACAGGTCTTAAAAACCTAGCTCTTGTGACGCGGCAGACTTTAGCAAACATACAGTTAAAGGATAGCGTACGCCCCGACATAGTACAATTAAATAGTAGACCTCATAAATATTTGTCCAATGTGACTATGTGAGGATCGAACTCACAACCTTATCTTCAACAGGCGTATATTAGGACTCACTATAAACCACACTTCTATATTATATTATATTATATTCTAGAAACAAACCGAAGCGACTGTTCGACTCTCCGACGTGCGGCAACGGTTTCGTGGAAGCAGGCGAGCAGTGTGACTGCGGAACGATGTCAGTGCCGGGCACGTACAACCCTTGTCACGCGTGCTGCAACCCGGACACGTGCATGCTGCGCGCTAACGCTACGTGCGGCGCCGGCACGTGCTGCGACCTGCAGGTGAATACACACACACATCCGCGCACATCTGTGCACATCCGCGCATAACTGTGCACATCCACGCATATCTGTGCACATCCGCGCATATCTGTTAACATCCGCGCATATCTGCACACATCCGCGCATATCTGCGCACATCCGCGAACACCCATATATACTCACGCATTTGTTGTGTTACAGACGTGCCGGCCCAAGTCAGCGGGCACTGTGTGTCGCGGCGCCGAGCGCGAGTGCGACCTGCCCGAGTACTGCACGGGACACTCCGAGTTCTGTCCCACAGACGTCTACAAGATGGACACCACGCCTTGTGGGAAGGATGGACTGGTAAACTATAAGTTTGAAGATTAGAAATATTATTTATAGGCTCTGTTTTCTTTAAAATTGTTTTGATAGTCCAATTTAATACTAACGTGGTAGCGCTTTTGCACGTTACTATACATGTGGTTGGGCTCCCCCACTATCGCTTTCACTTTGGTTCAAGTTAAGGTTAAAGACATTTATTTTTCTCAAAAGATTTACAATAATCACTTACAGAGAAAAATACAATAATGAACACAAATATAATAACCAACTTAGTGTTGTGTTAGTAATGTAGTTTTTATGTTAGTTTTAAGTTAAAAATTCTCGTGTAGTATTTGTTTACTAAGGCCTATGACTTAGTGACATGTCACAATTAAATTACTAGGATGAAATTTCGTACTTTTAGTATCAGGTATATGGCAGTAATTTATTATATTATATTTTATATAGTATGTTTAAGTTATATACATGTATGTCTATAGTTTGTGTATCGATAGTTTAGTGATTTTATACAAACAAAGTTACGAGGTACTATCTATACAGGCTGATGATGATGATGATTACAAAGCCCAGTTTTTGTTTACCAAGCTGCGATACAATTCTAAATACATTACACACACAGCGAGAAATTTTGTGCCGCCTGCAACCAACGGCCACCCTAAACTTTGACCAGGTCGTCGGTCCATCTGGTGGGGGACCGTCCTACGTTGCACCTTCCATTAAGTGGCCGACACTGGAGAACCTTTTCCCCCATCGGTCATCAGTTCCACGAGCTATGTGCCGTTATAAGTTTACAGTAATGTAACCCTTATGTCTATATTTGTAGAGTGCATATTGCGTGCGCGGCGGGTGTCGATCGCACACGGACCAGTGTCGCCTACTGTGGGGTACTACCGGAGAGACAAGCCACAATAAGTGCTACTACAGTACCAACGTTAAGGGAAACAAGTGAGTTAATTCGGACTACTACCCACTTGCAATGGAAATTACTATACTGTATCCTAGAGATGATGTTTTTGAGAGACATCTCAGTGACAAACAGTACCATTCTGTGATATTTAACTAATTTGGCGATTAAAAAACATAACACTTCCGTAGTCGGGTAAAAAGTTTGGCCTGAGTTTCTTGCCAAGTTCTTCACAAGGCTCAACCTTGTCAGCGAACTGAGCTTAGGAAAATTCGCTGACACCTTTTTTTGACTTTATATGACGTTCATAAGTAGGTAGAGTTCTCGCCAAACTTTTAGTTCGCTATGAAGTTGCACCCATTTACTATGTTATACAGCAACTTCAGAGCGAACTACCATGTATTTCATCTAAATGAAAAATTTTATACGGTAACTGCCTCGGTGGCGCAGCGGTAAGTGTATACGACTGCTGTGCAAGAGGTCCCGGGTTCGATTCCCGGGTCGGGTGAAAATAAGTATTGGGCTTTTCTATCATGAAATTCCAGTATTGAGATTTTCCCGGAGTTTGGTAAACAAATGTTTCCGGTAGATGACAATAGGCTCGCCCCTTATTTCATGGGACCAAACAGCTGGCGAAATGTGGGTGTGAAACACCTCTGCCTACCCATTCGGGGAAAAAGGTGATGCTATGTTTATGTTTTTATGTAATACGGTATAATATTGCCTGGTGTCCAAGGAGCGGGAACTGCGGGTACGACCGACTGAACCAGCGCTTCTTACCGTGCGCGCCGAGGAACGCTCTGTGCGGCACTCTACAGTGTCGTCACCTCAACGAACGGCTCGAGTTCGGCATGGAATCAGCTGCCTTCCTCTCTGCTGTCTTCATCAATGATAATGGTATTATAACATTTATTTATTTAATTAATATAAATTAATAAAAAGTGATACTAATGCGGATTTCACTTTGTGGAATTTATACGTAAGTACTAGTCAAGTGACTTACCATCTGCTGACGATGAAGGAAAACATCGCGAGGAAACCCAAATCATCATCATCATATCAGCCTAATGATGTCCACTGCTGAACATAGGCCTCACCTAATTTTCACCACAGTAAACGATTTTGTGCCGCCCGCATCCAACGGCCACCCGCAACCTTTACTAGGTCGTCGGTCCATCTGATACATACCATATACCGTAGAATTCTAAGTGTATGTCTGATCCGCCAACCCGCATTAGGCCAGCTTTTGTAGATCATGGCCTAAGCCTAAGGTCTCCTTGCCTAACAATAGGGAATGAATGGTTTGATTTTATTTTTGATATATTTTTTGTACCACAACTAATACTATTATATGGGATTTCGTGTACACTAAGTGTAATGAGAATGGCTTCCGGAAAAGTAATGATGATTCTTTACCCATTCTGCAATTAAACCGTGAAAGTTCATATTAGCTGCAGATGTTGACAGTGCAGGTCATTGACCTTTCAATTCACGAATCAGCTGATGTTTATCAAATTTTCTTAATTATTTCTCAATGATTTTCTTTTGTTTTTTTTTAATATATATAAACGTTAACTTAGCAACGTATTCTCTTACAGGTACTATAATACCGTGTCGCACAGCCATCATAGATCTGGGATTGAACGATGTGGACCCGGGTTTGGTGCCAGACGGTGCTAAATGTGGCGAAGGAATGGTATGAACTATTATAATTAATAACTTTATACGTCGTAACGTAACTATAAACGTCACATACGTTTAAAATATTTCAACACCTACCTCATAGGGACAAGCATCACTACATAGTATAAAACAAAGTCGCTGTCGCTGTCTGTCCGTCCCTATGTATGCTTAAATCTTTAAAACTACACAACGGATTTTGAAGCGGTTTTTTTTAATAGATAGCGTGATTCAAGAGGAAGGTTTATAGGTATAAAATACATACCACGCGGGCAAAGCAGCGGGCGGAAGCTAGTTACATATAAATTCGAAAATGTGTAAGGATACACAGATGTTTGAATGATTACCGATTTGCCATGAAAACTGGGCACATATAATTTTTTTCTGAGCTAGACAAAGACTTCTTTTTTAATTTTGTACCCTATATGTTTCTAGATGTGTTTGAGTCAAAAATGCGTGTCGGTGGCTGCCGTGAGAGACAAGATAGCGAACGTGGAGTCGTCCGTGTGTCCGTCCAACTGTTCTGGACACGGCATCTGTAACTCTGAAGGTGTGTATAGTGGAAGGGTAACGCTACCGAAATGGAATTGTGACATTTTTTGTTATTGCCTCTCCAAGCTTTAGAGAAGACTTAACTATAGTCTTTTATTGAATTTGTCTGCGTCGTAATTAGTGGTCGCAGTATGTGACAGCTGATTATAATATACACCGTATAATATAAAAAAATCTAGCCTTATGAAACAAAATGATATTATTAAATTGTATTATAATTATACCAAGAATATCAATAGAAACATGACCGTGTAAAAGTTGTTTTTTATATGGCTAGATTCTCTTTTAACTTTGACCTAGACAGATTTGTAAGTCAACTAAAAGTGCACGGTGTATATTTGAAAATATTTTTCCGTAAATTTGTACGTACAATAACGAACACAAAGTACATTCAGACTTCTAAGCCTGGTGGACTTTGTGTTAATAACCTTAATAAACCTTAATGTTATTAATTTAAGATGGAAATTGCTGAATAGACTCATTTTCACTGAATACCTTTTTTCAACAAGGGTACGATAATATGTTTTATGTTGTCAGGTCACTGTCACTGCGAGGCAGGGTTCGCTCCTCCGTTGTGTGCGCTGCCGGGACCAGGGGGCTCCTACGACTCTGGGCCTGCCATCGATCCTTCCAGTAAGTACTCCCACTAAAATAAGTATTTTCGAAGACCAACTGGTATACGTATATACGTGCACGTGCACGTTATTCCAATTCAGTAACCTCCATACACTCATTCTAGTTACTGGTATCGTATAGACAGTTTCCAGTTACTTCAATATGTTATTTTTTAGCTTTCACGTCAATCAGTGTCATTATGCTCGTCCCCTGTTGGGGATATATGTATACATGGGACATGGTGAAATGAAGGTGTGATACACCTCTGCCTATCTCTTCCAAAATTGGATCACTATGTTTTTATACCTATATCAATTTATAAAAAACTCCTTTTTTTACAGTTCAACGCAATTTCATGGTGGCGATGTACGTGATATTCCTCGGCATCATACCATCAATACTGCTGATCTTGTTCCTCATATATTACTCGCGTCACAACGTGCAGTTGTGGTGGAAGAAACCGCGCAAATCGTACGTAAAATCTATATTATGCTTCAACTGTAGTTACCCGACAAACAAACGAATATTCTCGAACACTTTTGAAAGATTTCAATCTAGCACACACTCTTTAAGAAAACTCCTAAGCTTCAAAAGAAACGATTGTGTACAATCTAACATATACACAGATGTACCGAAACCTGATTCACCTATTTACGCAACTATAGATGAAATAGCACCCCAAAAGTCTCTCAATATCGTCAATGTACCGAATAAAATGCAAAAGAAATTACCCCTAACGAAACCTGTAAAGAAAATCAATAAAGACGATATTCATATAGCAAATAACGGCGATTTGAAACTGAAACCGCCCGTAAAACCTAAGCCGAATACGTCAAAGGAAAATAAACCTAATGTAGTTATAGTTAAAGGTTTAGAATCTACTACAAATGAGATGGTTACTAACAATCAGCATCGTATGTATAATATAAGAAGTAGTGGTTTATACAATAATGTGTCGGGAGTAAACGTTAAAGTGCAAGGGTTTAAGAATACTGACAAGTCATAGGTACTAACAAATTTGAAAAGTTTTGTTTGTATTAAATTAAATAATTTCTCAAGAAACATAAATTCGTATATTGATTATTTATTTATTTATTTTATTTTCAAAACCAACAGCGATATACATAGTATAAACCAAAAAGGTAACAATATTTTAGGTATGGCCAATTATAGGTTTTCTTATTATTTATCTGTTTCATATTACGGCTATTGAACGGACGAAAAAAAAAACAGTCAGCGATGTCAAGCAGAACCAAATAAACAATTTTTTTTTTTTTCTCTGGCCGTTATACAATATAATGAACTATATATATTTTAATAATAAACTGTGATACTGCCATTGTATATAATTAAAATTAATTTAAACTTGCACGCTCAATTAGTATACTTAATACTCTATTAGATAATAAATTAACATTAAAATTAAAATTTATTTACGAATATAATAATTCTAGTTTCTAGTAAAGAATGTTACAATTTAAGCCAGATGGCACCACAAACTTCTGGTATAGCATAAAATACCCATTTACATAAGAACTTGTCTGATTTATTCATATCATAATGTTTTTGTAGCTCGTTTAACTACTTGTTGAGTACCGTTTTGAAATGTTATCGCGAAACAAAATTTCATGTTTCAGAACAATACTTTATGTGTTTTTGGCTTTAAACCCCATGTATGTCTACGTCAATGGATCCTCCTGTCAAAAAAAAGTTAATTTTGTAATTATGTTTGATCGAATGTAGTCAGCGCTATTTCTGATAGTCTTTTATTATTAACTATTTCATCCAAAGCGTCGACGCATTGGGGTCTGTTCTCGTATATACAGGGTGGAATTTTGTAACGCCACCTAGAGGGAAAGTACTTAAATACTGGAGAGCAAAGGAAACATTCCTTTATTTTTAAAAAGAAACAAAACTGCATTCAGAGTTTTTCGGAAATTAAAATAAACATTATCGATTGCTGCCATAAAAGTACAATTTTTTGGATTTTAGCAGGTTCAATTCCCGACTGTGGCATGCAAATTTCCGAAATTACATGAATGCAGTTTTATTTCTTTTAAAAAATAAAGGAATGTTTCTTTTGAATAAAAATAGCTATCTCCAATATTTAGAGTACTTTCCCTTCAGGTGGCATTACTAAATTTCACCTGTATACGCTTAATTTTAGGAGCGATTTTAGACTAGCGTATATTTGGTGCGTATAGTCTCGGCTTTACATGTGCCTTTTTGCATCTCGTTGGAGCGTACACGTGCACGACAAGTTGTAACTGTCGTTATGTGTCATGTTAACATAAACAACAGATACAAAACGAAGTCTCATATAATTCAAAATAATAATTCACACAGCGCCATCTAGTCCCAAAGTATGCAATTATATTAGCTTGTGTTATGGGCACTAAACAACTGATATACTTCTTAAATATTTTTTTTTTTTTTGTAAATACATACATATTATAGATAAATTACACCCAGACACAGGACAAACCTTTATGCTTATCACACAAAGATTTGTCCTGGGTGGGGATCGAACCCACGATCTCCGGCTTAGCAGTCAGGATCACTAACCACTAGACCAACAGGCCAGTCAGAATACGGCAGTTTTTAAACGCACCTAGTCTGAAGTCGCTCTTACTGTACCAAATGACGTGTACAGTTTCATAACATGGAGTTGTTATTTGTATTCTGTTTGTAATAATAATTAGTTTAACTGTAGTTAGTGTTATGCCTTATTTAATAAATTTTTTACATTCTAATTTTCTTTATTTCACTGCATTTTAATATCATTTCAATTGAAAGTGTTGCCAGTCTGAAAGTTAGGTCCTTAACTTTTAACAGTTCTACACCATAATTTAATTATATTGTGGAATCTAAGAAGAATCTCGATAACTCGAAAAAATTACTTATTTCCTTTCCGCCATCAAATCTTTCATATGTCGAAAATCTGGCTAGAATTTTTTGGCGATGCCTTTGAATTTCGACTTACAGAGATTCTACTGCATATGAAATGATATTCGTATTAAGAGATGATACAGACTGGCAATATTTTACTTTTTAATCTTTTTAAAAGGTTTTTGACTGCAATTGTTTGGTGAGTGTTTTGCACTGGTTTTGCTTATTTAACTTTGCACGGCACTTAGTTAAGTTTGCATGTTGGGAATATACTAATATGACTTGGATAATAATTGTATAAGGAAATGTTTAACTGAATAAGGGCCTATGTCACCGTTTTCTTAAAGTGTCTTAAACTTAGGTGACAGCTTTTTAGAGATATTTTTCATAAAATATGTCAGTAACGTTACAGATAAATTAATTACCCTTCGTGTCTTAATTTTTATAGTGCATGTGACAGTTTTATGTTTGTATTAATGAAAATCATAATAGATAGGCATTAAATTTAATATACATATGTAACTATTTATTTAAGACCTATCAAAAAAAAAAAGAAAGTAACAGATAAAAGAGATATTGGATCAAAAAAAATATAACTTATAATGCATGATATGTAGCATGAAATATTCGCATGATTTCTTTCCTTGTTATTATTATATATCTTACATAATTTTTGTACCTATTTTGATAGGTATACACTCCTGACTGATAAATTGTACGATAGCCTATTTAAAACTTAAGTGACATATTTTCCTTATAAACTGTTACTTAATTTTACGAATATTTTATCAAACTCATCGTGATGAAACAGGGCCTAATTCTTTTAAAAGAGCAAATAGAAAAGACCAATAAGATAAAACTAATTGCAGAATAAGTAGTATTCACCATCAGACATCAACCTAGCCCTCTGATATCCATATTACCAAAAACTGTTTACAATATATTTTTTCTCTATTTACAGTGCTCCATCGCCAAAGAAAGCAAGTCTGCAACATCGTATATCTCGAAGCGCCAGCAAGTTCGCTGCCAACTTCCAGAGTAACCCACAAAGTAACTCTCAGCCTATCAACGTCCACACCCTCTCTAACCCTGACGATATGAGCTCCAGCCTGTTAAGAAGCGACTCTGATCGCAGCCCCCCAGGGAACATTAACCCTTCAGTCAACTTCTTCGGAAATTTCAAAGGCTTCTCTCTTACCCCCATTGAAAAATCCCAAACAGAAAAGGACGACTCAGAAACTCCCATAGCGACCAAACCAAAGAATGCCATTGCAGAAGCAATTGCCAGTAAAAGTGCGAAAATAACTCCAGTCCATAGAAGCAGTAGCAATAGCCAGAGTATCATAACTCAAGGTGTCTTAAAGCCAGTTTTGAGGAGTGCTCCACCTTTACCAGTAGTACCTACAACGACGAAATCCAGCCCAAAAACCAGTCCATCAGTTAAACGTACTAACAGTTCTGTTCAAAACAAAATTAAGGCTTTGATTAGTGCAGAGAAAACGGAAGAGGTAACCCCTCCACCTATAGTAGCCAATCCACCTCTTAGACCGGTAATATCCAGTCCGATTCTAGAAGCTTCCACCTGCACGGCAAAGGAGTTGATATCGCCTTTACAGGGGTCCAAAACTTTGGGCCCTATTAGAGCAGCTCCCACTGTTCCTAAGTCGGAGGATTTTCCCAAAAGACCGCTAAGCATGCACTCAACTGGTGTTCCCCAAAAACCTCTGCCAGAAGAACCTAAGAAAGTCAGAGAAGGGATCTCATTAAACAGGATAGCATCTTTCCTAAAGCAAGAGAAACCGAAGGAAAAGGTACGGAACCCTGTTGAAAGAAGTCATTCACTACCAAAGAATCCTAATCATCAAATAAGGGTACCGAAAGCCGATAAGGTAGCGTTGAGGAACTTACAGATATCTAACCCCATCCTTCAGAAAGGAATCGATCTCCCAGTGAGTACAGTGTCAGTGGTATCCGATTCTGAAGATGGAGACGATCCTAAGGCATTCGTGAACAGAGCTCAAAGTATGAGAGTTCCGGCTAGTCACAAACCAGTATTGCAGAGCTTCGGGTCTATGCGTCAAGCGCCAGTCGCTCCTAGACCTTTATCTGGTGTTGGAAGGCCAACAGCACCGCCTCCACCCTTGCCGAATCATTCAGAGCCTTCCCCTCCTGTAATGCCTAAACCTCAAATAGAATCTAAATCTGTGGATTACGTGGATTGTATAGAAGAGAAGCAAGCGCCTCTATCACATATCAAAGAAGAATCTACCGATAATATATACGCAGTTATCGAAGAGAGTCCAGAAAAACGTTCCAAACCACTACCCGGAGTTCCTCCTCCAATGAAGACACTCCCACAGTCTCCCCCCGAAGGGTACAACACTCCGAAACCCATTCCTTCTAATTCTGGAAGTACTGAAAGCATGGGCTTACTCGGCGAGATTGTCAACGAAATACAGAACCGTAACTTCGAATCTATTTATTCCGCATCGACACTTTCTAGAAAGAAAGAGAAAGAACGAAAGGAAAGGGAGAAAAATGCTGGGAGTAAAAGAGACAGCACGTATATGAATTCGGAATATAAGTCGCCGGAGAGTGTGTATAGTAATTCTGGTGCAAAATCAACTAGCTCTACGACAAGCAGTGGTTACTTGCACCCTTCAGCTGTTAACGTACCTACTTACTTAAAGAAGGAAGATAAAGAGGAAGATAAAGCCCCGCCAGTACCAGGGCCTAATTCCAAAATCCCCACATTTAGCCGACAGGTGACCCCGCCAGTTCTTAAGAACACGTCATCATTCAGAAGTGTGCCCCAATCCCCTAAAACGACAAAAAGTATAACACCTAAAATATTGAATAGTCCGGACGTAGTCTCAAGTTGTACTCTGCCGGAAACGAAGAATACAAAACCGCCTGATGTAATCAATAATAATAAGGTAACGAATGAAGCGCCTAAGGTTCCTTCCAAGCCTTCGATGACAGCTAAACCGAATGACAACCGTCCGCCATTACGGCCAGCACCTACAGTCGATAAAAAAATAGTTAATAAAACTGCGCCTATCCGCAAACCAGTCAATGCAAACGTAAATTCAACAAAGGGTCAAACTCCGGTCATTTCTCGACCTGAAGTAGACACAGTTAAAGCGTTAGCGGACAATTTAAATAAGAACAAACCTAAAGTAGTTCCGAAGCCGTCTTCTGTACAAAGAACAGATAATAGTAAGCCAAATCAGACAAAACTTACGGCCAAGCCGTCGAATGTTGCTAATTTACAGCAGAAATTTGAAAATAGAAAGTCGTTAGGCAAAGAAATTACAGTAATCAAAAAATAGGCAGAATACTTTATGAATGTATAGACTTATTCGATTTTATTTTGATAAAGAGTCATGAACTCGAATTCGAGGTTTATAATATAATTATTACAAAATAACTTAAAATCCAAATACAATAAGAATAGTGAGCTTTTCCTATTGTATTATGAGATTTGTTATTAAAAAACTATACTCTTTTAAACGATATTAACGATCGATACAATCGAATAAATCAGAACATTTAACGGTAAAAAAATATTAATTTAATTGAGTTATCTAGTCTGTAATTATATTTAAAAGGCCATGAGAAAGACTCGATATTATAACAATGTATGTGAGGATCTGATTTTTACAAAGCATTTTATGAGAAAACGTGTTTATTGAAAGTTTAATCTTATTTTGTTGGACAATGGCTGATTAGAATAAGCTGCTTGTTTGAAAATAGATATTTAATGATTCTCAATGAGTCAAAAAGTAAAATTGATTTTTTATAAGAAGTTATTGAAAAGAGACTTCATATTAAGGTTTAGGCATTTACAGTACAGCGAATTTTGATTTGATTATCCTGGATCAAAATCACTTAAAACTCTTAGTAAAATCGTGGTATAAAACACTCTTTTCGATAATTTCAGATTAATAACAAAAATTGAATGCTTCATGTACAAAACACGGCAACTACTAAATAGTGACCCCAAAATAACTGTAACTAAATTATCTTTATTAATATAATAATAAGAATAATTTGTTAACAAATTATTTTTATGAATGCAGTTTTTTTCAAACGTACGTAGCAGTTAGACGAAACAAAGTGTTCATATTTTGTAACGATACGCAATTTTTGACTATTAGAAGCTACTGTATATTTGTAGAGTATATATTATTTCTAAATCTTCATTTTGGATTCCATTTCTGAATTCAAAATTATAATATTGTATCTTCATATTTTTGTATCGAATAGGTAAAATACTGGAATTTCAAATATGCCTAAATGCCTGTCCTGTCTTGTATTAAATTAATTGTTTTTCTTTGATTACATAAAGGTTTAGTTTTTTTTTTATTTCGGGTGTTCGAAAAGTCATTATAGTTTTGTAAAGTTATCTATGACATTGAAGTGTGATATTAAATATTTTATTAAAAGCTGCGCCCTAATAAACATAAAAATGCAATTTTCTTAACCACAGCGTCATATGAAAATGTAATTTATTATTAAAAAAAAGAGTAAATTTTGAATGTTACTTTGTGTGCTGTTGCGTTCAAGTAGTTACTTCAACAGTAAATAAATATATACCGGTTTCTTATTCTAAATAAAAATATAAAGATAATTAAGACTACATAGTTATAATTTAAGAGATCTCTGTAAATATAATTAGTTATATCTTTTATTCCTTAAAGTTAGTGAATATAAAAAGTGTCTTATGGTAAAGTACATAATGCTTAATTTGTATTTTTATAAAGACTATAATGTTTGAGATTTATAGAGAATTGGTGTCTTTTCTGAATATTGTGTTGATTGTGTCTTAATAGTGATATTAGGGCTTATAAAATCCTAAATGGTAAATGTTATTAGGCCATAATACAACATCGCAATTTTATCGTAATTAATTGAGAAAATAATGCATTTACAAACTATTTTATTTAAAAATCAAGACAAGTTTGTGATCTTCAAAAAGTTGGAACGAGATACATTTGACAAACAAATTATAGTATTTAACAGTCTCCGTGACGTAGAAGTTAATGTGGTCGCCTCGCATCACCGTGCCGAGTGACGTGGCTTCGATTCCCACACGCGACAAATTTTGTGTGATTCATAAATATTTATATCGATGTGCGGGCGTTGATTTTTTTTAAAAGAAAGAGCAATGCCTACTCTAGCATTTTATAAGCTTTCAAGATAAATATCAGTATTTAGACACTTACCAATGATATGATAAAGGCATTTAGTGTTAGTTTTGAGTGTTAATGCTTTACAATATTTTATATTTAATCTGTATATTCTTAATTCCACTTTATAATGGTGCTACAGCAAATAAACATGCTTACCAACAAATAGTAATAAAACCTATTTTTATAATATATAAAACAGTAATTTTTGGTGTTGTAATCTGTGAACGGTCCATAGACAGAATTTATTGAGCTGACCATAGACAAATATTTTTGGATAAAATAAATACTAAAACTTTGTAAGTACAATTAAATTAAAATAAATGTTAAACAATTCTTTATCTATTGTAACATTGATTAAATTTGTTAATACAATTGTATTATTTTAGAGAACAGATACTTATTTATATTTAGCGCGCTCTCGGATTATAGTTACGAACTCTCTTAATTGTATTTGCGATCTGTTACAGAAATCGCCTGCACAATTCAGAAGAAGGAAACATTCGTATACGGTTTTCTAACAGATACAAGCGTACTAAACGATAATGTGGAAACCCAGTTAGATTTTATCAACTAGAATGTACAGTGGCGCCCCAGATGAGAGAAAATGGCGACAGCATTTCTTGTTTAGGATCTATTTTCTGTTTATACCATACAAATATAATACAAAAAATAATATACAAAGATCTATCTATCTACATATTTTTGCTGAGAATTTTATCTTAAAAGTTAATCAACGCGGTTGTAAGTTAATAACTCAGTCTATGGACCTGTCACACGTAATGCTTTAATTGGTATAATGCAATAATATATATAATAGATGCATAATAATAATATCGTCCATCCATAGTCTGTAATCACTGCCACAGCTTGGTACAAATCGTATGGTGCTGTATGTCGCAAATAACCTCAACTAGTGCTGGCGTTTCGCGCCAAAATATTTGGATAAGTCGTTTAAAAAACGAACAATAGAGCAATTAAAACATCGAATATCAAAAACAAACTGAATTTATTTTTCGTATTCCATGTCTTATAAAAATTTGCTTTTCATAAATTAAATATTTTAAATTTAAAGTGTGTATTAGAAAATCTAGTGACTTAATAGCAAATTAGTTTATTATCAGTGTTAATTGACCATCGAGATAACAAAAGAACATCCTAATTCTTAAAAACTACTCATTTTGTTTTTTTTATACCTTTTTTTTAAATAAGCTGCTTTTGCTGACTTTTACATTTAACCAGTCTTTCTGTATTTCTTTTCAACTCTTTGGTTACTTATACTACCTTTTTAAATATTTATTGAAAATAAAAAATATCACTTATTTTCTAAAGTTGCACATAAGTTGACTACTTAGGTACTACTACTTCGCGTTTACTTAGCTACTATTTGTATTTATTTCATATTAATTAAGTAATTTCTTATTACACAATGCTGTTTTTTTCGTAATCTAGTTGTGATAATTTTCATGGTTGCAAAGTACATTATTTGTAAATATAACCAAAGAAATGTATGTAAGGTTGGTCCCGGAATGTTCACTTAGTGTTAAGTCAGCCTGCTGATTCAAAACATTCGGCGTGCCTTATCCCTGTGCCACACAGATGTAATCTTGCGTTCCAACAGAGGTGACCCTGTATGTAATCCTGAGATGCCATCCTTCTAGATAGCAGATGTAATCCAAATTTCATACAAAATACGTGGATGGCATGTGGCATCTAAGCTCCTACCAAGGTCACCTCTATTGGAACGCAAGATTACATCCATGTGGCACACGCTTTACTATCGTTAAGTGCAAACATTCTAGAAGCTTGTTCATCTTGAAGTTTACGTAAAGTGTGGCAATTTTTATTAATAAAATTAGTCTTTATTTTTATTCCAAGACTGTGAATTATAAATACCTATAATGAATAATACTGATATCAAAATTAGTTACTAAAAGCTAGTTGGATACTTCATTTTTCTTATTATTACAGAAAAAAGATAAAATAAAAATATTTGATGAAAGATGAGTTTAATTTTCCTTCACTTAGTTTAATCACTGTAGCAAGAGAGCCAAGAAGTGCACCCCTATATGATAATACTATTACTTTACTATGTGGGTGCGCCTAGCAGCAAATGATATCGACAGGCGCCAACGCCAATCAACATTGGTATTCTATCTGACTTCGAGACATAGCCATGTCACTATTGTCTGTGGCCATGTTGGCTGTAGGTACTACTGCTGCCTACTTTTAGCTATAGATTTTAGTTGTCTATATCCGTAGGTAGGGTGTCACAATCACAAATTTAGTTAACGTTATTTGAAGCCCTACTGATTTTTGAGCCAGCCCGAGACGATTTTTGTTTACGTCAGCCGTTACCGGTGGTTTTGCAAGTCCTAGCGGGAGTTCTAATTAATCAACATTAGATCTCCAAAACTCCAAAGTAGGCTGCTAATGATGAAGAAAATACAAATGCAAATAAAATAGCACATTTCGCCATCGCGAGATTTACGATTATTTTCCTTCTCTGAAAATTATTTTAGGGAAATATCCAATGATATTGTATGTTAAAAAAGGTGTTTAACATACAATATCATTGAAAATATCATTTTTTTATTTTGTTTGAAGGCGGGTGTGACGTACCCATAAACAAAATGAATAAAACTTAAAATACAAATATCCAAACGAAATGTCAGAAAAAAAGAAATAATAATAAAATGAAGGAAGCGTGTTTTTATTGTCTGTGGTCATTCGCGCTTGCTTGAGAAATTTTATTTATTTTTCACAAAAATTTAGTGAAAAGAAAGGAATCTTAAAAAATGTAAGTGTTTTTAGAAAACACGACATGTTTAAACGTATAGTTAAAAAATTCCACGTATTTATTGTTAATTTCTGTAATTTTAGGGCGTCCACAACGAAGCCACGCTCTGAGATGACTTTGGAGGAACTTGCGAAAATTGAGGAAGAAGAGTTCAGTACAGGACCTCTATCAGTTCTAACACAGTCAGTAAAAAACAATACACAAGTACTGATAAACTGCCGAAACAATAAGAAGCTGCTTGGACGTGTAAAAGCCTTCGACCGGCATTGCAATATGGTTTTAGAAAACGTAAAAGAAATGTGGACTGAAGTTCCGAGGCTCGGCAAAGGCAAAAAGGTAATAATTGCATTAAGTTTATCTTCCAATTTTATCAAAAATATTACAAACCTTACTAATCAATATTAAATAATGTTTATCGGCTTGGTTTTAGGTTAGTTTGTAAACAGTAATAATTTACCTAAATGTTTCAACTTATTTGGTATGCATTTTTACATGTAGTAAATCAAAATAACTCACTGTGGCACCAAAAACAAAGACAAGTCATGGCAAAACATGCAGACTATCATAGCCTGCATGTTTATTAAATTTTGATGTTTCTAGCATTAATACATAGAATGTTTCTAAGACAAATAGGTACATACTGGTTAATTAATAAACAGTTCAAAGACATGATGCATTCTATCCATTTATATTTTTTGTGTGTTGTTTATTTATTGTTTATTTTGTAAGTGGCATCGCACAACTCTTGAACCATATCATACTGCTAACAGTGCCAGGATTAAGACATGAAATGTAAGTGAATAGAAACAAATTCGGTAAACTCTGGTTACTTAAAAAAAACTACCAAGAATTGTGTAATTCTCTAAACTTTCTTTAGCAATTTTGTTTTGCTTAGCCTCTCTCCTTATTTCTATTTAAATAAACATTGTTTTCATTGCAGGGCAAAGCTGTGAATAAGGACAGGTTTATCTCAAAAATGTTCCTGCGTGGTGATTCTGTTATATTAGTATTAAGAAACCCGCTCGCTACCGCAGCGGGCAAGTAACATAATTACAAATAGCAATAATGTGGATGTTCAGGTGATTTTCCAAATAAGTATAAGTCAGGAGTGTATATGCACTTTTTCATAATGTTTCATTTTATAATAGTTCAATAAATAACTATAAAATCTCATATTTTGTTTAACTGTTTCTCCTACCTGAACTACCTGAATAATGAATGAAGCTGTGAGAAATCGAGAATCAAATTTATGTTAGCTCTACAATTCTGTTTGCATCTTGCATTCTGGCTGACATTTCGAATCAGTCAAAAGCTTTTTAGTAGTACTTACTGCGTGTCACATATCTTTCCTCATAAGAGGAGCATACTATTGTTACCAAGCTGCCTAGATGAGGGTGGTACAGAATGTATTTTTGAGTTTTTCTGCTTTTGCAATTATAATAGGGTATTATAATTGCAAAATAATAAATAATATAATTACACATCACAATACCCTATTATAATAATTAATACTTAGGCGCCTTTCACTAAATCTAAGGGACTGAAAGCAGTAGTAGTAAAGTAAATATTATATTGTATTGTCTGTCACCATGAAGATATCATTCAAATATTGGTATCAACTAATGAAAGTTTCAGAAAAACCAGAAATATTTCATTTTTAAGGTTTCGTAGGCAAAAACGGCCCTACAGTTTCGTCACGTCCGTTCATCCGTATGTCACAGGCGTTTGACTCAAAAACTACTTGATGTATAATGATGAAATTTGGAGAATAGGTGTCTTGTATGGGCCGTTACTAGGTTTGGTAGTTAAATAATTTAAATAAATATTTTTAAGCAAATAAACACTCCTAAAGTAACATAAATTATGTCCCCCTCACCTTTATTTACTAAACCGAAAAATTAAAAAAAAATCTTAGAACTGGTTTTTTTATTGCGCCGAGGGATTGCAGATGGCGGCAGGCCGGAGTATTTGATAATACTAAAGAGATTTTATATATTTCTTTAACATTATTGATGCGCAATAGCCAAAATTACAGGTCTCCTCTCAGCTCTCTAGATTGAGGAAAGGAGACCCGTGCCCAGCAGTGGGACATTAATGCTATGAATAGTCAAAGTATAGTACGCCTGGGTACCCAGGCGTACTATACTTTGGCTACCTTGGGTAACCCAAGGTAGGAAGTTCACGACTATGATAAATGCCATGGTTCATTCTTCAGAACGAATTTCTAAGTTTTATGAAGATATCGAAAACGTCCTAGTGTAAAATATGCACGCCTGAAAAGTACATACTTTCAGTTTATGTAACTCGCGGTTCCTTCCTAGATGGCACTGTAATCATTTTATAACGCGCACCGTCTCCGTTCAATAGCCTTTGATAATAACCTCGCTGGTTCGCGCCACAACCGCGTCCATAATACGATTTTGTTTACGCATTGTCGGATAGTCTACCGTAGCGTTCGCACGCACGGCGATTTATTTACGTCGAATTTCAAAACAACGTTGTTTTGGTACAAAAGACAGTACGTGTTAGTTAAGTGTTGGACATATTGATTTTCCCGCTCTTTTTTAACAAAGTGTGCATTTGTTTTTAATTTGTGGCCACTTGGAGAGTGAGAACGAGGCAAAGGAAATTTTAACAGGCGTAAGTTGTTTTTTTTTTCAATTCTGACGATTTATGTGTTTTGACAGGATATAAGGCTCTTTTATAAAATGAATCTTTCAAAATTATACACAAATTGAACTACCTATAATATAATGTGATTATCATGCAGGTTGTTGAAGAGTGCATTTTGGAACTACTTAGGTACTTACAAAATTTTAATACAAATTAGATATTAATATTTTTTAGTGTTCAGTCATCCCACTCTACAAAGGGTAGTTATTCAGACGTTCGTGTTTACCTGTTGCGTTTGCTTTTGCGATGGGTAGCTGACTGATTTCTTATGTACCTACCTATTAAAAATCAAAACCCGCCAAACACTAAAGTAACACCTACTTTCTTAGCTATTTAAACTAAGGAAATCCATTTTCTTTCCTCACTTAATCATAACCACACGATCGTAAACTCGACTTAAGCTACGCTTCATATTGAGGAAATAAAGCACCAACAATTATTTCATTATATTATACAGACGGCCATGTCGTTTATGTCATTCAGACGGTTGGGGTATTATAAGTTATTTGATATTAGAAAGAGCTGTTGTGTAGCTTAGTTCAGGTATATATCATTTATTTTATATTATATTTATTTAAAGTTGAAAATAAAAAGCACATTTTCGCTTTCGCCGGCAATTAGCAGTCCGGGCGTTACTACTTTCTACACCTTTTTTTGGGTTCCTTCAAAGGAGAAAACGTAACCCTTATACACAGGTCGTCCGTCTACCTCTGTCAGTTTGTTAAGACTCATAAAGGCGTGGGGGTATCAAACTCATATTAATTAAATATTTGGGTCTGCAATCACTTAGAGCAGTGAAAAAATCAAACTTCTAAGTAAACGCAATCAAAAGATACAGCCGTTTAATGCTCCGTCTGTGCCGCATATTGACATTCGCAAGGGAATGAAAACCCACAGGTTCCAGTTGACTAAGAATCAAATATTTATATAAATATATACATTTGGCAAGACGCAGTGTCATCTATCACAAGTATAGGAAAAAAATCGCAATAGATAAATTTGTTAATATACCTACACAAAAAAAAGTTAGAACCCTCAGTTTGCAAGTTCGACTCGCACTTGATCTGTTCTTTAAATAGAGACAAATCAATGGCATTATCTCTTCAAAATTTAGCATACTAGTTTGGGAATTAGGTACACATCCTTATAACACAAAAACTTAACAAAATTTACATCACTACCTAGTAGTGTAGTGTGTTTTACGGAACTACAATTTCGATACGAATAACTAATTCCCATCCCTAGCAAACGATGTGCGAAAATAATACGAACAAAAAAGAGCTAGGTATAAACCGTCGCGTCAAAATCACTTTTCAGAGTAGCACCATTCGTTTCTTCGAAATGGAGAATAAACAATATCTTACCTACTAAAATTGCAAAGAATTGTAAGTTGAAAAGTATGTTAAGTCAGTTTTGAACCTTATAATAATAGCCAGAAGACGGAGATTGCCATACAGATAAACTTAAACATACTTGTTCTACACCGGGAGATATCCAAGGACTTTATATAATATCTTCTAATAAACTAGATATTAAGTGCAAAACCGTATGTACACAAATAAAGGTATACTTACTGTTTGAGTGGCATTAAGTGGACACTAAGTAGAATGGAAAACGGTACGTATAAATATTGTGTGAACATGTTTAGAATCAGACGGTACAAAGAACGTGTTCGTAGAATCTGAGAAAACAATGAAATTATCGAATGACAATCTTGCAGAAGAAAGGTTTTGTAATTCAAATTATTTCAAGAGAGTGGGAGCAGAAAACAACTCTCCGAAATTGAGCAACTAGTGAACCTCCATAACAGGACTGCTACTGAATCACAAATGCCACGCACTCAAATATCTTACATCATCATTACAACCCATAAACGGCCCACTGTTGGGCACAGGTCTCCTCCAAAAATTGTGTTGTGGAATGTATCCTTATCCTACTATACCACGCTGGCCAGACGGGTTGGTAGATAATAGGGTTTTGTTTCAAATTTTCCTCTTCTCGCAGTGCTTTTGTCTGCTTATGGTTACTCCCTTAGTCGCCTTTTACGACACCCACGGGTTGAAATGGGGTATCCCGTGACTACGAGAACAAACATAATATCTTGAATATTGTGGTCAATTTACTTCCTCGAACTTCTTTCTAAGGTCATTGTCCTTAATTATAGCGTCCTGTAGCAGTTTTACCATGAAAAAAATATAATTACGCCGAATTTCGCTCGTAATTTCGGATCTGTTATCATAAAGTAGCTTTCGTCCGCGGCTTCGCCTGCCTGGTATAGGTAATAAAATTATATAGGTTCTTAAACCTTCCTCAATAATTACTTTATCTAATGGTGAAAACCGCATCAAAATCAATAAAATGAATAGAAAATGTTTATTTATTAGAAATAATAAACTGAATCCAAATCGACCCAATAACTTGGGAGATATAAAGCAAAAAATGTAAAGCAAGGTCACACACACCTCAAAAAATAAAAACTTGAATGGGTAATATGAAAAATATTAGAGATAGACCCCCCTTTTAAAGTGTTGTTGTTGATGTTTTATTAGAATTCAGAAAATTTCGGGCGGTCACATGCCGATGGGCGACATTGTATATCTAATACAGAATTACATTAATACGTACCTACTTACTTAGTTTAAGACTACCTATTAGTTGAGTAAATTTTATTGTATACAAAGACGCTTGCCTTCAATGAGGTCGACCCATTGCAGGTCTCTATATAAACTTGCTACATGCATTTATTTCGATAAAATGACGCACGTGTTATTGTAGGTACTAGCCTTGGCCCACGGCTTTATACTCATGAATGTTTTTTCCAGAAGAATCGTAACAAGGTTCAGAGGTATACAACTATACATAGATCCGTTTTTATCTCTGCAAAAAATATTTATTTTAAATTTTGTGGACCAAGTTCATTGTAATTGTTCTGTTGCTCTATGTCTTATCCCTGACCCTAAATACCATCTTCTAAGTACCTTTTTTTTGCTTGTACCTAGTTTTAAAAATAACTCTCATTAATCCATAGAGTATGGGCCCGTTTCTCCATTGGCAGAAATATAATAAAACTACTTGAGACTTTTTTGACAGATTTGATATAAAAAATACGTCAAATATCTGTCAATTAAGTTGCATATTCATAGGCTATCTAACACTTATTTAATTTTGCCAGTGGTGAAACAGGCCCTTAGTCAAGGAATAGTTCATCGCCTAACTTAGTCATTCGGCCACTGCAAATTGGTCTTTAAAAAAGTTTAGAAGTTTATGTCGCAGTTTTAAGGTGGGTAATGAAATTGGCCAATTACCTAAATCACTAAACCCCTAGATAAAAAAAGAGCACTTACTTAAGAGATTTTAGAGTACTACCTATGCTATGAATAGGTAGGTACCTAGGTAAGTATTTTTATATCGAATATCCCAGAAATATAGGACAGATATTTGAATATTGACGTAATTTGACATGGGAATTTTATATTTTGCCTCGTAAGCAAACCTCCAAACTCAATAATAAAATAAATAAAAACAATTATGTATCCAGATAATCATAAACTTCATAAACCCATATAGTGTGATCCATATTAATCCCAGTATGGGTTTAATACAATATTATGGTATAATTCCACTTATAAGAGATAGTAAACTGCCAATATCGCTCAATCATAATAATTGTCTGACGTCCTGACGTGTGTAAACGGAGCTTATGGGCTTTTGCCTTGATATCGAGGCCAAAATACAAATTGATCTTTTGAATATCTACAAACAAAAGTAGAAAGATAAAATTCTAAAGTTTGGTTTCAAATTCAAATCCACAATGAGGTATTTTAGTTGGAGCAGTCATCTCAAGTAAGTAGTAAATAGTAGTAATACGTTCAAGGTACACATAAACAAAAAACAAAGGCACATAACAGTAAATAAATTAATGAAGAATGTCATATTTTCCGTTGTTCGCTTGGATGCGTTTAGACAAAACATGGGTGTAGTTTGTTTTTGTCTCATTATAAACATTGTTATGTCATATTATGACGATCATAGTCTAGAAACATACAATGGAGAGGTAGGGCATCTTAACAACAGCTTCTGTTTGCGATTTCGCTAACAATTTAATTCAATATTTTTTCTCTTTCATCAGCAACCCACTTCTGAGATCGGGTCTCCTCTCCTCTAACTAGAGAGCTAAGAGGGTTAGGCCATAATCCACTCACGCTGGCCTAGTGCGGTTGGTGGATCAGACATACTCATAGAATTTCTTCTAGGGTATGTGGGTTTCCTCACGATGTTTTCCTTCACCGTTAGCAGATGTACATATAAATTCCACAAAGTGGAATCCACATTAAATTTGGTACCTACTGCCGGTCGGGATCGAACTCGGACCACGTGTAGGTAGGTAGCTTCCTAACAAAATATCATAACAAAGAAAGCTTTCGTTTGCCTACAAACTGCTCTGCAGTTTGACAGAAATTTGCTTTTTTCTTTTTTTAAATTCAGTGTATTCAGTTGATTTGACTCAAGAGTTTCTTTTTCTCATCTGGTCTCCTCCTTGTCTGTCTAGTATATGGACCGTCGTCGGTGTGCTGCACATTTAATTATACAACACTTTTCTAAAGCAAGACAATCAATGGTAATTACTAATTACACGTCAGTTTTATTTTAAGCTCCTAGTTTCTCAGTTAACGTTCAATTGTTTAATGATAACCGGATATAACTAGATTGCGCTGTTATGAACCGCTTCGAACTGGTAAACACACTTAATTGTTGCAATTTCCATCGATTGGTAGTTAATATAACTATCTTATTGTAGGTAATGTATGTACAAAGGGCAAGTTTCTCTGACATGAAAACATTTAAATGTGTTTTACATGTAGATATATAGTCTTTCAATAATAGGTGTTCTACACGGTTACAAACTTGCGGTAAGAGGCTACATTAAAAGACACAACATAGAGGATAGAGACTCAAAAAAAATGTTTCCTAAAGTAACCACCAGATAGAGTGATTTCAATACCACACAAATCTGCATATACTTTTACGGCGTGAATCCGTAAAAAACTCGCACTAGGCACCCTGGGGGCCGATTCTGCAAAATAACACATGTCGATAGACCCTGGACTAATATCGACCAATCACAGGCCGGCAATATGGCGCGATTGACTTAGTGAGCCAATCACAGCGGTCGAATGAGACCATCGGCTTACCATTGTGTTACGATTTTGTTAGCAGACTCGGGCCCCTGTATGTTTGTACGTTTGCTTCTACAGAGTTCTTCTGTACACTCATGCACAGTGGTGATCTTTTTGGCAGATTATTTGCACGTTTTGTTGAACGCTATATACGTCCTTTGTAATTTGGCAAAATAGACGTAAATGACAGCCAATTTCACAGATGTCGCTACAACTATATGGTCGCTACCCAATCGTCAAAATTCGGAAGTCCGAAAGGTCTCAACCCTATACTTATTGTTGAAGTACTCGCAAATGTTTAAATTGGTCAGATGAGCGCGCATGTGTAGATACGACTGCTACTCATGAGATCCCAGGTGCAATTGAGTTTTTCTGTATTAAAATTCTTCTTCTGTTTATAGCAATAGGCTCACTAGTTTCGGCTGTGGAGGACTATTCCCCCCACAGCCGACTACGGACGTGAAACTTAAAAAAGTGCAAGCAGGTAGAAATAATTATACCCAAAAGGGCAAAAGTTTAGTTTTAGCATTAGAGAAGTGTGCGTGTTCCGTCTCTATGTGTGTACCACAGAACAGAGGTAGGTTTTTAAAAACCTATTTGCGAGCAACTTGATAATGAATGAACACTCTTAATGTGATCACGGTAATAGAGTTCTAGAAAATGAAATTTTGGTACGTTAGTGCACTTGCAACAAGTTGAGATCAATGCTATTTTATTCACACAACGGGTTTCTTGTGTGAATTAACGGAAGCGGTAACGGATGTTACATAAGTTAGCATCGTTATTTTGCACTATCGAGCGAATAAAACATTCTTAGCAAATTATATATAGCGAAGCTATAAAGCGAACAATTTTAGTGTATCAATTACAAAAAGTACAAGAGGCTGCGTTTTCGTCAGAGATGTGATGTGCGAAGTTGCCTAGCGAGGGATGTATTTGTTATAGAGTATAATAGACCAATAGAATCGTAGCGGGGGTTAGACAAGTGGCAATCGATTCGATCTATATATTCTATTGACATGTCATGTCAAGGTAGGCAGCGGCCTGGCTGTGCCCCTAGCATTGCTAACGTGTGCGGCGGTAATCACTTACCATCAGGTGGGCCGCTTGCTCGTCTGCCACTACAGGCAATAAAAAAAAAAATTAATACATTGATCACGTGACATATTGATAACTTATGTCAGAGATTTGTTAAAATGTATTAATTGACATGTCGCGTCGTTTAGAATATATAGATTGAAGCGATTGCCACTTGTCCAGGGGGCTGATCTCTTAAGTAGACCAAATTAGTTGAAGTTGTGTATTTTTTGTAATATTTTTGATGGCGAATCCTCCGTAGATGATGTTGATAATGTTTATTTTAGCTTATTAGCTGTCGCCCGGGGCTTCACTCCCGTGTATCTTTGTTTGAATACAACTCAGCACCTATTGGTTGTAGCGTGATGTTATAAAGCCTTCCTCGATAAATGGGCTATTCAACACTAAATAAATTTTCAATTCGGTTCAGTAGTTCCTGAGTTTAGAGGGTCCAAACTAACAGTAAATAAATTCTTCAGCTTTCAGAAATTTAGTTAATTTAGTTAGAACGATACCAATTTAGTTCGACCGCACCTGCTACTTCCTAATTTTTTTTCAATTTAGTTTTCTACAAATTTGTTTTTAAAATTACGAAGCACGATCATAAATATTATGTTATCAAACAAGTAAAATGAATTTATCTTAAGTAGATGTACTTAGCGAGTGACGGAAGTAAACAATATAATTATCTCTATACAATACAGCCTTAGCGGATTTACGCTTAGAATGTAATTATTTAAGAGGAAGTATAAGTAGGGTTGTCAGTTTGTCATCTCTACGATATATGATAAAATTATTATTGTATATTATAATATACCTACAACGTTGGTTGCAGGCGGCATAGGACCACTCTCTGTGGCGTAAATTAGGTGAGGCCTATGTTCAGCAGTGGACGTCGTTGGGCTGATATGATGATGATTATAATATATATAATCTATATAATAGTATATACATATTACCATATTTACACAGTGCCATCTAGTCCCAAATTAAGCAAATATATTTGTTTGTGTTATAGGTACTAAATAACGGCTTTTTTTTTGTAAATACATACATATTATTTAATTACACCCAGACACAGAAAAAACCTTTATGCTCATCACACAAAGATTTGTCCTGGTTGGGGATCGAACCCACGACCTCCGATTTAGCAGTCAGGGTCACTAACCACTAGACCAACAGGCCAATAAAATAGTAAACCTTATACAGACAAGAGCACTACGAGAAAAGGAAAATTCAAAACAAACCCTATACTAACCCGTCTGGCCTACGTGGTATAGTAGGCTAAATTCCCTCCACATTCTTTGGAGTAGAGCCGTGCCCAGCAGTGGCACGATTATGTGTTGAATGATGGCTCCTCTTGAGCGGATAGGTCAGTAAAGAGCCTATGTGCCATTCCAGCCTAAATAATCTATGGAAACACCCAATTATGCCATATGGACGAATATGACAAACTATAAGGGTTCCGTATTTACCATTTTGGCTACGGAACCCCAAAAATACAAATCTCAGTAAATAAACAAAAACACTGCGAAGTTTAGTCATCAAAGTACTCATTGGCATTGACATTACTCGTAAAAAAGAAGCATTATGTCATCAATTTCAATACACAATAATACCTATTATAAAACAATAATATTTGGGACTTATCAATCACAATATTCACAATTAGATACCATTATATAATAGCGATGAGAACATTGATCGCAATAATCAATTACCTATGTCAGAACATAATACTTATTAATTTGTTTATAAACTAAAACGAAACCTGTTCTGAATATTACTCAACGAACGTGAGGTCTGTTCAAACCAAGTTGCGGCACACATTAGGCCCTCGACTTGTTCGGCCCGTGACGTTTTTTGATCTAACACAAAAAACGGTGTTCAATCATTTGACAAAAAACAAATGACAAATTTTCATTTATAAAACAACGTTTGACAAAATTATACTTGATAAATTTATCATTTTACAAACTATTATTTAATAAACTACACATTTGACAAATTATTTACCAGACAAAATTTTGTTATGTCAAAACTTCATATCATATAATGGATTATTTTTTAAACATGTAGTAGGCAAAACATAGGTATAGCGTAAATAACGTTTGACAAAATGCATCGGTAGGTATATTATTTATTAAAATACTTACCAAGCAATGCATTTTGTATTTAAAATATTTAAGAACACATATAGGTTATTTTATTTTTGGCACGAAATCATAATATAATATAATATGTAGGGTCAATAGGTTATTAACTGAATCGAAATGGCTAGGTTAGGTTAGAACTGCGACCACAACGCGCCAGAACCGAATTCTACTTATTTCGCTTAGTTAATGCAGTGTGTATTTTTTTTAAATTGACTAAGTATCTATGGAATTAGTATTATTACAAAATTATTACTTGCCAATAAATAATCTGTCCAAGATGAAAATTGTTTATTAATAAGTTATCTTCTGTCATTTTGTAAAAACACCAATTAGACAAACGAATTATTTAGTCAAATGAACATTTTTAAAGTAATATTTTAACAAGTGGAATATTTGCCAAGTAAAACATTTGCGAAATCTGTATTTTGTAAAACGATTGTTTTTAAAGTAATCTGTTTTAGAAATGAAAGTTTGTCAAATGATTAGTTTTTCTAAAGTTGTTTTTAAAATGATAATTTGTCATACGTTTTTTGTCAAACAATAGTAAACCCCGAAAAACAATTATTACAAAGCATCTATACTAAAATTATAAAGCTCAAGAGTTTGTTTATTTGAACGCGCTAATCTATGGAACTACTGGTCCGATTTGAAAAATTCTTTTAGTGTTGGATAGCCCATTTGTCGAACAAGGTATATAACATCACGCTACAGCCAATAGGAGCTAAGCAGTGGCCAAACAAAATAGACGGGAGCGAAACCCGCGTTACTTCTACACATACACACGAAAGCGTCCACGAAAGAATAACAAGTAAGTAATTATGTTCATTAATACAAAAAGTTAAATTAATAATAATAATAATATTCTACCACATTCACACAGCGCCATCTAGTTCCAAAGTAAGCAATTATATTTGCTTGTGTTATGGGTAGTACAACTGATATACTACTTTTTTTTTTTTTAAATATTTACATATTATAGATAAATTACACCCAGACACAGAACAAACCTTTATTCTCATCACACAAAAATTTGTCCTGGGTGGGGATCGAACCCACGACCTCCGGCTTAGCAGTCAGGCAACCACTAGACCAACAGGCCAGTCTATGATTAAGTAAGTCAATCAGTGTGATTTGGAACGTTTTTTATTCAGTTTGACTGTTGTTTTATTACCATATTTTTGGTTTCTATTAACATTTATCGACGTAAACAAAGTTGCGCGCAGTATCTAACAAATCGACACGCCATCACCAATCAGTGATATCCTGATTTTTATCACTCGCTTTAATATGTTTTGCAAATTTGATAACTTGTTTTTATACATGTATTATAAAAGATGATTGTTGAATAGGATTGTTTTCAATAAGCATCATATTCGGAAGTGCTAGTTCTTTTATCTCTGTCTTTATGGTCCGTGTACTGATTAAGAATACAAAATGTCACTACTCCATCTCAACCCGTGGGTGTAGTAAAAGGTGTACTAAGGACAAGAAATGGAAAATTCGAAACAAACCCTATACCAACCCGTCTGGCCAGCGTGGTATATATAGTACCTAGGCTAAATTCCCTGCTCTGTCTAGATTGAATATGTAAAAAAAAGCAAAATCGTAAATTTTAATAGATTTAACCGATAAACTTGAATAGGCTGCACCCATTTTGATAAAACGTGTCTAAGAACCATCACGATCATGAAAACTTACCAAAATGTGCACATTCGTTTAGGAACTACTATGCCATACACAGACACGTCAAACTTAACATAATAAACATAACATAGCATCACGCCTTTTTCCCCAAAAGGATAGGCAGAGGTGTTTCACATCCAAATTTCGCCAGCTATGTTTGGTCCCATGATATAGGGGGCGAGCCTATTGTCATCAACCGGGAACATTTGTTTACCAAACTCTGGGAAAATTCATGCTAGAAATGCCCAATACCATTTTCACCCGACCCGGGAATCGAACGTTAAACTTATATTAATAAAACCCCTCTTTTTGCGTCCGGGGTTACAAATCAGTTTACATTATCTACGTATCGTGCTGCGAAGACGTTCACGTGTAGTGGTCAGTAGGTACTAATGACACAGATATATCTATTACAAGGCCACGGTATGAGTGTGCAATTTGACCACGAGACATCTCCAGCACGTGCATCCTCACGTGACAAAGACTTAGGGTCCGTTCACACCGACCGGCTCGGAGAGCATCGGCCGGCGGGCGGCGCTCTTCTTTTCACATAGACCGGCGCGAGTTATACGCTTGGAAGCCAGAGCCGGTCGACGGCGGCGGCGCGGCGTAAATGCGGAAGAGTACGTCATCAGAAGCAGCCGGTCGGCTCTTATTATTTCACACTAAGCTCATTCGATTTGCACTCAAAATTCTCAATAACAAAAAAGTTAAAAGTAAAAGTAAAAATAAACCCTATTACATTGATTCAAAATTCTGTTTTTAACGTAATAAAAATCTGCTCTCCTCTCCGAGCCGGTCTGTGTGAATGGATCCTTAGTGGTTTGTACAGGTTGATGTAAATTCATGTAAATTGTAATGATAGGATTAACATAATATGGATTCACTTTTTCATTTGTATTTTTATACTAGCTGTTCCCCGGGGCTTCGCTTTCGGCGTTACTTGTTTGACCACTTATCATAGCAACCCATTAAAGTCTTACTGCTCGACACGGGTCTTCTCTTCTCTATCTAAAGAGCTGAGAGGGTTTTTAGGTCATCATCCTCACACGCTGGTCTAATGCTTAGAATAACTTTTGGGGTATGTGAGTTTCCTCACACTGTTTTCCTAAACCGTTAGCATGACTAGTACATATAAATTCCAGATTGGTACTGCTATGCTCGGAATTGAACTCAGACCGCGTGTTTAGCACGCCGCGCCGCGGCAGCGGTCTCTTATCTATTTAGCCACCATCACTTTGTTTGGCAACTGCTCAGCTCCCAGACACAGGACAGTAGTCCTGTGGGCGTAGCAGGTAGATAAGAGCTGTCGGGCCAATACTATGGTATATGGTATATATATACGGATATTCCAGTGCATATTTACCTAAATTGCGAGGAAGTAAGTAAAATAGAGTGGATAATACCACCTCTAAAATACCGGTAAACCGATTTTATTTTATTATTGGACTTTATAGAATTAATATAACTATTGTTAGGTACAAATTACCTCTTGGTTTAAAGAATGTGAAAATCGCGGGCGAAGCCGTGGCTGGAAAGCTAGTATTTCTACAAAATCTAATAATAATTTATGATTTTTAATCTTATACCGGTATTAAATCGGTATACTTGAGAGGTGGTATTATCCACTCTATGTTACTTATTTCCTCGCAGTTTATAAATGTAAATATGCACTGGAATATCCGATCTCTACTCATGAAAAATGACAACACTGTTGAATTTTGTATTGTAGCAATTACTTACTAATTTACTTAGACTATGTAACTGGGTCGATTTGATCGAGATCAATTTAAAGTAGATATTAACTAAGACAATTAATTACCAAATCTGCACATTAGTAGTAATTGTTTTTTAATGGTAACCAATTTAATATGCGTGCGTACGTGACAACCCTAATTAATTGTTAATATGGCGCCTCTGTTCTATTGATTATGACTGTGCTGTGTGACCGATGATATTTTTCAGACTTCTGAATTTTTTGTCTGTCCTCACCATAGGTAAACAGAGGTTTGATTTCTACACGAGACAAATTTTTTAATGATTCATATTTGTTTATTAACAGTAAACAGCTTTTTAGAGTAGATACCTAAGCATATGAAAGTTTAACTTATACCTACACACTTATAAAAAAATTGTCTGTTTGTCTGTCTGTTTGTTTGAGGTAAACTCCGAAACGGCTCAACCAATTTTGACGGGCTTTTTACTGGCGGATGGCTAATGGTCACAAGGAGCAACTTAGGCTACTTTGATTTCGGAAAAAATATTAGTACGTGAAATATTAGGGCGATAATTTAGTTTTCCCTGCGATCGAAGTCTAGGATTGTTAACTAAAGACTTTTATTTATTATTATCATTAGCAGACCGCTTGTAGCTACACAGGGTTAGGCTTAGGACGTCGACCCTAAAAGTCTGTTACTTACCTCAACACTTGACAAGTTTGAGAAGCCATTAATTCACTTCATTGTTCATGTTTAACTTTAGTTTGGAGAGCTATTCACTATTACAACAATGTCACACTAAATATATGTATTACTTAAATTACCTTTATACCTGAGAACTATATATAATAGCTGCTAAGAAAAAACAAGAGATAAACAGTAAAGAACTAAAGACCTAAAAAACTTTTAAGATTTGGCATAAAGCATTTGGGAACTTAATTGCTTTGCTAGTCACACTTAGCAGCCATTATTGCATGATGAGTAAAATTTACTAGGAAGTGCGATTTTCCTAGTAAAACTATAATATAATATAGAAATAGATTTGAGTAAATATATCTCTGGCGACTAAGGGACTAACTGAAAGCAACAACATAAAGAAAAATTCGAAACAAAACCCCTTTTTTTTTTATTTTTTTTCTTTTTTTTTTTAAGACGGGAAATGCATTACGCATACCGCTCCGTGCGGACACGGGACGGTTATGTGGGACTCGCCGGTCTGAAAAGGACCGGAATACCCACTAAAACCTCTCTCTGCACCGTCGCTTCGCCGTAATGGGTGGGCCCTGGAACTTGTTACATCATCAGCAGCCCACCCAGCGACAGCCCCTTACGGGGCACCGACACCGGGCCCTTTCGGGCCCTAACACCAAACGACAGCGTCCGGGCGCACCGGGGACGCTGTCGACCTTCGCGGAAAGGAGCGGGTGAGTAGAGGAAGTGAACGCCGATCCCCCACCCGCAGCCTTTACTATGGCGGCATCAGGCGCATATGCAATATATGCATTCGCTGACGCCGCCCAGTTCGCCGGCGGCGGATCGGCTCCACAAGGAAAGATTCCTCCCGGAGCCGCTCCGCCGCCTCCTTCTGCGAGATGACCTCCTTGCAGAAGGATGCGACCGCTTCCCAACACTTGTCGCTGCCGGCCATCGAGCGCAAAATCGAAACAAAACCATATACTAACCCGTCTGGCCAGCGTGGTATAATAGGCTAAATTCCTTCCAAAATGTTTGGAGGAGATCCGTGCCCAGCAGTGGGTCGTTAATTTATGGGTTGTAATGATGAAATATATTTCTGGAGGTACCGAGACCAGAATTACTTTAACTTAAATCTGTTTCTATTCGGGGAGGCCGAAAACTGATCGAGTGGAGACCACGCACCGGCAACCGCTTCGACTAACATTGCCGTGCTGAGTGACGTAAGTTCGATTCCCACATAAAAATAATATTCTACCACATTCACACAGTGCCATCTAGTCCCAAATTAAGCAATTATATTTGCTTGTGTTATGGGTACTAAACAACTGATATACTACTTAAATACCTACCTACTTTTTTTTTTGTAAATACATACATATTATAGCTAAATTACACCCAGACACAGAACAAACCTTTATGTTCATCACACAAAGATTTGTCCTGGGTGGGGATCGAACCCACGACCTTCGGCTTAGCAGTCAGGGTCACTAACCACTAGACCAACAGGCCAGTCGAATGATGAGACAAAATTTGTGTATCATAGATATTCGTTTCGAATCTTCTATGTCTATTGTATGTTTCTAAAGTCCACCGCGAATACGGGCTTGTCACATTGCGTTGTTGCAAAAAAAAAAAACGTGTGGCTCTCGGGGACTGCCGCGGTAAAGCTATTGCATAGCATTTTTTATCAACTTATGCAATCATAATATTTTTATATTATAATTGCATAATATTTTTAATTACTTTCTCATAAACATACATACGTCTAGTCGCACGCACACAAACACCGTGCCGAAGTCTGCCGAACTGAAACGACGTTAGACAATGTACGGCTTTCAATTCAACGCCGCGCCCGCCGCACCGCGCTGTGCCGCATGCCGGTCGGAATGTTAGGTTTTTTTTCGTTACGGAATTTCTTGATTCGGTTGCCGCGCTCAAAGCCCGCGATAAAATCTATGCAATAGCTTAAAATTGTGACTATAGGTGCTATTACCACTGCTGTTTCCTCAGTAAAACTGACTGTGGTAACTCCTGACCATAAGGCGCAGTGTACCTGTACCTACTAGCATACGGAAACAATAAACGCAAGTAAATAATAGATGTGTTTGCAACCCACAAGGTTATTCATCTTGTCAACCTTGTTCTCAACTATTAATATGTGACAACTACAGTGGAAAAGGGGCTTATGTTGATGTTTATTGAATTTTCATCTTATGCTAATGTTATAAAGGGGTTAAACTTTATAATAGTCTGTATAATAATAATAGTAATAGTCTTTATTATGAAACCAACACTCGTACAGGAAAATACATGTTACTATAATAATAGGTTAAGTACACATTTATTTTACTAAAAATATAAGTACTCTGAGCCCCACACTAGGATACCCTGTGTCGTGGGGTCTCAATCTCTTCCCTAATCCATTATATCTATTGGTATACATAACAGTAAATATAATTATAATAGGTATACTAACTTTGTTTGAATAGGTATATAATTCATTTTACTTTTATGCGTTCTGTGATCTTTGTTCATGCTTACACTTTGCAGCTATCGATCTTAGAAAATAGGGTTTAAATCTAGGTTAAATATAGAAAACTTCAAACAGGTTTAATTAAACTTATATTCGTACCTAGTGGTAACGTTTATAACTTTAAACCTTTACGTTTTGCCATTAAAACAAATTTACTACTGTGGGTTCCATACAATGGTAAATTTTTTTTAGATCGATCGCTCGCGATTGAAATGAAATTAAATGAAATCTCGTTTATTATTCATCTAGGTTACAAGGTAACACTTATGAAAGTCACAAGAATGTAACAGGTTATCCGAAAAGTAGTGTCAGCAAATTTGCCTACGACCAGTTCGCTGACGGGGTGGAGCTATGAGAAGAACTGGCAAGAAACTCACGCCACTCTTTTTTAAAAAAATGGATAAGTAGTTACAATCTTTTGTAATTTACAATTTGGGTAGCGTTTGTATTTTTGAGTTGAGAGATTTGCAGTAATAAAGTCGAACTATCTGGGCACATTTTTTTACACCGCGCCCTCTAGTAAACTAATTTAAGCTTGTGTTATACGATCTAGACAACTAATCATCATCATCATCATTTCAGCCTATTGCAGACTGCAATAGGCTGAAATGATGATGATGATGACTAGTTCAGTCCACAGCTGGACGTTGGCCTCTCCTGACACGCGCCATAACACTTTTTCCTCCGCCTTCCTTAGACAACTGATAAATATACCTACTTTAATATTTGTAAATACATGCATAATTATTATACCTACATAAAATGTATGTAACCAGTTTGCAGTTTTTGAATCATATCGATGTTCACTTATATCACTAACCCAAAGTCCAGCAGTCGGGAATTCTGTCACCGAGTGAGGGGTTAGGTCATAATGTCTACCTACGTCCAGCCATGGTCCATTCATTATGACTATGACCAGCCATTCGGATCAAAATGTTAAAAATAATAACTTACTTAGGTAGGTACCTAATTAAATTAGTTTGTTAGCAAGGCTTGTTAATTAGAGCGTAAAATGCATACCTACTAGTTGCATGTTTTAATTAGAAATTCTTAAATGTCTGGATAATTATAATTTACTAATAAACCAATTAATAGTATATCATATTATATAGCATATCAAAAATGTAAAATACAATTTCGCGTCTTCAAATGTGAAAAAGAAAAAGCTACTTAATTGTGGGTACTGCAACAGGAGACCACGAGAAAACACGGGAGATCTTCAGGTGAAGGTATTTCTCTTATTTCATTTATGCGTTTGTCATTAATAGATAGGTACCTAATATAAGTACTTTGCTATGATGCCGTAGGTAAGTATTTTAATTTGTAATTTCCTCCCTTTTTTATTTTAATGATAGGTACATTCAGTTTTTATTTGTAAATATTATTGTTTAAATTTAGTTTAAAATATTGTAATTATTATTACCAAGAAATATTAGGAATAAATAAATAAACAGTACCTACTTTAATTAGTAGATATTTTTTTTATTTAAGGGCCCCACATATCATCAGACGGGACTCACTTCAAAGGTTTCACCACAGATTATAAAGGGCAAAGTCGGATCGAGCAAATTTCTAAGTAGTTAAGTACCTACTTCTTACTTAAAGAGGATTATTAAAAAAAATACCGAGGCAAATTATAGGGTTGTCAAACTACGTTAAAATAAATTTTATATATTTAAAATGGTATTATATCAGCTACCTATTCAGGATGCTGGGCTCGGGTCTCCTCTCCTCTAACTAGAGAGCTAAGAGGGTTTAGGCCATAATCCACACACGCTGGCCTAGTGCGGGTTGGTGGATCAGACATACTCATAGAATTTCTTCTAGGGTATGTGGGTTTCCTCACGATGTTTTCCTTCACCGTTAGCAGATGGTAAGTCAGTTGACTAGTACATATTATAAATTCCACAAAGTGGAATCCACATTGGTACTGCCGGTCGGGATCGAACTCGGACGGATATTAGATTTACTTTACTTAACAGCATAGTTGTGTTGTGTGTCACACATTACCGAAGGGATAGGTACATAGAGGTAGGAACATCAGGATTTACGCCTATATTTTCCCAGCTCCGTTATATTTCAAGTAGGTAATAGAGGGCGAGCATATTGTCAGTCACATTTCCAGGACTGATACTCACAATATCATGTCAGAATCATAAAATTCTATTTTTGATCCAGAGACGCGTGAAACACCTACCTACATCAGTAGCATTGCATGAATCTTCAAATTTCTCAATGCTAATAAAAAGAGAAAAAATAAAAGATTTTTCTACTCTATATCTCTTCTCTGTAAAAGCAGCTAAAATGGTTGAAATTTTAAATATAAAAGACTATTAGGTAGATACCTACATCAAGTGGGGTATCAAATGAAAGGGCTTTGTTTTCACATTCTTTATTAGGGTTAGGATTAAAAACATCAAAAAAGTACCCCCCCCCCCCCCCCCTCTTACCTCCGGAGTTTTTTTTTTTTTTTTTTTTTTTTTTTTTTTAATTGAACACACCTTAAGTGTGTCCCGCGTATGGATCCCCAAACATAATCTGGGTCCTTATTCGCAATTTAATAATTTTTTCCATTTTTTACTTTATGTTAGGAGGGGGGGGGGTTGCTATTTTCTTTTCTTTTATATATTTCCAGTGATTTAGTTTACCATGTATTATTTACGATTTTATTTTTTCTTTTTTTTTTCTTTAATTATGTGGCCGAACTCTGCACCGGTGTGCAGGGCTAATACCAATGTACAAAAATTATTTTTGCCTTAATGGATCACCACTGCACTCCGGTGCAGAATTCGATCCGAAAACTCAGTATTTACATTTATTGTTAATATTTTACAACCACTACACAGACAAATTATTTTATAGATGACATTTGGGCTTTGAAGACGGAAAAGACAACAAACATAACCACAATGACTAGAGTAGGGTTTCAGGTTTGTCCGAGGGGGTATTCTGCCCGAGCCGACGCCATAAGCTGGTCGACCGCAGCGCGATGCCTCTTGTCTGACGTCACTTCTCTGGCTTATATTTCTTACAATATGGTCCAAGAGACAGTGGTACTGCACGCGTGTCGCGCTGCGGGACGAAGTCGAGCTATAATGGACAGCCCGTGCAGAACACACCCTCTTCAGTTTCTTGTTACAGGTAGCAGCATTGTGTACCCTACTGGGCGACGAGGAATTGACTGCAGTGTGAAGTGAGACCACCTTAGCAGTAGGCCACCGCCGACCTCGCCAAGGAGTCCCACTTCTTTCTTATTGGACATTCATTGTCAAAGGCGTTATGAGCCTGGTCGCCCAGTTTTGCCCTACTGCAGTTGCAGCATGTGGGTGACCCCCCCGAAGACCTCTCCTCACACTTGTCCCTTCGGTGGGGTCCCCCACAGTGACTGCACACCTCTTCTTCTACTTCGCAAAATCTGCGGGTATGCCCGTATCCTAGGCACCGAGAGCACTGGACCAAGGGTGAGTGGTCTCCGACTCTGACCCGCTGGAGGTCGATATGTACGGAACCGGAGTCCGTCAGGCGGCCCCATATCTTTGGTGACACTTTCACCACTATGTGGGCCACCAGCGGACTCCGAGTTTTCTTCCGATACCGAACCTCCATCCGGTCATCGTCGCCGCTGATGTCCTTGAGGAGGTGCCTGTTCTGCGCTCTCAACGCCTCAAGCACCTCCCCATCTGAGTTATAACTCATGACGTCTTTGAGGACAATCAGCGGATCCTTGTTCCGAATGCTCTCGAAGCCTAGGTTTTGCCCTTTAGTTTTAAGTTTGTTTTTAATCTTCTCCAATTCCTCTGCTGAACTGCACCCCAGTATAACTTTCTGGTCTTTAACCTTTCTTACTCTATCAATCTTTAATCCTTCTTTCACTGCCTCTGTTGCTGTCCTGATCTTTTCTAATACCTGGTCTCCGGTGTCCATCGCATCATTTGATGTAATGATAATCGAGTGCATGGCCGCAGGCCCCCTCAGTTGTGGCTTTGGGGGCGCGGCCACAACACTGGCGTAGGACACCGGAGCCTTCTTTAATTCTTCTCTTAAATTCTTCATCTCTTCCTTATTCTCTTCTAATAGCCTGCCGTGTTCTTCCAATTTTCTGACTAGGGTGCAGTTCGCTTCCTTCCCCTCTTGTGCTTGTTTTTCCCCCTGCTTGGATCCCTCTTCTGTCTGCGGGTCCACTCGCATTCCAACCCCTTCGCCATGTTCGGCCGCCGATTCCTTCACCAGCGCGTAGAGGCGCTCGATGGCCTCCAGCACGTCATTTTTTATGTCGGTGCGGAGGTTCCGGCTATTATTTATTGCCATCTTACCTTTCATTAGGCAAGCCTTCGCCTCCGCAACTCGGCTTGGATATTTGGACTCCTTTGCGCCCGGTGTCGGATCTTTGACCTTGCTTTTCGGCGCAGTTCTCTTTTTGGGGGGAGATATTGAAGCGCGAGCTTTGGCTTCTATCTCCCCCACACTGCGCCTGACCAAGGCCCCTTCACCTCCGGACGCAGAGGGTCCTGCCGTGGATGACGTGCTGGACGCCCTCGGGGGGGTACGGATGCCGAACATGGCGAAAATAACCGAAAGTGTCAAAACTCAAAAATCAAATACTGTAAAATTTTAAAATAAATTAATTGAGATCTTACTAGCTAGTTAAAAATTTGTAAAAGTTGTAAAATGTAGGTGTAAATAGTATAGAATAAAATAAAAAATAATAAAATAAAAAATAATAATAAATTAAATAATTAATAAATAACAGATGGGTGTAAATAACAGCACAACAACAATAAATAACAGAATAAAACAACACAACAATAAGTAACAAAATAGCAAAATAAATTTGAAAAATTTATATTGTCGTTCCCCAAATTCACTCTACTTACGTGAGTAACGACCACCGGGTGGGTGGGTGGGGAACAGACAAAAATTTTCGTCCTGAAGTCCAGGAACGCTGTAGACGGGCGTTCTTGGTGTCGTTGGATGCGGCGCGACTGCGCCAGTCCTATAAAAAATATGCCGGACACCTCCGGGGGTCAGGGAAAAAGGTATAAGCAGAAATGTAAGTATAAAATATGAATTTTGGGGAAAAATCACAGTTTCTAACAACTTTTTTATGTTTCAGATGGAGCCGAGAGTGCAGCGCCCTCCTCGTGATAAAAGCTGAGATTTTCAGGAAATTTGGAAAAGTGAAAATGTGAAAATCGGTATAACTAAAAAATTTAGAATAAAATTGCCAAAACAAATTTCTAATGCAAATTTTTGAGGTCTAACCCTCGGGAATTGTCGCTAGGGTGTCCCAGTACACGTATCTGTCAAAAGAAATCACAAAAAGATACAAAAGTGAAAAACGAAATTTCGAAGTTAGGTTCCCCTAAGGTAGGTTTCCCTACTTCACAATACAAGTGAGTCGTCAAGAAAAAGACAAAAATTTTTGTCCTGAAGTCCAGGAACGCTGTAGACGGGCGTTCTTGGTGTCGTTGGATGCGGCGCGACTGCGCCAGTCCTATAAAAAATATGCCGGACACCTCCGGGGGTCAGGGAAAAAGGTATAAGCAGAAATGTAAGTATAAAATATGAATTTTGGGGAAAAATCACAGTTTCTAACAACTTTTTTATGTTTCAGATGGAGCCGAGAGTGCAGCGCCCTCCTCGTGATAAAAGCTGAGATTTTCAGGAAATTTGGAAAAGTGAAAATGTGAAAATCGGTATAACTAAAAAATTTTGAATAAAATTGCCAAAACAAATTTCTAATGCAAATTTTTGAGGTCTAACCCTCGGGAATTGTCGCTAGGGTGTCCCAGTACACGTATCTGTCAAAAGAAATCACAAAAAGATACAAAAGTGAAAAACGAAATTTCGAAGTTAGGTTCCCCTAAGGTAGGTTTCCCTACTTCACAATACAAGTGAGTCGTCAAGAAAAAGACAAAAATTTTTGTCCTGAAGTCCAGGAACGCTGTAGACGGGCGTTCTTGGTGTCGTTGGATGCGGCGCGACTGCGCCAGTCCTATAAAAAATATGCCGGACACCTCCGGGGGTCAGGGAAAAAGGTATAAGCAGAAATGTAAGTATAAAATATGAATTTTGGGGAAAAATCACAGTTTCTAACAACTTTTTTATGTTTCAGATGGAGCCGAGAGTGCAGCGCCCTCCTCGTGATAAAAGCTGAGATTTTCAGGAAATTTGGAAAAGTGAAAATGTGAAAATCGGTATAACTAAAAAATTTAGAATAAAATTGCCAAAACAAATTTCTAATGCAAATTTTTGAGGTCTAACCCTCGGGAATTGTCGCTAGGGTGTCCCAGTACACGTATCTGTCAAAAGAAATCACAAAAAGATACAAAAGTGAAAAACGAAATTTCGAAGTTAGGTTCCCCTAAGGTAGGTTTCCCTACTTCACAATACAAGTGAGTCGTCAAGAAAAAGACAAAAATTTTTGTCCTGAAGTCCAGGAACGCTGTAGACGGGCGTTCTTGGTGTCGTTGGATGCGGCGCGACTGCGCCAGTCCTATAAAAAATATGCCGGACACCTCCGGGGGTCAGGGAAAAAGGTATAAGCAGAAATGTAAGTATAAAATATGAATTTTGGGGAAAAATCACAGTTTCTAACAACTTTTTTATGTTTCAGATGGAGCCGAGAGTGCAGCGCCCTCCTCGTGATAAAAGCTGAGATTTTCAGGAAATTTGGAAAAGTGAAAATGTGAAAATCGGTATAACTAAAAAATTTTGAATAAAATTGCCAAAACAAATTTCTAATGCAAATTTTTGAGGTCTAACCCTCGGGAATTGTCGCTAGGGTGTCCCAGTACACGTATCTGTCAAAAGAAATCACAAAAAGATACAAAAGTGAAAAACCTACCTCCGGAGTTAGTGAAGAGTAAACTGTGAAATAATTTTAGTTAATATAGAAGAAATATATATACTTAAACATAAGTAAATACCTACTACAGGAAAAATAAAACGATTTTTCTAATTATCACACTTTGATTGTTTACTAACACAATCAACAACTAGTTTTGACTAGAACGTTCTTATCATTTAAGTCTGCGCCTGCGCATGATAGAATAACTAAATATTTTATACTGCATTCTTGGTGACATTGTATCAAATCTAATTAGCAGCAACTTTCGATATCAAGAGGATTCCGTATCCACACACAGAGTGCCATTCACAATGCCGAATGTCGTGTTTTCGATTAGTCAAAATCAAAGTCAAATCTTTTTATTTCATTTGGTCAGATACATGATATTTATGAACGTCACATAAAGCAAAAAAAAGGCGTCAGCAAATTTGCCTACGGCCAGTTCACTGACAAGGTTGTGCTCTCAGAACTTGGCAAGAAACTCAGGCCACTCTTTTTAATCGCCATAGTAGTTACAATTTCAATTGGTTACAGTTTGAAATATTCCCACAAAAGACAAATTTTGATTGCATGTTTGTAAATCAATTAGTGCGAGCATTGTCCTAAAAATAAAGATAAAAAAGAGATATGGCTTTAATCAAAAAAGTTATTACCAACGTTGTCTATGTTGTCTCTAGGCACTCAATCAAAATCTCCTTGGATACCGACCACAGCAAATAAATGTTATCTTTTTAATATTGCCTCTTATGTTTGTGATAGATACCCAGCTGTTTTTATTATTGAATGTTTTGGCGCCATTGTATTGGCGGTATTTTCCATGATTCAATTATCATCGGACAGATCATCCATATGTCACTACTCCATATTAAACCGTGGGTGTCTTAAAAGGCGACTAAGAGCGTAAGTAACTTTATGCAGACATAGCATTGCGAGAAAAGGAAAATTCGAAACAAACCTTATGCTAATAAAAACCTTATAACAAAACCGGCCAGCGTGGTATTATAGGCTAAATTCCCTCCACATTCTTTGGAGGAGATGAGATGATGAGAGAATGATGATGTTGTGCACGTGATATCGGTAAAATATACCATGCTGTTCTTGACTACAATCTATCAGTTTGCCAAGCTTTTTCTAGCTTGATTGAGTATCAAATATAAGTCCATCCATCCATCCTAAATTATAAATTAGTAGAAAAGGAAGACACTTTAAAATAAAGCACATTTTGTAGTGGTCGTATACAAGTTATTTTGTAAGTATTGAGTCAATACAAATATTTATTTTAATTAAGCATCAAAGGTCTTACGATAAAATTAATTAAACTCGAAGTAGGTAGGTACTTAATAAATTGTTTCCTTAGGTACATAAATATTGATAAGGGACAACCCTGATCCTTTAAAAATTCTGAGAATCTCCCTTTTATGAAATATACCTACCTAACCTACCAGACCTATTCGTTTAATAACCTTCTGTTTATTTTTTAACCGACTTCAAGGAAAGGAACGCCATTGTGCTTCGAATCTAATTTTTATTTAAGTACTTCATATAAAAATTTCTATTAAATAGCAAAGGTAGGTATTTCTATTTTCTATTTACCCTGACACTTCTGATAAGTTGTTTATCAATAATTTTCGTTAACAAGAATTAATTTATAAAACCAAAACACACGACTCTGTTTCTGTTTTGACAGTTTACGTCCACCATATTGGTTTTTTGTTGACGTCATATAGCTTATGACCCTCGGGGGGAAAATTCAAATCTAATGACACCTCACTCTTTAAAATCAGACGTTTAGGCTACAGAAGGTCACAATTGAACATTCATGCCCATGCCCACATACATACATACATACATACGCGCGAAAAACATTACCCTCCTTTTGGCAGTCAGGTAATAAAAAATTCGTTTTTTTTTCTTTACAATATTATATATCTCATTCGCGCACATGACGTGTATATCTAAGACCTGAGGTCGCAGCGACCACGAAAACTATAGAATTAAGATGGACCGTTACACGATTAATATCGGTCGCTATTCGCCACGACCACAATAGTAGGTATCCCACTCGCAATCTCGAAATTTTCCTAATAATTTGGTCAACTTAAAATGTTTACTAGGTAACGCTATTGAATTTGACCACTCAAATATCTATTTCTGATTATTCCGGCTGTAGCTCGCACCCGTTTAGTGCAGGAGACCTAAAGTACGTGATCGTAAGCGTAATTACGAGATATCGGTCAAGGATAATGTCCGTAGAGAATCTTGTAATATATCAGTACACAGCGGTGGTTACCACTTAACGGGAGGCTTTTAGAGCGTTCTGAATAGACGCTTTTCTTCTCATATTTGGTTACACTCAATTACAAGCGATGGTGGCCAAACGGATAAGTGACCTGAAGGAAAACATCGTGAGGAAAATATATAAATAAACATTTTGAGTTGAGTTTGGAAACCCACATACTAGTAGAAATAATTCTATGTGTTTGTGTTTTTTTGTTATTTATTTTTTTGGCCCTGTTCTCTCGTGGTCCTTGGTGGTCATGCACATAGGACAATGTGGCGTAACTATCACTGCAGACCGCAAGTTATTAATAATAATCATTTATTTCGAGATACAAAGTCTCATAAAAATAATAATTAATGGATTGGGTAGTTGTCTTGATAGATACCACCAAAATCTTGACATATTATTTACCGATTAGTAAAATTAAAATGCAAAATCAATCGATACTCAATATCGACCACGGCTTTAAATAAAAGAGGAGAGATAAGTGCCCAGCAATGGGTCATTGTGCTGATATTATTTCTAGTAAAACGATTCGTTATTCGGATTACAATCCTTTTGTAAGTCAATGAAGCAATTGATTCTAAGTACATTCTAAGTACTACAGTAAACGTAAAGTAATAAATTGCCAAGCCTCACTTCGTCGGTTTTCAGAAAGCTGTAACAACTCATTTTAAGTTCAACAACCTCAATTTCTGAATTCTGCCGTTTCCATTAGCGATACCTTATAAACTTAAGATTTAAGAAGTCAGCCTAAATAAATAAGTAGGATTTAATAAATACATGTCGACTTAATGGAAAAAACCTTCGAGATTTATTTAATTTGTTTTTAGAATGTTTTCTTAGAATGGAAGATCGTTCGGATAAATAAAATTCTCGAGTTTTTGTTGATATTTGCTACGTAACGTGTTGGATGGAAGAAAATTATTTTGATTAATTAGTAACCCTAACTGCCGTACTCAGAGACGTTTTATTTAGTAAAAACGTGTAATGCTTAATGTATTATAAATTATATAATTGTATTTGTAATTTTATTTGGAATTTTAATTTGTAATTTTAATTTGACATGATGATTTGATTTTACTAACATAGGTTTTTAAGACAATGTTACTAACAACATATGGGGGGAATGGTCTGAAATAAATGAATTGTATTTTATTTATTTTTATTTAATTTTTTTATTTATTTAATTCGATACGCCTAAAAACGATTATTCAATGAAAAAATTGTGTTAATGACAGATTACTGCTAATTGACGTCTCTGAGTGCTGCTAGACCCCAAATTAGTGTCTCCATTCACTGTCTGTCTGTATAGGTAGTTGGGTTATACACAAAGGGAATTAAATAACAACAATAATGAAGAAAACAAATATATTTAATTAGAAGAATGTTTATTTAAAAAAAAACAGTACAATAGCATCTTCAGTAGGTTTAACACGATGTAATTAACATTATGTTTTGAAAAGACACAACCCACGTTATTACAGAAAATGGTTACAAAATATATCTAACACTTTCTTTCCAAACAAATGCGTACTATTTCTATAAATATAAAGAGGCTTTACGTTAAAATGGTCTATTTCTGGAACAAGCTTGTAAATATATAAAAAAAACCGGCCAAGGGCGAGTCAGACCAGCGCACTGAGGGTTCCGTACGATGTTGCAATTTTTATATATTTTTTTTGTGATTGAAATGTAAGATATTTGTGGGTAACGGGATAGCTAAAAGTTTGAATAAATATTCACGTAAAGGTGCATATGTAACTTCAGTTCAGTATGCTTTTAGGCTTATCATCTTATACCATTTTTAATATAATAGTAATATTTAGTGATATAACCACATTAGTACGTTTCTCGTATTTTTATTACCCTACAGGTTTTGACATTTTTGATCGTCAAGATAATCGCCAAAAATGGGACATAAACGGCTGTATCTTTTGATTGCGTTTACTTAGAACTGTGGTTCTTTATTGCGCCAAGGGATAACGGACCCGCGTATTTGATAATTATTTTATAATAATTGCAGCTTGATACCTCAACGCATTCTTGAGTAAAATATACTTGACAGAAAGATAGACGGACAACAGAGTGCTCCCATAAGGGTTCCGTTTGTTTTCTTTTGAGGTACGGAACCCTAAAAATTCCTACTGAGTCATTTCAAAATCAAAAAACGAATAATAACTAGTAGTTCAGTCACCAAAGGGGTTGTAGAGTGCGTGAAAAGGAACCTAAGCGATTTCTTCGAAAACTTGTTAAGGATGCTTAGAAAATGAACATACTAAAAGTCCTGACGTTTCGGAGGTGAGCCCGAGTGGGGGGAGGGGGGTTTTTGTCTTATAACTGAAAAAGGGTACGTTTAAATTAATAAAATGTTATTAACTATAATAAATCAATCAATAAACAATGCAAATTATTTATAAGCATGGATTTCTTATGCTTTAATAACTTTTTAGGATGGATTATTATTTGCCGAAATACAAGTGCGCCATATCTCAAAAACGGTGAGGAATTTGGAAAAGTATACAGCACTAAGTGGTAGACAATTTGATAAGCTTTCGTTAATTCGAAGGATTTTTTCGCCTAGAACGTACCGTTTTTCAGTTATAAGCCAAAAAGTCAAAAATGGTACCTTTACCCCCCCTCCCCCCAAACCGGTACACAAACGTCAGGACTTTTAGTATGTTCAGTTTCTAAGCATCCTTAACAAGTTTTCGAAGAAATCGCTTAGGTTCCTTTTCACGCACTCTACAACCCCTTTCATTAGCCTTCGTTAACCGGGCTATTTATAGTTACAATTTAATTTCGACAAGAAAATTAACTAGAAACCCGGCTTATGCTATCTTCTTTTATAATTTTCTAGTATTAAGATCTAAAATCCACCAAAGCAAAGAGAAGATGCTTTTTAAAAAGCAAAATAGGAAAGTAATTAATACCGACAATATGAGTTAATGCACCAGTCTCCGATTTGGTGAAATCTAGACCTAAAATAAGTATCAACTTGTAAAACTAAGTCGGCTTCATACAAGTTTATGAAACGCCGAATCTTTTACGCAATGATCGAGGGATTCAACAAGGTCGATCATTTCCTGTTGGCAAGTTTCGGAGGTGTAGGGTTTGTTCGTGACTCTCTTGTTACACTCCTCTAGTACCGCGTAATATTTTTTCACATGACAGTCATCTAATAAACAAAAATATAATTAAAAAATTAAAATAACCCGACTGCAAAAAATCAACTGATAGGTAAGCAACGCACTAAAAAGATAGAAAAATTGTTGTAATTATTATTTAAATTTAAATATATAACAATGTATATATTTGTAATCTCCTTTTAATTCCCTTTATTTTGATACTCTACTCGATAGGTTTGGTTAAAAAAATAAAATTGATACTTTCAATTTGACACCATTAAATTATGTATAATCTCTTTTTAACCCTTTAACCGTCTACGTCGGATAAATCCGACACATCTTTTCGTGTCCTTTTCTCCAGAGACAATATTTACGACTTCCGGTCGTTCAATCGGATTTTGCTATTTATTTACGATAGATTCTATCTAAATATGTATTGTTTATATTAGGAAAATATTAAATGTAATCATTTATAATTATTTTTTTTTACTTTTTATATATATATAAATTTATTTATTATACAATAAACTACAAGCACAATTTTAACAACATATTTTGCATTGGTCAAAAACCTCTAGGGGTTTATCCGACTGTGGCGAGCCGCTTTATCCTTTGTACATTAAATGTAGAGGTACCTAATAATGCTTACATTTATACTTAAACTTTCTTTCATTCTCTCTATACAACACTTCCAGAAGAGTTACAAACTCTTCTGGAAGCTCGTTTATGAAGAATGGTACCGTGTATTGAGTATATTAACATATATACACTTCTACAGATGATAAGTCTAGCCGTCAAAAGGTTAAATATATGTAATCTCCTTTTGATTCCCTTTATTTTAAAAACTTATTCGATAAGTTTGGTTAAAAAAAAATTCTAACTTCTTACAATTTGGAGCCAAAAGTCCGCCGTTTTTTCTTTATAATACCTATCTAAGGACACTTGGGTTTTTGAGAAGAATTTAATGATACCTTAATTGTCCAAATCCATCCTGCCGTTTGAAAGAAATGTGGGTATAAATAAATTTACCAACATGCAAGATACGCACGAAAAACAATACCAATAATGAGCTGTTTTTTTAAATAACTTGCCTAGGTTAGTGTAATACATATTTTTAAAGAAAATAGGGCTCAAACATTTGAATACTACACTTTTTTTTACCATGACTCTATGAATTAACTTTTTTTCTTCAAAATTTACACAATTACTTTTGAATTTGTAACAACAAACTACATATATTATACTTAATAAAGATTATGTAAAAAAAAATCTTGGCAAAATCTGGCACTATGTCATAGCAGTACCTAAAAATGTATACAGAGTTGTCGATATTCATCATTTTCAAAAAACAAATTTTTATGACTGAACCTTATGACTTGGATTTTTTTTTATATTTTTTCTTAGAACAGTTACAGCCTATACCATCGCCCGGTAGCCGCTTCACGTTCAGTTTCGGGACATCCTGTATACTCGCTAGGTTGTGCCGACGCCCGTCGGTCAATTTTGATAATCCGTATGAGGTACTTGGATTTTTCCGTTATAAAATTTCCGAGTGTCTGGTGAAAGGCATAGGCTCGCCCCCTATTAGACCTACAACAAACGACGGGGCGTCAGACATATAGATCACGCCTCTTTCACAACAGAAGAGTAAGTGACTATTTCATTCCACTTGCTACGATTCTGACATACATATATGGCTTGTTCAACATTCATCAGTCTTTTCATGCATTCTCGTCGGTTGAGGGTACTCCTGATCTGTCCCTTCTTTAGAACGTCACCTATTTGGTCATGGTGCGTTCTTCTAGGTCTGACCCTTCCAACGTTTCGTTTCAAATTCGCCTCATATATTAGTTTTGTCACACTTCCTTCATTCATTCTCTCGACATGTCCAAATCAGCTTAACATTTCTTTCTCTATTTAGCTCAGAGAAACAGGGCATAAATGACGTCATTAAAAAGTATTACAGTAGCAGAAAATTGTACGTAATCCTCATAGTGTCACATTTTAGACCCCATTTCCTCAGCCATGTTTGCTCCCATATAATAAATAGGGGGCGAGCCTATTGCCATCAACCGGCCACAATTGTTTCAAAACCGAGCAAAAATTAAGAAATTAAATATAGAAAAACCCAATACCATTTTTATCCGACCCGGGAATCAAACTGTGTATATGACGGTCTCGCGTCATATACACTTACACGCCAACGAGGCCTTAAATACTTTTGAAGTATAAACCAGGTACCTATATTTATTTTGCAAACATACAAACATTTAATTCAGGCATCACTTTTCTCGCAACATCAAAGGCATTATCTCACTGTTACTCATATTTACCCTGCCTAAGGGCAAGTTCACTTGTACAAAGGGATTAATGGCCGCCGGAGAAAAGTACTTTAAATATTAACAACAGTAATTTGTGTACAAAGGAAACTTGCCTATCTCATTTAACTTCGGTGTACGGTCACACGAGGTTAAGTTACATGAAAAAATATTTTACGCAGTCTCAAGTTAATATTATTATAAAAACTTTTAAACTTTCGCGACTTGTGTAGACGTCATTATTGTAGTGTGTCTAGGTTTACCAGATGTAAAAATCAAAAGATCGGAGAAAAGACCTGATTTCCATGGAAACGTCCTGAGATTTTATACAGTTTGAGAATTTGCTCTCAAAAACGTATTATTCTAGTTTTATACACTGCAGCTCTAGCTCACGCGTTGCAACTTACGCGCAACTTACTTAGATAAATAAATAAATTGATTTTAACTGCAATTGTTACCAAAATAATATTATTTTTAGTTTGTTTCACTTAGATAAATAAGTATAGATTTTAACTGTTCAATTGTTACCCAAAAAAATATTATTTTAGTTGGTTTAACTTTTAATTAAAGAAATCTTTAACATGTAACCTGTGCTTTATTGAAAATCCTGAGATATTACGAGATTTGCAAAATCCGGCCGCAATCCTGAGAAAAGTCGAAAATTCCTGAAATCTCAGGACAAATCCTGAGATATGGTAACCCTAAGTGTGTCGAAGTACCGACTGTTCTAGAACTATAAATATAAATGACCAAAGTGGGGGTTTAAATATTGTTATGATAACTACGTTATCCTACAGTTGCAAAGGGTTGCACTAATTATGTGAGGTGATTTTGCCGATTTTTGGACGGGCTCAAAAGCCTCCCTATGATTTTATGCTTGACTTTTGATTACCTACATAGTATAATATAAATATTCAATTATAATCTTCTTTATTTTAAAACATACTTTCTAAGCATAATCCTCGTCGACGAGTCAGTGGATCCTTTGATTTCTGAAAACAGAAAATGTTATAGATTTAAATACCGGTTAATTAGGTAGGCGCTCGTAGCATTGTGGTACCTTAGACCTAAGATGTTTGTTACAGTCATCGAGGTTAAGCAACGTTCGGGAAGGTCAGTCCATGATGGGTGACCGTTTGTGGCAATTTCATTCTCGAGCATCTCCGTGCTTCGGAAGGCACGTAAAGCTGTTGGTCCCGGTTATTACTAAAAGTGGTAGTCGTTAAGTCAAGTTGGAAGCCTTCTAGGCGACTTGATATATTCCAACATTAGGGTCTGCCTCGATACGATAAGAAGAAGATTAGGTACCGGATTTTACAGCGAGGGCGTTATTTATTTAAACCAGAGATGTTATGATTATGAAGTTTCGGATCCATATTGGGATACTTATGGATATGAGAATAATATTATAACTGTTTTTACGATTTCGGATATTAAATTAGGTATTTTGGATTATCTGGCAGATTCGGATAGTTTCCGTTATGATTGTAATTGATTTTTAAGAATTGTAAAAAAATATAATTTATTTGTAAAACAAATATGGCAGTAGATACCTATTATTGCCATTTTTTTTTCTACTACGACTGTATTCTATTCCAAACATTTATATTGGATTTGGTTACGGTTTCGGATAGAAGCGCGTTAGCATCGTTACACACGCGTGTCTGTATCGATTCAAACATACATTTTATAACATATATACATACATAACATAGATTTTCTCTATGAAACTGATATGCGCCAGGGGCGTCACGTCTTGCGCCTTTAAACAGGTGTGCAAAAAACTACAGATTGAGTCTGATTAGCATGGGTATGGTCTGTATCGCTACAAACGCGCGTAGATGGCGCATTTAAAAAACGCGATGTGCGAACGAACCGTGGTTATTAAGATCAGACCATTCATAAACATTATTGTCCTTCATACAATAATTATAGAAATTTATCTACATAATAATGAAGAGACATAATACGATGACTGCATTAATTCAGTTACAGTCAGTTCCAATTGATATCATTTGTAACTGTGTATTTCGAGGAGATTGCTAATCGAATTAACAGAGAACCGTTCCATTGAATTGTATGAGTAAAGATCTCATGACAACGATTGTTAATTATTGTTTTTAAAAAGGTCTGAGTCAACCCGTGACCACGAGCGGTGCAATTCGATCGAAACGTCGGGCAATTAAATAATACTTGATAATTAATTTGGTTATCGTTTGACTGCATGTAAAATATTATATAGAACTTTTGATACACCTGACTTGCCGAGCTGTGTCATGTGTATCATGGCACTCGGGCTGCATGCGGTTACGAGCAGCAAATTGATCTTGCTTTTGTTTCATCAGCAATCCTTTTAGTCCCACTGCTGGGATCGGGTCTCCTCTCCTCTAACAAGAGAGCTGAGAGGGTTTAGACCATAGGTAATCCACACACGCTGGCCTAGCGCGGGTTGGTGGATCAGACATACTCATAGAATTTTCTCACGATGTTTTCCTTCACCGTTAGCAGATAGTAAGTCACAGCACTGGTACATATAAATTCCACAAAGTGGAATCCACATTGGTACTGCCGGTCGGGATCGAACTCGGACCGCGTGATTTGCACGCCGGTCCCTTATCCATTCAGCCACCATCGCAAAAATGCAAATGCTTTTGTTTAACTATTGAAAATTTATATCATACATGTTTCTTTCCAACACTTCCATTTACTTCTGTTTAATTTCGGTGCAGGTTCCTAGACAGGTTAGGCATTCCCTAGGACTCTCGAGTGTCAAAACTCGGTGTTCGCAAGGGTCATCGCTGTCATCGCATCCTCTCTCCTCGCTCACAGAATTTGCAGTGGTGGGCCGGAGGGGTGGAGAGGGCAAAAAGAGGTGGAATGTCCCGGTAATACATGTGTAAAACCACCAATGAGCTATTATCTATTATTATATTTAATTTTAATTGAATTTATTGAATTTATTGGGAGCTTCGTCTGCCAACAAACTGCTGTGCAGAAGTATTAAATTGTAAATTATGAATTTTAAAGACCTAAATGAATTTTAAAGACTGGCCTGTTGGTCTAGTGGTTAGTGACCCTGACTGCTAAGCCGGAGGTCGTGGGTTCGATCCCCACCCAAGACAATTCTTTGTGTGATGAGCATGAAAGTTTGTTCTGTGTCTGGGTGTAATTTATCTATAATATGTATGTAATTACAAAAAAAAATGTATTTAAGTAGTATATCAGTTGTTTAGTACCCATAACACAAGCAAATATAATTGCTTACTTTGGGACTAGATGACGCTGTGTGAATGTGGTAGAATATTATTATTATATTATTATTATTAAATAAACAACATTTTTCTTTTCTACTTTCTTTCTTTCATACAAAAATGGTAGTGTGAAGTAAAATTGTCTTTACAAAAAATATGCCTGCCGAAACGGTCGACCAATTAAACAATAATCTTCATTGAACCTCACCTATAAGTATTATAAAGTCAAAAATAAAAGATGCCGGTGCAATTTGATTTCATTGTTTCATCCAAATATGAGACAATAGTACAGTTTTATTACGAACCGTAATGAGGCCGCATTCGGGCCAACAACGCGCAACGTGCAGTTTAAACAATAGGGTACCCATACTAAATTATTAACAGAGAATTGTCTACATTAAAAAACATAAAATACACGAAACAATAATCTATAATCACTTCTATACTAATATTAAAAAGCTGCAGTTTGTTTGTTTGGTTGAGCGCCCTAATCACCAGGAACTATTGAACCGCATTGAAAAATTTTTTTAGTTACTTAACTGTGGTTTCGTGGACGGCCGAAGGGCATTTATCGAGTAAGATTATAGGCTATATAACATGACGCTACGGCCAATAGGAGCTTAGCAGTGGCAAACATAATTCGGACGTGCATCACGGTCGTATTTCACTTTAGTTTACCAGGAGGACTATTCTCGTGCAATAGAGGTGTCTCTCTTTCAAACTCTACTCTTAACGTTTCTTATATCTCAAATATGGACGCCATTGGGCCGATATGACGATGATGATGACGTAAAGATCTGTCAGCTACCTGCCAATTATATAGTGGTGGTGAAGCAGGCTCCTAAACTTTTGCACACGACACACATAAATACTCAAATTAACAGTTGAAAAATAGCTCTAATTATTTTTCCAATAGGTCACATACTCATTAACCGGCGACGGATAACCGGTCAAAAGGTTAACGAGTTTCATAAACATTTATTACCAATTAAAAAGAGACAGAATCGTGAGAGGTCGCTGTTTCAGTCAGGTCAGTCGTAAACTACTGAAGTTATAACTTGGTAAAATAATGGCGTTTTAAAACGTGACTAGAAGTAATATATTATTAGATAAATGCTACTTATTTAGCTGTTGGCTTAACTTATTTATTATAGAATGCAGGAGCACTTTACTACAAAGAAAATGGCTAGTAATTTTATTTATTACGTTTAACGATGGCAGGGCAGTTAGACCACTCATAAAACCGATAAAAGATGATTTTTTCTAAGTATTGCAATGAGTGTGCTTGACTGCTTGTAATGAGTTGTAATCGCCCAAGATTGAATAAACAGAACGTAGTGCAAATTGTTGACGGAAGTTTCCATCAACTTATACAGTGAGGCATTTGAGAGGGGGATAAGGATCAGGCAAAACCTCACGATATCTTACGAAGGTGGAAACAGCCGTCGATAATGGACAAATTCACCTTACGTAATTTATAGACCTGCCTCTAATGACAATGTGATGCATTGCTACTTAGAAAGCTATGGACGCAAGAAGTAACCATTCGATTATAAATACCTATAGTGTCAAGTGACAGCAAAAACTTCTGTGAGAAAATGTTCCACGACTTTCAACATTTTACTATTTTTACCCGACTGCCAAAAAGAAGGGTAACGTTTATCGCGCGTATGTATCATCATCATCATCATTTTAACCCACATACGTCCCACTGCTGGACACGGGTCTGCTCCAAAGAATGTGGAGAGAATTTAGCCTACTATACCACGCTAGCCAGACGGGTTGATATAGGGTTTGTTTCGGATTTTCCTTTTCTCGCAGTGCTCTTGTCTGCATAAGTTTACTCCCTTAGTCGCCTTTTACGACACCCACGGGTTGATGGAGTAGTGACATTATGTATTCATAATCCGTCACTACACAGATAGTGTCTGAGATCTGCTTCGCATATGTATGTATGTACATAATTATATATGTATGTGGGCATGTTTGTTCCATTAGGACCTACTGTAGTCTAAACGGCTTGGCTGATTTTAAAGTGTGAGGTGACATAAGATTTGTATTTTTCCCCCGAGTGTCATAGGCTATGTGACGTCAACAAAAAACCAATATGGCTGTGGTAAATTGTTTAGTACTATCGCAATATGGGTATTCCATAAAAGCTAATTAACAGCCTAATTCAATTATATATGCACTATCTATTGCCCGCGGCTCCACTTATTTCTTGTAACCTATATAGATTGGCCGATTTTGAAGTACAAGGTTTGTTATATAATAATATAATAATAATAATATATCTTTATTTCTCCTTACAATACAATTCACTTAAGTCGACGTACATTTTATGGTGGTACAATTTATAGTAAAGAGTATGTGAGAAGCTGGTGTCTATTAAAGTTGTTAAACCTGTAGTACAGACCACCAGGTTCTCGCCCCATGGAAATAAAATAAATCTATAAAAAAATAAATAGGTACCTACATCAGTATGGTAATAATACTTTGTAGGAGAAGACATAGAATTTAAAAAATAAAATAGTTTATAGAATAGGTAAAGCCTTTTATTCATTGCTTTAAATTGACTGTCGAAGGCTACTTTTAGGCAGTCGGGTTTTTTGTTTTTTTTTTAATTAATTCTTGTTCAATTGTAGTTTTTCAGTATCTAACATGAACGTATAACAAATAAACAAAATTACTGTCTTCTATAATCGTATAAACTTACAATAGACATTTAGGTCACATTCTATATTCTACTCCACACAGCGCCATCTAGTCCCAAAGTAAGGAATTATATTTGCTTGTGTTATGGGTACTGAACAACTGATATACTACTTAAATACATTATTTTTTTGTAAATACATACATATTATAGATAAATTACACCCAGACACAGGACAAACCTTTATGCTCATCACACAAAGATTTGTCCTGGGTGGGGATCGAACCCACGACCTTCAGCTTAGCAGTCAGGGTCACTAACCACTAGACCAACAGGCCAGTCATCATTCACATCATTCACAGTCACATTATAACTTTTTAATTGTCACCCTACAAGTCTATGTGACATTGTTGAATTATACATCGCTAAACGCTTAGCTAACGACCTCTTGTGACGACCGGCGGTACCTAAGATTAATGTACTGGAAAAGCAATTTATTTCTTCGTGAAAACGATACGATACATAGAGGTCGTATATGTGTATACGACCTGTAGGTTCATGACATAAAGATAGTAATCAATTGTGCTGCCTTTTAGGTACTGTTGCTAAAGGTGCTAGCGGTCCATCTTTCGTTTATAGGTATTAGCAGCTCAAGGGATAGAGTGGCCAAAGGACTCAAGTTCCTAAAACAGGGTTTCTCAAAATTTTCTATTAATCGCCGCCTATTCCAAAAAATAAACTGCCAACGTTGAATGAATGAAATCGGTCAATGAATTATAAACAAGAACTTTGTCATCATTAAATCAGTCTTATTTCTTCTTATTAGATATTTACTTTTGAAATTTATTAGGAATATAGAAAGGGCCACATATTGAAAGGCGCAGCGAGGGACGGCCCCCCACTAGATGAACCAACGACCTGGTCAAGGTTGCGGACAGCCGTTGGTTGCAGGCGTCATAGGACCGCTCGCGGAGTAGCTTAAATTAATTGAGGCCTACATAATAGTCCAGCAGTGGATATCGTTGGGCTGATATGAGATGATGATATAAAGGAAAATTACATACGTCTTATTATGTTGCTATTATAAATATTGCTTAATTTATATGCAAATAATGATCTCCAATTGGTTTATAGGACTCACTAATATAAATCATTTGCTATACAAAATTATAAGAGGAACGCAACTTGAATAATAAAATTTTCGTTAGTTCTAAGCCTGCGTAACAAAGGTATAATAAGTGGTTTCTCAAATCCGAATTGACAAAAGGATAATTCCTCACCCTTTATAATAGTGCATACGTTAAATTCACGTCAAGATGAACAAAAATTGATAATTTAATGCGCCAAAGATAAGGTCGCTTGCTTACTAATTGCTAACTGCAGCTGCCTAAAAAGAGGGTTAGTGATGTGTTTTGAAGGATGTTATCCTTTTGACCACCTTTATCGGTCATCATCATCATCATCTTATAACTGTAAAACATAACAGAAGCGATGGTGGCTGAATGGATAAGTGACCGGGCGGGCGGCGGCGTGCTAAACACGGGGTCCGAGTTCGATTCCGACCGGCAGTACCAATGTGGATTTCACTTTGTGGAATTTATTTAGTCATGTGACTTACCATCTGCTAACGGTGAAGGAAAACAACATGATAATGCTCACGATTAACCATTTCTATGTTATTTAAAACTAACTAAACACTAAATCTGTCAATTCGATAAAATATTGATAATATCAAAGCCAAGAGTCAATAATGCTAAATTTCTAAGCGGATCAGCTCGACTTCAAAGTTCGGGGAGAGCCTTTAAGGATTAATCTTGATAAAGATCGTTCAGATCTCACAACGATGAAGGTTTATAAAAAATCACAATTTTTGCAAAGTATTTCTGTATAATGTTTTGTTTCTCTTGGCGTTTACTTTGCGTTTCGAAGCCTTAAATTTTTAGTGTAATAAAAGCAAAACTGTTGAATACCTAGTCTAAGATTACTTTCTTAAAATTTAACCCCTCTCTCTTTATTTAAGAGCTGCGCTCTTGTTGGTGGAGTAATTTCCAATTCTCTCTTTTTCCTGCCATTTCTCCTCTTTGGTCTACCTCTTCCTTTCGTGCCTTCTATCTTTCCTTCTATGATGTTTTTTATAAACAGATCGTGTCGTATCCGGTGTCCAATCATTTTTCCTCTTCTGTTCTCAATGGTTTCTATCATAGTTCTTCTCCCTTGTACTTGTTCCAGTACCTTTTCGTTGGTAAGCATTTCTGTCCAGCTTATACCCTCCATTCTTCGCCAACACCACATTTCAAAAGCTTCCAATCTTTCTTTGTCTCTTTGTGTCATAGTCCAGGTTTCGCTTCCATAGAGTGCAATGCTCCAAATGTAGGTATGATTGGAGGAACCTTTTCCTGATTTTTAATATAATTAAACCTATTTATTTATTTTCATGGTGAACTTAAAACATTCGTTACTGATTAACTAGTTCATTTCGAGATAAAATTAATAATAAAAATGCAAAAACATTACATTAAGTTAATATCGAGAACACACACAGGAGACCGGTTTATTGACGTCACCCGCAGTTTTTGTTAGTGTTTACGAATGATTATTATCCACTTTTAGAATTAATCTTTTCGAGTTATTTTTATATTAAATTATGTAACTAAATACCGATAAGGTTTGCTTCGCTACATGAGTAGAGAAATGTTTACTGTGTTCACGTAAGTGTAAGTGTGGATTTAATTATGGCATTACGTCTATGTAATAATTTCATAAACATGCAAGTTATTTATTATTTTTAACATATTTCTAAGTAAATATTCCATTAATAAATATTATAATTATGAATTTATTCATGACAAAAGGTTCTAAAAGACTTCTTTGTTGAGATTAGTGTTTTATTGTTTTTCGTGAGAGGAAAACGTCAATTGTTTTTATTACCTCTATAAGGATAATTCAGACATAACAAATGCATAATTACCTGAATAAAAATTTAGTGTCATCTACAAAATAACAAGAAAATAACGTGGGTATATAAGCCGCGTACTTTTCTGTACCTATTCTAATTATTTTTCCCTTAACTTTTGTGTAGGTAATGTGGCTATAGGTAGCCCAGATATGAACGCTGTGAAGTAGATGATGTGAAATCTACATCCAGTAATGGACAGATTATTCAAGTAACAAAGTGATGCTGAAGTCACCTGTTTCAAGCCTTCCTATGTGAAAGCTATTTCACATACGAAGGCTAGTTTTTACCGACATACGACGCAAGTAGAGCCGCGGGTCAGAAGTCTGCGATAATCTTCAAGGTGGCTAAGCGAACTAAAACTTTCTCAAGCTGGATATTTTTATTCGAACCCTAGATCGTTTTGGAGATAAGCAGTTGAATTTTAACAGATTATCTGTGCAAAATACGTCACGACGAATTTGACAGAGTAATCGTTGTATCCGCCTTTTGAATGCCTTTCTAAATATCTGACAATTTGAATATACATAATTTTATTGCTTAGAAATCAGGACATATTTTCATTTGACGGCTATGATGGGTTTAGCAAAGTTTAGATTAAGTATTAGCTATGTCTCGATTTAAATATGTTAAATCTTGATACTTTAATGATTTCATAAATGCACTAAAAATGCACATACTCGTTTTGGTCTGGTTGTTTTACGAGCAAAAGCCTTATAAATCAACAGCGTTAGAAAGGTCTAGTAAAAGTACCGACAACAGTAACTGAAAATATCATTTTCGAGTTCAACATGCTTACTTTCTATTAAAATTCTATTAAAATAATGGACGCTATTAGGTATAACTAAATAAGTAGTCTACTCAAATTGTTCTAATAACGACCCATCCACGGGAATCGAGTCTTATTGAATAGACTGTTAGACAAAAATCAACAAAATGAATGGCAATGCTAACCCCCTATTATATGGGACCTAAAATAGCTAGCAACTCAGACCAACAAAAAAGTTTGTCCTTATTCTTTTTCGTTGGTCTGAGCTGAGGCTAGCAATAATTATCAATATTGGTGTAATACCTCTGTTTGACCCATAAAAGACGCTAAAATCATCGAAATCAGTCAGAACTACCATACAGAAGAAGTCCGGGCAAAAATAACTACCTATGTATCTTTGTACATTTTTGGACCTCCCCCTCTCCCCCCGTTGTGATAGTAACTACCGCCGTGGAGGCATCCATCAATCATACAAAACAAATACCTATACCAATGAAATATTCCATTTCATATAACCCTTCAAACGCCCTTAGGCAACGCCGCGACGTAATGGCAAATCATGACAGAGGCCGTTAAATCTCACAGCAAACAACAACTCACAGGTTGCTAATGAATTCTCTTCGGACATAACCTCAATTTGTCCGCCAAACTGCTACCGATTCCCGCGGGAAATCAATCAACTGCAACAACAGGATGTCTTCGATAAACAAACAACATATTCATTGTTTATAATCGATGATCATGTCAATAATAACATGCGTTAAGGTAGTTAGTAGTTATACTAGTTATTACTGGATTTTTCTAGATTTAATGATTGCACGCGATGCTAGTTTCGTATGAAATCTCATACACGCTTTGCTGCCTAATGGGTATTTTAAAACTGAAAACTATAGCCCGGTCAAGTTAAGTCGAATAAGAGTGCTAATGATCAGCAGCTGTAGCTATAATTATGCCAATTATTGCTGGATTTCGGTAAGATCCAGTCAGAAAAATCGACGTTATTACCCTTTCAAATTAGCACTAAATTTCACCTATTATTAATTTAACCTACCCTCAGTCAAATGTAAAAAATATTATATGTATTTATAATGCGAGCGAATTTACGGACATCAGCTTGCCTGGAAATCCGACCGCGTGAAAATGTGTTCTTCCCTAGTTTTTCCATGTTTAGTACTTATACGTTTTAAGTGCAATTTTCCCAATTTGTCCAGCCGTTCTCGAGTTATGCGTTTAGCAACACATATAGTAATTTATATAGGTAAGGGAAGAAAGCTAAACAGTTGAAACAACTGGTACCTAAGTCTGTGTCTAGTCGTCCAAATTAAGTAATTTAGGTTTGTTTCATTTTGCTATTAAGCCCATATTTAATAATAAAAATGTATTTATGAAAAATCGACCAGTCAGTCATTTCCTACCACCATAGCGACGCGATTTCCTACATAACGGACAATGTTTTTGTAGTGAAAGGAAGTAATAAAAGCAGCTGAAATAATTTCAATGCGTGTTTAAAACCCAGTATTGTCGAATTCATTTAGTTTTATCTCGTTTCAATTGGTCCGAAGTAAATTAATCGTTATATAAAGTTTAGGAAGCCACGTTCTGAGCGTAATGGTCAATTACAATTACATCAACTATACGCACGCAAGCCGTTTTTAAAGAATTGAAAAAAAAAGGCAGTTAATATTTTCAGCTAACGGTTGCTTCAAAATTTCTGAATTGTTGCATGCACATAGTGAAACAGTGACATATTTCATCTACCCTGGTCACTGGTGTCATTTTCAATCATCGACTAAGTACCTATATAATTTAGTGCCAAGAAAACATCTGTGACGACATCCAAATTAAATCGCATAAGCTAAAATAACTGTTAGAAAAAAGTGTCAACTATTTTATCAGACATTTACTTTATAGGAATCGTAATCAAATCAGCTCTCTAGAAGCCGGACAAACAAGGTTATTTATGATCACACCAATGTGAAATAAGGTTCATCTTTAACGTAGATAAATTGGCACAAACAAATAGACAAAGTAAAGTGCAAAACATCACAAAACGCACATCCATCGGGGTTAAAGACATGCACACTAAACAGGTGCAGGAAGAACAGGTGGTGAATTAAGTATTGCAATTATGTTCTGTTCCCTTTTGGAAAAAAGCCTTAAGTAAAAATGATTCCAATCAGCAATTTCCATTTTAAATTAATTGCATTAAGGTTGATAACTGCTAAATAGAATTGATCATCTTACAACGCTTTTCCACTAAGACTATGACATTGTTGGCACACATAGATATATCATCAATCAGAAAGAAATGACAATTTACTGGAGATAAGAACAGTTCTGGAGGAAAGTTAATACAATTTTGTTTTGTCCACAGATTGGCCGTGTAATGGTGGCGTAACAAGATGGCGACCACCACGATGGTAGTCTCACCGTTAGCCACACAGCCATCACCGAAAAATAAGAGGCGTTTGTTCGCCGAAGCTAGGCAGAGCAGTCTGCAGAAACTCAGCATCATTTTCGACCATGGAAATAAAAATAGTAAGTATTTTGTGTGCTTTTCACGATAGCTGTGACGGTAGCCATGCTGCGAGGATACGAGCTACGAAGTCGAAACCATGTGTAGCGGGGTAAGTAAGTGCTCTGAAGATGCGCCTACTATTGGTACTCTGCTGTGCACATAGCTACACTACTTGTGTGTGACCATAGATAGCAAGCACACATCCATTCATACAATTTTTGATTACTTACCCACTTTTTAATTAGGTATTTAATCTATATAAATATTTTATTATACCTATATATTACAGTCAAAACTCTTAACCAGTCAATAGTAGTTTTGACTACCTTTAACTGGGTTACCTAGGTGTAAAGAATATAACAAAATAAAACTCATTAAAGCTTTGTGTACCATCCATATTAATTAAAATTACAATTTGTTGTCATATAAAGTAACGTATTAAAAATACATTCAATCGACGGCTCTATCGATGAATAAAAATAATCACCCCATTCAGCGTGCTGGTTCAAATTGCACCAGCCCCCTGATTCTAAGCTGTCGGAAAATTTTCGGCCCGAAATGTCAGTGTAATTAAAGTTAAAAAACATAATGTTAAAGAAATAAATGGTTGTAGGAAAAATCCTTAAATTAATCAGATTTTAATTTTCAATACGATACACTATTTTCTAACATTAAATAACTTAAGCCGGAAAAATGTGTCGTAGGTACTAAGATTCGTAAAAGTTTACGATCCGGGACCAATCCAACGAGTCAGAATCAGGGGGCTGCTCTTAGTAGGTTTTTATAATCCAACCATGTCGCGTCGTCACGGTTTTTGTATTATAGTTTTGTAAATTTATGTTCTTATGCCTCTAAAACTAGGTAGGTACCTAATTATTCACAAAAATGGTAGATACCTACAAAATTCACATTTCTCAAAAAGAAACAGTTAGGTCAGGTAACTTCGTACCGTCCGTTCCATGTGGTCTGAGGTTCCGTGACTAAAATTGAACCGCCATCAAGGCAGGTAGGTAGATAGGGTACACGCTAGAGTACCTACCTACCTATATAATAAAATAATAATCTTATGGCAAAATAAAAAGTTACATACTACTTGCCTCTATAGCCATCTACACCAAATTTAAAATTATTTGAAATAAACCTTACGCTGTCAAACATCTTTTCTTCTTCCTCAACTTCTTCTTCTTTATCCTTCGGCATAGTTAAATATTTGATTGCCGTTCAGTATTTTCTAAAAAATATACTCGATACCTATTGCGATGAATTAATTTTGTAAAATGTCTTGTCAAGTTGTCAGTTCAAGTCAGTTTTTTTTTCTTCTATGAGTTCAAGTCAGTTGTCAGATACTTTCATAGTTAACAACCGGAAATGTCAGTTTATTTTTTCAAAACGTAGCAAAACGTTTATTGGAGTAAGTATCTATTTCAGATAAATGTAGGTATAAATGTGTCTTTGTTATAGAGTTTATATTTTTGGTGTTTAAATGATTCCCAAAATGTATTACTACGAGTAATTTACGCCGTAACTTATTATTTTTATAATTTATTACTATGTTCTGTATCAGACTTTACGTCTTTGTTGAGTCGGTAAAGCAGATTTTTACTTCAACCAACAGTCACTAGATGGCAGCACAACAATCACATGAAATGCGCGCTTTTTCGTCTTTGGTTGTTTTTTCTTTTATTAGTACATTTTGACATTTAGATTTGAAATGTTGCCAGCTTAAAAATATTCTACTTAGTTAGAAGCTATTACCAGTGAAATTTTAAGGTTTATTATTTGTACATAAAATAAACCAATATGATAGTTCTATCAATCACACTTGCTCAATTTTATTTACGTTTATTGCATTTACTTACGTATTAAAATTAAAATAATTTATTGTTGGAATTCAATTTCTTTATTTCAAAACCCGAAACAGAAATAAAAAAAAAGGAAAAACATTTAAAATTAAATAGGTACATATAAATGATGTAATTTTTGTAGGTATTAATAGTTCTGTCAAAACACAGTTTCTATCAAAAACTTATATTTCTAATTAAATAACCTATAAATTTCAGGTATAACTATTTACAATAATATTAACTATTTTAATATAATATAGATATCGATAGATTTAGTCTTGTAAAGGATGTCCATACACTATTGAATTAGGTAACACCTGTAAGGATAGTTGTATGTTTATATAATTATGTATAATAAATAAAAAAAATAAAAATAGTATGCGGCTACTTTAAGTATTTATTGTATAGTATGGAATAAAATGGACGCTAGATTAGTAACTGGTCGACACGTAGCAAAGAAGTACTTAGCATCTAAGCAAAAAAATAATGGAAGATATTATGTGTGATACATTTTGATCGGGAAGTAAGTCAATATTAATGTCACAGAGAACATACAGCTTGGCAAAAAAGTTAAGAAAATAATGGGGGCGCAGGCATTCATTGTTATGGCAACAACCCATGAACGACCCATGTAGCTCCTCAACTCATATTATAATTAACTGTGATTTCCAGTTAGAACTAACCTTTAGTTGAAATAGTATGGTTTGATTTGTACTTGAACTTGTATTTTACATTTTCTCCATGTAAGTATAAAATATTCTAGGAATAAATAAAACTGAAGATTAATACTCAATAAAGATTAATAGTAAAGTTGTATTTCAATCCAATGAATTTTTTCAATCTAATTAAATATTTTTTTCACCCATAAACACTCTATCTCGTCTACTCTGATTCGGGCGCCAATATCTAAATACTTTTTTCCCGAGCATTTGTAGTCTGCATTGATTTCTTGCAATGCACGCTCAGCTGTTTCCTATAACATCGCGTGAAAGTGGTTAAAAAATTAATATGTTTGTTTAAGTTGCAAAGTAGAAATAACAATGAATAGACAATAAATAATTTTGTAACGCAGCTGCCAGTGGGTAAAAAAAGTAGTTCCATTTTATGACTTTTTTGCCAAGCCATAGTATAGATTTTGTGTTCTCCTAACAGCTGGTAGTAGTAGATAGTAGAAAATTTAGTAGGCTTAGTATGGCAACACTAAATTCTGCAGTAATTATTTGTATGTATTTCTCAGCGCCATTACTTTTTACCGATGTAATGTTGAAATGATTCTAATCCGTTTTCATCGGCAAATCTGTGTGATGTTTTAGCAAAACATTGAAGTGATTGTGTACTAAAACTATCGAACTTCTTAAAGTTTTTGTGCTGGGCTTTGTCATGGCCGGTAAGTGGTGACTTTTTGCGCCCGCTAGTCAAGGGCGAAATTGGATTTGGGAATCGCAATAAGTCGAAGATGTTTTATCGTTCGAACTCCGACGGTAAATGCAATGTTATTGTCATTAGTTTGGTTTTTAGTATTTAGTGTTTACATACTGTGAAGATAGCTTGTTTGGATTGTTTGGTTATCATTTACTTACGCCGATAGTTTTAACCTTTTGCTCTCTGAATTTACTGTTGGTAGAATTTGTAGATGTGGGGAAGTTATTGCAATGGTCTTTCGGCCCCTGCTCTCGGATATAACCCAGTATTATACATACAAATGCGGCAGACAATGAATTTGTTAGTGAACATTGTAATTCCATAAACTATGTAATAAGTTAAACATTTGTAGCTTATTTTGCATTGTACTGATTAAAAGACACCACTAAACATTGAACAATTAAGTCGTAATTTAAAAAAATCGTTATTCAAATGAGGTTAGTAATAGGTAAAACCTTTTATAGTTTCAAACGGTCGGTTACTCATCAAATTTATCAACAGATGTTTGATAAGTACGTAATACTTTTCATGTTAGTGTTATTTTAAATCATTCCGAATCATATGTCGTAAGAAAGGCATGAGATCTTTTAATTTGTTCATATTCTCTATCCTACTTTTATGTGATACAGCAGACATTGTTGGAAAGAGTAAGAAACAAAGTAGATACGAAATAAACAGTTTAGTTAGAAGGTCATTTATTTACAAAACATACCTGTTCTGGGAAGTCAACATATCCTCATTTGTCTGACAAATATGTCAACATAACTATAAAGGTATCTTGTAACAATTTAACTTATAATAATAATTATAACCACAGTGTTCCATTTTTTCCATCAATGCAATTGTAACAAAAAGAATAGGCAATTTTTTATAGAAATTAATATCAATATGTTTACCACTCTAATTTGTTTGCTAAGGCAATTAACTTTGTCTTCCGATACTGAAAATACTCTCATAACTCATTTTATATTATCCTCTTCAATATGAATGTCCTAATGCCACATACTTACTATGCGCGCTTTTCTCATGAAATACTTAAGGGTAATGTTTCCACTCTGGCCAGTAACAATGTATTTAAAGTGAATAGTTAATTTTGCTTTTACTGAAAACTGCTAGACAGGAACGCACCAATTATTGTATTAGCTGTATAGCTTAGGGTCTACTTCTTCTAACAAGTGTAGTTACACAATATACAATACAATGATTCCACTATTTTGTCTATTTCTAGTATCTTTCGGAATTTTTTCATTTGTTTATCTTTCAAGTGAAGCATAAATTGGCCAGCATGGCACTGTCACCTGTCATGGTGTTTCAACATCCTGTCCATGCGAGTGCAGTCTGGGCTTCTCTTTTGGCTTTACATCAGGTGAATAGGCGAATGCTGGTGAATGCTGAGCTTCCATAAAAAAAAGATTTATCTGTTAATTGCCCAATGTGTCCTAATTACAAAGCATTAAGATCATATTTCGAATGTATCCTATTTACACCAGAGGTGGTCAAATCGGTAAGTTTCAATAATACAAAACACTTCACAAAGCTATAAACCAGTTAAGTTAATAAAAATTACTTTTGGACTATTATTATAATATGGCTATAGTTAGTTACAGTTTAATGTCATTGATATTGGCATAAGAAAGTATATTAAATTAAATCTTAAAATACAATTTGACAGTGGTTTGTTTACAAACATTATTCACATAGATCACACCTCTTTCCTAACAGAGGGGTAGGCAGAGACCATTTTCTTCCACTTGCTACAATTCTGACATACATCTTTGGCTTCTTCAACATTCATCAGTCTTTTCATGCATTCTCGCCGATTGAGGGTACTGCTGATCTGTCCCTGCTTTAGAACATCACCTATTTGGTCATGGTACATTCTTCTAGGTCTTCCCCTTCCAACGTTTCCTTTCACATTCGCAAGTATAGTGTGTTTTAGATTAAAGCCTAAACCCTCCTAGCTCTTTACATAAAGGCATATTATTTAAGTACTAAAACATAATTAAAGATATTCATATATGGTGGCTATTCATGACTTAATCCATCACTTAACATCATGCTTATTTTCTTTGTAAGGGTAGACAGAAGAGCTATGCCTAGTTGTGGAACATAATGAATTATTTAGAGTTGCTTTTATCAATCAGTACTTACTGCAAAATATTCTATATAGTTACGACACCTAAATGGTGCAACATGACACCTAAGGATCCATGCATAGCACTGAGATATAATAGGTTATTGAGAATAGCTTTTAGTATAAACTAGCTTCCGCCCGCTGCTTTGCCCGCGTGGGATGTATTTAATACCTATAAACCTTCCTCTTGAATCACACTATCTATTAAAAAAAACCGCTTCAAAATCCGTTGCATAGTTTTCAAGATTTAAGCATACATAGGGATATAGGGACAGAGAAAGCGACTTTGTTTTATACTATGTAGTGATGATGATCAGTGCTTGCTATTGGACCAAATGGGTTTTGCACCTGAATTGTGCAAAAAGAAATTATTTTTATGACACATGTGTCTATGTACCATGTAAACAAAGTACTGTAGACATAATAATTCATAATGTTTAACTAGTTAATTAGTAAGTACTAACATGTTGTACTTCATGATGTATTCATTATTTGTGTGGTGATGTTTCTTGTTAACATTGTTCAAATGTTTTTGTTATGTAAAATGTTTTCTGAGGACTTAGGTCCTGTAATACAACAGAATATTGTTTTAAATAGTGTTGTATACTATAGCTGATATATTGCCTTCCTCGATAAATGGGCCATCCAATGTGACAAGTTTTTTTTAAAATTGGAACATGAACATTGGAACTGAAATTTGCGCGTTCAACTAAACAAACTCATCAGCTTTATGGTATACATTAATACTGGTTAGTTATTGTGGAAGAAGTCTTAGTAACGAAACTTGGAATTTCAAAAGATGACCAAGTACTTATTTAGTTTTTAATAGAGACACATTGATCTATTACTCTGTTAATATGCAATAAAAAGGAATTCCTTACATACTTACTTTTGGACTGATAAATAGGTAAATAATAAGTTTGATATTAAAAAATTTTTGAAAACACTTTTTTTATTGTGTTCCTATTACTGTAAATTTCATTTTTATTTGTATTGTAAGTTTATAAGATTTTCCATCGCATTTATTAACAAGTGTCTTCGTAAACAAAGAAATATGTCAGGTTCTATTAGCTGGCTACAATAATTAATGTTTATTTGATTGAAATTAATGAAATGGCTCCTCAGATCAAAGGTATTGATGTACTTATCATTGTTACATGTAATGTCTTTCAATTTATCTTAGGCATATCTAAATTAATTAACCCAGCAGTGGGACTTAATTGTTTGCTGATGATGATGATATCTAAATTTCAATAAGTTTTTTTTATTAACTATCGAGTCAAATAAGTTAGCAGCCGAATTGCAAAATAGACACTAGCATAGCCAGATACAGACAAAATAACATGCATCTCACTATATTAAAAATTCCGTTTCAAAACATCAACTAAACAACTTCTAACTGCGGCATAACCCACACAGTCTATATAGTTAAATTTTACCCAATGCCCTCCAAGTCCTAGACTGCCTCTATGTAAAATTTCACTAAGATCCGTTCAGCATTTTACTATAAAAAAATTAAGCATATAAGCAATGAATATGTTTATTCATTTATATAATGTTTACAAAAGTACCAATCTTGAACTGACCACTTGATCATAGCAAGGCCACCAGCTCCAGCAATCGATTCAAGATCTAGAACTTTCTTAACAACAAGAAAGCATGTAACCTCACATAAAATCAATCTAATAAAGTTTTATTGAACTTCAAATGTTAATTACTCTGCCATGTTTATTGTATGCGAGCAACAGATGATAATAAAAAAGACATAATATTATCTGTAGCGACACATCATGAATCTATTTGCTGTTTTTGATTTGGCAATTTGAGGAGCAGGAAATTATTTCATGTGGTTTAAAAATATATTGGTAGAATTACTTGTTATCTTCTACTGCATAAACAACACACCATAATTTCTTTGTCACCCAAATAGTAGGCATAGGTGCATCACAAGTATCACAACCACATGTTTTCAGTTAACTTTCCAGTCCGTTGGATTTTAAGACTAATTAGAAGGTGGATAGAATATATATTAATTTTTAGGCAGCATTTTGGGTAATAGGGTAGTATTATATTCCATATATTCCGAAATGAGCTACTATTTTAATAGACTTTACAGTAATAAAATTCCCATTTCTTGATTAAATTTTGATTCAAAAACAAATCGGCTGTGTAAATTTCCTTCCCTATATACATTTAATATGTTTGTCATACAAAAGATATTGAGTTACTATTTAATTGTATGATCAGTCGTTAGTAATTTCAATTCAATATTACATAATAATATTTTAGGGTTCCGTGGCAAAAATGGTCCATTCATCCGTACGTCACAGGCATTTTACTCAAAAATAAATATTTTGAACAGGATTGGATGTACCGTTTTTGACTTATTGCCGAAAAACTGTGCTTCAACAAAAAGACGTAAGCGCTATGAAGATACGCTCTTTTGCTGTGGAAGCCTACATTGACATTCAATATGCTCTTAACAGGTTTTTTAATTAATACTTAATCAATGTCAGGCAATAATGTAACAAAATTACCTCTAATATAGTTTCTATTCCATTCATGTGTACAGATTCACTATAGGTACTTACTATTATCATTAATGTTTATTCATGCCTACTACTCATCAAAACATGACTAATATTGTTACTTACAATTGCAATAATATATTACTTCAGGAAATTAATCTTACAAAATTATTATAAATCTTGATGAGAAAAAAAGTCAAAACCTATAGGGTACTTTCTGTTGAGCTAGAATCTTGAAATTTGGTAAGAAGCAATATCAAGTTGCACAAGTAGAGGAAAACATCCGAAAACTACACGAGTATGTGTAGTTTAATCACTGAGTATTACTGCCATATTGGAAAGATGATAAGCCTAAAAAAATTGAGTTAGAATTTATTCTGAACCGATGTTACATGGATTGTGTACCTACCTACCTTTACGTGAATATTTATTATAACTTATAGCTATTCCGTTACTTACTCATATCTTTCATTTCAATCACAAAAATAATATAAAAATTGTATCCTACGGAACCCTCGGTGCGCGAGTCCGACTCGCACTTGGCCGGTTATTTTTTTCTTTGAGCAAATATTAATATTAGCCGTAGTTATAAATTATGGATATAAACTAAAAATGTTTACTTAGCTCTTGCACCATGTGTATGTTTATCTAACACTTGATAATACAATTAATTAGATTTATGAAGCACATAAAGTACTTCAGAATGAATTAATTATAATATGGACTATCAGGTTTTTGTGAAATACTAGGAATTGTTCGTGGATTTGAATGTGAAGTCCCAGGGTCTTTCCAACACCTACATTTCGTATGGATTGAGCTTACTCCCAAATTTGTATTGGAGTACAAATAGAGGGTAGACAAATATTTTTTACAATAATATGTAGGGGGCATAGCGATCGGACTTAAGTCCATTGGTGTCATTGAAAATAAACGAAAAATATGTTGTTTTTTAAGAGGCCTGTTTTGACCTCGACAAGACCATGGATTAATTCATAGCTGCGTCAGTTACAAAAGCTGTAGACTTTGGTTGAACGCAAGGATTTCAGGAACTACGGAGGATTAAAAAAAAAATGTGTTGGATAGCCCATTTATCGAGGTAGGTTAGGCTATATATAATATCGCGCTACGGCTAACAGGAGCTGAGCAGTGGCCAAATAAACGACTTCTACTATAAAATAAAACAGCATTGAAGATAGGTACGTCTACTTAAAGTAAAGGAAAACAGTACTATTACAACCAATTTGGCGTGACATCAAGATAGTTCTTGTACTGTCTTGGAATGCTAAATAGAAGTTGGCCTTGTTAATTCTATCACGTAAAATAGGCTGGCGTAATAACTTCCAATAGGCCAGAAGATGTATTAATTGCTCTGTCGAACATAAACTCGCCACGGCAAACTGACCCATGTCAACCACGACCAATATATTTTTTTCTCAGATTGACTGAAAGAGGTTTTATAAGTACGGGTCGCTTTTCAATGTAGGTGGAAGGCATTCTACCTTATTCAGGTACCTTTTAAATAATCGCAATGTTGTACTCGATACCTATGATCTAGTTCCTTGGTTGCATTGGCTATCATCGGTTTATAATATTATATTCCATCGATAATCGCCATTTAAAATCCTTTGTCTATTTAGATGAAAAATCATCGGTCATTTGGATTTCTAGTGTTTAGTGACGTGAGAGAGACGGTGCTGGTCTAGACTTTAGCTTATGCTACTTTTTCCTCTTATTCATCGATTATCCTGCAAAATTTTCCCAAATAGGCGCGTAATAAGAACGAGTCACAGAAATATTTCAATGACGTAATCACTTTTCGTCCCACAAAGTTGTTCTTCAAGGAAGTAAACCTATGATAGCATAGCATGTAAACAAAACCGCTGTGCATATAAGATAGCAGTCATCAATGTTGTCAGTCAAACGACCTTGAACCCAATGACTTAAACATAGGTTATCGTTTCGCGTGTTTCGAAAGTATTGACGTAAGTTGATACGGATTTTTTTTTATCGGATGTAGTGAAATTCACACGTGTATCGCAATTATGAATTAATTTATTCGATTATTTTTTTCTCTTTAAAATTGTAACTGATTGGAATTACTCAAGAAATTTAGCATTTTTTAAACTTGGAACATTAATTATACGAGAAAAGAGGATAACCTTGTAATGTCCATAAATGATGTCCACTTGATGAAACATGTCTGGTGGTTTTGTGGTCGGTATTTTTAAATTAATTTTGAATAATATTGTGCCTCAGTAAGAATAAAAGCCCTTATTTCTCTACAAAATGTTGATGATCTGAAAAGTAACATACTAGGGTCTTTCAATAAGGACTTCCAAACTTTGACGTTTGATAGCGATCACATAGGTAGTTGAAGCTACATCTGTGGAATTGGCTGTCACTTATTCATTCTGTTTTGCCAAATTACCATGGAAAGATATAGCATTCAACAACTCGTCCATTGAATACAAAGTTGGTGTTCTATTTGGGCAACCTTTGACGCGCTTCGCCCATTTTACGGTCGCCATAATTGTTCTACCAAGTGTGTTTCGCAGTGTGGTAGATACATTTGAGTCCAGATCTGCCGATTATCATCACCGCTATGCGTAAGAGTGCAGGAGATCTCGGTAGGACGATTGTGGCGACCGTAAAATGGGCGGAGTGCCCAAACAGAAACACTATTCGTCCGTAAATATTAACAAATTTTACCAGATGTAGATTCAATTATACGGTCGCTATCAACCGTTAAAGTTCAGAAGTCTTTATTGAAAGACCCGTTAAAATATAGTTTGCAATATTAACTTCTAACAATAAAAGGTGTGATTCGATTTAAAACAGTTTCACCCTTATTTCGTTCAGGAATTTCATCTATTTTGATCACCGAAATATATTCTGACATTATCATATTTAAACTGTTTGCCTACAAAAAGGTTAACCTTTTCAATCTTCCAGCTGAACGGTAAAACAATTTTAGTGTCCCATAAACCCTCGGTTGTCTAGCCAAAGTCGATAATCTCGTGATCCGATTTACATTTACGTCATTCACCTCAACACTTGCAGAATTTTTATTTCGAACTAGTTTTCGGAATGTTTACTTTGCAAAGGTGTGGTTTTGTTAGCGGAGATGTTATGTAAGCTGTTCAAGGATTTTTTGGCGGTTTCTTACCTAATTGTTTTTTCATAAAGGATTTATCTTAAAATTTAATGTATTTTTTCATATTGATTTGAAATTATTTGTTTTAAAAGACGACTCATGACAAACTGAGTGGTACAATACTTTATGGGTCACATAATAAATTATTGTTCTATATGGGAATCGTAGGCTAAATGCCCTCCACATTCTTTGGAGGAGACCCATGCCCAGTAGTGGGACGTTTATGGGTTGAAATGATGGGAATCGAATATATTATGTACAATACAACGATTGATTATATTGGCTATTCAAGAATTGGTTCTCGTAACGAGTTGTCTAAACATTTGTAGAAAGCGACGTTTGATCAAAAGAAAATATAGCTCCCAATTTAGTCAATCAACATAATTCATCATCATTTCAACCCATAAACGTCCCACTGCTGTTCACGGGTCACGGATCCAAAGATTTCAGAGGGAATTTGTCCTACTATACCACGCTGACCAGACGGGTTGGTATAGGGTTTTGTTTCGAATTTTCCTTTTCTCGCAGTGCTCTTGTCTGCTTAAGGTTTACATAATTATATCAACTAAAAATTGTAAATTAAATTAATAGAATACATAAAGAATTACCGCGTATTAAGAAATCAAATCAATATTACATTCTTTAATAAGACTAAACACGCTTAAAAGTTGGTTAACTTGCCTAATTATAACACGGAAAAAACTACTGCAGAACGATTCTCAGTATTTCAATACCAAGCTAGCCGGCAGTGTCACGCAACTGCCAACATAACATTCATTGGTACGCTATTTATATCAGTTTAATTATGTACTTCATAATAAATGTACAAGGTGCTTCCTTTAATTGTTACGTGGTAAGCCTTTGTTTCATCTCCCATTGTCTCAGCCCACCCTACTCCACATAAAGAAAGGTGTAATGTTACCAAACCAGTGCTTGCATTGTCGTGTATTAAATTACTATTTAGTATAGAAAAACTGGTTCCAAAATGCTAACTTGTATACCATTTACTTTCCAACTATGTGCCAGAACAGTAGTCTAAAAATTTTTTGAGTTTTTTATACTCATAAAATGCGTGTTTATTCAGTCGAGTATATTGTTAGTTAGAAATGCTGAAGAAAAAGGAAGTTCCATGGTATTCCAACCATCGTATTAGAATTCAGGATAATTTCACAAATTGGAGGCATCATTCGTGTCGCTTGCACTGGAATACCACTTGTGATTGTATGTATTTGTGATAAATTTTTAATTATGTCGGTAATTGATGGCAGAACAATGCTAAGCAATTTGGCTTCCTTTTGGCTCAACACTTCGATAACTGTTCAACAACAATAGAGAAATTCGTCATTCAATTTATATATTTCGTCTTTTGAATTGGATATTTGTGATTTAATCAATCCTAACGTGGAGGGAGATTTTGAGAGAGACTTGTGCCTCAGCATAGGCTGACAGTAACTGTTATTGTCATCAAAACTGTCAATATAACGGTATAACGGTAATCACTTTACACGCTACCCATATTGTAAATTACAAAAGATTGTAACTATCCATTTTTTTTAAAAGAGTGGCGTGAGTTTCTTGCCAGTTCTTCTCATAGCTCCACCCCGTCAGCGAACTGGTCGTAGGCAAATTTGCTAACATTACTTTTCAGATAACCTGTTACATTACATTCTTATCTTGTGACTTTCATAAGTGTTACCTTGTAACCTAGATGAATAAACGAGATTTCATTTCAATAAATTATATTTTTCCATATTTTAAATAAATTTTGGTTCTTGAATTTAACACTACGATCGCCTACAAAAGAAAATGCAATCTATTGTTGAACACCAAAGAGCACTATTTAGTTTGTCGTTAATCGGCTGATAACCTCGGCGGTGTTATAATTTATATTTGAAAGACCGATGCAATAACAGTTTAAACACTTTATTATATGAACTATTATATTTATAGTGTAGGGTCTCGTATATTCTTAACTTAAGTGTATTTAGTTTAACAGTTTTTGCATTTGACCAACTAAAAGTATTGTTAATTCAAGTAAGTATGGAATATTAGTGTTTCTATTTTTTATAATACATTGCATTTACAAGTTTTATTACTCTTATTAACATTTTATATATTTTATAATGTTGACGTTTTACTAACTGCTTGCTAAATTAAAAAAAAAAAAGTAAATTTTGAACTCTTGTAAATATTTTTGTTGATTTTTGAAATTGACCCATAATTATATTATGATGCATGTACACTGGAATGAGACTTTGACCAGATGTGTGGTGTGTTCGTTTCACCTCGATATTGAAACCGCGTCGAGTATCGTGGGTTCGATACCCACACACGTTTTATTCTTTTTTGAACCGCGGATTTTTTTATTTTTAATGTAATTCATATTTTGAAATCCTGCACAGAAGTTTTGACTACCAAAGCCGATGTAGCTGGTAAATGAAAACGCTACGAATTAACTAAAGAATAAGAGCATATTTCCAACTGCCTGTCTTGATAGCTATAAACGTCTCTGACATATCATATTTGATATTTAATAGTAAAAAAATCTAAACGTTATCAAATGGAGACTACGTACCGGCAAACGCAGTTTAGAACGACCACCCACAAAGTGGTCAGATGATCTGATCCGAGCAGCAGGATCGCGCTGAATGCAACCATGTACAGTCAAGTTCATTAATATATTAGTATCATCAATTATTTATTCAAAATATTGTGAGCGTTGAATAGCTCAATAAATACTATAGAACCTATGGATCAAATATAAGCCCTCATGTGAATGGTTTAATAAAATATGCTGTACATTATGCAATAAGTTGTAGTCACCCTTTTCAACAAAAATATGTAATGGTGGTGCCAATATATTAATGAACTCGACTGTACAAGCGGTCCTATTGTTAATCTCTTAAGGAGGCCTATGTCCAACAGTGGGATATGATGATGATAATACTAAATACCACATACTAAAACACCAAACTTAATGATTCTAAACCTTATTGTACCAGTCCATTCGTCTAAAATACCTTGGCAAGTTAACTGATAGACATGGCTTGTATTGTTTCAGGCAATGGTGGTGAGACGACATGGTGTTTCAGTCAGGTGAAAGGCACTCTGGAGGATGACGTGACGGAGGCCGATCTGATATCCTGTGTCGAGTTCAACCATGATGGTGAACTGCTCGCCACCGGAGACAAGGGTGGCAGAGTTGTTATATTTCAGGTATGTTGTTTTCTCTACTATGAAGCCTCCATGGCTCAGTGGTTAGTGACCCTGACTGCTGAGACAGAGGTCGTGGATTCGATTCCCCCCCCAGGACATATATTTGTGTAATGAGCACAATTATTTGTTTATTTGTTCTGGGTGTAATATATCTATAATATGTATTATATTAGTTATCTAGTGTGCATATTAGAAGCATTAGCTTAGTTTGGGACTAGATGGCGCTGTGTGTGAATTTCCAAACATAATTATATTATTACTCGGGCAAGTCGTCAATGGTAGGTAACAGGGATCAAGGGCTTTACCTGCCTTCTGAAGCACTGAGATGCTCATAGAGTAAAAATGCCACAAATGGTCACCCATCACCGACTTCTTCTTCTTCTTATCGTGTCGACAGCAAATCCTCTTAAATTGTATCAGCCCAAAATTTAGCCACGGCCACTGCACCGTCAGTTGCGCTCATCAGATCTTCCTGTGTGCAGTTGTTCGGGCACGCAGAGCATGATAACACGTGGGCCATTGTTTGAGGAACGGCACCACACTTGCACTCCAAGTTGGAAACATCTGAATAACCCCACCTGGCCAAATTGTCCTTAGTTCGGCCAACCTGTGTCCGAAGTCTATTTAAAGACTTCCAGGTAAGCCATGGTAAATTATGACCAGGTGGAGGACTCTCCGATGGTTGGACAAATGGCTTTGGGAGATTAGAATGTTTTCGCCACAACCTGCATCTTATTATATTTAGGCCTGCAGTTGGTCTAGTGGTTAGTGACCCTGACTGCTAAGCTGGAGGTCGTGGGTTCGATCCCCACCCAGGACAAATCTTTGTGTGATGAGCATAAAGGTTTTTTCTGTATCTGGGTGTAATTTATCTATAATATGTATGTATTTACAAAAAACAAAAATTTATTTAAGTAGTATATCAGTTGTTTGGTACCCATAACACAAGCAAATATAATTGCTTACTTTGGGACTAGATGGCGCTGTGTGAACGTGGTAGAATTTTATTATTATTATTTTTATTTCGAATATCAGACTCGGACAGTTTCCGTTACGGGGCATAACATTCCTGCTAACACCTCTCTTTTGCCTCGGGGGTTCATAAAGACTAATATGCAACTGTTTCGTTTCAGAGGGACGCAGCATCAAAGCAATGCGTCCCAAAGAAGGGGGAATACAACGTATATTCAACCTTCCAATCACACGAACCGGAGTTCGATTACCTGAAGTCGTTGGAAATAGAAGAGAAAATAAATAAGATACGATGGCTCAAAAGGAAGAACCAGGCGCACTTTCTACTCTCCACCAACGACAAGACCATCAAATTGTGGAAGGTTAGTCTTGTATGTATGGACTTTTATTGTTTTATTTCTAGTATAAGTTTTATATTATGACTGGCCTGTTGGTCTAAGCTAAGCCGGAGGTCGTGGGTTCGATTCCCACCCAGGACAAATTTTTGTGTGATGAGCATGATTGTTTGTTCTGTGTCTTGGTGTAATTTATCTATAATATGTATGTTTAAAAAAAAGATTTACGTAGTATATCAGTTGTTTAGTACTTAAAACACAAGCAAATATAATGCGAATGTGAATGTGGTGAAATATACATATATAAAATATTAGAATGAAACCAAACTAGCTAGTTTCGCCAAATTCCACCATCTTGCTTCGTTATAATAATATAATACGACGGAAGACTTCTAGTAATAATTTATTAATAATTATCAGCAACCCATTAGGTCCCACTGCTGGGCTCTGGTCTCCTCTTCTCTAACTAGAGAGCTGAGGCCATAATCCAATAAAAGATAAAAAATAAGATAATAAATTTTATATAAAAATATTATAAAGCTGAAGAGTTTGTTTGGTTGAGATAATCTCAGGAAGTACTGGTGCGAAATGAAAAATTCTTTTAGTTTTGGATAGCCCTTTTATCGAGGAAGGCTATAGGCTATATAACATCACGCTACGACCAATAGAAGCTGAGCAGTAACCAAAAAGAAAACTCCGAGCCATAGTACACTGAACTTCATATTAAGAGTAGTAGTAAAATAATATCACGTTTTGTTCATGTTTTAGAAGCATGACATTAGGAACAAAAGCATTTTGTTGTTACGCACACAAACAATACGTAACGCCACCCTTATCGCGTTAAGTTCAGTAGCGTGAAAGTGCACTCGACTGTTACTTAGTGTCTTTAAAACTGACTGTCACCGTGGCGCAGTGGTTAAGGTGGTCGCCTCGCCACTACATCGCCGTGCTGGGTGACGTGGGTTCGATTCCCACACGAGACAAATATTTGTGTGATTCATAGATATTTGTTTCTAGTCTGGGTGTACTTTGTGTCCGTTAGTTTCATGTTTGTAAAGCTCCCCGCGACACAGGGCTAGTTCCCTAGTGCGGGCGTTGTCTTTTTTAAAGAAAAAAAAAAAAAAAAACTATTAAAGGTTTAAAGTTACAAGAAACTTGAGTTTTGACTGGCATTGTGGCGCAACGGCTAAGGTGGTCGTCCTAACATCTCTGTGCGTGACGTGGGCTCGATTCCCACGCGAGACAAATATTTATGTAATTTATACTAATACTAGCGGACCCGACAGACGATGTCCTGCATGATATACCAATCGATTGCATTTTTTTTATTTGTGAATCTAAACCGCCCTCGAATCCACTTGAACACACACTCCACAATACACAAAAATTCATTTAAATCGGTTCAGCCGTTTAGGAGGAGTTCACTGTCTACACACGTATAGAAGAATTATATATATAAAGATTATAAAGCTAAGAGTTTGTTTGTTTGAACGCTAGGATCTCAGGAACTACTCTGATTTGAAAAATTATTTTAGTGTAGTAGATAGCCCATTTATCGAGGAAGGTTATAGGCTATATAACATCATGCTACGGCCAATAGGAGTTGAGCAGTGGCCAAACAAAAGCGACGGGAGCGAAGCCCCGCGCGTCCATATCGTACATATTTGCTTCGAATTAATGGTTGAAAAGCGGAAAAATTGGTTAGCGCAGAGGTTCCCAATCTTTTTCAGTCGGCGGCGCACTTGCAAGTTGGAGTTTTTTGTCTTGGCGCCAAACCATACCTGTCTAAGTTGACAATAAATAAGTAGCCGCCAATACTTAAAGATATCATTCTGTTTCACAGCGCCTCTTTTTAGATTCCACGGCGCACAGTTTGGGAACCCCTGAGTTAGCGGATATTAGTGTGTATAACGGTAGACTAATATTTTGTGAGAAGAGATCCTAACTTATCAGTGGGATATAAAAACAAATTGTATTTATGCCCAGATGAACAATCATCTGGATATACACATTAAAGAAACAGTTGTATGGCTATGCAAGCCGTATACAACCGTTTCTTTTGTAAATCTCTTGAAGAGGCCTGTGTCCAACATTTGGCGTCCTATGACTTATAATTATGATGATGATGATGATGATGTGTCCCAGGTGTCTGAACGTGACAAGCGCGTGACGGGGTACAACACGCGCGAGGAGGGAGGTCGGCCGCGGGACCCGGCGCGCATCACTCAGCTGCGCGTGCCCACCGTGCGACCCGCTGAACTCATGGTTGAAGCTTCTCCCAGGTAATTGTGCATTTATTTACTACTTACTTTGAACGACAAGCTTTTAGTCACAATGGAATATTTCTTGGTTTGGGTCAGCGGTGACCCCCTGGGCATTCATGCTTAAAGTGATTTGTCACAGTGAATGAATTAGTAAAACGGTCATTTATTCATTAACTGCCGCACTTAGAGACGTCAATTAGCAGTAATCTGTCATTAACACAATTTTTTCATTGAATAATCGTCTTTAGGCGTATAGACTTAAGTATTACACGTTTTTACTAAACCTTTAAAGTTAAGTAACGTCTCTCAGTACGGCAATTAAAGATATACTTATGAACAACGTCATACAAAGCCAAAAAGGTGTCACAAAATTGTTCACTGATAATTTTAGACATTGATTTGTCAAGAACCTCAGCCCCCGTGATGACGTGATCAATGATCTAATTTGACATATCGATAGAATCGACAGATCGAATTATTGCCACTTGTCTACAGTGACAATCGATTCCATATGTCTATTCTTTTGCCACTTGTCTAAAGTGGTAATCGATTCGATCTGTCTTTTCAATCAATCAATCAAATTTTATTTGCGAACATGGGTACAGTGAATGATGTTACAAAATAAATAATAATGTTCTATGGATATGTCAAATAAGTACATTGATTGTCCGTTCCCGGGGATTTTTGTGTGTCACTTACCCTGGTATCAAAATTAGCAAATCAAGGAATGTAAGTGTGCGAGTGAGACAGCAAAATTTTGGTGAGTGATACAGAAAAATCCCCAGGAACGGACAATCCTAACCTAATCTACTTATAGTAGATGAAATAATATAAAACGTTTATATCTATGAAACGGTGCATCTGAGCGTAAAAATAACGATTTTTTCGTCACCCTCTGCCATCCCTTAACACCCCATTCGCCACCAATTAAATAGGTATAAGGTTTAAAAAGTCGATGTTTTGATGATTATCCTTGAATCGACAATTTTTTTTAAGCGTGACGTGGTATTATCCACTCTATGCTACTTACTTCCTCGCAGTTTAGGTAAATATGCACTGGATTATTCGATATCTCTAATAATGACGCACTCAAGTACTCAAAATATTAATTAACAGGCTGAATAGGCTAATATTGTTATCACGATATCACTGAATATATTCAATAACTCTCATGTACTCGTGATAACACGAACTATAGACGTTAGACAATATTTGGTTACACACTTGAAATATTATCAGTATACTGATTATTTATCAATCGGTTTATCTTTTTCCTATAATATTAAAACTAGGCCCCTATTTCATATCTTTAGATCGATATCATATAATTTTTTCACACATACATCTTCATTAGGAAGATCTTTATATTTATAATAACCCTAACCCTTAAGGTTAGGGTTATTATATGTTTGGTTGAACGCTAGGATCTCAGGATCTAGGTTCTGGTCCGATTTGATAAATTCTTAGTGTTTGAATAGCCCATTTATCGAGGAAGGTTATAGGCTATATTATTATATAGCCTTCCAGCCTCATCATCATCCTCATATCAGCCCAATGACGTCCACTGCTGAACATAGGCCTCACCTAATTTCCGCCACAGCGAGCGATTTTGTGCCGCCCGCATCCAACGGCCACCCGCAACCTTTACCAGGTCGTCGGTCCATCTGGCGGGGAGCCGCCCCACGCTGCGCTACAGCCTTACAGCCTATAAATTAATAATAAAATAATATTGTTATATAGCCTATGGTACGATTCAGACCAACCGGCTCGCGTCGCGCCGCATCCGAACGGAGCCGACCGGCTCCGACCGGCTGCCGCGGCATGCGTACGGCTGCCGCGGTAGCCGTACGGGTGCCGCGGCAGCCGACAGCGTCCGCTGGAATCCGTACGCACTCCAAGCGCCTAGAAGTGCCGCTCTCTTTGCGCCGCGTAGACGTAAAGTGAAATATTATTTAAAATATCGCTTGAAGAACACAACTTGAATGATTCGCTAGCTGTTGCTGCACCGTAATCTCCGTACGACACACGGCCGACCGGCTCCGACCGGCTCCGACCGGCTGCCGCGGCAGCCGTACGCATGCCGCGGCAGCCGGTCGGAGCCGGTCGGCCGTCGCGACGCGTCGCGGGATGCCGACGGAGGTAACTATGCGTAAGTTGCATGCAAATATGAACTGTAATTACTGTTGATACATTTCAATGTTCTTTAACGCATTGTAAAATGCCGCCCGGTGCGGGCCGATGCGAGCCGGTTGGTCTGAATCGTAGCTATAGCGTAATGTTTTGCCAATGGCCAATAGGAGCTGAGCAATGGTTAAATAAAGAATAACGAGAGCGAAGCCCCGTGCTACTTCTAGTATCACTACATAGTATAAAACAAAGTAGCTGTCACTGTCTGTCCGCCCCTATGTATGCTTAAATCTTTAAAACTAGGCAACAGATTCAGTTTTTTTAAATAGATAGACTGATTCAAGAGGAAGGTTTATAGATATAAAATACATACCACGCGGGCGAAGCAGCGGGCGGAATTAATTATAATTGCAAGCTAATTGAAACACGAGAAGTATGTCGCCTGCGTAAACTAGGTGAAATTGATGTAATGTTATTGTTTACATACGTTTGTGGACTATATTATGTTGACGTGGGCGAGGGCGATACGCTTTGACGTATTTATATACGCGATCTTTCGCGTCGGCGGACATGTATTAAATTACTTTGATTATTTCGGGATAAATAAATATGGGACTCGATGTTTACGTGGAACTTTTTTTTTATACATTGACTTTTGTAAAGAGGTGTGGTTAAGCAAACTCATTGATAATGCAAATATTTGGATGCGGGACAGTTCCACCCAAAAACCTAACACTGCAAATTTTGTAAGCCATTTAATATCTTAATGGTGCCCGAAAGCTTGATCTAAAAATATTTCGGACATTTTTTTATACAGCGCCATCTAGTTCAAAGTAATTTAATACAAGCTTGTGTTATGGTATCTAAATAACTGATAAACATACATGTATATTTCTAAATACATACATAAACATCTAAACTCCGAAACTAAAATTTGCAGATCATAAAGAGATTTATTTATTTATTTAGGCTCACAATACACATTACAATCAAAACAAAAATGAATAACAATAATAATTGCATATTAGAGCTGGCTTGGAACGTAAATTTTGTGTTCTCTCTTAGCAAATAGGGTTGCCAGGTCGCCAAACCTAATAGCTGGACAGACCAGCCAGTTTGGCCTTTTTGGTTTGACCCTATATTATTGAGGATTTGTTCTCAGTATTAGGTACGACAAAAAAATTGTGCGTGCGTGGCTGCGTGGGCGACCGACCGTCGACTCTCGTCGCCTGCGCTCGGCGCTCGCTCGTTTGCGAAATGTAAAAAGCCTAACAAAAGCCGGACAAGACGGACACCGTTTATTTTGGCCGGACACGCAATCAAAAAGCCTACCTATGTCCGGCTTTATCCGGACGCCTGGCAATGCTATCAGCAAACATAGTTGTCGTGATTATGTTAATACACTTAATATTAATTAAACTATTAATATTAAATAATACACTACATTAATTATCCATTACACATGGACAAAACTGAAGTTAAGATGGAGAATGTCTTTTAATTTGTTTTAAAACATTGAAGATTTTATAAAAAAAGTACTCGATGGAAAATAACTTAAAGATGAGAAATGCCGTTGAACAATTTTGAACCTTATGCCAATAATTACAAGTTAAAAACTACGATAAATCTCAAGTTATATCTGTTTTAAATCCATATGTTTGTTCTCGTATTTACTTTGGTAGATTCCATGACTAAAAATTTACATATTTTAAACATCATTTAAACTTTCACGTTGCATGATAATATTTATTGATTTTAAACGGGAATTCACTCGATTATGATTTAGGTATTTATATACCTTATGATGCTTGACGTTTCGACCAGGTTACACCGGCCGTGGTTACAAGCTGACTGGCTATACCTAAATCATCATCATCAGCAACCCATTAAGTCCCACTGCTGGGCTCGGATCTCCTCTCCTCGAACTAGAGAGCTGAGAGGGTTTTGGCCATAATCCACTCACGCTGGCCTAGTGCGGGTTGATGGATCACACATACTCATAGAATTCCTTCTAGGGCATGTGGGTTTCCTCACGATGTTTTCCTTCATCGTTAGCAGATGGTAAGTCACTTGACTAGTACATATAAATTCCACAAAGTGGAATCCACATTGGTACTGCCGGTCGGGATCGAAATCGGACTGCGTGATTTGTACGCCGGTCCCTTATACATTCAGCCACCATCGCTTTTAAACCTACCTAAAAACCTAAATCATAATCGCGTGAATTCCGTTTAGATAGATAAAATATATTTATTATATAGTTTACAAATTTTGGTTCGTAGTGTCTTCAAGCCTTATATTAGGTTTATCTAGACACTAGGTTTGTTAAATGTTTGGGAAAATAATTAATATTTTTTTTCGTGTGTCCACAGACGGATATTCGCAAACGCTCACACGTATCACATAAACTCTATATCGCTCAACTCGGACCAGGAGACTTATCTGTCTGCCGACGACTTACGCATCAATCTGTGGCACTTGGAGATCACGGATCAGAGCTTCAATATTGTGGACATTAAGCCCGCTAATATGGAGGAGCTTACAGAGGTGAGAATTCCTAGTATAGGTCCATAACAGGTTAGGGGACTCCTAGGAAGTAATATCTAATACATGATCGCGTCAATAACATAAGGATCACGCCTTTTTCCCCGAAGGGGTAGGCAGAGGTGTTTCACACCCACATTTCGCCAGCCATGTTTGCGAATACATTATAATATATACATTATACACTATCGCGTCAATACCCGCCTTATATATCACGGAAAATTTATTCTACACTGTGCAAACTGCCTCGGTGGCGGAGCGAAGTCAATACGACTGCTGTGCAAGAGGTCCCGGGTCGGGTGAAAATGGTATTGGGCTTTTCTATCATGAAATTCCAGTATTGAGATTTCCCGGAGTTTGGTAAACTAATGTTCTCGGTTGAGGACAATAGACTCGCCACCTATTTCATGGGACCAAACATAGCTGGCGAAATGTGGGTGTGAAACACCTCTGCCTACAGGGGTAGGCACTATCACGCCTTTTTCCCCGAAGGGTCGGGGAAAAAGGCGTGATACTATGTAAATGTTTATGCCTTTTTTCGATAGAAACACTGAGTTGTGTAAAGGAAAATGAATTGTTTTTTGCTTATTATATGTGTTATGGTGCGTGTTGGGAGAGGCCTATGTCCAGCAGTGGACTGCAATAGGCTGAGATGATGATGAATAAAAAAAAATCTTAGGCTGATATAGAAAACTGTCCTCTAGTTGGACGTAGTTTAGCAGAAAGGACTCAACCCACAAAAAGTAATTTTTGAGTTATCGAGGTTTAAAGTTTAGTTGTGTATTGCTGCAATGATGTTGTATTTGGAATATTTTGAAATATTGTCGCTTATGGGCAAATTGGTATTGGTATTACGGATCTTTTTTGCTGAGTGGAAGAACCAACCTTTAGGACCTATTTGCCATAAACAACTCATTTTTGACCATAGTGTGGGTTGAGTCCTTTCTGCTAAACTACGTCCAGTTTTGGTCCACTGAACAAGCAAACAAATTTGATTTCAGGTGATAACTGCAGCGGAGTTTCATCCGACAGAATGTAATCTCTTTGTCTATTCTAGTAGTAAGGGTAAGTTGAACTTAATCGTTATTTCGACAAATTTATTACTATAGTACGTTCGCGTTAAGAGGGTTCATTCAGAAGAATGGCAACATCGCAATTAAGTGTCATTTCCGGGTTTTCGATCTTTATAATTTAAGCGGAGCTATTTTTTTGATGCGATCGTGGCTGAATGGATAAGGAACCGGCGTGCAAATCACGCGGTCCAAGTTCGATCCCGACCGGCAGTACCAATGTGGATTCCACTTTGTGCAATTTATATGTACTAGTCAAGTGACTTACCATCTGCTAACGGTGAAGGAAAACATCGTGAGGAAACCCATATACCCTAGAAGAAATTATATGAGTATGTCTGATCCACCAACCCGCATTAGGCCAGCGTGAGTGGATTATGGCCTAAACCCTCTCAGCTCTCTAGTTAGAGCAGAGGAGACCCGAGCCCAACAGTGGGACTTAATGGGTTGCTGATGATGATGATGATGAATTTTTTTAAATGTTTTCAATACATTGTTTAGGATTACGTGAACTTGTATTAAAAATTAGGTATCCGTAATGCTTAGTTATTATACTATGAAAAAAAAAACGCCTTGCAAGGTCCAATGTGTGCATATAAATAAAACTGTAAACGCAATGATTTCGTACCTTTTACACACCTTTCACCTAATTCTAAAAAGTGTATTGAAAACATTTCAAAAAAATAGCTCCGATTAAATAATTTAAATTGCGACGTTGCCATTCATCTGTATGAACCCTCTTAAGAAAATAGTAACTCACCAGTGCGACAGCAAAGTAAAGGCGTATTTGGTGAAGCTATGATTTATATTTGAAGGGCTAAGTTCAAATGGTCAATGTGAACACGGCTTTCTAATTTACTAAGATCTAATTGGTCAAGGGGCGTGGCTAAGCTGCATGACAACAATGAGTTTCTAGTGAGTTACTATTTTCTGAACACAAACGGACTATAAGTGCTTTTTCAGTCATAGTTCAGAAAAATAAAATTTTCATAACATATAATAATATAATATTCTACCACATTCACATAGCGCCATCTAGTCCCAAATTAAGCAATATATTTGCTTGTGTTATGGGTAATAAACAACTGATACTACTTAAATACATTTTGTTTTGTACATACATATCACAGAACAAACCTTCATGCTCATCACACAAAGATTTTTCCTGGGTGGGGATCGAACCCACGACCTCCGGCTTAGCAGTCAGGGTCACTAACCACTAGACCAACAGGCCCGTCGCCAATATTTCTAAGAATAACTCAGTTATAAAGAACAGTCTTGTATATTTTGTATTCCAATAACAAACAATGTATTGCGCAGGTACAATAAGGCTATGCGACATGCGCGCGGCGGCGCTGTGTGACCGGCACGCCAAACTGTTCGAGGAGCCCGAGGACCCGCACGCGCGATCCTTCTTCTCAGAGATCATCTCCTCCATCAGCGACGTCAAGCTCAGCAACTCGGGCAGGTCAGATATCAGCAGCATCATTAGATAGTTACCCACACTGTATAATAAATAACTCACTGACATACGTAAATGGGGAATGTGTCCTTGGCATCAAAAATGAATAATATAATATTCTGAAGCTGAAGAATCGAGGAAGGCTACGACCAGTAGGTATGGCCTGAGTAGTGGCCCTAGTCTCTGGAATAAAATGCTCATCACTTCCATTGCAAATATATTTTATGTTGTATGGAGTGAGAGCCGAGCGCATCGTCGATCTTGCCGCGTGCGATCGCACTCTTGTTGTATGGAGTGAGAGCCTAGCGCATTGTCGATCTTGCCGCGTGCGATCGCACTCTCGCTCTCGTTCTAGCTCTAGTAAATGAATGACGGTTCTAAGTGACAGAAAGGGATAGAAGCGCTAATTTGCATTATGGTTTGCTGGAGAGGATGCTCCGCAGCAGTCCCAATTTCAAGTTAATGTGCTCTTAAACTACAGAAGCACTATTTATTGTAAGGTAGTACTAATTATGCACCCATTATGCACAATTGTTTTCACCGAGACAAAATCCCAAAATCGTCAACTGTCCTGCCCCGGAGCATGACACTGATTGTGTGGGGCAAAATTAGCTTTTATAACCATTTTTGCCCCGGAGCATGACACTGATTGTGTGGGGCAAAATTAGCTTTTATAACCATTTTTATAAAAATTTCCAGATACATGATGTCGCGAGACTACCTAGGACTGAAGGTGTGGGACCTACGTATGGAAACAAAACCAGTGGAGACATACCCTGTGCACGAGTACCTGCGCTCCAAACTGTGCTCGCTGTATGAGAATGACTGCATCTTCGACAAATTCGAGTGTTGCTGGAGTGGGGATGATCAACGGCTCATGACTGGCTCTTATAATGGATTCTTTAGGTATGAATTTTGGTTTAGATCAGAACTTCCCAAACTTATTTTGACAACCTTGAGATTTTGCCATTTTTTTTACTACGCCCCTCAATCCGCTTCTTAATGCCGGAAATACCTACAAGTTTTTATACCAGAAGAAAAAGGATGTGCTTGTTTTTTTGAGCGTGACTTTTCAAAGTGATGCTCAAGTTTTCATTTCTTTCTCTATTTCTATTTTTGACCTTTACTTGTTCTTTGTTACTGCAACTGAAGAAGAAAAGTCTGTTTCGGTTGCAATGAGAATTCATAGTATAACACACGACGCGACGCTCTTGGTATAATGCTGCGATGACCCAGGGCGTCGCAGCATTATATATATTTATACGCAGCATTATATACAACGTGTCCCAAAATTCAACGATAAGCGGGCACCAGAGGTTAGGCCTACTCATGACTACTCATGAAAAAATGTAAAAAAAAAAAAATCTCAATTTGTTTTAGAGATATCGAAAAAAATATTAAAACCTTTGAAAATTGACACCCCCTAGGGTATTTTTAACTACTATTACCACAATTTTCCAAATATTTCCGATTCGTTTTTTGTATCGAAAACCTTATTAGTATTGCTATCTACCACAACACTTAAAATGCCCACAATACTTGTAGTTTTTACGAAATAAACAATCAAAGTTGATATTTTCCCTAAAACTTTGCAAGTTTTTTACTTTCAGTCCATTTTGACTCAACGTGGTGTAAAAAAATAGTACTGACACTACTTTGGCAAGTTTTTTTAAAAATTGACGCAACTAATTACAATTCCAAAATGGTATAACACTTTAGAAAAACTCGCCACAAAAAATAGTTGTGAACCATTTTTAAACAGGCACGAAATTCATAAATTGTTGTTTTTGATATTAATAGCGTGTACTGAGTCCAGAATTGGTATTTTGTTGCAAATTCTTCGAATTGAATGGCACATGTGCGTGGTCAAATAACAATACAAGTTAGAAAGAGATAGATAGAAGGAGATCACACGTTAGAAAGAGAGGGTTGTCGAATAACAATAGGGCAGGTAGTCTGAACAGGGGCGGGTAGGGATGTGGTAAAATGATCTCTTTATTGTTAATTTGTCAGTACGCTTCCTATCTTTGTTTACTGTGCATCTTTCTGTATTCTATTGACGTGGCTCTTGTACTAACGATTTTAGGCTTTTATTTTTGGACTTGATTAAGTGATCTGTGAACTGAACTGACTTTATTTTTGACTCTGATTTTGCTGTTTTCAATTGGACTTTTGCATTTTGGACTGTTTAGCGCTAATTATGCCGCTACCATACACGCCGTTGGAATATGCCAATATGCACCTCATTTATGGAGAATGTCGTTGCAATGCTAACGCTGCTAGCAGACTTTATCGAGAAAGGTACCCAAATGCTCAGAGATATCCGGATTACCGAGTATTTATTAACGTACACCAAGCGTATGTGGAAGGTCGTTTACCATCTGCCAGGAGAAACGCTGGTAGACCTCAATTGGAACAAGATGAAAGAGTTCTCAATGAGATAGAACTTGATACAACTACCTCCGTACGAGCCATAGAAGCAGCTACGGGAATCCCAAAAAGTTCTGTCCAACGAATTTTAAAACGTCATAGGCTTCACCCGTATCACTACAGGCGTGTGCAGACGTTATTACCGCGGGACTATCCATTGCGCGTCGCATTTTGCCGTAGAATGCTGCAACAGCACAGAGAAGATCCCCAATTCCTAGATAAAATTCTGTGGTCAGACGAAACAACTTGCAAGAAAGACGGTTATTTAAATCTTCATAACCTACATAGCTGGAGCAATGAAAATCCACACCTGATGAGACCAGACAAATCCCAATATCAATTCAAAATTAACCTATGGACGGGTATATTAAATGGAAAAGTGATTGGGCCCTTCGAATTACAAGGAAACTTAGATGGTAATAGTTATTTGAACTTCCTACAAAATGACTTGCCAGAATTATTATTTGATGTTCCCTTGCTGGATTTACAAAACATGTGGTTTCAAAATGATGGTTGCCCAGCTCACTACGCCCGTCCTGTGCGAGAATATTTAGACCAAGAGTATCCAGGGCGTTGGATAGGGCGACTTGGTCCTATCTTATGGCCACCACGTTCACCCGATCTAAACCCCTTGGACTTCTTTTATTGGGGCTCTCTTAAAGACAATGTGTACGCGAAACCAATAGGAACATTACACGAGCTTCGTCAAAAAATTACTGAGGCTGCGAATTTTATCAACCACAGAAGATATGCACGACAGATAAAAAGAAGTTTTTTAAGGCGATGTCGTGCCTGTATTAATGCCAATGGCGGACAATTTGAGCACTTATTGTAATTTTTAACTTAAATAAATAATTGTTTTTTTATCATTTTTTGTTTCATTCAATTTTATTACACCAAAATATTCATTTCATTTTGTACAGTTAGTAAAGTTTATTAATATCCACACGGAGTCCACGTTGCAGTGTCAATTACCTGCCAATCGAATGCTACAATAGGGCAGCCTATGGTTATTCGAAAACCCCTATGCTCTATCTCTTTCTAACGTGTGATCTCCTTCTATCTATCTCTTTCTAACTTGTATTGTTATTTGACCACGCACATGTGCCATTCAGTTCGAAGAATTTGCAACAAAATAACAATTCTGGACTCAGTAAACGCTATTAATATAAAAAACAACAATTTATGAATTTCGTGCCTGTTTAAAAATGGTTCACAACTTTTTTTTGTGGCGAGTTTTTCTAAAGTATTATACCATTTTGGAATTGTAATTAGTTGCGTCAATTTTTAAAAAAACTTGCCAAAGTAGTGTCGTACTATTTTTTTACACCACGTTGAGTCAAAATGGACTGAAAGTAAAAAACTTGCAAAGTTTTAGGGAAAATATCAACTTTGATTGTTTATTTCGTAAAAACTACAAGTATTGTGGGCATTTTAAATGTTGGGGTAGATAGCAGTACTAATAAGGTTTTCGATACAAAAAACGAATCGGAAATATTTGGAAAATTGTGCTAATTGTAGTTAAAAATACCTTAGGGGGTGTTAATTTTCAAAGGTTTTTATATTTTTTTCGATATCTCTAAAATAAATTAAGATTTTTTTTTTCTTAAATTTTTTCATGAGTAGTCATGAGTAGGCCTAACCTCTGGTGCCCGCTTATCGTTGAATTTTGGGACACGTTGTATATTTATACGCAGCATTATATATGTACTCACAGTTTGGTTTAGATACTGTGTTGAATAAGTTTTTCTTAACTTTTTTTAAATTTTTATACCTATGATCGTCTCTAAGCTCTAGCATTGAAGGATTGCATACAAAATTATCCGGCTATTGTTAAATTTATTTATCCTTGTGCGTAAATTATATTATTTCTGGACGGAATTAGAATCAATGTATGAAAGAATACTAGGATATTCATGAATTTTTTTGAAAGTTGGTCAATGATTTTTATTCGATAAAATATTAGTCTCTTAGAGTTGTCGCGACTATGACTTGAACGCTGCCTCGCAATGGCATTTGCAGTGACTGTTGGAAGTCTGTCTCAAAGCGAGTTTATCTGTGTTGTGTAGTGTTTGTATAATGTTGTGTGTTGTAGGATATTCGAGCGCGGCGGGTGCGGCGTGGGCGGCGTGGGTGGCGTGGGCGGCTGCGCGCGCCGCGCCGAGCTCACCCTGGAGGCGGCGCGGGACGCCGCCGCGCGACCGCGGCAGCCGCTGCGCCCGCGCAGGGTCGCCACCACCGCCAAGAGGAAGAAGGTATATCACTTTTACCTACCATTCCACTCAATTATGATACTCGTCCATGCTTGCTGACTGTTTTTTTATGCTACAGTTGCAAATTGCTAAAATGTTTCCTTAACCTATGGACGCTTGAAACACCTTCCCTCCCCATTTAGCTCCACTACTCACCAGCAAGAACACAATGTTATTATGACTTCAGTCTTCTGTAGAGTGGAGATACAGTCAGCAATAAAAATAGCTGAACATATCCATAATTTCAAAACGCATGTATCCGTAGCATAAATAAACTACTTAACAAGGCTAACCATCATCATCATTTTAACCCATAAACGTCCCACTGCTGGGCACGGGTCTTTACTAAAAATTTGAAATGCGCCCGACCACCTGAAAAACCCCTGTGGTGGCCAGGCGTGCCGCCTCTTAGAAGTTACGCCCCCGGGCTGTTACCAGCATATCATGAGCGTAACAGAATACTGAGCGTATTCTAGCGCCCGGGGGGAGTTCAAGTCCTACACTGACCGTCCAACTGACAGTTCGTCTCTCTTCACAGGACGAGATTAGCGTAGACTGCCTGGACTTCAACAAGAAGATCCTGCACACAGCGTGGCACCCCCACGAGAGCATCATCGCTGTAGCCGCCACCAACAACCTGTTCATCTTCCAGGACAAGTTCTAGCAACGTCCGCCGCCCCGCCGCGACCGACGTGACACACTACTCACTACGTTGACGAACCGTTGACTACTGATCACCGGTATCGTACTCTTGTACATTAATATGTTGCAGCGATCGGATGTTACCAACATAACTCCACGAACAAAAGTATTTGAGGTCCATTGTGTTGTATTACGTAGAAATATGATTACACTTTATATTTTGAATGATATCTGCTATAAAACATTAAAAATATCAGATTGCATATTAAAGCGGGGAAGCACTAACTCCTGCAATATAGTAAAGGTTGGAGCCCACAGCCGCACAGAATCGCACTTTACTATGTTTAAATCCCTTTTTGTCACTTAGAACAGTCATTTTATCTATAATATGTATGTATTTACAAAAAAGAAACATCCGATTAGGCTTAGATCCTCTAACATAAGTAAATATAATTGCTTAATTTGGGACTAGATGGGGCTGTGGGAATGTATGTACAATATTATATTATTATTATTTACTAGAGTGAGAACGAGGGCGGGGTGCGACAGCACGCGGCGATATCGACGATGCGCTCGGCTCTAACTCTATACTAAATGTCGGTTCTAAGTGACAGAAACAGAAGCAGAGAAAAGTGTGATTCTGTGGGGTGTGTGTGTTAGATGTGGTCCAACCCTTATTAGTGCAGCCGTTAGGAGATTCTTTGGTTAAGTATGTATATTTATATCAACAAAAAAAATTAGTTTTAGAGCTCAACTATACATATAATGGCAATAAAAGCCAAAAATTAAAACAATATTTTCGTTTCAATAATTTCCATGGACCAATGGACTCCAGCATGTGTTAGAAACGCGTGTCGCGTCGCGTGGGTGATAAAACAAACTTGTCAATGCAATGGCGGCTTTCACTGACATGACATATCCAAAAATATAGCTGCATCACAATTTTTTTTGCGTTTTTATGTCGCAAGTGACAAAAGTTGTGACATAATCCGTGTTTGTATCATGAGGCAAACTCTTGTCTATCCTTTGCTGGGTTCGCTGACTAGGAATTTAGATTTAGTAAGCCTTAAGTTAACAATGTGATGAGAATTCTTAGAATAATAGATACACTTATCCCTAGTTTCAAATATCTATCTGCCGATTTCCTTACTAAAGATCATGTTTAAGTTGTCAAATGATTTTGTGTCATTTGACAACCGTGTTGCTGTTTCAAATGTGTTATTTTTAGTTAGGTGATCTATGGATAGGGTATTGAGACCGGGGTGTTGTCTTACGTAGATCAAAAGTCTCAAAATAAGTCCGTCTTAAGCGCAACCGCTTGTAAAAAGTCGACGAAAGCCGCCCTTGTTCATAATGTTATTTCATATTGTGTTGTGAAAAGTTGAGTTTGTGAATTGAATTATTATTAAGATCTGTATTTGTTCGTGTATTTCTGCGGCTGAATGGTGAGCAATATGCATCCTTAATGCCTCTGCGAGAACGTGCAAATTCCAATGCTAATTTCATTTGAAATTGTTTTGTTAAGCATTTATATACCAGTGATATTTACACCACAATATGAAACAATATTTAGGTAGATAGGAACTAAGTCCGTATATTCAAATTTTCTGAGAAAAATAATTTATACGCTTTTCTTACTTAAGGTTCTAAGCGGTAATTAAGTATTTATTGTTTAAACATTAAAAAAAACATCCTTTTTTAAGGACATTGATACCCGTACCCATGTTTGAGATTAGCTAGGAATAACAAATCACCTTGCGCGCTGCTTTCTTTATGTATGGGATCGATAGACAAACTATTATATTCATAAGAGATGTTAAACTCGAAATAAAACCCAATACTGACTCCTTTACGTGTTAACTGTAGTGTTAACCTATTAACCACTAGACTGAACATAGCTCAAAATGAAAATGCACCCTAATCTCAAAGCAACTAGTACTTTAATCGGATATTTACAGGAGTGGTCAGAAGGTTAATTGAATAATTTGATCTGTACATATCGAAAATCACATACATTTATAATGCAGCGGCGCTTAGAAACAATATCTTACTCGTAAGTCATCAATGTACAGTAATCGACAATTCGATGAAGATTTAACTGAAGAAATAATAATTAAAACACATATTCCACCGCCATATTTGATAACGTCTATTTGTTTTACATCTGCGTCATAAAGTCATTTCATATCATAATAATATAGAAATTAGCCCGAGTTTGTTTTTACTCGCAGTAAATGCCAATATAAATTAGACACTGGCTTTGGACACATAGCTTACGCTAGTTCAGGAGCCAGGGAATTCGCTAACATTTTTATGTATGTTTTTTGAAGCTAATAAATATTTTTGAATAACACATACCGTCTCGCGTCTTCCTCAAACGGGTAGGGAAGTGTAAAAGGGTAGTACCAGGTACGGCCACAATCCAGAAGATGCTGGGTCTGGGTTTCTTGTAGAACAGTCGTATATACACCCTCCTAAACACATGCAAAAGTAATACATATTTAACTATCATCAGTTGTAATTTTTATTTCGTTAACCTTTTGAACCTTTCATCATCTTACAGGCAGTTAAAAATTAGCTCTGTTATGTTAACTATATGTCTCATTTTCAATTGTGGCTTTGCCGGTCACAAGGTTAACTTATGCTTTAATGGCAAATAACGCAGATTTAAAACAAATATCGACCATAACATACGTAACATGCAACTTTACGGCGTAAATACCGCAGTTCTATCGATTCTGGCAGTCTACTATTGTTGTGTTGCACGAATATGTCGTACGAATATTCGGACGTCGTGTTAGGTATGTTCTAAGTGTAGTTAGGCTCAATTGTGATGGAATTTGTAACGGAGTGGTAACCGAATATTCGTGCGATTATTCGTACGAATACGATAGTAGACTACTAGTGTCGTACGATGCGCTGTTAGTTTTGTTGATAATACTTTATTTATTATTATATATTATTATGTATTTTTTATGATTTGTTTTTACAATGAATTGGCGATTTAACGTTTTTTTTGTTGCGATTATGATTGAAGTTATACAAGTCTTGATGGGTTTGTTATGTGCGAAAAATAAACTAAGTAAAAAAAAATATGTTAATAATCTTTTTTTTTGTGCAAAATTTAGTTTTTTTTCTTCATAGAATGTAAATATTGTTGTGATATGAAAACTAAGTTACTTAGCGGTTATATACCAGCTATGAAAATTTACTAGATAGTGGTATCATTTAACTAGCTGGTTGTTAGGGCGGTCTCACATCACGAATATTCATTCGCCCGTTGGCAAATAGCAGCATTAAAGTGAGGCATGCTTGTCTTCCCATTTGTACGTAGCTTTAGTACGCGAAAGATGTGTTGTATCGTTATGTTTTGCTTGTTAATTACATGACAATAAGGTCGATAATCACGTGAGAGAAGACGCCGGTTTCTTTGCTTTACAACTATTTATGATGTAAAAACGTATTTAAGTTATAACTTGGACGCCAACTTTCAAATAAAAAATGTGCTCTTATGATTTTAACAATAGGTAGTATTTTCATTTGCGTGGTGGTCAAAGTGTTAAATTTAAAGTCGTTTAGTCTTACTTTACATAACTTTGAAATTATTCCGTTATTGAAATTAGTCTATCATAGCTTCTAGACTATCAAAAACTGCCGTGTAGTTTTCCCCTTTATGATCTAGTTTAAAAAAATAACATAACATATAATAACGATACAGCGCGTCTAAAATAAAGTATTAGGTACTTAAATACTAAAACATAATAATGCTAAGAAAATCGCCATTTGATAGTAAATTAATTATCTAATTGCAATGGGAAACTTCAGTAAACTTGACATGTAGTTAATTTTCAAAGGTAACATATTATAGCCGAAAAACCGTCAGTAGAAAATACATCCTTATTTTTTAAGAGGGTTCATACAGAGGAATGCCGACATATCAATTAAGTGTCATATTTCGTGGTTTTCGATTTTTATTATTTAATTGAAGCTATTTGTTTTAAATGATTACATACACTTTTTCGAATTACGTGAACGTGTATTAAAAAGTAAGTAAGTAATTCTAATGTTTATTTATTTTACTATGAAAATAACGCCTTGCAAATTCCAATGTGTTATTTGCATATAAATAGAACTGTAAACGCAATAATTTCGTTGAAATTTTAAACACTTCTTGATTCTAAAGTGTATTGAAAACATACAAAAAAATAGCTCCGCTTATATCGCTTCTTACAAGAACAACGTGATATGTTTTAATCCACAACTTTACAGAAGAGCAACTTTAAACATTTAAGCGTTGATAAATTCTAAAATATTAATAATTTTACTTAGAACATTCACTTTTAAAATGCCGCGTTTTTGTAGAAAATTAAATTCGACATCGCGGTTTTAAATATCAAATAATAATAAAAAAAAACGTTTTTATGAGATGTCACGTTGCTCTTGTAAAGAGGCGATATAATGAAAATCGAAAACCACGAAATATGAAACTAAATTGCGACTTAGCCATTTCTCTGTAAGAACCCTATGAAGCAAGTAAGTTGCTCTGCGAGTTTTAGTATGTGAGTACACAATACTTTATACAAAACAATATCTTGCCATATCAGCTGAACTCATCAAGACAAGTTATTTCGGCATATAATACTTATAACTTAAACAAAATGTGATTTGAAAGCTTGAACAGTATCTTTATATTATTAATGTAAATATGTAGTGAAAGAATGAGGCCTGAACATATTGTAAGTCACAAGTAAATATGTACAGTTAATGTAATGCGTACTACGGTAAAATTATGTTCGTTTATGAATTTTTGTTTTAGCAATGTGTCTAGTTAATTTTTTAACGGCTAGATTTTGTATTTAACTTGAGCGTTTTTGTAAGAAATTGAGATTGAAAGATGGGTGGTGAATTGAGGGACGTTGCTATGGGAAGATGTCTATTAGAATATATGCGTGTATATATATTATCTTTATTTTCTCAAAACTCTATCATGTCTCAGTACATTTACGTGTGTAAATCGCACGCTGCAATTGATCTATTGAATATTCTTTGTATTGTATTATGTGTTATTTATGTATTCTATTTTAAAACCAAATTATAAAGTTGAAAATAAATTGATTGCTATAGATTTCAACATATTGGTAACTTTTGTATTAAGATTATTTTACATAGCTCGTTTTAATTTATGTCTAATAAGTTTCTTCTATTAATAAATAGCATATATTATATTCTAATAAATGGTTTTCTCCCTCACAGCGACGTCACTGGAAGTTCGTTTACTACATATCCACTTTGTTCACATAAATAATTGTATTTGTTCCAATATTGTTAACAGTTTGCAAACGTAGTGGATAAATATCTTTATTAGCTAAGGAAAACACGCATTATGTAAACAAGATTATAGTGGTGTCTGTTTTCAAAACTAACAAATATAACAACTTTATTTTAAAATTCAGTTTGTATTTGTGTAACATTTACAGCAAATGCCAGTTAATTATTAGCGAGTGATAAAAAGGTATAGAAATTTAACTTGTAGAATGTGTATGTGGCTTTTAGGGCTAGCGATGGGCAACATTATTTTAATAAAAAAATTAACAGATTACTAGAGCGAGAAGTGACATTTTGACATCATAATGCCAATACAAACTAATGTCATATTTTTACTCGCTGTAGTCATTGATGTTTTTGAATCATAGGGACTCGTTATTGGCATATTTGAGCGGCTAATAGTGTGGTTTCTATCACAAATAAATGATACAACCAACGGGTAGTTCAATTAATTTTAATCGTCATAATTTATATCATGTTATAATAGTTTTTGTAAAACAGGCGCCATTTTCTATTACATAGACTCGCAAGGATAAAATTTGTTTTATATTATTGGGTATCGGCGTATTCAGGCCCTTTCCATAATCTCCACATGTTTTATGTTCATCATATTGTATAGGAACTGTGTTAAGTTTTAGTTTTTTTTTCGTAATTGTTTTGTAAGGGGCCCGGTCAATTCCTCATAGTTGTTCCGACGATCGCCGAACGTGCTGTTTCGCTGTGTAATTAATGTGTGATATATTGAAATATGCCTATGCAGCTTTAACTGAACCCGCTTACAAACATGGCGTGATGTTTCCTCGGAGTGTACCAATTCGTCCCACTACTTTGTCCCTGATAGGACGAACGGCAAAAGCCGTATTATTTTTCCCATTCGTCCCACTAATGCAAGCAGTGGGTCGCACAGAATATTAAATTTAAAAACATATCCACACATATTCGCATGCGTCCCCACCAGTAATTTAAGTGGGACGAACGGAAATTAATTTTAATTCCCAATCGCCCTACCAGTGGGACAATCAGTAGTGAGACGAACGGAAATACTCAAGTTTCCTCGCCACGGTTGTAAGGGGAACAGTATATAGTATTTTTAAAATATGTAATGCTTGAAAAGCAATAATTTAGGAATTGACTGTCCCCCGTGAGATCCAATGTAAAAATGTGTCGCTCTGTAGTATAAATGCAAAGACATCTTGTATAGAGAATGGTTGCGATGCGAGAATGCGAGCGAAACAGGTGATGAGTGAGCTATTATTTAAGTACTAGTTTATAGTTAGGCGAAAACTGTGAAAACACAGAAATAAAAAAATCATTTTTTTTTCCTGTATCGAGGGATCAACAGATAATGCTTGATAATGTGATAAAGTCGCAATAAGCGGTGTGTGGTCTGCGGACGAAATGATGATGTGGATAGATTTTTTTTTCTTTTTGAGGTACCGTTTTGCGCTGTGGGGAACCTCGGACGGTTTGCTGACAACGAAACCTCGTACTGTCGCTGTGAACGCATGCGTCTATGCGCCAAACACGCCTACGAAGTTAACATCGGACTGTTGAGTCCATTTACACTATGCAAGTTTTGCAATGCAAGTTTCATTTGTCTGTTTTTCTCTTAGTAAGAAAGTCCGAACGAAAAATTGCATGCAAAACTTTGCATCGTGTAGATGAACCTATAACGTTCCCATATAGCTGGTAACACCTGCGACTTCGTATACCTAAATTCAAATGATAAATACCGCTATTTGTATATCACTGATAAGAAACAGGATCCCTGTTGTCCATAGAATAAAATTTGTTTGCGGTGTTACAAGATTTATAATGAATGTGCCATGATGATGTCGGCGCGCAGGCGCATGCGTATCACACGGAAAGAGTTGTTGTTAAATCAAAATATTTCCTATAAATAATAAAATTTTTATATCTGATATCTAGTGTTTTATTTTTGAGTATTGTACATAAACACTAATGTTTAATTGTTCATATTCCTCGAATAACTATGCGTATATGTTTCCGGGATGAAAGTAAGTATGATTGACACTGGCTTGGCCACCCTAAGGCATTAGAACCAGACCGATAAAGACGATATCGACGAAGATTTTGTGTGTCCCTGATGGTGGCAAAGTCAAAACAATTACTTTGTAACTCATCAAATCTACTCTTTCTCAGAACTATTTAGTTTCAACGCTTTTATTTGTATTCAATACCAGATACTATTGGTTACAATCACAGGTACATTGTTATTCTATAACGATCTTCGCCTTAAAACTTCGGTAACAACTTAAATCGCCGATCTTGAACTACTACAATTTAAGAATATTATCAGCGTCGAATTTTTAGCAAAACGTCACTCGCCTCTCGACTTACTGTATTTATATGGGATATGTATATTAATTGTGCATAGAAACTAAATAATAAAAACAACTGATTCCCTGACAAATTGCATGTACTATGCGAATTAAATAATAATGGGATCGCACTTGACAGCAAACCTCAGTCGAAAGTACACATTTTTGTACAGCCAGCAGTAATAAAACAGGGAAAAAAAAATCTCGTTTACAGCTACGTTTTTGTTACAAGTGTTAATTTAATTATAATATTCTATTCTACCACATTCAAACAGCGCCATCTAGTCCCAAAGTAAGCAATTATATTTGCTTGTGTTATGGGTACTAAACAACTGTGAACTGATATACTACTTAAATACATTTTTTTTTGTAAATACATACATATTATAGATAAATTACACCCAGACACAGAACAAATCTTTATGCTCATCACACAAAGATTGGTCCTGGGTGGGGATCGAACCCACGACCTCCGGCTTAGCAGTCAGGGTCACTAACCACTAGACCAACAGGCCAGTCAATTGTTATTAGTTAATTTAATTATTAGTACCCTTACCCAGATTATCCACACAAAAGTCAGCTAGAACATAACATTTTTGTCAGAGCAAAATTAGTCACGGGTTTATTAAAACCAATTTCATTCCAACACTTCAAATTTAATCATGATAAGGGGTACCTAGATAAAAATATGACAGTCCAGTAATGCAATGTCTGGTGTGGTAACTGATCCTAGGAGTTTTTTTAGGTCGGGAAGTACTTGGGAAAGGACTAAGAGTTCACTGAACCAACCGGCCAGGCTGGGTAGCCCTTGTACCGTGGAAAAGAACAGCTGAACTTGGTAGATAGAAAGAGTAAAAAGGAAAAGCAGGAGACGATTGAACTGTACATTTACAAAACTGGTCCATCTATACCTTCAATTTAGGTAAATGAAAGCAATACTCATGTTCACCATTAAAATAATTGAAAGAAACGGAGCCTAAAGACGTATGGAATATACTAGCATAATGTACTCTGTGGAATATACGTCTTTAGGCTCCGTTTGCTTTAACACTGTTGAATTGTAACAAATATAATATATCCACACAATCGTATAATTAAATATTACTATGTTAAGCATTATTCGCTTCTCTAGAAAGGTAGCGAGGAAAACGGACAGTGCCTGGGACTTGCGATTTCAAGAGTAGGTTTAAAAGATCCCTTTTCGTGTACACTACGCACACCTTTCACTATCCGTGTTCCTCTCACTGTACCTGTGGTTATAGCATGAGGGTTATAGCAAGTAAAAAAGAAATTAAACATTTTATCGTAATATGTACTCGAGTTTTTTTTCACACTACCGTCACATGTCACATCATAAATTCAACACAAATTATTATTTAATTTTATAATTTCTGATTGTTACTTACATATTTTATCAGCCTTTTACACCTTATCCGTATTTTAGAGGAACTTCTGAACTTATTGAAAGTCTAATCACAAAAGAGGCCCGTAACTGTGATCGTGTCCTTTTTATTTATAATGCGAAGTTGACGGGAGTTGCCAACAAAATAAAGCTTTCGTAAAATAATTAAAATGACATGTGTTAAATATCAATTTAATTGGTTTTAGTGTTGCAAGTAAAAATTCAAACAATGCGTAGAAATTAATTAAAACCTAACAATATTATCTTGAAATCATGACAAAATGTTATTTTTCGATATTTGCCACTTTTTTTTAGTTTCTGTACCGTGGAAAAGAACAGCTAAAGTTGGTAGGTAGGAAGAGTAAAAAGGGACCATTTCTTTTTTTTTGAGTTTATTCACGAAAAAATAGCTAGAAGTTTTTAGGTTCCTCACAATCCAGTTAGTATGGTACGACATAATAAAAATACAGAGTTATAGAAAAATCTTTATTCATAAATAGGTACCCACAAATCACATGGTATCACGTCACCACAGCGGCAATATTCTCACAATGAGACAGAAAAAACCAAATTATTCTACATCAAAAGCTAGTAAATAAAAAATACTTTCAATAAATATTTTAGTGAAGGACTTTTCGCCACAAAATGTAGGTAAAAAATGTCAGTAAAAAGTCCCCAATCCTAAAATGTTTGAAAAATTAGTTTTTTTTAAGCTTTATCGTAGATAAATAATTTGTATATCATTTTATAAAACTACCTTAAATTGGAATGTTAAATATTCGTTAACCTTTACATAATTTCTAACCCTTGAGATGAGGTTAAAAGTATTAAATTGTTATAGTTTCGCCTCTCAGAGGACACGAAAACGTTCTAAATTTCTAACCTTTGAGCATATTCAATAAATCTATATAGGTATTGTCTAATAATTATAAAGTTTTTAGAAAACTTTAAATATTCATGATTATTCTTTCATTTTACTAGCAGTAATATACTGCTAAATAGCAAATATTAATTATATTATATTAAATTATCACAAGATAATTTTATTCTGAATATCCAGAGAGACGTAAATATAATACATAATTAAAAGCTATATACATGCTACCCGGCCGGACCACTTTCACATTAAAAAACAGTAAACTAGTAAATTTATAAAAAATGTGGGGAAAAAATATTGTTCCATAAAAATCTCATTTTGACCTGTCATAGTCACGACCTAATGAATAGTTTGAAAAACACATTGTCAGTAAGATTCTTAAAGTAGCAGATAGTCGTATGATTGAGTCCAAAAATAAATCTAATAAAAATACCACTTAATTAAATAGATTTGAAGTTAGTCACACTCACAGGAATTTTAATGGTATAAGTCGATTCACTCTATGTTAAATGAACAGCAAAACAATGTTCGGTAGAATATTATTTTTGTTTTTAATTTTTTACTGTAGCAACTATTACCGGTACGGAAATTATTAAAAAAAAAGAAAAAAAGATTTAAGTTATGTTGTTATCAGAATATTAGATGCAGAATAACCTTACTCTACTTCGCCTGATTTCCTGCGAAAATCCCCCAATTCTCATTTAGATCATTTATAGTGAATCGACTTTATATGGTACTTATTTAGGGTGGAAAATATTTTTTAAGACATTAAATTAATAAACGTTCATACTACACATTGATGCCTTGATATTTTGGCAAGTTGCAAGTTCGTGACTCAAAATTAATGATATAAAATTTATATCCCACCATAATTTAATGTATTCAGTAGTTTTTCTAGACTCGTATTTGAATTACGTTTGCGAATAAGAACATTTTTTTTTTAATACCACGACGGTGAAAAACAGACATAATAATATGGCCCGACTGACGGTAAGCACCAGGGGCTTTACGAATGTGTTGCCGATCTTAACCTATTCATTCCTTTTTTAAGAACTGTATCCCTTTGTACAGAATAGGTATGCATGTGTAATTCAAATACCAGAATAGAAAAAAGGCAATGTGAAACCTAAATATATCAAAACCCACAATATATCTTTGTTTATTTAGCTACAAAACTATGTTAAACCAAAACAAACAGTCCTCTAGACGAGTTAGTGGCAAATCTACTCGCAATCTAGATACTCGATTGTTCGATTTCGACATTGTTCTCTCATATCTGAAAAACAAATTTAAATAAGACGACGATATTGAAATCGAGCAATCGATAGAGCCTAGATGAGAGTAGGGTCCAAAAATTAATTTATGGTTTAAATTATATTTCATAATTTTTCTGCCCTACTAACGAAGAACAACACAACTGTAGGTATGCCTAAGTTTAGAGAAATTGAATCTTAAATCAACAAACATAGATACCATTTCAACAAGACGTATGCAATGCAGTTATAATATAATATTCTAATATTCTACCACATTCACACAGCGCCATCTAGTCCCAAAGTAAGCAATTATATTTGCTTGTGTTATGGGTACTAAACAACTGATATTTTTTTTGTAAATACATACATATTATAGATAAATTACACTCAGACACAGAACAAACCTTTATGCTCATCACACAAAGATTTGTCCTGGGTGGGATCCATCGAACCTACGACCCCTGGCTTAGCAGTCAGGGTCACTAACCACTAGACCAACAGGCCAGTCAGTTATTTCGTTCTTGTTTAGCACGGCAGAAAATATTATATAAGTATTAACTAGATTCTAGGTAGATTGTTACAGTTGATATCTCATATTGTTTTGCCACTTAACTAGAACCCAATTGACTTTAAAAACACAGCACATTTTCTGTTTTTCTAATTACCCTACGTTTTCTTAAGCCTAAGTCGAAGGTATATTAAAGCTAGAGTGACCACGATCCACGCTAAGGTGGTAAGGAAACCGTAGTATACCGACGGCTCAGTGATGGAGGATCCCTTCTCCATGATGTCCCTTAAAGACTTGGAAGGTATCGTGAATGGAAGAGTGAGGGCAATGTATCGAAGGGTTACTGACATGCCTTCTAGGGGCCAGAGGATACCTGGAAAAAAAGAGAAAAAAAAATTAAATAAAATGGACACAGGTCTCACTTGGTCCTCCGCCTTCCGCATCTAGTCAGTTTCAGTGACCTATTTCAGGTCATCGGTCCACCTAGCTGGAAGGCGTCTTTCTCTACGTTTGCCGAGTCACGGTCTCCACTCCAGCGCGCTTGCTCCACCGTGCATCGGCTTTTTTGTAGATGAGACCAACTCAATACCACTTCAGCTTGTTTACTCTATGAGCTATATCGGTAACTTTGGTTCTTTGTCGGATTTAAGTACTTCATCATAATCATGTCAACCTTTAAACGTCCCACTGCTGGGCATGGGTCTCCTCCAAAGAATGTGGAGGAAATTAAGCCTACTATACCACGTTCGCCAGACAGGTTTGTTTCCAATTTTCCTTTTCTCGCAGTGCTCTTGTCTGCATAAGGTTACTCCCTTAGTCGCCTTTTACGACACCAACGGGTTGATACGGGGTAGTGATATTCATCATCATCTCAGCCCAATGACGTCCACTGCTGAATATAGGCCTCACCTAATTTACGTCACTGCGAGCGGTCCTGTACCGCCTGCAACCAACGGCCGTGGCTGTGACACTACACAGACGAGTACTTACCACAAAGCAATATCATAGGATAGAAGCTCCCGGTGGCGACGAAGAATGACACCGTGTGACTGGTACAGTACACAGAGAGAAGGAACCCGTAGCACATGCCGCAGATGCCTTGTAGGAACAGCATGATGCCGCAGACCAGCTTGGAACCTTCTGAAGTGATGCCATAACCAGCGAACGCTAGGGCCATCATTTCTATCGTCTAAAAAGAAAAGTTATGATCAATTTCGTGACTTTTTACTGGATAGTAAAATGGGTATTTACTTTTGTAATAAGTAATTATTACTAATATTTACAACATTCACACACAGCGCCATCTAGTCCCAAATTAAGCAATTATATTTGCTTATGTTACTTGCTTGTTATTTTTTTTTTGTACATACATATTATTAGATAAATTACACCCTGACATAGAACAAACAATAATGCTCATCACATATAGATTTGTCCGGGGTGGGAATAGAATTCACGACCTCCGGCTTAGCAGTCAGGGTCACTAACCACTGGCCAACGGCCAGTCATAAGTACTTAATAATTTTTGTATAAATCTAGTTTCCATACATGCATCTTTGTAAAATAAATATGGATACTGCTGGAACTGAAAAACGAGATGGAAATGTTGCCGCAGACAAACGATCTTTTTAGGCGTCCCATTTTAATTTTCACACAACCAGTTCACTGCCAAATAAATTTAATGTTACAGAAATCCGTCCATTGTCTACGTGGCATAAGTTACAAAACAGTAAAACGCAGTACCCACCTGCAGCAGTATGATGACAGACTGTAGCGTGATGTGTACGTTGAGCATCTCCCGCGGCCTGACGCCGGCCACCGCGCTGCGCTCCCACACGCCCTCCAGCCGGTCCGAGATCATCAGCGTCGAGGTCACCACCGCCGACAGGAAGAAGATTATACTGGCAACACACATTAGATTTTTAAAAGATTTTTGTGACGTTTTTTACACAGCGCCATCTAGTGCAAAGTTTGCTAAAAATACATAATTATATTTATTTATGAATATACAATATTTATAAGGTTTTATTATGTGTTAAACATAATAAAACCTACATAGAAAAACACTAACAAAAAAAAGAAATTTTGTAAAAAGTAGTTTTTTTTGCATACAAAAATCCTATATAAAAAGTGTTTTTTCAGTTCTAATTATATTTTATATTATTCGTGATAGTGTTCCATTTTCAAATGTACATACGAGTACATGTCTTGCCTCGCAATAACAAATACAACAAAAAAGAATTAAGCTAAATCGGTCAAGCCGTTCTTACATGGATCCATCACATACTTTTCGGCGATCCATTTTTAAACGACTTCAAAAAAGGAGGAGGTTATAATATGTTTGAATGTATGTATTTTTTTTTATAGATTATCTTCCTCATAGAGCAATGAGCCTATCTGCTGATCATAGGCTGAGCAAACATAGTCTTCTCTCTCCTAAATAGATACTTGTATATAAAAATGTTAATACTTACGTTATCAGAATGCCAGGCGCCATAAAGCTAACGATCTGCGGCTCGCTCTTGCCAAATATCGGCTTTTGGAAATGCACAGGAATCTGTCATAAACAACAAGGTTAGATATAAAGGCAATTTCTTTTATTTTTGAATAATATTTAAGCAGGTAATTCCTAAATAATCTTTTCTGGGTAATAAAATTTATAAGTTTAATATAAAGATAGATAATATATAATTAGATATTATTGCATATAAATACAAATTTAATAAAGTTGTTATCTAAAGGCCTCTATTTCGACATTCGACTTTTTGTATTGTTGTCAAGGTTTGAAATTGACAGCGACCAAAGTATCAAACATTTGAAATTGATTAATAAATCGGTTATCGAGATTGCGAGGCCTTTTAATGACGATAAAAATACTTACTAATAGAAAATAACAAAATTAAGTGATCATAATTTAAGAAATATAGCTAGAATATTTATAAAATAGATAACGTTTTAGTAACTTCATATAAATTTTTAATTTTTATCAAATTTAATAATACTATTACATAATGAAATATAAATTTATTTATTTATTTAAAAACATGGAAAATTATAAAGTAAAGTATCTATTTAAATATATAGATACTTCAACGAAAGAACTTTGTTCTTGTTTAACAAGAACGTGACCACCATTGTATTGTGTGTTGTTTATTGCAGTGTTACAATGATACAAATTGAATATGTATATAAGTACTTTATAATTACAATATTTTGTTATTTAATACAAATTAAATATAAGATACTTAAATATTTGTGCTGATGTGATTATAATGAGGTGAAACCGTTACCTTTGTAGATATCTGCTTGTCTGAAACTATACATAAGTAAGTACACTGAAATATATAAATCTTATAAAGGTACAATCTTTACTTTAAATAATTATAATTTTTAACAGAATTATGTTGTAAATTATAATTATAATCAGTGAAAAAACAATTATTTTGAAATATTTTTTATAATTAAAATACGTTTATTAAAAAAATAAAAAATAGTGTTTGTGAAAATATTAAAATATAAAAAAAATAAGCTAAATACTTACATAAATGATGATTCTATATACAATATACTTAAGTATATATATTGTGCCTGTAGATACAGTGATTATAAATAAAATATGAATACATAAACTACATTAATAAATACATAAAGTTGCTTGTGAAGGAGAAACGAAAATCATGGAACAAGTAAGTTAAAAAATAGAAAACAAAAGAATTATAATTTTTCAAATAGATATACATCGAGATACTTGGATAAGTTAAGAGAATATGGGAAAGCTAGGCGATACAAAGGTAAGCTAGGAGATACAAGAGAAAGCTAGGAGATTAAAAAGATAGGTAGGTAGATGATTTTACAATGTATGAAGATATTTTTGGGTACCTATATCAGGAGAGAAAAGGAAATCTTCCTTAGAAGGAACAGTTGTATTGTGAATTATAAAACCTCTTACGGTGAAAAGGATTTCTTTCACCGTCTCGACACGGGCTGTGTTTTAAGGGAACTAGGTATGTATACGATCCGTCCGTGTACTGACGGATTAAGAATACACAATGTCGCTACCCCATCTCAACCCGTGAGTGACGTAAGGAGCGACTAAGGGATAAAACCTTATGCAGATAAGAGCACTGCGAGAAAAGGAAAATTCGAAACAAACCCGTCTGCTGCAAGGCTAAATTCCCACTACATTCTTTGGAGGAGACCCGTGTCCAGCAGTGGGACGTTTACAGGTTGACATGATGATGTTATCCCATTAGAAGAATAATGTCTTATCTTCAGATAAAACAAAAATGAAATTATTATAAATTTGGCATTAAAAACCGTAAACTATCAATTGATCAAATTTGTATTTTGTAAAATACTGACTAAAGAATAAAATAAAAATTTATCAATCGATAGTTTACGGTTTTAAATGCCGAATTTTTTAATAATTTCATTTTTGTTTTATGTGAAGATAGAACATTATTCTTCTAATGGGACGATGTATACTATCTATAAATAAATATCTGTATCTAGAGGCATTTATAAACATAGTGTTACCTGTACTAAGTTGTCAGGTCTCCCACATGCCTTCATTGCTCTTTGGGTGAAGCTCTCATACGTTTTGTGTAGCTGGCTTTTTATGAAGTTTGATATTTGATGGTCTGTAATAATAATGATTAAAAATTAGACTCTTCTAAGTACAATGAAGTTACAGGGATGCCTAATTTACAAAGCCATTTAGGCCTTCCAGAAAAGAATTATAAACGGCTGACTCAACCGGCGCGTTGGCAGCAATAAACACGAAAAATGCAAAAACTACGTGAGGTTTAATTCTTTTTAAATTTAGATTTTTTATTATGATTCTGCAAATAAGAAGTTTGGGGTGTTTCAGCTTTCGTATAAACAAAGAATAACGTTAAATTAAATAAATAATATTGTCACACATTCACACAGCGCCATCTAGTCCCAAATTAAGCAATTATATATGCTTGTGTTATGTGTAGGTACAGACAACTGATTACTAATTATATCCATTTTTTTGTAAATCCATACATTATTATTATTATATATAAATTACAGCCAGACACAGAACAAACAATGATGCTATCACACAAAGATTTGTACTGAGTGGAATCGAATCCTCGACCTCCAGTTTAGCAGCCAGTGTCACTAACCACTACGCCAACAGGCCAATCAATAAAGTTGTTTAAACATATTGTATACTAACTGGTCATGTCAAGCCACACACTAATACTGCTATCATCGACAATGACATCGTCAACGTCACCGTCCGTCACTCTCTTGCCGAGCGCGTGACTGAAGTTCTGAGAGAAGTGTATCGCTCCGTACAGCTTGCCCGTCGCTACGGCTTGTTTAGCGTCATCTGAAGTGTTGTAAGTCGTCTGGGGAATAAATTTAATTCAAATTTAATTTCAGTAACATCGGCTCGTCTATACTAATATTCTTAAGATGAAAGATTTATATTATTGTATGTAACGAGAACTATACTAGCGCCCCCCGCCAGTTGCCGACGGCGACGGCCTAGTAAAAGTGGCGGGCGGCACAAAATCGCTCGCTGTGGCGGAAATTAGGTGAGGCCTAGGTTTAGCAGTGGACGTCATTAAATAAAAATGTAAATACTTACTTGATACAGTCTCTTTCTCTCCATTTCTTCTAAGAACCAGCAGCTGAGCATGTACAGGTCGCAGGTATCCTCTTTCAAGTTATGTACTGCGGGCATCAGACTGCTATTCCTGCATATGTCTAGTCCCACTGGAAACCAATAACAATTATTGATTAATATAGCTTAAACCTTATAAACTATTTAGTCCGTGAGAATATCAATCAAAATGAGGAAGAGAGATGGAAAATTTTGTGCCTCACATTTTTGCCTGCCGCCGCTCAGTTTGTTTTACCATCTCTAGATTGGAGCCAGCCCTTCAAGATATCTATGTAGTAGAATGGCGAAAGTGAAGAACTGTACTTCTTTACCTATGTATATATATATATATATACCTTTATGAATTTAGCGGTGTTTGTTTATTTTAAAGATCTTGATAAAAAAGATTTTATTCTATTTTTTAGACACGTCAATAAATAATTAGTCATATATAAAAAAAGACCTCTTCGAACATTTTCTTTAAATAAGATTCATTATGTTAAAAGTATAGGACTAATTTCAGTTTTGGCTATTTTTTTTTTACTATAACATAAATAAGCCATATTATTATTTGGTATAAAATAGAACTTACGTGGCGAGAGTGCGGCTTCATCGTTGACTACGGCGAGATGTAAGTCTCGAGGATCATTCCCCACAGCCGAGAAAAACGCGACGACTTGGATGATAGGGAATAGGATTGAAAATATTAGACCTCTGGAAAAAACACACACACACATTTTATTATTTAATTAGTTTTAACTATAATCTCGGTTTGTCTTCTTTGTTACCTCTCTATACACACCTAAATCTTACTTATATTAAAAATGCGAAAGTTAGATTGTGTATGGATGGAATTGGTGAATGTGTGTGAATGTAATGCAACCGTATCAATATCATTTTATGTAGAATAAACATTTTGTACCGCGTGCGCTACTCGAATCAGTTTTCGTTTGGTGTTCGCCGCGTGTACTCAAACATCAAGCATTGTTTTATTTAAGTTGTCCCGTACAGAATGAATTAATGAATGTTGGTTGCAGGCGGCACAGGACCGTTCGCAGTGGCGTAAATTAGGTGAGGCCTATGTTCAGCAGTGGACGTCGTTGGGCTGATATGATGATGATGATGATGGATGGAATATGTTTATTACTCAATTTCGCCAGAAAGAAAGTGAATTGAATTTGTATTATCACCATCATCATATCAGCCCAAAGACGTCCACTGTTAAACATAGGCCTCACCTAAATTCCGCGGAATCGAAATTGATTTGGAATTTGTGGCGGAATTTGTATGATACGTTATAATTAAAATTGTCATTTCAGTTTAAATGCGGTCTATCTGGTTCTTTTTTTTATATAGGTTAGTTGTGTATAATTTTTAAGTTGTGTAAATATTTTATTGACAAATGTTGAATAGAGTTGTCTATCTGCGTTTTGTATTTTGCTAAAGCGGCTTTTAGAATACCGCTTGATGGCTGATTCAGCCATTAATGTATTGTAAGAGGTGCTGCAGGGTATAACCGGTAACTTACCAGTTTACCACGCAAAAAATAAGGTTATATTTACCCAGGATGTCTCGAGAACTGCTGTATACTCTTGATAAACACTGCCTTATACCTCGACTTGGTTAATCTCTTGCTGTCTTTGGGATTCTTTTCTTTTTTCGTTAGTGCCTAGAACCGGAAAAATTGTTGTTATTTAAAATATATAATAAGTAAAATATGTATATAATAATTATCGTCAATAAACTGTATATATTATATTGTAACATTCTAAGAAATAAAATTTGAGTTTGTGAGTTTAATAGGTGTTCTACACGGTTATAAACTTGCGTTCCAACAGAGTGACCTTGGTGGGAGTTTGGTTTATATGAAATTTGTTTTACAACAGCCGGCTACACTGTTGGAATCCACCAAGAGCACCTATGTGGAAGGCAACTTTATTGTTATTATGTAAATGGTGATACGCCCTTTTGTTCCGGAAACCATCGATATGTGATACATAGTTATTTTTTGCGAGTCTGGATGCACTTTGAGGCAGTTAATTGTATGTTTGTAAAATGAAAAAAAAAACACAATTCTTGTTAGGCTGATTACTTACGTCTGTGCTATTAATCATATTTGGGAAGTCATCTCTAGAGTGGAACATAGTGTCGACACCGTTCATACCGTTAGGAATCACATCGGGAGATGAAGTCAGTGCTACAAATAAAAAGTCAATTACATAAATATTTCATGACATTAGCAGTACGAGTATACAAGTAGCTTCCATTATTTGGGATGACATCTCCGTCTTCTTAATTTTGTTTGAGATAGACCAACAACATTAGTTTGGAATTTATCAAATCATCAACGCTTCTAACTTAACGACTATCCCATTAAGTGCTAACCGGACTAATGGCTTTACGTGCTTTCCAAAGCACGTAGACGCTCAAGAATGAAATTGCCACGAACGGTCATCCATCATGGACTGACCTTGCCGAATGTTGCTTGACCTCGATGATCGTTACGAACATCTCAGTACAGCAACGCTACGAGCGCCTCACATTTCGGTATAAATTATAGACTATGGCACTTTCTAGTCCTCAAACTATTCAGGAAATTATTATGTTGTGGAATGAACTCCCTAACGAGGTTTTCCCAAGGGACTACAGTATGGGGTTCTTCAAAAAAGGAGTGAATAGGTTTCTTAAGGGTCGGCAACGCGCTCATGATGCCCCTGGTGTTGCAGGCACTCATAGGCTACGGTAATCGCTTACCATCAGGCGGACCGTAGGTATGTTTGCCACCGTCGTGGTATAAAAAAAAATTATCTATTGTTCTATTACAACGACAAAAACACTTCAGAAACAAACATAACATAGCGTCACGTCTTTTACCCTGATCGAAGGGGCAGGTAGAGATGTATTACGCCTTGGATCTTTCTTTGGCCACTACAGAGCTCCTATTGGTCTTAGCGTGCTGTTATATAGTGTATAGCCTCCTCGATAAATGGGCTATCCAACGTTAAAAGAAATTTTCAAATCGGACCAGTAGTTTCTGAGATTAGCGCGTTCAACCAAACAAACAAACTCTTCAGCTTTATAATTTTACTATAGATTTTACATCAGAAGAATGAAAGGGAAAAGGGTAAACTGGCAAAAGGGTGACTTTTGCCCAGTTTACCCTTTTTCTCTTTCACAATATTATAGGTAAGATTAAAAGGCACTTACTGGATCGCCGCCTAGGCATCTCGTGCTGTCTCAGGGCTAACTTGAGGAAGGCATCCTCGAGAGTATCGCAGTCGAACTTGCGAAGGATCTCGTCTGGAGAGTCCTCAGCCAGCAGCTGTCCATCACGAAGGAGACCGATCTGTCGACAAAGAAAAATATAATTACATTTGGCTAATAAATGTCTGATAAATTATCCGAATGTCGTGTTTCGGATAATTATATTTTGTAAGTATTCTATTTCTATTTAGTACCTACTGTCAGATAAATATTTGGTAAGTTATTTGAAGCTTAAGTGACAGATACTTTTTTTTTTTTTTACTTGAGGAAATGCTTGACGCATACCCCTCGGTCTTGGGGAAAGAACCGAGGGGTTATGTGAGGCTCGCACCCACTAAAACCCCAAGGTGTTCCTCTCGTCGCGCTCTGCTGTAGTCACGGGAGCGCAGGAACATTCGTCCGCGACAAGTGACAGATACCTATGTCAACTAAGTTTAGAATAGGTTATCAGATACTTATCTGCTAGTTATCAAATAGGGATTTGTTAATAATAGATATAAATTAAGCAAGTTATCACCAAAAAGTCACACCGCATATACTTAGAGACGTAAATTAGCAGTAATCTGTCATTAACACAATGTTTTCATTGAATAATCGTCTTTAGGCGTATCGACTTAAGTATTACACGTTTTTACTAAATAAACTTCAAAGTTAAGTAACGTCTCTGAGTACGACAGATAGTGACAGATACCTATGTCAACTAAGTTTCGAATAGGTTATCAGACACTTCATCAGCAACCCATTTAGTCCCACTGCTGGGCTCGGGTCTCCTCTCCTATAACTAAAGAGCTGAGAGGGTTTAGGCCATAATCCACTCACGCTGGCCTAGTGCGGGTTGATGGATCAGACATATTTCATTTCTTCTAGAGTATGTGGGTTTCCTCACGATGTTTTCCTTCACCGTTAGCAGAAGGTAAGTCACTTGACTAGTACATATAAATTCCACAAAGTGAAATCCACATTAGTACTGCCGCATGCCGGTCGGAATCGAACTTGAACTGCGTGATTTGCACGTCTGTCACTTATCCATTCAGCCACCATCGCTTTTCAGACACTTAGGATTCAGACACTTCATCATCATCATCATTACTCAGCCTATTCAGACACTTATCTGCTAGTAATTAAATAGGGATTTGTTAATAATATGATTAAGCAGGTTATCACCAAAAAAACAATTCATTTTATTACTTTTCTACAATAAATAGGACCGCGTTCCTATTTATTGTAGAAAAGTAATAAAATGAATTATTTTATTTAAAAGTGTCTGTTTTGAGAAAATATATGTATGGAGGAGACATATCGAAACATCCACTTTCAGCTGGTCCATTTTCAAACTACAGAATCTATATGACTGACTGGCTTGTTGGTCTAGTGGTTAGTGACCCTGACTGCTAAGCCGGCGGTCGTGGGTTCGATCCCCACCCAGGACAAATCTTTGTGTGATGAGCATAAACGTTTGTTCTGTGTCTGGGTGTAATTTATCTATAATATGTATGTATTTACAAAAAAAAATGTATTTAAGTAGTATATCAGTTGTTTAGTAGGTACCCATAACACAAGCAAAATATAATTGCTTACTTTGGGACTAGATGCCGCTGTGTGAATGTGGTAGAATATTATTATACAATTAAAAATGGATCGCCAAAAAGAATGTGATCGATTCACGTGAGAACGGCTCTTCCGATTTGGCTAATTATTTTTTTTGCTGTTGTTGTATTTGCTGTTGTCGAGGCAAGGCATGTATGTAAGAAGTTATACAAAAAATGTGTAAAATTTAAAATGTTGGGTTTTAAAATCTCCATATTAACATTTGAAAATCGGTACGAAGTTCGTCGGGTCAGCTAGTATAGAATAAAAATAACAAACATTTTGCTTCAACCGGGGATCAATCCCGAAACTCCAAGACGCAGAAGTCGTACACACTCCCGAGATTTTACTATAAAATAATATTCTATTAATTTTTTTCATGGGTTTCTATTTCGCATCTTCTTCGACTTTCGAATCCATGAGACCCATGACACTAATAGCGGCCATACACCGCTAACATGTCGTAATGTTGGTAAACTACAAGTTATGGTAAAAGCATTATCAAGGTCTGAGAGGCCGACCTTAGAAACAAGAGTAGAGTGGTTAACTGAACGACTTTTGAAGCTTAATACCTGTGTAGTGTTTTGTGTTTCAAGGTCTAGTACAAAGTGTTGAGTAAACATCGTGAAAAACCCATTTAAAAAAAAACATTTCAACCCATAAACGTCCCACTGTTGGGCGCGGGTCTCCTCCAAAGAATGTGGAGGGAATTTAGCCTACTATACCACGCTGGCCAGACGGATTGGTATAGGGTTTATTTTGAATTTTCCTTTTCTTGCAATGCTCTTGTCTGCATAAGGTTACTACTTTAGTCGCCTTTTACGACACCCACGGGTTGAGATGGGGTAGTGACATTATGTATTCTTAATCCGTCACTACACGGACAAAAAAACCCATTAATTACAAAAAAATTACTTGTGCTCGGCATAATGGAGAAACTGTGCCTATTTGGTGCAGTCATGAGAAAAAAAACTGTTGTCTCATGAGGACTCATGAGACAACAGTTTTTTTTGTGTGTTTTGTACCAATAAATTTCAATTATTATTTAACTTAAAATTAATATATTTAACTCGAACAAAAACCTATTTATCACGTACACGTATCACGCATATGATGCATGCTAGGTACGTGATAAATAGGATTTTGTTCGAGTTTTACTTCGTCGCAGCGCAGTGGTAGTAGGTATGTACGATAGCTGCCCAAGAGGTTGAGGGTTCTATTCCTGCGTTGGGCAAACATAATTTTTATTCTCAACTGATTGTCAACGTGGCGTAGTGGTTAAGGTAGTCGCATAACTACTAACATCGCCGTGGCGAGCGACGTGGGTTCGTTTCCTACACAAGACAAATTAATTTGAGTGATTATATTATAGGTACATATTTGTTAAACGTGTAGTTACGGATTAAGAATACATCACTACCCCATCTCAACCCGTGGGTGTCGTAAAATGCGACTTAGGAAATTTTATGCTGCGAGAAAACGAAAATTCCAAACGAAAATGCCAACCCGTCTGGCCAGCGTGGTATAGTAGGCTAAATTCCCTCCACATACCTTGGAGGAAACCCGTGCCCAGCAGTGGGACGTTTATGGGTTATAGTGATGATTTGATGACATATTTGTGTCAAGTCTGTGTGCACTTTGTATCCTTTGATTGTATGTTTGTAGTCTCCCGCGACGCAGGGCTAGTTCCCGTGCATTGTCTTTTTTAAAGTAAATCAAAGAAAGAGAATATATTCCTTTACTACTTACTTTATGTGCCTGTTTTGTTTCATCGATATAGTGTGTGGTGATGATGACGGCGGTGCCCCCACGAGCGCACTCCGTCAGGAAGTCCCAAATTCTGTAACAGGTTAATAATACCTAATAATAAAAATTTACATAGACAAACTTGTACAGTTTCAGTTTAATGAAGAAACTGTGTAACTTGTTTCTTCAGTACAAAATGTGGGCTTAGTATCTATGTACATTCAAATATGGACTCTGCCTCTTAAAGTAGGTAAACCTGTAACATAAGAGACAGGGTTCGGCCATAGAACAAATAAAGTTAGATTAGGAGTAGTGTTGATTCTTTGTGTTTATAGTGTGGGTGTCAGTGTATGAGTGTTTGAAGAGTGATTGTGTGTAGTGTGTGTATGTTTGCGTGTTTGGGTGCGTGTTTTCATAAGAGTTTTGACTGTCACCGTGGCGCAGTGGTTAAGGTGGTCGCCTCGCCACTACATCGCCGTGCTGGGTGACGTGGGTTCGATTCCCACACGAGACAAATATTTGTGTGATTCATAGATATTTGTTTCTAGTCTGGGTGTACTTTGTGTCCGTTAGTTTCATGTTTGTAAAGCTCCCCGCGACAGGGCTTGTTCCCTAGTGCGGGCGTTGTTTAAAAAAAAAAAAAATTAGAGGATGTATTTCAGGAGTGATTCCGTACTTGCATAGTCTTGTTGTAAAAGCCATTTGGTAACTTTAGTCTTAAGGTCGTGTTTATTTAGGTCTAGTATATTGAGGACTATATTGATACTGTTGATATCTTGGTACACGGTGACTGGGTTGTAAGGTACCATTATTGACTTATTAAAATTAAAAGCCCAAGACGCACACTCAGCGATCAAAAAACATCGCTCAAAATAGAACTCAAAAAGAGTTAAATTGTCACTTATTTGTTTCGCTGTCGTGAGCTGTGAATGTCAAAAAGTTTATATGTAATATTTTTAATATATACTTATCACTACATAGTATGAATCAAAGTCGCTTTCTTTGTCCCTATATCCCTATGTATGCTTAAATCTTTAAAACTACGCAACGGATTTTGATGCGGTTTTTTTTTATAGATAGAGTGATTCAAGAGGAAGGTTTATAGGTATTAAATACATACCACGCGGGCGAAGCAGCGGGCGGAAGCTAGTTACTAATATTATAAAGCTAAAGAGTTTGTTTGTTTGTTTGAACGCTAGGATCTCAGGAACTACTGATCCAATTTGAAAAATTCTTTTAGTGTCAGATAGGCCATTTATTGAGGAAGGTTATAGGCTATATAACATCACGCTACGGCCAATAGGAGCTGAGCAGTGGCCAAACAAAAGCGACGGGAACGAAGCCCCGCGGGACTTCTGGTACCTACATAAGATTTAACAAATAATATTTTCTAAAAATGTAATTATAATTTCTTACTATGACATTTTTATTGTTACCTACCTACTGAGATCAAACTCGAAGACTTAATCGTATTTATTAACTGTTGTAATACCTATTACACTCAGTTGATTAATGTTAAGTTGAGATCCTATGAGATATAATTAACAATATTCTTCCTTATTTATACGTGTTCTAATAATACCTACCTTGATATTTTAAACTAACAAGTAAATATAATTTAAAAAATTTAATAACCCGACTGCAAAAAATCAACAGAGAGCAACAAACTAAAAAGACAAAGACCTATACCTGATTGAATTTAAATACATAACATAAGTATATATTTGTAATCTCCATTTGTTTCCCTTTATTTTGATACTCTACTCGAAAGGTTTGGTTAAAAAAAATAATAGAACTACTTACAATTTGGAACCATTTAATTATGTATAATCTCTTTTTGAATATATGTAATCTCCTTTTGATTCTCTTTATTTTGATACCCAACTCGAGAGGTATGGTTAAAAAAAAATTGAACTTCTTACAATTTGGCGTCAAAAGCCCGCCGTTTAAGTCTTTTTATTCTTAAAACCTATCTAAGGAGGTTTTTAAGACGAATCTAACGATACCCTAATTGTCAAAATCCATCCAGCCGTTTGGTAGATTCGTGGGAATAAAGAAATTTACAAACATACAAGATACGCGCGAAAAACAATACCCGTCCTGACAGCCGGGTAAAAAGTCTTCTCGATACGATACGATAAAAAATGAAACTCCGAAACAGCAATCATAAATAATTTATGAATAAGGTCTAATCAGACCTTTCCTAAAACTATTAACAGACGATCCGATTTGGTTGGAGCCGACCACCCGACTACAACCAAATCAGAACGTGTGTACTGAGTTGGTTCCGACATAATTATTTTTTTTTATTTAAAGACAACGCCCGCACTAGGGAACAAGCCCTGTGTCGCGGGGAGCTTTACAAACATGAAACTGCGCATCCGACTAGCCAATCGCTCTGTCAAATCGGTACGTCTGGAAGCATCATAATAATCAATATTATTATTAGAAATGATTTATAATAGTTTCATAGATTAAGCGCTCAAACGAACAACAACTTTTTTGTCACTATTATTAAGTTATTTTTTGCAAAAATATTGCAGTTTTATTCAATCTTACGCTTTAATGATGCTATTAAAACATGTAGGCAATTGAGTTGTGTGATTGTTATAATTATTAAACAATAATTAACAAAGAAGCTTGGGAACTAAAACACGTTTGATGTGAGTCTGTGGAAACTAGAACAATTTATAAGTAAAAGTCACTTCAGTGCAGAAGTTTTAACACTAACTAAGTACGTACTCAAGAGACGTTAACTTTAAAGTTTATTTAGTAAAAACGTGTAATACTTAAGTCAATACACCTAAAGACGATTATTCAATGAAAAAAATGTGTTAATGACAGATTACTGCTAATTGACTTCTCTGAGTGCGGAAGTACCTAAGCCAGACAAAAACACTAATTTTATTGCTGTTCCGATAGTGACGGATTAAGAATACAAATGTCCCTACTCAACCCGTGGGTGTCGTAAAAGGCGACTAAGGGAGTAACCTTATGCAGACAAGAGCACTGCGAGAAAAGGATAATTCTAAACAAACCAATCCGTATGGCCAGAGCGTTGTTATAGCAAGCTAAATGCCCTACACATTCTTTGGAGGAGACCCGTGGCCAGCAGTGGGATATTTATGGGTTGAAATGATGAAATGATGATGACTGCATTTACATATTGGCTTTTAAATTACCTTCTGTTACAATCTGTTTCTTTTTAATAATAAAAAAAACTTAAGGGAAACCTTGACCTGCCCTTGACCTTGCCCACGACCCTGAGGAAAACTCGACAAATTTTACAATTCGTTTCAGTACCTATTTCTGAGATTAGCTCGTTCAACCAAACAAACAAACTCTTCAGCTTTATAAAATTACTATCTTATATTAAAGTTGTATAAAAAATTACTTAAATTATTGTGGTGAGTAATAAATTATTATTTATTTATATTATTATTATTGAGTAACAAACCCATCCATCCATCCATCCTAACTTTCGCATGTACATCATGATGAAGATTATATAGACGTAAGTATTTTTAAAGAATTAAGAATGTTTTCAGGAAACCGTTTTAATAGTTTTTCTTGAAAAGGTACTTTTTACGCAAAGGATATTTAAAATTTGCAACTACGATTATATTGTCAGTAAAAACTCTTAATCTGTCAAAACTACTTCTGTCTGAGAAATCAGTCAAAGCTACTTTTAACCAAAGACGTCGATTATATGAAACTACTTTTGAATGAAAAATGTCGGTTAAAAGTTCATTACATATAAGTAGGGTTGCGATCCTTAAAATTTGGCAACCAGGACAAGACGCGTCAATACCCCGGATTTTTGAGCCCAGAATCCGGACATGTCAACAGGATTTTTTTGAGGACGGAAGGGTCAGGGGACGGTGAATTTGACTTTAAATTTTTAAACCCGGACTACAAATTTATTTATTTATGTATGTATATTATTAATAGGTACGTATCTAGTATTCATATATGTAGGTCTTAGATTAATTTGTCTAAGTATTTTATTAGTATCATTTCAATCTTATATTCTTACTTGGCACATAACTTGGCTGGTAGAGAATGCTTTTAGCATTAAGCCTTTTTGTACACAAATTTTGTGAAATAAAGTTTTTATATATTTACAAATGAAGCCCCGGACGCTCCCCGGATGCCCTCTAAACTAGGACAAATCCGGGAAAACCCGGACGAATGGCAACCCTACATATAAGTATGCACAGTACTATACATAGATACTTTATTCAGAACTTCTCAGTAAAGTATCTAATTTATGCTAAGTACCTGTCTTTTATATAATTTCACGTGTACCTATTTCATCATCATAGACATTAGCACATTACAAAATAAATACAATTTTGTACCAAAATGTTTTAATTAGAAATAAGCTACACGTTTGTTTTTTTGTTACATAATGGCCATGAACTTCGCTAATTATAATTATTATTTATAAAAAAATCGTTTATTATTTAGCTGCCATTTTAAATTCATATTATAACGTTATTAGCATCTTGGATATCCAGCTCAGTAACAGAGTTCGCAATAGTAATAAGTTCACAGACAGGCACTACAGATGTTTGCAATTTAAATGGAAGTGGACGGTCACATTTGACGTTTAACGAATGCATCCAGATAAGTCCTATCTGTGTAGTGACGGTTTATGTAATTATTTATTACCCCATTTCAACCCTTGGGTGTCGTAAAACGCGACTAAGGGAGTAAAGAGCATTTCAAGAAAAGGAAAATCTGATACAAACACTATACCAACCCCTCCAAAATGTTTGGAGGAGACCCGTGCCCAGCAGTGGGACATTTATGGGCTGTAATGATGATGATGATGACCTGTATAAGTAATAATAATAATATTCTACCACAATTACACAGCGCCATCTAGTCCCAAATTAAGCAATTATATTTGCTTGTGTGTTATGGGTACTAAACAACTGATATACTACTTAAATACATTTTTTTTTTTGTAAATACATACATATTATAGATAAATTACACCCAGACACAGAACAAACCTTTATGCTCATCACACAAAGATTTGTTCTGGGTGGGGATCGAACCCACGACCTCCGGTTTAGCAGTCAGGGTCACTAACCACTAGACCAACAGGCCAGTCAAGTGGGCAAGAGTTGTCACATTGTGCGTCTGTAAAGATTGGCATCGAGGCAAGCCTAAGAAACGCTGGTAATCAGATATGATAGCTATTGTCCGGGGTTTCGCTCCCGTGGATCTTAGTTTTGCCGCTACTCCAGCTCCTATCCATACATCCATACATATTATAAAAGGCTTTGTCCTGACTGACTAACTGACTGACTGACATATAGACAACGCACAGCCTAAACCGCTGGTCGTAGCGACTTGAAATTTGGAGGGTGTATTTGTCCTAATGTCTAGAGGTGTACCTACTAAGAAAGGGTTTTTTAAAATTCAACCCCTAAGGGGGTGAAAAGGGATAAAAACGATTGTATGAAACTTCTTTGTTTTTTAACTTATAGATTTGAAAATTTGTGTTGGGGTACTACTATGTTCTATGTAATTCATGAATTGCACTTAAAACAAAGATCTATGTAATATCGAAATCTACGCGGACGAAGTCGCGGGCAAAAGCTAGTTTTATATATACCTATTAACCTAGGACCAAAATTCCGCTGCACCAGACAGACAATTAAAAGTCTAGGATACAAACTAAACTGACTGCCTGACTGATTGATCAACACGCAGCTATAGAACTGTTTTAGCCGTTCTTAAATTCAATATAGTTCCGCGTTCGACACACGTGGTTTATTGTAATTTGTGAGTACTTACCTAAATCGAATAAAAAACATTATGGTAAACCGCGAAGTGCGAAATTTGTGGCAACTTTATATGACGCGTAAAATTTGTACTTTACCGCAGTCCTTGAGAGACTTTTGAAGATTATTTAGATATGGTAATTACGTAGGTACTCGTATGTAGTTTAATATAAAGGAACTAAAAAAGAAGTGAACTGATCAAAGCGGCTCATATGGTCTCAAATTGACTGGCCTGTTGGTCTAGTGGTTAGTGAACCTGACTGCTAAGCCGGAGGTCGTGGGTTCGATCCCCACCCAGGACAAATCTTTGTGTGATGAGCATAAAGGTTTGTTCTGTGTCTGGGTGTAATTTATCTATAATATGTATGTATTTACAAAAAGTATTTAAGTAGTATACCAGTTGTTTAGTAGATGGCGCTGTGTGAATGTGGTAGAAGTTATTAATGTTATGTTAAATTCAAAAGTTTACTTGTAGCACAGATTAGATATTAGTTCCTATATGCCAGATTAATGACATTAGACTCGCTTTCTATTCCATGGGGCTAAAGTTGGCAAAATATGGGTGTGATGCACCACTGCCTATCCCTTGGTAGAGAAAATCATGAAACTATGTTTATTATCATCAACCCATTAATGACCCACTGCTGGACTCGGGTCTCCTCTCCTCTATTTAGAGAGCTGAAAGGATTTAGGTCATAATCCACACGCGCTGGCCTAGTTCGGGTTGGTGAATTAGACATGTACGAGTATACCCTTAGAATTTGTTCTATGGTGTGTGGGTGGGTTATGTTTTCCTTCACCGTTAGCAGATGGTAAGTCACTTGACTAAGTACATAATTATAAAATCCACATTGGTACTGGCCGATCGGAATCAAACTCAGAACGCATGATTTAAATACCGGTCACTTATCCATTCGGTCACCATTGCTCCACTATGTAATTGATATATTCTAATTGTAATCATCATTTGACTGGCCTGTTGGTCTAGTGGTTAGTGACCCTGACTGGAGGTCGTGGGTTCGATCCCCACCCAGGACAAATCTTTGTGTGATGAGCATAAAGGTTTGTTCTGTGTCTGGGTGTAATTTATCTATAATATGTATGTATTTACAAAAAAAAATGTATTTAAGTAGTATATCAGTTGTTTAGAACCATCATAACACAAGCAAATATAATTGCTTAATTTGGGACTAGATGGCGCTGTGTAAATGTGGTAGAATATTATTATTATTATATTATATCATTTCAACCCATAAGCGTTCAACTGCTGGGCACGGGGCACGGGTCTTCTCTATAAAAGTGGAGGGAATTCAGCCTACTATACCACGCTGACCAGAGGAGTTAGGTTTGTTTCGAATTTACATTTTCCCGCAGTGCTTTTGTCTGCATAAGTTTACTCCTTTAGTCGCCTTTTACGACACCCACGGCTAATTGTAATATTGAACTCAATCTCGACCGTAATAATGTTCTAACGAAACTATCTCGACATTGAATGATTGCTCAGTTGGCCAGTAACGTCCATACCGAACGTGATCAGAATTATAAGTGGATTTGTTCACCGGACGATAGGTTCATTATGACAGATTTAGATCGAGTATTTATAGGTTTGTTGAGGACGGTTAGGACGACTATTGTTATGGGGAAATATATTTTATAAGGTTTTGTTATACTTGAATCGGAGTTGGCTAAATAAGTCACGTTTTTTTTTTATTTTATTGCTTAAAGCGATGGCGATCTGTGACTGAATGGATAAGGGACCGGTGTTTATATGTACTAGTCAAGTGACTTACCATCTGGTAACGGTGAAGAAAAACATCGTGAGGAAACCCACATACCCTAGAACAAATTCTATGAGTATGTCTGATCCACCAACCCGCACTAGGCCTGCGTGAGTGAATATGGCCTAAATCCTCTCAGCTCTTTAGTTAGAGGAGTGGAGACCCGAGCTCAGCAGTGGGACTTATTGGGTTGCTGATGAATGGCCTGAAGTGGTAGACGAAGGGGCCCGTTGGTAAGCAGTTACCACGCCACATGGACGTTGGCAATATTAGGGCCACAGTCAAACCGCTGTCTATCTTGAGAGGATAGCTCACTTCATTTGAAGAAGGACATGTCATAGCGCTCAGGAAACACCGCTGCAGGAAATGCAGGTGCGTATAATTACCGAGCGAGACGATATCGGCTCCAGGTAGAAACCTACAGCGGCATCGAGGAGTGTGATGATAAAAGGCGACGATAGCACCAAATCAAGGAGTACGTAATTTTTATATTTTTGTCCATATTCCTTTTGTCATCAACTTTGCTATTATGAGAATTGGATAATTTCTACCCTATTCCCGTGTTTCAAGTCAGTACGGAAATTTCTCTGAGTTTCGGGAGCGTCTTAACTCAGTGTTTACAAGGGCTCGTTGTTATTATCTGACAAATCCAGTCAGCAGCTAAAATCGGCATATTTTCTGTTCCAAAACATTGCGTGTAAAAAGCCTACTAACAATAAGAGTTCAAACAAGAGCGCAGTATTCAAACACAAGCACAATGATCATTGACGGCGTACAGTTGTGTAATCATATAGGCATCAAGCAAGTAATAGCGATTACAACATGTACCTACAATTATATCGGTGGTCCGCACACACGTGGTATTTCTTAGTGGCGTAACTCTAGGATAACTAAAATATATATATATCATTTTTTTTTTTTTTTTTAAAGGCAACCCCCGCACTAGGGAACGAGCCCTGTGTCGCGGGGAGCTTTACAAACATGAAACTAACGGAAACAAAGTACACCCAGACTAGAAACAAATATCTATGAATCACACAAATATTTGTCTCGTGTGGGAATCGAACCCGCCTCACCCAGCACGGCGATGTAGTGGCGAGGCGACCACCTTAACCACTGCGCCACGGTGACAGTCAGATATAAATCGAAATACCCGTTACAAAATTAAATTAAATTAAATATTGTTTATTTCAGGTATTTAACCCATATTTTACAAACAAATTAATACAAAAAAAATCAAATTCATATTAATTTTGTAAATTTAAAATAGACACTAAATTATAAGTGCATTTTTTCACAATAAGTGATAAAAACAAGTGAATTTGTTCACAATACAATTCACAATAGATAATAATATCATTCCTGAAGAACAACACATAAAAACATAACATAGCATCACGCCTTTTTCCCCGAAGGGGTAGGCAGAGGTGTTTCACACCCACATTTCGCCAGCTATGTTTGGTCCCATGAAATAGGGGGCGAGCCTATTGTCATCTACCGGGAACATTTGTTTACCAAACTCCGGGAAAATCTCAATACTGGAATTTCATGATAGAAAAGCCCAATACAATTTTCTCCCGACCCGGGAATCGAACCCGGGACCTCTTGCACAGCAGTCGTATACACTTTCCACTGCGCCATCGAGGCAGTCAACAAGAACAACACAGACACACTAAACTATTTATTTATTTATTTTCAAAACCCACAGCGATATACATATTAAAAACCAAAAAGGTAAAAATATTTTAGGTATGGCCAATGATAGGTTTTCTTATTATTTCTCTGTACATATTTCGGCTATTGAACGGACGAAAAAAACAGTCAGCGATGTCAAGCAGAACAATATATAAAATTAATATAATTATTATATAATACTAGCTTTTGCCCGCGGCTTCGCTCGCGTGGATATAGTTTTATAGTTAGACGCTATTGGCAGGGCAGAGCTGTTCACAGCACTTCTTTGTAAACGATGTTTTTTGCAAACTACATCTTCCGTCCGATCATAGTTTTAACCAAAAATCGAAATATAAACTATCCAAGTAAGTAAGTGCCTTTCACTATAAGTAGGTAATAATAAAAAAAAAAATTTTATGTTTCTATTCCTTAAAGCACCCCTATAGGCATCCCTGTCAATAATATTTAATACAGAATTTTTCATTTTGGTTAAAGCATCAAAATATATTTTTTCTTAACTATAACTTAAAAAACAAAGAACTGTCTATTTAATATTTCACCCCCTGGACCCATCCCTATCAAAAATATTAAAAACAACATTAAACAAAGATCTTTTCATACAACGTTTCATCCCCAATTTCACCCTTCCTAAGCCACCCTTGTCAAAAATATTGATGAGGGTATTTTTTATTTTGATAGTAATACCCCGAAACAAATTTTCAAATCTATAAGTTAAAAAACATACAATCGTTTTTATCCCTTTCCACCCCCTTAGGGGTTGAATTTTAAAAAACCCTTTCTTAGTACACCTCTGGACATTAGGACAAACATACCCACCAAATTTCATGTCGCTACGACAAGCGGTTTAGGCTGTGCGTTGTCTGTCAGTCAGTCAGTCAGTCAGGACGAAGTCTTTTATAATATGTATGGATCTTCATCGCTCGCCGTTATACAATACAATAAACTGTAAAAATAGTTACTTAAGTTAACTATGCGGACAAAACCGCGAGTCAAAGCTAGTCATACAGTAAGAATGAATAGATCGTAGTAACAGTGTAATAAATTATGTATTTACGTGACAGATACATTAGAATAAGCAATAGACAATAAAATACGACCTTGACATACGTAATGATTATTGTTAATAATAATAAATAACAAATATATTATGTAAAAATATGTTGATAGTTATTATGTAAAATTGTATTTATTTTCAAATAAGTAAGTACAAAGTTTGCAGGTTACTTTATCTTTCTATTTTGCGACACCTAAAAATACAGTATAGGCCAGTCAATGAATGATTTTGGAGGGAAATGTCGAATGCAGAAACTTTGACTTAGGAACTTTCCTAAAAGTCCTTACCCCCCAGAGGTGAGCCCGAGCGGGGGGGGGGGGGCACAAAGAAGGTCCCGTTTTTGGGTTTTTTGCTTACATCTCGAAAACAGTACGTCGTACGAAATTTTATTGTACTACACAATGCAAGCTGATAAAATTCTCTATAAGTTTAGCTTAAGCTTTTTATCTATCTCCAACGTTGCCTAGCTATGAGCTTCGAAAAATGGTCGATTTTCAAAAATGGGTTAATTCCTCTAGCACAGGTATCATTTTTTGTTTTCTGCTTACATCTCGAAAACAGTGCGTTGTACGAAATGTCATTGTATTACATAATAAAAGCTGATAAGATTCTCTACAACTTGGGTTTAACACTTTTTACCCAACTACGGCAAAGCTAAAAGGAAGGGTAATGTTTTTGGCAGTTTATGCATATTTGTATGTATGTATGTTTCAATGTTTCACCGTAGCGCCTAAACTAATGCACCGATTTTAATGAATGTGGTGTCAATAGATTCGTAATAATAGCCCAGGTGACATAGGCTATATAATTTTTTTCTTAATATTATATAACAGAACCAGAAACCTCAGATTCTACCTCGAAAAAAATTAAACCTAGATAAATATCAAATGTTTGGTATCAAAAGAAAGGTCTTGGCGAGCACATCACAAATATGTTAATACATATATCATATCGAAAAACGGAAAATAATTAAATAAAAAAATTAAATTTAAAAAACTATAGGCCATTCAATGAATGATTGTGGATGGAAAAGTCGAAAAATAAGAAAGTTTGACTTAAGAACTTTGTTTGAACTAGTTAGGAGATAAACATACTAAAAGTTCTTACCCCTCCGATGTTAGCCAGAGGGGGTTAGTTAGGTAACAGTTTCAATATTGGTTTTAATATCGTATAGCTAACAATGAGCAACTGCCTTGTTGGCGTAGCGGGAAGTGCTGCAACTACTGTGAAAGAGGTCCCGAGATCGACTCCCGGGATGGGTGTAAAAGGTATTGGGTTTTTCTATCATAAAATTCAACAAATACCTGAAATAAAATTACCTAATGCTACTTGACGTTGACATTTAATTTTATTATTCTTATTTGTTGACATAATGCCTCTCCAGGCACACGCATCATTACGTGTAAACAGTGCTTTAAGAAAAAAATAACATTTTGTATTTCGAAGGCCGCCATTTTGAAATATTGTCCCTTATGTATATTTTTTTTCCTTACAAGAGTTGCTGTGGTGAATATGATAGAATGACATTAGACTTCTAAATTGTTTATTAACAAATTTGCGACACTTAAATGCCACAAACTCATTGATGCAAGTCGTTGCTTAATCGAACGCTATCCCCAGCGACACTGAGCAATTGTTGAGAAACTTATTTTATTTGTTTTGTTTTGATAATTTACTGCAAAACAGGTTTTATACCCACTTCGAAAGATTATTAGAAAAGAAAGATTGTTTTTATTAACCTTGCCTAATTATGTATTGTGTGGCATACAAGCTAGAACTATTATAATTAAATCTATACTAATATTTTAAAGCTGAAGAGTTTGTTTGTTTGTTTGAACGCGCTGATCTCAGGAACTACGGGTTCGATTTGAAAAATTATTTTAGTGTTGGATAGGCTATATGAGATAAAGATAGAGCAGCGGCCAAACAAAAGCCACGGGAGTGAAGCCACGCGAGATTTCTAGTATCAGATAAAAAGTTTTTGTCTTAGCCATTGCACACAAAGAAGTTAATTGTTTCGAAAATAATCATCATCATCATAATTATCAGTCCAATGACGACTGCTGAACATAGGCCTCTCCTAATTTCCGCCACAGCGAGCGATTTTATTATTTTCGTTTTTCGAAAATAATAATACAGAGATATTATTACTCTATACGCAATTCAGAGTCCTTTTAAGGCACTTCCAAGGATCCATTAGTTTAATACACTACACGAGGTCCAAGGATCCATTAGTTTAATACACTACACGAGGTCCAAGGATCCATTAGTTCAATATACTACACGAGGTCCAAGGATCCATTGGTTTAATACACTACACGAGGTCCAAGGATCCATTGGTTTAATACACTACACGAGGTGCAAGGATCCATTGGTTTAATACACTACACGAGGTCCAAGGATCCATTAGTTTAATACACTACACGAGGTGCAAGATCCATTGGTTTAATACACTACACGAGGTCCAAGGATCCATTAGTTTAATACACTACACGAGGTGCAAGGATCCATTAGTTTAATAGACTATACGAGGTCCAAGGATCCATTAGTTTAATACACTACACGAGGTCCAAGGATCCATTAGTTTAATACACTACACGAGGTCCAAGGATCCATTAGTTTAATACACTACACGAGGTCCAAGGATCCATTAGTTTAATAGACTACACGAGGTCCAAGGATCCATTAGTTTAATAGACTACACGAGGTCCAAGGATTCATTAGTTTAATAGACTACACGAGGTCCAAGGATCCATTAGTTTAATAGACTACATGGTGTTCAGGAGGTGTCTTAAAGGGACCCTGAATATCGTAACCCCTTAAGAATTTATAACATTACCAACATTCTCATAATATTTGAATAATGAAATCTATCTAATCAAGTAGAATACAGAAATTCCGTATTTAAAAATATTATTGTTTCATAATAATACGAGTATTAGTTAAATACGATAGAGTATTTCTTTGGTATGCATTCCTAGTTGGACAGCCGAGTAAAATAGGTTATCTTTGACAATGTATGTATTTTATATTTCTTTAGATCAAATCTAGAAAGTTGCATTAGACCTTCTTCTAGGTGTCCGATTGAGCTGGCTGGACGTCGTTGTCTGCGCGGCCGTGTTACGATAGTAATATTATAATTGGGTTATTACATTGATATACAAAATTTCGGCGTCTCCTACACACAGTCAGATACACAATCACGTACTAACAATGATATTGTCACAATATCATTGCGTACAAAAGTCACGCTCAAAACTGTCGCCGATATACTGTCAAATTATTACATTTATATTTTTAGAATTTTTATATTTTTATGCTATATAATATCAGCCTACGGCTAATAAGCGCCGATATACTGTCAAATTATTACATTTATATTTTTAGAATTTTTATATTTTTATGCTATATAATATCAGCCTACGGCTAATAAGCGCCGATATACTGTCAAATTATTACATTTATATTTTTAGAATTTTTATATTTTTAGGCTATATTTAGGGCATCGAGAACCGGCCATATTTTAAGAACCGGTTCTTTCGGTTCCAGTGACAACACAGAACCGGGTACCCGGTTCTTTCGGTTCTTTTCGGTTCTTTTGCTAATTTATTAGAATTTTGTTCGTAAGGCCCACACCCAAACCTGCAACACTGTTACTTGTTGAGAAAAAAATTCCCGTCATGTCACACTGTTACTCGATGCAACTGCTTGCAATTTTTTCTCCCAACCAGTAACACTGCCAAATATTGGTGTTACTGGATGGGATTAGTAGCAACTAGCAACTCTCTATATAATAAAAATATCAATCACTAATATAATAATAAGAAAATAAAAAGTGTGACTCCATGAGAATATAAAATGTTTACTTTTCCTAACAAGACACAGTGTGACTCGATGTAACTTTTTATCCCATCCAGTAACACAAATATTTGGCAGTGTTACTGGTTGGGAGAAAAAAATTGCAAGCAGTTACATCAAGTAACAGTGTGACATGATGAGAATTTTTTACCAACGAGTAACAGTGTTACAACTTACAGGTTTGGTTGTGACTGGATGGGAATAAACACTTTTGATCAAATCTATAATCTATTACGATATAGGTATTTTGAATGAAAAAAATTGAATATTTTATTAAATAAAATTTACAGAATTGTTGTATAATAAATACATACATCTAATAAGTATGTAGTACTGTCGAGTGCCATTATTTGGCGTCGGTTTTGTATGCGAGCGTGTATCTAGTGCTTATTTGATCGAAGTTGAGCGGCGTTAATCACTAACTTGTAGAAGAACCGAAAACCCGGTTCTTCATATTTTGAGAACCGGTTCTTTTTGTAGCCCCTAGAACCGGGAATTCCCGGTTCTTTCGGTTCCGGGAAAAACCGGTTCCGATGCCCTAGCTATATTATATCAGCCTACGGCTAATAAGCGCCGACATACTGTCAAATTATTACATTTATATTTTTAGAATTTTTATATTTTTAAGCTATATAACATCACCCTATGGCTAATAGGAGCTGAGCAGTGGCCAAATAAAAAACGACAGGAACCAAGCCCCGCGCGGCTTCCAGTATGTATAATTAAAAAGAAATTAGTAGTAGTCAACTAACTTTGACTGGCCTGTTGGTCTAGTGGTTAGTGACCCTGACTGCTAAGCCGGAGGTCGTGGGTGCGATCCCCACCCAGGACAAATCTTTGTGTGATGAGCATAAAGGTTTGTTCTGTGTCTGGGTGTAATTTATCTATAATATGTATGTATTTACAAAAAAAAAAAAAATTAAGTAGTGTATCGGTTATTTAGTACCCATAACACAAGCAAATATAATTGCTTACTATGGGACTAGATGGCGCTGTGTGAATGTGGTAACTTCTTGTAGATTATTTTTAAAGAGGACACACAACGAGCGAAGTCATGAGTGGCAGCTAGTATTAGATAGACTGATGACCTGTACGATGATGTGTTCAAAGGTCGCATACATAACTTCCGTCTGAAGATATAATTGAAAAAGTTCACATACGGACGTCCATTGTTCTCATACAATAATGTCAATCAATACTCCATTGCTAAGCATCTTCGGTAACAATGCTATTGAAAGTGTTACGTCAGTCGCCATTGAATTTCTTTAAAAATGTCGTACTATATTAGAGACTAACTGGGCCCGCGACTTCGTCTGCGTGGAGTTTATAGATTTTTTCTAAAATTAAAAGCAGTCTAATTTACTTCTTATTACATCAGCTATCTGTAAGTCAAAGTCCACGTCCACGTCCACAAAGTAGGAACAAACAGACAGACAAAATTTGTAAAAATGTTATTTTGCTATATGTACCGTATCTACATTCATATGCATGTAGTAAAATGTTACAAACAGACACTCCAATTTTATTTATTTGTATAGATGTATCGTCGTTTGAAATTTCAGTATTGAGATTTTCCCGGAGTTTGGTAAATAAAAGTTCCCGGTAGATGACAATAGGCTCGCCCCCTATTTAATGGGAATGGGACCAAACATAGCTGGCGAAATGTGGGTGTGAAACACCTCTGCCTACCCCTTCAGGGAAAAAGGCGTGATGCCATGTATGTATGTAGGTATGTGTCGTCGTTCTTTATTTGGCCACTGCTCAGCTCCTATTGGCCGTCGCGTGGTGTTATATAGCCTATGTTACTCCGTGATAATAATATAATAATAATATAATAATATTCTACTACATTCACACAGCGCCATCTAGTCCCAAATTAAGCAATTATATTTGCTTGTGTTATGGGTACTAAACAACTGATATACTACTTAAATACATTTTTTTTTGTAAATACATACATATTATAGATAAATTACACCCAGACACAGAACAAACCTTTATGCTCATCACACAAAGATTTGTCTTGGGTGGGGATCGAACCTACGACCTCCGGTTTAGCAGTCAGGGTCATTAACCACTAGACCAATAGGCCGGTCAAAGTCAGTTTAAAATCAATAAATATTATCATGCAACGCGAAAGTTTAAAACTAGCAATTGAAGAGTTTTACTATGTATAGGGTTTCCTTCATAATTAAATGATTGATTGATTTATTGTATCGAATTTTACTTTTCTCAATGCTGTTGTCTGCTTAAGGTACTCCCTTAGACGCCTTGTACATGATGGTGTATTTGTTCCGACCCAGGGTTCGAACGGGAGACTTCAGAAATCGCAACCGTATTCTATACCGCTACTTCAAGTATATATTAATACTATTTAAATTTAATATTTCAACAGAAAATCTATAGATTTCACAAATAATATTATTCAAGACAATTTGTTTTCATAAAGTATAAATTAAGTATACGTAAATGTAATTTTGTCGTAACATTATAACATTTTTGCAATTTCATCAGAGATGGTTTTGATTAAGTAAATATTTATTCACATAAATATTTGTCATATCTATGGAACTCCAAGGTTATGAAAAGTTTCACTATATGAATAAGCAAAAACCTTCAAAGACTCACCTTTCTCTCAACACAGGATCCAATCCAACTGTAGGCTCGTCCAAGATCAGCAACTCAGGCTCATGAACTAAGGCAGCTGCTAAAGAAACTCTCCTCTGCTGTCCTCCAGACAACGTCTTGATAAGACGCCCACCGCTGGGCAATTCCAGCAGGGTGCTGAGAAACTCGAAACGTTCCACCATCTTGTCCTGTTTCATGCCATAGATGCGACCGAAGTAGAAAATGGCGTCGCGAACTGTAAATTCTCCTACGAGGGCTATGTCCTGGAAGAAAGATGATATAATTCATTAGTTTGATCCTAAATACCTGTAATAATAAGAACAGAACCTAACTGCCGCACTATTAGCAGTAATCTGTCATTAACATAATGTTTTCATTGAATAATCGTCTTTAGGCGTAGCGACTTAAGTACTACACGTTTTTTACTAAGTTAAGTCACATCTTTGAGTACGGCACTAACTGACGTATTAACTTGTAAGGCTTCCTTTTATGGCGTAGGCAAGCACAATAAGAGGGTTTTATTAATTCGTTCTTATCTTTTCTGTTTTCTTGATACACAAAATATACACTACGAATATAAGAAGGCTAGATCGTTTTGTTTTATACCACGATGATGGAAAATCCACTTAAGGCGTAACTAGTCGCCAATGACCTTGAGAGTATGGGTGGAGCTTAGCTTATTTCACTGCATATCCCCGCTCCTTTGCCAACTCGCGCACACTATAATACAATGGTCACAGAATAAGCGTAAACGCAGACATGCGCTTCTAGCTCGGCATTTTTACCTACGATTCCGGAATAACAGTTTTAAAATTGGTATTTTATTTTGTATAGAGAGTTTAAAGGACTCGTGTACACAATTATTTGTTTGCCAATATTTTTATGTATTGAGATTTTTTTAATTTCAATGTTTTGCTTTCGGTATTTATGTAAGTACTTACATAGTTTTATTGGTACTTATTTATTATTAGTATCGAAGATAATTATTTTATCTTGTAAATTATAATTAAATAAATAACTATTTTAACTTACTTTTGTATTAAAAAAAATATTTACCTATTTTCATTGATGAATTTAATGTTTTGTTTACAACACTTATTTTGTAATTACGTTATAAACTACTATTATAAATTGTAAACCATTTTATCGGATCATTTGAAATATTTTGTTTGAGAATATAGCTCGCAGAACTGATGGCCGATGGGGCAAAAAGATTACTCCTTCTAAACGGTTAGGAGGAGTAGTCGTCAGAAAATTCAAAAAAAAATATTAAAGTTCATAAATATTTGCACAAAAGGTTTCGGCACACAGCGAGAAAGACGTGACGGCTCTGCGTGACACCTTAGATTTATTTACTCGTCCCGCCGCGCTCGCTGTTTGTGTGTATATTATACCTGTAAGCAGTCGATAGTAAAAATGGAGCAACGAGCGACACAGCCTTCCCGTCTGAAGGCTAACGCCTGTCTGCCGCCCGCGCCCGCGCAGAGCACCTTTGAATTTCTAACGTACAGAAATCTTATTATGGCCTATTTTCTTAAGAAAATATTGATCGATTTACATATGCTATGTTCAGATTAAAGTAAATTTTACCACCAATTTATCAGTGTAAAAATAATTTCAAACTATAAAGCCGTTTTAAAGTTTTAGGGATTTTAAGATAAAATATATCTCAACTTAAAATATTTTTTGAGGCAAAAGTATTAGTCGTACGAAAATTTCATATGTTGAAAATGTAGTAGATAGATCAATTATCAAAATATATTTTTTTCAAATTTTTCGAACAAGTCGTTTAGGAGGAGTAGGCTTCAGAAAAAAGCCGTTTTTGGTGCAAAACCGAGGGAAGGCCCTTAATGGTTAACGGTGATTGTAGCTCATGGCTGTCTGACGCCACCAGAAGAATCACATGCGCACGCGCTGACGTTCTTTAAAACTATTCACTCATTTTTTAAAGAACCTCATAACGTATTTTCTTGGGCAAACCTTGGCGTGAATAAATCCTATTTCAGTGACTCAGAACCCCTCTTATGCCATGTACCAATTTCTAAACGACTTGACCGTAGCCATATACCTACTTACCTTAAAATATTAAAGAGGATGGTTTTACCTGTGGCATGTATCCGACCCTAGGTCCTGGAACACCACTGCCCTTCTCCCCAGGTCTTCCACCCAACACGTAAATGTTTCCACTGTCCAGTTTCCTCCTGCCCACTATGCAGGATAATAATGTGGTCTTTCCACATCCTGAAGGACCGAGTAGACCGTATCTGTTTGGAAAAATGATTACAAATCATTAAGGCCCTGTTTCACCACACAGATAGATACGTCAAAATTCTGTCAACAAAGTTTCAGGGAGGCTATCTAGAATTATTTGCCAGTGGTGAAACAGGCCCTAAATCACAAAAATATTATAAAGGTGAAAGTTCTTTCCTTTTATCATCATTTCAACCCACAAACGTCCCACTGCTGGGTACGAGTCTACTCCAAAGAATATGGAGGGAATATCACGCTGGCCAGACGGGTTGGTATAGAGTTTGTTTCGAATTTTACTTTTGTGCGTGTTTGTATGTTTATAACTCCTTCACGCTCAAACAGCTGGACCAATTTTGATAAAATTTGGTATGAAGGATTGGAGGTAGCTACCGCCCTGGATTTACTACTTAAGAACTTGAAGTAAGAAGAAGAAAGATAGACAACTTACATAACGCCCCTTTCTACGACCATATCCAGGTCCTTTAGCACCGGCTTGAAGTCTGCCTTGTTCTGTCTGCCGTAGAACTTGTTGGCCTTCTCGACCACCACCGCGGCGGAGCGTGCCGCCATTTTAGATCTTTGTCTTACTACCTTCACTTAAGCTGACATCTCTTATCTGGGGACAAACAAATTGTCACTATTAGAAAGGAGGTCTAAGCTCATCCCTTGGACTAATTAGCCGGTGTAATGTGGATGAGATGCAACCTACCCCTTCGGGGAAAAACGTGTGACGTAGAAAGAGGCAAAATTATACAGTGACGGAGAACGTCGGTGACGTGTTGAACGTCGGTGACGTGTTGAACGTCGGTGACGTGTTGAACGTCGTCTACAAGGCTCTGATAGCTGCCTAAATATGGGTGTTTTTCTCGGGGACAAAAAGACTAACGCTACGTTGTTATTATATTTCTGTGATCTAACTATTATGATGCCAACCCACCGTAAAACGATTTTCCACAGCACACATACATATAATTAAACTCAGAGATAGCTATTAAGTTTCTAGCATTATCCGTAATTGTCGAAAACAGCTGAATGTAAGAGAAACCTTGGAAATTATGTAATTATAGTACATTTTGTCATTTTAACGGAAGTGAACTGTGTTCGTGACAATTTACGATTATAATGTGTACTGTATTATTTTTGTAAACACTTAATAATGGTATGATCTTTATGTCACTCAAACTAAAGGTGAGTATACACTGACAGTTGTTCTTAACTTCTTATTAGGCTAGGCGCAAACGGGCCACCGACCATAGCCACTGGTGGCTAACGACAGCGACTTAACACACTTTTTCAATATTTTGTATAGTCCGCCACTCGCGACTTATGGTGGCTACGGGCCACACAAAACGCAGACACCCGCCACTGTCGTACTGTTCCACTCCCGCACAGTTACACGATAGATGTTCTACGTTAAAACAGTCAAATTAGCCAAAAAGGAGTGTCAACCTTGGAATTTCAGCCATATAGCTGCAAACTTGTATACGATATCATTTTTTTTCATATTAAATAACGGGTTATAAAATTTGGCGGCTTCCGAATACCGGTGGCTGTCGCTCGCTTCTGACACTGTTACAAATGTTGCGGTAGCGTGCTTCAGCCACCGGTTGCTGTGGTTTGTGGCCCGTTTGCGCTGAGCCTTACCTGTGGTCCACGGACCCCTGGTAACCCCACTTAAGACACATGTAATAACCTCTTGTTGTGACTGTATGTGCAATTCGACCTAAAATGTGTGTTAATGCTTTCGGTAAATATATTCGGTACTATACAGTTATACAAATATACACATCAATATTTAACGTTAAATAAACGATTCGTAACATTACTCACACAATACAGTCATGTTGTTTGTTTGCTTGTTCTGAATACATACTGTCTTCTATATATATTATTCTATATTTAAAAGGACTATCCAAACCAAATCCTATCTCGGACCAATACAGATCTGTTCAGATAACTAATTTAACTGGAGGACTAAGTACTTTAATTTTCAATTCAATTCATTTATTTCGTAAAACATAGGTTACAGAGATGATGATGATGATGATTCGCCGAGACGGCATACGAAAATTAAAGATGTCGAATTTATTAAATTAATGTCGAATATTTTTAAGAAAAATAAAGTTATAGGAGTCATCATCATCATCATCATTATCCTCATCAGCCCAAAGACTACTGGATATAGGCCTCTCGCGATTTTGTGAAAGACAAAGGAACTATCGCCTGCGGCTTAACCTGCGTGGCATGTCGGTAAAAATTTGCCTATATTTTAAGTTAGACCTCTAGCAATACATTGGTGAAAACCGCAATCAATTCCATGCAGTAGTTTTTGCGTGATGTGCGTGCAAACATACAGACAGAAAGGCAAAAATTCTAAAAATTGTGGCTTTGGCTTCTGTGGTTCTAAAAAAGACCCCTACATTATTTTTTATTCAATATCTTTAATGTACAGACATCAACCCGATACAATTTTATTATCCTATAGATTAGTATTACTGATACAAAATATAGAAATAATTTCATTCAATTATTTGGGCTATTGTAAAATAAACTACCAAATTAATTTTACAAAAAGGAAAATTTTCATATTCAGTAGATCGAAATATGGAAAACTCAGTCGCGAGACATTTAATTTGGACAGGTTTGTTCTAGAACAGAGCCTCTTGTCATAATACAATAAATCTATATATTCAATAGCTTCACAAAACCTTTCACAATATTTACTTCTTCATGTTTGTTTCAATAACAATAATCTCTGTGTACCATGAGTTGTGTGACGTGAGTTGAATCGTCCAGAAAGTTGTTTAGCATAACCAAAGCGTCTTGTTTGGACTACGAATCATGTGCGACAAGACGTCAGTGATAGGGAATGATTGTTTCGTTTATAATAGATTTTTTTGATTCGATTTCGTCAATATCGATACGAAAATCGTAACAAATAAAATGTCTCTATTTTGGTTTGCGTGCAATTGAAGTTAATTTGAAAATTGACAAGCCATCGAAGTGAGAACTTTTTATTGTACCGCAATCCTAATAATGATGTTTTTAAGTCGCAAGCATCGATTAACGAACTCATTATTTTTCAAGTAAGTATTAACTAAGTAATTAATTATTTCTATACGAACTTCAGGCGCTGATCCTCCTATAAGAGCATCATATCGCATGTATAATGGAATACCGACTTAAACCAGCAGTTTTGGGGGATTCGCAAAAGAAGATCTTGCCTTGAGGACTTTTCCTACTTGTTGATGGATAAAATTAAGACTGATAATAAATTAATCATAGATGATTGTATTTTGAACGTATGGTAGGTATACGACGGTAGTTGTGCTAACAGAAGCCTCTGTCTGTATGAAACTTAACTCTGAGCTATCTACTAATGAGTCACTTTTCCATTAAGCATACGATATGTGCATTGCCAACCCTTTTTAAAACGGATTACTCCCGGTGTCCACCACCAATTATCCACCATTGGTGGACAGAGAGACAAAATAATTAAGTTATAATTCATTTTTTCATTTTTTTCAATTGGACAATGTCAGAACTTATTTTAAAAAGTTCTGACACTGTCCACCAGTGGTGGACATAGGAACATATTTTGAAAAGTGTCACTATTAATGCGAAAACATTATCTTTGTCCACTCCTGGCGTACGGGCTATTTTATGCCTGCCCTATAAACATGGCTCTATCTCTATAACAATGACAATTGATTTGTTTGAAAATCGTAATATACTGAATCGATACAAAAAACGAATACAATTCAATTAATCGTTATAAAGTTATCGAATTGTAACGAGCATCACTAGTTAGTGCGTCGGTGGTCCTTATTTGTGGTAGAATTTACATGAACTTCCTATCCAGTCCCTATTTATGGTTTGGAAGGTAGATCATTGAAATTTGATAATCGTACCTACCTGTTTATCGTTAGTTAACTTTAAAGGGCGAGGTTATCAAATACCACAGGATGTCTACCTGTGACCAGCGAATCTGGCTCTTAATATGAATATGAAATCAACCTTTTTTTTTACAAAAACCAGCGAGTCGGATTCGCGCTCTGAGAGTTCCGGTAGGAACTGCTATTTTTTTGAGATATAATTACAAATTTACGATTTGCAGACATTTCCATTACTACTACTAATTATCGAGGAAGGATATAAGTTGAAGAGTTTGTTTGTTTGAACGCTAGGATATCAGGAACTACTGATCCGATGTGACAAATTATTTTAGTGTCGGGTAGCCCATTTATTGAGGAAGGTTATAGGCTATATAACATCACGCTACAGCCAATAGGAGCTGAGCAGTGGCCAAATGAAGTACGAGGGAAGCGAAGCCCCGGGCAATAGCTAGCACTATATTGTATAATATTCTTCTCTAAATAACTACATGTGTATACCTAGATATATTTTGTACGACGACGGTGACAAACAGTCTTACGGCTCGCCTCATGGTAAGCAGTTACCGTAGCCTATGAAAGCCTGCATCACCAGGGCATCACGAGCGAAATGCCAACCCATCAAACACACAGCAATGGGCTCTGAAAGTCTGGACACCACTACTTAACTTACCTGAGACTTTTTTTGACAAATTAGATATGAAAAATACGACAAAAATCTGTAAACAATGTTTCATATAAGCTATCTAGCACTTAACATAGCCTTAGGGTTTGTTTCAGCACTGGCAGATACCTAAGTGTCTAATATTACCTGAGACTTTTTTGACAGTTTTTTATGAAAAATACGTCACAAATCTGTCAACTAAGTTTCATATCGGCTATTTAGCACTTAATCTATAAAAATCTAACAAACAAACAAAATCGTTTCCGCATATTTATTGTTTTTTTGAGATTGTTAAATACCAGTTTAATTAAGAGGGATTCATTCCAATTATTGTTTTTGTTAATTTAGAGGTTAACGAAATTAAAATAACGAACTGCAAAATTGGTTTTGTTTACTAACATCGTAAACGTTATGTTTTGTTATAAAATATAATAAAACAATTAATTTTAAATTATCCAAGCAATTTACAAAATCTTTTAATTAACGAATAATTTAATTTATCATAATAAACGTTATTTATTTTACGTTTTGTGACGGATTAAGAATACATAACGTCACTACCCTATTTCAACCCGTGGGTGTCGTAAAAGGCGGGAGTACTCTTATCGCAGACAAGCGAAAAAAGGAAAATTCGAAACAAACCCATTGGACCAGCGTGTTATATAGTTGGCTAAATGTTCTCCACATTCTTTGGAGGAGACCCGTGTCTGAGTGGGACGTTAATGGGTTCTACCTACGGCACAGAGTTCCAACATACTCTTAGCTACGATTCAGACCAACCGGCTCGCATCGGCCCGCGCCGGGCGGCATTTTACAATGCGTTAAAGAACATTGAAATGTATCAACAGTAATTACAGTTCATATTTGCATGCAACTTACGCATAGTTACCTCCGTCGGCATCCCGCGACGCGTCGCGACGGCCGACCGGCTCCGACCGTAAGTTGCATGCAAATATGAACTGTAATTACTGTTGATACATTTCAATGTTCTTTAACGCATTGTAAAATGCCGCCCGGCGCGGGCCGATGCGAGCCGGTTGGTCTGAATCGTAGCTTACAGTACCCGGCAATAAATATTGCACATCGACCTTTGAAAAGAGACAATCGGTTATCTCTATCGCACTTGAACAACGCAACGACTGAAAAACGTCACATGTCGCACACTACCATGTGACGGTTTGTCAGTCGCTGTTCAAGTGCGATAGAGATAGCGCTCTACAAAGCCGAAATTAGCCGATTGTCTCTTTCCAAAGGTCCATGTGAAATTTTATTGCCGGGTACTATACGTCCTTTTCTATATTTGGTCCCATGTTTTTTTTTTTATCAATCTGTCAATCACAAAAGTTGTTACAATAATATAAATAGGACACACATTTTATCCAGGTTTGAATATGCAATTTTTTTTAAAACTCATTACATTATGCAATGTCACAATGATGTAATTAAGAATGATAATAAATTAAATGTCAGCTAAAAATACTCTAATATTAATATACAAGGACCAAACATTTACCCATATGTACCACTACCCTGATTAACACCATAAAAAAATTAGTTTGTGCCAATAAAAATTACTAGCGTGTAAAAATATTAGATTATGTTAGATTTGTTCTCTTTATAGGGTTCCGTAGCCAAAATGGCAAAAACAGATTCCTTATAGTTTCGTTATAAATCACATATTTATTGAAAATATTTTGAACATGATGAAGCATAATGTACTATAGAAGTCACAACTATTCTATCTATCCAAAAGTATTAAAGTTGAAGGAAAATTTAATGAAAATGCTTACGACCTTAGTTCGGCATTACAACACGTAACAATAACCCTTCTATTGGTATAACATAAGATTTATGCAAAACAGTAGGTAATAACGTATTACATTTGCAGTATACTAAGTTGTACCTTGACATAAATCAGTCGTGGTATCTAGGCAGTTTGGGAAGCGATGGTGGCATACAAATGATGCGGTCCGAATTGTATTCTGACCGGCATCGGCAGTACCAATGTAGATTTTTTTCTATCTCTCTCTCTTTTACTCTCACTAACTGTCGTACTCAGAGACGCTACTTAACTTTAAATTTTATTTAGTAATCATCAGCAACGCATTAAGTCCCACTGCTGGGCTCGGGTCTCCTTTCCTCTAACTAGACTGAGAGGGTTTAGGCAATAATCCACTCACGCTGGCCTAGTGCCTAGTGCGGGTTAGTGGATCAGACATATTCATAGAATTTCTTCTAGGCTATGTGGGTTTCCTCACGATGTATTCCTTCACCGTTAGCAGATGGTAAGTCACTTGATTAGTACATATAAATTCCACATAGCGGAATTCACATTGGTACTGCCGGTCGGGATCAAACACGGACCGCGTGATTTGCACGCCCGTGCCGCCGCCCGTGCCGCCGCCCGGTCCATAGCCACCATCGCTTGTCGCTTGTGTTGTTATTTAGTAAAGACGATTATTATATGAAAAATAGTTTTAATGAAAAATTTGCTGCAATAATGCTAGGTAATTGACGTCTCTGAGTGCGGCACTAACTTTAATCCTTACACCAAATATAGGAATTTTCAAAACTACAGTGACGTCATAAAAACAAATCGCGGAAGCTAATTTTAACATACGATATAAATTTTTCGCCAAACGGAATTAAAAGCACACATTTCTTTAAAGAATTGGGGTCGTGAAACGAGAAACCTGTTCGTCTGTTTGTCCCACTAAACTCTATAAAGACGTGTTTATACAGCGAGCCTTTATTTAATGAACGTGCGTGTGTGCGTCAGATCAATGCGTTTTTCCATTGTCACACGGTTTTATAATCAAGTTTTTATTATGATGAATTAAATAAGACGTTACTTCACGGCACTATTTTCGGCCTATATTTTATGAGCATCAGAATCACCTATTCCTTAAGTACAGTCGAGTTCATTAATATATTGGCACAATCATTAGATATTTTTGTTAAAAAGGGTGACTACAACTTATTGCATAATGTAAAGCATATTTTATTGAACCATTCACATGAGGACATATATTTGATCCATAGGTTCTATAGTATTTATTGAGCTTTTCAACGCTCACAATATTTTGAATCCTTGATGGTGCCAATATATTAATGAACTCGACTGTACAAAACAAGATAATACATTTTTTTTACAATTTTAAGATAATACAATTGTCTATTATATAATATGTCTGCTGTACTGGCATTCATTGTGCATGCGTGTAAACACAGGCATTTACAATGAAGATCATCATTAGTTAGATATATTTTATAACGAATTGTATTACTTTACAGTCTAATTAAGTTGGTCACCTTTGTCCCTAACTATCCTTATGTCAAATTTCATAAAAATCCGTTTAGCGGTTTAGCCATATAGACGTTACAAACAAACTTATTCGCATTTATATTATACCTAAGTAGACGAGCAGTCAACAGTTTTTTATTCGAATAACAACTGATTGATTTATTAATTCGATTGGAGATTAATGCCTTGAATAATAACACTACTCAACAAATTTCAGACTTTTAAAATTATCTGAGGTCTAACTATGTTTTCTTATTTCTTACACCAAATATGACAGGATTGCACAAATAAAAGTTTTCGGTCACATCTCAGTTTTCAGATATAATGGCAGGTCAAAAATAACAATTTTTGTAGGGACTGAACTAATCTTATCAATATTTTGTACGGAAAGGCGATGTTTTTTGGGACTGGCTGGCTTTTCTCTTGTAGTGTGATTTAGGGGTATCTCAGATGAGGCCCCAACAGTAATCTGCTAGCATAGCGGGCTCCCATCTTCCTTGGTAACGTTTTTCTATCGCTGCAACATCTTGATGAAAACGTTCACCTTGTTCATCGCTAACTGAACCCATATTTTCGGGAAAAAAGCTTAAATGTGAGTGAAGGAAATGTATTTTGAGCGACATATTGCATCCCATTGTATGGTAACAGTCCAACATTAATTTTATTGTATCACGAAAGTCGGGAGATTTGTTGTTACCAAGAAAATTTTCGGTCACTTCTACAAAAGCTTTCCATGCTTCTTTTTCGACTGGAGTAAGTGTAGATATATAAAAGATGGATCTTCAATCATTTTCTTTATGTCCGGACCTACAAATATGCCTTCTTTAACTTTTGCTTCACTAAGATTGGGAAACTTTTGCTTAAGAAACTGAAAAGCTACACTTTCGTGATTTAAACGTTTCACGAAGTTCTTAATGAGTCCCAATTTTATGTGTAGCGGCGGTAAAATGATTTTATAGGCTTCTACTAAAGGCTCATTCTTAACATTTTTTTGTCCAGGTACAAAAGAATGATGTAATGGCCAATGTTCTTTTACAAAATGTTCTGATCGCGCTCGACTATCCCACTCACAAAGAAAGCAGCAATATTTTGTATAACCCGACTGCAATCCGAAACCACTTTAAGATCTGCACAAATTGATTACGCACCCACGATTTGTTGATATTTAAAACTTCCCGGTCGAAATAAGCTTTGTAACAATTTTTATATAAGTCCGAAAGTGGTTTTTTCTGCGATTTTGGCGTAAACTCGCCGCAAATATAACAGAAAAGATCTGGATTGTTTACACACACGCGTGACATCATAAAGAATAGCTATCAAACTAACAAATAGTAGCGATTGTGTTAGCAAATCGGTCATAATTTCGATCTAACCTCAGTCTAAAAATAATAAAGAGATGAAAACTAAAAATATTAAATTTCTCTTTTTTTAGATGTGACAGAAAGTTTTTATTTATGGTGATATTTTTTATTAGTCATCCTGATTATGAAATAGTACAAGCCGAACCAGATATTTTTTTATCGTTGAGTAGTGTAATCGATACAATCGATAAATATTTTTTGTATTCCGATGTTAATAATGTTAAAGAGAAGTCTTATTGAATCAAAGTTCATTTAGTTATTATTGATGATGCATATAAATGGATTAAATGGTTAATTATAAGTCTTGACTTTAGAAATATTAAATTAAAGATGTATTTATTTATTCTGTAATAGAAGTGAGGAAATTAGTGGAATTCTTAAATACCATTGACGGTATTCATATAATGATGATTTTAAGCATTTGAGGCATGATGAGAGAACATAATAGTTATTTAATGATTCATAGATACATAATTGACTTTGACTGGCCTGTTGGTCTAGTGGTTAGTGATCCTGACTACTAAACCGGAGGTCGTGGGTTTGATCCCCACCCAGGACAAATCTTTGTGTGATGAGCATAAAGGTTTGTTCTGTGTCTGGGTGTAATTTATCTATAATATTTATGTATTTACAAAAAAAAATGTATTTAAGTAGTATATCAGTTGTTTAGTACCGATAACACAAGCAAATATAATTGCTTAATTTGGGACTAGATGGCGTTGTGTGAATGTGGTAAAACAAAAAAATAGGTAATCAGTTCCGAATTTTCCTTTTCGCACAATGCTCTTATTTGACTGCATAAGGTTACCCTTAGTCGCCTTTTACGACACGCACGGGTTGAGATGGGGTAGTGACATTATGTATTCTTTATCCGTCACTACACGTTAAGGATCTACAGCCTTAAAACCTGAAAGTAGTTTGTTCAGAATCACTGGCAGAATCTATTTCTATAGTTTTTTTTTTCATATTATATTTTTTGTAAAAATGTAAGTATTCAAAATTTTGAAAGCTGGACACCGTTGTTGAACTGCTTCAATGACCGCCTAACGCTTTGTGCCGCACCGTCTTCTCGCAGTAGGTAAATAAGTAGGTACTTAATAGGTACATAAACTACTGATATTTGGGTAATATTCGACCGGCACACGGCACGGCAGAAACGCCGTCAAACTGGTTTGTTCGATTCACGGCGGTCAGCTGGCCCGCTCGCCCCGGTCAGCCACCTCGTGTGCTGAAGGCCTAATTCCATTTAAATTTAGATTTTATATTCTGATTCTGTAAATAGAAAGACTTTTGGGGTGTTTCAGCTTTGGTATTTAACAAAGAATAACGTTGTTTAATAGAACCCCAAAATGGCACCTAATAAAATAATATAATATTTTCAATGAAAATAAAATTCCGTCCAACATGGAATCCGTCCTAAGAGACACGTAGGTACTAATTACTAATTACCCAACTCAATAACAAGTGTCGGAAGCAATGGAAACACACAATGTTGTAGATACTTGATTTAACTTGATGCAACGCGTTACGTTACGATCTCGGATGACCGGAACAGTGTGTGCCAACCTTTGTTATGTCATCGACCTCGTATCTCGGCGAAATTGTCGGGCCAAGTGGACATCAACGTTTTTGTTCGCTATTTTGATGTCACGACTCACGCTCGTATGTGATAAATTTAGCAAAACATCATAACGCCTCTTCTCCAGAAGTAGAAAGAGGTGCTTTTCACCCAATTATTTTTTACCATCTTTGGTTCCTTAAAACAGGGTTTCCGTATTCATACCACGACGTCTCATCCTCCTCATTATTATTTCCTTACTCAACCTATTAATATTCCTTACTCAATCAAAAACAATAATTTTATTAAAAATCTTTATTCATCCCATCATTATTCCCAGCTCAACCTATTGACCTTTTTGACCTTTTTTGATTTAACCTATTACAACTACCTAAAAAATGTAAGATTTGTGTTTTGCATTGCTTCGGGATGAGTAATGAAAGCATTTGGGTTAAATAACGCGTTATATTTGCGTTATAAGGTAATGGGTTGAGTTAGGAATACTAGTTTGGGATGAGTAAAGAAATGAGATGAGACGTCATAGGATAAATACGGGATAAAGTATTTATCCTATGACGAGTAAGTCGTCGTTCATCTTTAGGTGTTTCTGCTCTACTGGAGGTTGGCCGTCAGCTCAGCGAACTTGTTACTGTCTTATGCCAAGCGAAACAGTTTTGCTATGGTTGGAATACTAGTGAATTATCACTGTTATTTTTGGCTAATAAAAACGGTCAACGGCTTATATTATAGTCTAAGACAGTCACGTCAAAGCCGTATGTTTATAAATTTCCTAGTATCGCAGGGTAATTTACAAATTGACTAGGATGTTATCATCTTCATGTGACATTACGTGTCACGACCATTCACAAGTAACGGGGAAATGTAACAGTTACTTTATTGTATAACCGGTTTCAACCGGTTATGTGTTAGATCGACTAGGTATCCTATAGTACCATTTCCATTTCTATATATTAGTAAAGTAAAAAAAAAATATCTCGGCAAAGGGCATGTGAGTAAGAAAGAGAAAGACCTGGTGTTGCAGGCTTTCGGTAACCGTTTACTACCAGGTTGCCTGTAGGATTATTTGCCTCCATCGTAGTCTACAATGTTTGGCTTATTGCAGGTTTAGATGTACAAAGGATAGGCCAGTCTTTTGTGACCTTGCCTCAGTAGTCCGACCTAAACAAGATAATTATTCTATTTAAATATAGATTCTATCTATGAATAGAATATCAGTTTTTTTGTAAATAGTTTAGCTGAATACATTATTTTAAATTAAGTATATTCTAAATTTAAAAAACTATTTAGCCAGTATTATATTCAAACATACATAAATAAGTATTTATTGTATAGTTATTTAAATAAAAAATATAAAAAGTACATAGGTACCAATGGGCAATGAGGAAGGTTGTGTGCTAGTTTGTGACCATGGATGATGCAAAATAATAAAAAAAGAAATCAATTTGAATTTAGAACCTGTTAATTCGTATTTAATTTAAATTTGTTATTGTTTTAATATTGTAATAATGTTGCTCTTCTAGGAGGTAAGGCCGAATTCTTGTATATCAAATAGCTCTTCTATTAATATACAATCAACCAAAGTTATTTCCAGAAAAAAAAAACATTACTCACGGATTTTTCTAGGTGTCCAAGCAAATGGGAAACAATTTTTTAATGGGGACAAGTAGGAAACCTAATATTCCAAGACTACTACTCAATGAAGGAACTTTTGAAGATTCAACTTCACTCTAGCTGCAACAGCAATCACGGGTAACCCCCTCCCCCCTCTTCCAATGCTAGTTTACATTGAGTTATAGGAGTGGCAAGTTGTTAGGATGTTATGATGTAAAGGACAAACCAAGATAGCTATTATTACCGTATTTTTCGGGAATCCGAACAGTGAGGTTACAAATAAAGGTCTCAGCACACATATGGGATCGGAAAGGGATCGTCACCGTATCGCCTTGAGCCGTTCAGAATTGTTTGTATTAAACTCCCTACTGCAACGCACACTAATCGGAATCGTAACGTAATCGCCTCGCCTCGGAACAGGCTCCGAACTTGCAATTCCCGCGCTTACGGCTCGTCGTCCCCGCGCTTACGTCTCTCCGTACCCGAGCTCACGTCTCTTCGTCCACCCTTGCCCCTGTCGGCCAAGCGCGGTGTCGCCTAGCCGTAGCCGAGTTGACGTACAGGCGCTGCTGATACGCTTACGTTACGTGCGCACGTTAGGTTGACGCCTGGTTGACAGCGAGGCGAAAGGCGATACGGTGACGATCCCTTTCCGATCCCATATGTGTGCTGAGACCTTTAGCCTGCTCTTTCTCATGCCCATGACTATCCCTATACTAAATTTCATTGTGATCGGTTGAGCAATATAACAAACAAATATCATTAGAGATAACTAAATTATTACTTGCATAATTTCAATTCAACTCGCACAAGTCGCACAGTAGGTAGGTAATAATTTTTTGTTGTAGTTAGCATAGTTACCGGCTATGTCGTATATGTTATTTCAAATGTCTAAATTATAAATGAGTCATCGCTTTTTGCTTTTATAAGATTTTTTACGTTATTTTTTGTGTTTGTAACTTATACGTTTAGAATAGTATTAATAATAGTTTATTAAATCAAAATAAATTATTTTTGATTGATAGTGTCACAGAATATCAAGGTTATAATTACGACTTCAAATAAAACCACACATTGAAATGTAAGTTTTATATCATGTTACGTATGGTGTAGTTTTAATTGTATCTTGCAACATCAAGCTATAACAGTAGGCTAAATTCTCATATTTGAGGAGAGACACGTGCTCTGCAATGAGACGTCATGATTGGTGATGATGACAATGTTACTATACTGACTGGCCTGTCGGTCTAGTGGTTAGTGACCCTAACTGCTAAGCCGGAGGTCGTGGGTTCGATCCCCACCCAGGACAAATCTTTGTGTGATGAGCATAAAGGTTTGTTCTGTGTCTGGGTGTAATTTATCTATAATATGTATGTATTTCCAAAAAAAAAATTTTATAATTAGTATATCAGTTGTTTAGTACCCGTAACACAAGCAAATATGCTTACTTTGGGACTAGATGGCGCTGTGTGAATGTGGTAGAATATTATTATTATATTATTATTATAAGATACCGTGCAACCTGGTACCTCATCTGGGTTCTTAATAGACCAAGGATTTGTATCTATCATCACTACTTAGTATAAAACAAAGTCGCTTTCTCTGTCCCTATATCCCTATGTATGCTTAAATCTTTAAAACTACGCAACGGATTTTGATGAGGTTTTTTTATAATAGATAGATAGACTGATTCAAGAGGAAGGTTTATAGGTATAAAATACATACCACGTGGGCGAAGCAGCGGGCGGAAGCTAGTCTATTATGTTAAAGTTTGTTTTTTTTAGTTGAATGCACTAATCTCAGGAACTACGGGTCCAATTTGAAAAATTCTTTTAGTATTGCATAGCTCATTTATCAAGGAAGGCTATAGTCTATATAACATCACGCTACGGCCAATAGGAGCTGAGCAGTGGGCAAACAAAGAACGACGGGAGCTAGACCCCGGATTACAGCTATCATTTACATCATCACCATAATTATTGCAACCCATAAACGTCCCACTACTGGGCACGGGTCTCCTCCAAGAATGTGGAGGGAATAAACAAATATAAATAACATAATATATATAAATGCAGATTTGAATAAAAAACCGTTGTCTTATTGTAGGTATATGGTCTCGCGAAAAGACGCCGAAATGTACTATTTTTCATTTATAAAGGTGATATTAATCAAGAATGTAAACATTATGTTTATATATTTACTGAACAGTGTAAATTTTGTTTTACGTTTCGTGCAAAGATTTGCACGGAATTCACGTTACATAATGTTGTTTGGACATAGCATATTTGATTACAGCAATAATAGTTCTGTTTGTATTCATCGTCTAAAGGTTATTATTAACGCTGTTAAAATTAGTATACATAAGAAAGAAAGAAATAATATTTTACCCTTTATTTTTTTAATTATTAATATATTGACAATTAATATTCCTTGACATTATGTGGTTTAATTATTTAATTTACATTTTTATCGATTTGTAACTATTTTTATTGCATGCTGAAAAGTAGAATGTGGAGATGCCTTTATATTAAATATAAGACCATTTATAACCCATATTTCGCAATTAAATAAATTGAATTGAATTGAAATTGAAAAAAAATAAATAAATATTTTTACCTAAAGTCTTTTACGCCCGTAAGGTTCCGTACCTACTCTTTTGTACTGTTTCTGTTCATGTGAACAATAGAATAAACAGATTAACACTAAGTTATACTCCAATGACTATATCACTCGAAAAAAATGACATGACCATAAAGGCAGCAAAAAAAAAGAAAAACAAAAAAGTTTTCATCCGGCTTATTACAAGATACAATATCTATGAATCACGTAATATTTAATTTTGTCTATGAACGTGGGTGTATCAGTCAGACTGCCTGTATGCAGTAATCAGCTATAGCCTAAGGGCATCCTACACACCGTACCTACATCTATACTAATATTATAATGAGGTAGTTACATACGGACTAAACATTAAACCAAGTTTTAAATTGACAACTTTGACACTAAAACAATGGCTTATGTCAATTTAAACCTGGATTAATACTTAGTCTACATTCTGTAATAAGGGGGGTAAAGTTTGTGAGTTTTTGAGTTTGTGACGTTGTAGGGGGTAATCTCGGGATCTATTGAACCGATTTTCAAAATTATTTTAGTGTTGGATAGCCCATTTATCGAGGAAGGTTATAGGCTATATAACATCACGCTACGGCCAATAGGAGCTGAGCAGTGGCTGAATAAAGAACGACGGGAGCGAAACCCCGCTTAATGTTATATAGCCTATAACATACTTCAATAAATGGGCTACCCGACACTAAAATAATTTGTCACATCGAATCGAGTGGTTTCTGAGATCCTAGCGTTCAAACAAACAAACTCTTCAGCTTTATAATATTAGTATAGATAAGTATATTATTTATGTAATGTATGAGCAGTCATCGCCATTGATGCTTTGAAGAGTGAAAGTGGACAGTCACACTGTTATGGAGACTCTGACAAGGAATACGCAGTCATGTGAATATATGATTTCGGGGCGGTACCATTTGGTGTATGTTCCTTTCATTTATAGGAAGTGTTTTGTTGGTTTAATTAACTGGCATTAGTGTGTGTGTCATACGTACATATGTACACTTCTGTTTGTAGTCGTTCACTTCTAGACTTCTTCGCCTAACTTTTTCCACAGCATGCGTCTCTACCGCTGTAACCAACAACTCACCACAATCATCACCACATCATCCGTAGATCTAGCGGGAATCCGTCCCACTTTCCGGTATGTAGATATACTTGAATTACCCCCAAAGGTCGTCGGTCCTTAAGGATCATCCATTAATCACGCGAGGTTCGAAAGAGGAGAGGGAGATTCGGAAAAAAGTCACGAAATATCATCTGGGGAGAGGAGGTATGTGCTGATGTGAGATATCATGTGTACTTATATTGAATATTTTTATTGAACGCGCGTTTTGAAATCCAATAACAGATGTGTTAGTTGTAGTTCTTGAGATTAGCGCGTTCAAATAATCAAACAAAGCATTTTTTCAGCTTTATAATATTAACCTTGACTGGCCTGTTGGTCTAGTGGTTAGTGACCCTGAGTGCTAAGCCGGAGGTTGTGGGTTCGATCCCGACACAGGACAAATCTTTGTGTGATGAGCATAAAGGTTTGTTCTGTGTCTGGGTGTAATTTATCTATAATATGTATGTATTAACAAAAAAAAATGTATTTAAGTAGTATATCAGTTGTTTAGTACCCATAACACAAGCAAATATAATTGCTTACTTTGGGACTAGATGGCGCTGTGTGAATGTAGTAAAAAAAAAAACCCTATGACCGCCACACTAACAACAAAAACTGTGTTCCCTACTATTTAATTGTAGTAAGAAATTTTCCCTTCCTTATCGATTGGCACAACTGCACAACACTAGTACCTAATTATGTCTATGCAATGATAGATGAGATGCGATGGTGGCTGAATGGATAAGAGACCGGCGTGCAAATCACGCGGTCCGAGTTCAATCCCGACCGGCAGTACCAATATGGATTTCACTTTGTGCAATTTATATGTACTAGTCAAGTGACTTACCATGTGCTAACGGTGAAGGAAAACATCGTGAGGAAACCCACATACCCTAGAAGAAATTCTATGAGTATGTCTGATCCACCAACCCGCACTAGGCCAGCGTGTGTGGATTATGGCCTAAACCCTCTCAGCTCTCTAGTTAGAGGAGAGGAGACCCGAGCCCAGCAGTGGGACTTAATGGGTTCCTGATGAATGATAAGTCTGTACTGTCTATGGTATTCTCTCAGGAAATAAAACCACGTCCGTTAATTCTTAATTATTTCTATATTTCACATTAAATTCAATACCTACTAATAATCAAGCAATAAATAATATGAACAGTTTTAAATGTTCCTGATTCAGAAAATAAACATTAGCCAACTTTTATCCGTCACTAAAAGTTGTAGTGCGATGGACGCTATAAGACGTCGTTGGCGTCTCGATCAAGTTATTGAATGACGGTGTAACACGTCCTTGGCGGTCAAAGGGTTTTTTTTTTATTGGAGTACACTTTCTGTGTACTCCACGTAGGGATCCTTGGACATGATCCAAGTCCTTTTTTGTGATTATTATTTATTTTATTTAAAAATATATTTATGGTGATTTGCCTATTTTATTAGCTATTCTTTATTTTGTGCCTATTTCTATATATGTATATGTCTGGCGGTCAAAGGGTTAAGTACCTATAGGTAACCTACATACCACCCAGACGTCATTAATAGTCATAAACTTATATTTGGGGTCAATAACAGCGCACAGAAACAACGCGCAACGGACGGTGACGTCTAGAAGCACGAACTACCAAACTAAGTAATGACAGTAAATTTACATGGTAAATGACCAGGCACCGCCTGACCCCGTTACTTCCAATAATGGCAAACTGTGACGCATGTATTCTAATGTTTGGTACTAAATTGAGCAGACTGGCTGAGGAAGTGTTTAGGTACAAATTGAAGATATACCTATCAGCCAAAACGCTAACGCTGAAATCAAATGAGTGTAATTTTGAGAGGAAATATATAATAGAATAAAAACGTAGTTATTTGTTTTTTCGCATTCGGTATGATTGCTTCCTTTTCTTTTCTTTTTAATTTTTTTAATGACTTTTATAACGTTTTTATAACGATTTTATAATTTATTAAAATTGTTCATTCTTTATTGTAATTGTAAATGGTATGGATAAATTTGTCTGAAATTAACTACTTATTATTATTATTATTATTATCACCGAATGCACAAGATATAAATCTTGTTGTTAATAAGAGCGTATTTAAGGCTGAATGTGTTACCGCTCTAAGAACAGTTACATTTTAACACATGCCATTTAAAATTATGTTCAATGGAAAATATAGGTATGTACTTATGTCAATATGTAACTGTTCATAGATAAAACAATTCTTTGTTTGAATTTAAAAAACCGGCCAAAAAGCTTTCGTCTACTGGAAGTACTGGCCACTGGGACTCAATACAATTTCGAAATTCGATTGATTAATTTTAACTTTTTTTTTCAAATTTGTTGTTGTGTCGTTGTTGATTCATTTGTTGACAACACATGCAGTCACGTCAACAACTGAGGGTACCTAACATGTTGTATGACTTAGGCTAAAGTTATTTTAATAAAACCTCCACATTATTATTTAAAATAGCTATAATATAACATTGCAACACAACATAACAACTTATACAGCTACTATATTATTGTATATCATGTACACTAGTAAATAAAAAATAACTAAAATATTTATATTATATAAATTTTTTTTTTTTCTGGCTTGACCCTACATTTTCAGACCAACGACGGTGGCAGAAATCACTATCGGAGAACTTTTCTCTACCATCATTGATTAGTAGGTATAACATTGAAAGGTTATCAACCTTTTCCTAAAACGATAACTGTAGGGCACGCCAACCAATCTTCGGCCGAGTTCCACAACGTAGTAACATCGGAAACATTGAATTTATTAGAAAGATTCAATGACGAATGAATGTAAGCCTTTTTAGATATTGCATGGTTTATGGTATTAAATTTTATAATTTTTAGTGAGGGGTCCACCTTAGATGAAGATTAGGGTGTAATCAGTTTAATTGAAATTACTATTTGATTATATAATTTGTAAAAAAAAAACTCTGATACGGCACGCGTCTGAAACGTTCCATGTCTATAAACGGCTGATATTTGACACTGATATAAAATCTGTCACTTACGTTTCGGATAACTTGTGAGACATTTCTCATAGTCATGTGAAACTGGTTTTAATTACGTTGATGAATTAACATAACGTATACATAGCATCACGCCTTTTTCCCCGAAGGGGTAGGCAGAGGTGTTTCACACCCACATTTCGCCAGCTATGTTTGGTCGCATGAAATAGGGGGCGAGCCTATTGTCATCAACCGGGAACATTTGTTTAGCAAACTTCGGGAAAATGTTAATACTGGAATTTTATGATAGAAAACCCCAATACAAATTTCACCCGACGCGGGAATCGAACCCGGAACCTCTCGCACAGCAGTCGTATATGATTCCCACTGCGCCACCGAGGCAGTATAACGTAGGTCAAAGGCCAAAAAAGGAGTGTTATTACATATTTTATAGTTTTGGTCTTTGTAGGAGAAATCCTATCACTCCAGAGTCTTAAAGCGACAAACGGACTAGCTTATTGGCTATGGCTCCTAGAGTACCTACCTAGTAAGAAATTCGGGACAAAAATTGAAGAGTTTTTCAAGTCTGTCGCAAAAACAGCAACTATCATAGATAATATCTATAGATTACCCAATGATCTAAAAGTAAGGACGTCCGGTAACATACCTGAGGTCAGACATATTGGATATAAACGGGGTCAAGCTCTCAATTATATATCAAAATAATATTCATGAGGAAAAATATTTAAATGAACTTTTAATACTTTTAAAATTGCATAATCTTGCATAATTTGTCTTTCGAATTACAACTGTAATAGTAGCTAGAGAACAACATACGGTAATAATGACGTTCCAAATTAAAAAATTGATCTTAATGTCGCAATTTCAAAAATGTGTTCCAATTTTAAAATGACGTAATTTTGAAAATCAACAAAATTTTATTATAACCTGTTGGCTGGTTTCGGAGAAAAACGTGTATGAACATCGTGACAGGTGATTCTTACATATTAGGATGATCATAATTTGATTGATTACCTTAACCTATAGATGCCTACAATACTCTAGTCTCAAGGGCAATACATTCACGAATACCCTTGAAACATCTTATTTCTAAGGTACTCCCCGCATTTTTAGATGCCGAATCGGCTTAAATTTTTTACCAAAATTTTATGTCTACGATATAAGGGTGTTAATCATATCGTTCGCATCGGCTCAATTCGGATGCAACACATTAGTGGTTGACGACGAATCAGCGATATCCCGATATCTGTACGGCGTTGGACGCCGCCCAACGAAAGACGTATCTCTAAAGAATATAAAACAATCGTTTCCGCGTCTGCTGTATATCCGCTAAGTTTTCCTAAACCAATCATTGGAATTTTGATGCAGTTTTCACCATCAGTTAGACCATTTTTTAGGGAATGTTTGTATATTCAAACCTAATTGAGTAACTTTTACCGACATAAATATCATCGGGCGAAGCTACGGGCAGATGATCATCGACAGCTGTCGTAAAGGCTGATTGGTTATTACTGTGGTAACAAGGCCGATTCGGCGCGTCGACAAGCGCGGGGAGACCTTAAAGAAATTTCGTTAGATCACAGTAGCCTTCAAACTGAAACAGTCTAGTGTTTGTAAAAGGTTAATGTACTTTTAACCTCTTTACATTTTAATTCTTTACTGGCCAGTAATTACCTAAACAGTTCGAAATTATGGAAAAAACATTCCACCTTTGTTCGAAATTTAAATCAGTGTTAATTACTTGTACGTGTGGGTTTATACTCTAAACGGAGTGAGTCAAGAAGAGAAATGTTTTTTAAATAAACTATAGATGTATGGCGTGAATTATTACAGTTATTTTTAAATTATTTTTTATATATATAAGTATATATCGAACTCGGACTGCATGATTTGCATGCCGATCATTTATCCATTCGACCACCATCGCTTTTTATTTATTTGTTTAAATGATGCAAAAGAAAATTCGGAAGCTAAAGGCTCATCTAATAATAATTGTAATCCACTGCCTATAATAGGGAAAAGAAAAGGAACAGAAACATAGATATAAGTATCAAAGATGTAATACAAAACAGGTTTCCTCGATACAGGCTTGCAGAGAAAACCAAAGATAAAATTAATAATGTAAGTATCAAGATTTTTTTTGCAAAATGTTTAACTACCCACATTAATTTAATTAACCTTAATTAAATTAAGTATGTTTTTTATCCATGTCTGTATATTTTGCAGTAATAAGTAAATTTGGATAGGTTTCAAAAAATAAAAAAAACTAGGTAATTATATTATAATTATCCTGCGGCAAGCACAGCAATGACTATCAAAATTGTTTGCTAAACGAGACACTTTTGGATAAACAGTCTATATAGTAAATATACAGGGTGTCCCGAAACTCAACGTCAAGCGGCTACCGGGCGATGGTATAGGCTGTACCTGTTCTGAGAAAAATATAAAAAATATTTAATATTTTTTATATAATCCTTATTAAGTATACTTTAGTTTGCTGTTACAAAATCAAAAGCTATTTATGTATATTTTGCAGAAAAAAAATTTTTTCATAGAGTTATGGTAAAAAAAAATTCAAATGTTTGAGCCCTATTTTCTTTAAAAATATGTATTACGCTAACCTAGGCAAGTTATTTAAAAAATAGCTCATTTAATCAATAATTTATAATGGTACTCTACTTGGTACTTATCTCACAAGAAAAAGCAGTAATAATTCGTTATTTGCAAAAGGGTCATGTTGTGTTGTGCTCTATCTCACTTTTTCATATTCGTTCTATGTCAATTGCACTACGGTAAAACGAAAATGTATGTACTTAGAGGAATTATGCAGGGAAACTTCTTTTTTCACATGACCCTTTCGCCCGGTAGTCGCTTGACGTTGAGTTTCGGGACACCCTGTATATATTATAATATTATAGTCAACACATTCCCATTGCTGGGCAATTAAGCCGTTGCTTAAAATGATATCAGCATGTTTGTAATAATTTGTGTAAATGTTTTTGTTTCATTGTTTTTTAATAATTATTCGAATTATAATATTATTTACCCGTAAAAAGCAAGAAAGTCTGTTTTCGATGTATAGGCACCAAATCTGAAACAACAAAAAACAAATGAATTCACCCTGTTAAATATGAGGACGTAATTGCAATTTCCGAGACATTAATGTATAAAATAGATATAATATTTATTGTTATTCGTATAAGTAAGTAAGTCCTTTCTCTCTAATGTTGGCAACACCGCTCCATCGGCGCATTGCATTGGTGTGATGACTTTCATAGGTATAAAAAGGGCTGCGCGCGTGCCAACGCCCTCTTTCGGCTACGATCTTCCATTGTATCAACTTGTTGTAAAACTTATTAATAAATTCTATTATAAAGTTCTGCGGGTTGTTCTGATTATTTCTAATACTAATAGTATTAGATACTAATCTAATAGATATAGTAATTATTATGCTATGATATTATTATTTTTTTCTATTATTAAAATGACCTAGAAGACATTTAGAAGGGGACACAGAATGAGTGTCATAAAAACTGTGATTGGCACTTCAATCATAAAAATTATTAATAAATAACTTATTTAATGTCAAAATTATCATTTAACGGCATTTTTAGTGCCAATCTAAGCACAGATTATCCTGCCAGGTATGTTGTTTACGATTATTATAATCACTATTATATTATTTGCCTTGTTTAAATTAATTCAGTACCGCTGCAATTGTGTGGAGGTCAATGCAGATGGTCTCTAAATCGCGTTTCGCTGACATATGTTTGAAAATTTAAATATGATGCTGTCATTTTCAATCATTTGACAGAAATATCGACTCCTGGTAAGTCGATGTCGAAATTCCGAGTAGGTTCTCACATGGAATGTGTCAAAAAATGTTGTTCTGTATACTACGGCATGGCAGCATAAATACATTTTATTTTATATCATATTTACGTGGAAAACGGGAAGTCGTGCTATTATTATTTACTAACCTTATTTTTGTGACTACGACCGGCGTAAACGGGTCGAAAGGTGAGGCAGAATAAGCCTTTTTATATTATAGCTTATGTTACTCAATGATAATGTAACTTCCTAACGGCAATAGAATTTTTGAAATGGGTCCAGTAAAATAAAAACAAAATCCTCTTTATAATATTAAAGCCGTGCTACATGGTTATAAACCTGCCTTCCACAGAGGTGCCCTTGGTGGATTCTAATTTCAACCGTGTAGCCGGCTGTTGTAAACAAAATTTCAGACAAACTACGCGGATGGCAACCAAGGTCACTCTGTTGGAACGCAAGTTTATAACCGTGTGGAACACCTATTAGTATAGATACAGACTACATAGAAGACGCGCGGGGCTTCACTCCCGTCATCTTTATTTGGCCATTGCTCAACTTCTATTGACAGTAGCGTGATGTTATATAGCCTATAGCCTTCCTCGATAAATAGGCTATGCAACTCTAAAACAATTTTTCAAATTGAACCAGTAGTTACTGAGATAAGTGCGTTCAAACAAACAGACAAACTCTTCAGCTGTATCCTATATTATAGATTTACATTTAACAGTGGGGTGGAGTGATGGAGTCGTAAATGATGGCACGCAACCTATTGTTCAGTCAATTGACGTGGTTTTTTTCCTTTGGCATGTCATCATTTTGTATTGCGTGTGTATTATCTGTGTGATTAGATGTAATTGATTTTTATCTAGGTACTTAAGTATTGGTTCTTATACCTTTTCATTGTAAGGTACTGGATTCAGTCACGGAAGGTTTGAGGTACAGGACAATGTACAGTCAGTAAAGTAGATAAGTATGCAGGGCTATTTATGGATATTGATTTTTTTCAGAAAATGCTATACATTTGGTAAAAATTTGAAAAAATCTGATAAGTAGATAATAAGTATGCAGCAGGGCCAGCTGTGCCCTATAAAGATTGTTTTTTTTTCAGAAAATACTATATTAATAATATATTTGGTAAAAATTTGTATTGATATCATGTTTTACCCGAATACTGTCTCTTAAGATATAGGAGATTCCTAGTTTAACAGGTAGGGTTTACAATATTTTTGTACCTATACAGATTTCTACTGCATTGATATTGTATAACTTTAACAACAATACATAGGTACCATAGATGTCATGTACCTACTTCATATAAATTATATCTAGAAAGAAAGAAAGAAAGATAAAAGAAAAATAATTTATTTGACAATATGACACCCTAAAAATACAATTCACCTTTTTTAATATAATATATTTTATGTTGAATAATATGGTCATAATGCCAAAAGGGCGAACATTAATCGTAAACATACGTTTGTTTGTAAATCAGGGTTGTACATTTTGCAACAATAAATAAATTTGAAACTTTAATTAAATTTGACTAAAGAGCCTAAAGAGATGGTATCCGGGATTTTTCGGTATCTTTTTGATGTATCTTTTGTTTTAGTAAAAAGCTCTATTTGATTTTTAAACGACCGCATTATATCTGTATTTTTTAGAGGAAAATAAAAAAACAATAGGTATTATATTATACTAACATATTTTTATGAGGTTTTTTTTTCGTTTCACACATGGTACACTCATTACACTTACACCATAGCAAATGTCACAAAAATATGACTACGTATTTATTTTCTGAAAAATCAATCCTTAGGCTGCCTGTCTATTGACGAGGAGTGAGCAGGCGGAGCAGTGAAACGTAGAAATATTAGTCAATAGGATTGCATAAAATCGACCTAGCGGAGATTTTCAATGGACAGGCAGCCTTATAGGATCCTACATACTTATCTGTTTGGCTGACTGTACTATACGGGCGAAGGCCATGGCAATGCATGACCTTCGCCCCTTTTGCTCCGAAGGAGACAGAGGTGCATCATATATGTATATCAATGTTTAACTCATCAAGGTATTAGTTTTTTTTATATACAACTTTATAAAAAGTTTTATTGTTTTCCTCATCTCAACCATTAGGAACGACAAGTATTGAAAATATAATAACTGTCTAGTAAAAAATAAACTGCGATGGTCACCATTTAAAATTAATTAACAATAATATCATTAGTGTATTTTTTGTTAAAACAAGGTTTTATTCTTAATTGAAATTCTTTTTCTTTTTTCAAATTTGTTTATAAATTTTTAAGCATGAACAAAAATAATGTTTATATTTGAAGTAATTAAATAATTATGCGAGAAATTTATTTGGCCGATATTAGGTGAGGCCTATGTTCAGTAGTGGACGTCATTGAGCTGATATGATGATGATGATGAAATTATTAGGTATGGAGATTAGTTTTTGTTTTTTGTTAAATATCCATAAATTATAAAGTAGCTACGTTTAGTACTTACGTAATATAATAGGTACCTATACCTTTTAATAAAATGTTTTGGTTATTAACCCTATGAACGCTATAGTCAATAATTTGCAAAAATTAAATGAATACTTTTGTGTATTGTTTTTTATAAACGATTTCGATTGCATGAAACAAATTTACTTTGGCCTTCAATAAGTTAACATAATTTATAATACAAGCGTTTTTAAAAGCCTTATGTGTAACCACTATTACAGTTCCGTCAGACCATCCAAATTTACCAGCTTTAGCTATGGGGTCCATAATAGAGGGCGAACCTATTACCGGACAGGCTCCGAGCCGATACTGAGAATGAATTCGTGTTTTCTTTTTTTCTTTCTTTTTTTTTTCTTTTTTTTATATATTTTTTCCCGAAACGGGAATCAAATCTGTGACAGCCGTACTGTACATTCACTGCACTACCAAATCAATCACTTTCACTGACAACACAAAATTAAGATTTATTATAATAATTTGCAGTTATAATCTACGGAAGTATCATCATAACCTCAAACTTGGTGTAAATGTATTTAAATGCAAATATAGTAGACTGGTAGCCTCAATATATGACCCAGTGTTCCCTAAGAACCGGTCGAAGGCCGACCTACGAGGCTTACGTATACACCGTTACGTCATAAGACGCATACAAGAAAGCCGGCCAACTTAATTCACGAACGTTATAATAATAATATTCTACCACATTCACACAGCGCCATCTAGTCCCACAGTAAGCAATAATATTTGCTTGTGTTATGGGTACTGAACAACTGATATACCTACTACTTAAATACATTTTTTTTTGTAAATGCATATTATAAACAAATTACACCCAGACACAGAACAAACCTTTATGTTCATCACACAAAGAAGTCAAGCCGGCCGTTCGTTAGTTATCGCTAGTTTTCTTATAAAAGCTAAATGGTGTCACATTTAGAGTATAGCATCACTTTTCTCCCCGAAGGGGAGAGGTGCCTGGATGTAGGTGCAAAAAAAAAGAAAAAGAGTGGCCCCTTTTTTTTTGGCTTTGTATGATATTCATAAATATCATGTATGTGATCAAAATGAAATAAAAATATTAGACTATGACTTTGCATCATACTACATTTCGCCAAATATGTATTGAGTATCTCATGTACCTAATAGGGGGCGAGCGGGGATATTTCATGATATGATCCGTGTAGCGATGGATTTTGAATACATAATGTCACTATTGGGATAGTGACATTATGTATTCAATGTCTCAACCTCGTAAAAGGTGACTAAGCGAGTAACCATACGCAGACAAGAGCACTGCAAAAAAAGGAAAATTCGAAACAAACCCTATACCAACCCGTCTGGCCAGCGTGGTATAGTAGGCTAAATTCCCTCCACATTATTAGGAGGCGACCCGTGCCGAGCAGTGTGAGGTTTATGGGTTGAAATGATGATGATGATTTCATGATAGAAAAACCCAATACCATTGCTGCCTGACCCGGGAATCAAAACTCAGAACTACTTTGCCTTGCTAAGAAAGAACGACGCATTTACGTTAATTTGGTCACAGAAAAACGCACGTAAGGCACATCACTTAAGTTGTATTATTCTCTGAACTTCAGATGTACTTGTTCTGTTTCGTTAACAAGGCAGACTGTCTACCTTGCTAAGAAAAAAAGACGCAAATCCATTACACAAGCAACGGGAAAAACGCATGTAAAGTAACCACTTTTAGATACAATTTCCCACGCGTTTGACCTGCAGTTATGCCGTTGTTTTTTGGCAGGGCAATGTCTGTACAGCAGTTGTATATGTACAATTCCTGCTGCACCACCGAGGCAGTTGATCCGTAAAAGGTTCAATCAGCTTAATAGCAGTCTACAGGTACGAAATGACTATATAACAAAAAAACTACACAAAGACTCAATTACTTGACATTTTTTGTGTGTAGGAAGTATTAATTTGGACAAAAAAGTTTCAATTAGGTACTTACATGCGGTCAAGAGTTCGCTTTATGAATATATTGCGTTTTTGTCTCTGTGTGGGATAAGAAATGGTCTAGATTACTTAGTTAAAATTAGAGGGTAATTTTTTTTGTCAATTACGGCGTTCATCTTAAAAGAGAATTAAATCTATACTAATATTAGAAATCTTAAGAGTTTGTTTGCTTAGTGGAACGCACCAATCTCAAGAACTACTGGATCCTACTGAAAAAAAAAAATTGGATAGCCCATTTATTGAGGAAGGCTATAGGTTATTTATATTAACATCACGCTACAACCAATAGGAGCAGAGTAGTGGCCAAACAAAGATCCAAGGATATGAAGCTCTGGGCAACAGCTTTAAGTAAATAAAAACTAAATATTTATAGTTAAAAAATATAGGTGTACCTATGCCAAATTACAGTCTTTTAGCCCAAATGCCGAGCCACAGAATAATAAGTAAGTATTAGTAGGTACTACCGCCGAGCTAAGCTGCGGTCGGACGCATAGAAATGGCGAAACCGTGGGTTTCTTGTTGTCTACGGAAAACAAAAACGAAAAATAAATAGTTATTTTGCACATATTTTATTTTATTTATTAGGTACAGACACAGGATACAGATTAATACTTATAAATAGTAAAATGTGTTAAGATATACAATTTTGAATCTGAAGCCCAATTACGACTGTACACAACATCCTAAAAACTACATAGCTTCAGTGAGAGCTTATAAGTACTATAGGTTCTTAACATAGCTTAAGAATATATAAAAACAGAAATTAACAATACTAAACTTACTTACTAAGGCAAATATATATAGTGAATGAAAAAAAAAATTATATATCAAATCTTCAGCATAAATCAAAATACCTATCAAAACTATTTAAATTCGATTATCATTAAAAAGATTATTTTACTATTGGCATAGTACAGTCAAAGAAAAAACACAAATAATAAAAAAAGAAATACCAGCAAATCTACAAGCCGGATTAGTTACACCATTTAGAATTCAAGAACAATTAATTTATTAAAACATCGGTAAAATCACGATTTATAAATTGTTTAGAACGGTTTTTTCACGGAGTACAATAATTTATTGTACTCCGTGGGTTTTTTAGATGTTATCTTTTTTGTTCGTCTCGTCTCTAGCAAAGCCTAAAATCTCGTGATATCTCAGGATTTTCAATAAAGCACAGGTTACATTTTAAAGATCTCTTTAATTAAAAGTTAAACCAACTAAAATAATCTTTTTTGGGTAACAATTGAACAGTTAAAATCTATACTTATTTATCTAAGTGAAACAAACTAAAAATAATATTCTTTTGGTAACAATTGCAGTTAAAATCAATACTTTTTTATCTAAGTAAGTTGCGTGCAAGTTGCGACGCGTGAGCTAGAGCCGCAGTGTATAATTATATTTCTAATTATATTTATAATTTTTTTTTTTTTTTTTTTTTATACCACGACGGTGGCAAACAGACGTACGGTCCGCCTGATGGTAAGCGGTTATAATTCTCAAACTGTATAAAATCTCAGGACTTTTCCATGGAAATCAGGCCTTTTCTCCGGTCTTTTGATTTTTACATCTGGTAACCCTAGTCGGGGTCCGTTTGTTTCGCGGAATGGCAACCCGACTCCCGAGCGTTTCCGAACACGATGCACCGTTCCCAACCCCCGCACACACCCGAACGAAGTTCGTTTACTATGTTAAACAACAGCGGGTGCAACTTCAGAGCGAACAAGAAGTTTGACAAGACCTAACCTACCAACGAGAAACTTTACGCATGATCTGTTTTGAACACTTTTCGTTTGTAAGCTAGCAAGTGTACCTAGCTCTACTGTCCAATGAGACGAATCCATATAAATATTATGTTGGTGGATAGTCTTTTTTTTTGTAAAAAAAATATTTGAAGTAATTTTAATAAAATATGAACCAGAATGGTGAACCACCAGCGATGATGGCTGAATGGTTAAGGGACCGGTGTGCAAATCACGCGGTCCGAGTTCGAACCCGACCGGCAGTTCCACTTTGTGGAATTTATATGTACCTACTAGTCAAGTGACTTACCATCTGCTAACGGTGAAGGAAAACATCGTGAGGAAACCCAAATACCCTAGAAGAAATTCTATGACTATGTCTGATCTACCAACCCGCACTAGGCCAGCGTGAGTGGATTATGGCCTAAACCCTCTCAGCTCTCTAGTTAGAGGAGAGGAGACCCGATCCCAGCAGTGGAACTAAATGGGTTGCTGATGATGAACCAGGAAAACGTGGGCAAAGCCACGAGTAGCACTAGTAAAATACAAAACAATACCAAAGGGAAGGCCAACTCTGTCGATCAACTCGATCGTTATGAACTTAAATGCTGAAGTTTTCCTCAAAGTTGTAAAAGAACCATCAACGCTGTCAGTGACTTCATCACGCAAATATGTAGATAAGTAACTTTTTGTAACAAAAATCATTAATTCTCGACCTCATGTGTGAAGTTCAGCATATTATCCACTTAAAATGTAATTTGAATCATCATTACATTGAATAGGTAATCTATACTAGGTACTATGCGTTTTAAAATAGAAAGGAATTGACGCGCTTAGGCTAAATTCCCTCCACAATCTTTGGAGGTGACCGTGCCCAACAGTAGGACGTTTCTGTGTTGTAGTGTAGTTCAGTTCTTCAGCTTTATAATATTATAACATAGCATCACGCCTTTTTCCCCGAAGGGGTAGGCAGAGGTGTTTCATTCCCACATTTCCGCCAGCTATATTTGGTCCCATGAAATAGGGGGCGAGCCTATTGTCATCAACCGGGAACATTTGTATTCTAAACTCCGGGAAAATCTGAATACTGGAATTTCATGATAGAAAAAACCAATACCATTTTCACCCAACCCGGGAAACGAAGCCGGGACCTCTTGCACAATAGTCGTATACAGCACCCGCTGCGCCACCGAGGCAGTTTATAATATTAGGTATATATTTTAAGATAATTATATTTCTTTTCGTAAAAACATTGTTAAATGTACAGACCACACTCAGTAACTAACTTTTATTCTAACTGTAGTTGTTATTATTTATCTTTATATACATATTTTATTGCACGGTATTGAACGTTTCGCATCCTAGCGACGTTTGTTATTTATAACCTCTTGCATGTTGTGTGTACTATTATAGGTTCGCATTCTAGGTTAAGAATAATTGTCATTAGATCTAATTAGATTTAATATGATTGTGAACTGTTTGTACACCTAATAAAATAAATAAAATAAAAATAATATATAAGTAGATAGATTTATAATACCTATTGTTTTTACTCGGTTTATGTCAGTAATAAATTGTATTACTATAAACATTTAAGTAGCTTATGTTAATGAATGCTGATTAAAAATGGCGCTATTGTTAAGATAAACAATTGAATGCACTTAATTAGGTATTTCAAAACAATGAATCGGGAAGTAATATTGCAAGTATGAATCAGTGCAGTCTTACGTTGGCAGATGTGACATTCTTAAAAGATGTGCCACACGGTTGTGAACTTGCAAATTGTGTATCTCTATTTTCTAAACCGTAATACCTAAAATTCTGAAAAAAGAAACAAAGATTTTCGCGCGTCTAAACAGAAAGTATGCTCTTTCAAACAAGACAAGAATTTTCCGAATCGGTTCATAAATGACGGAGTTCTTAGGTAACAAAAATACATAATTGAGAACCTTTTTTGAAGTCGGTTACAAATAAGGTTGTGTATACACCTATGCCTATCTTTTCGAAGATATAGGTAATCTAAAATGTAGCTTACGATAGACGATAAAATGTTCAGACAACGAATAAAATATTTAATTAAACTTTTAATAATAATGTTGACACGAATATAAATAAATAAATAATAAATAAATAAATTTTTATTCAATAATAATAAGTACATACAAATGAAACAATATAGTTCTTAACAATAACTTAGGGTATACATAATGTCTGGGTGCCTGTACTAGGTTGTAAAACCTGTGCTATAGGCGGGTATAGTGCTAGATGTATCTATATTTACCCACCCATGATGAGTTTAGGTAAAATATATATACACAATTAAATACATTAGGTGAATAAACTAATAATTATACTAATTTTACTACATTTAAGGTAAGAAAAATAATATAAGGCCTATTTTAGAATAAGTAACATATTTTCTGTTTGCTCGTAGGTAAAAGACTGTAAATAACTAAATATAAAGCTTATATAAATATGTAATGCAAAAACATTAGTTATTTTCCTACTTATTTATCCTTATGATTTTACTTGTAGTGCAAATTTACAATGCACTTGTAAATATTCCTTAACACGAAGTAAAACTGCACTCTGAGGCACACTTTGAGCGCTGTTTTTAGCGAAAAAAAACGGCGCTCAAAATAAAGCTCAAAAAGAGTCAAATCGTCACACAATTGTTTCGCTGTCGTGAGGTGTGAACGTCAAAAAGTTTCATTGATTTATAAGTAAGGTTTTTTAAAGATTGTTTTAAAAAAAGATTTTCTAAAAAATAATTTGACAATATATTGGTGACAGTTTTGAAAATGACTTTAGTACGTGTTTCTGCATCTATGTAAGTAGGAGACACCGATTTTTTATATAATCAATGGCAATGAGCGATACTTTGTCTCAATGCTGAAAAATTTGAAAATTACAAGTACAAGAGAAACCACTTCATGAGAATGCACTGCAGACATGTCTTAGACCATCACGACCATGTCGGCTTTCAAATTCAATAATACATCAAAATTGGGCTATTTGTTTAGCAGCTACAATGCCACAGACAGACACATCAAACTTAAGACACCCCTCTTTTTTGCGTCGAGGGTCAAAAGTATCTACGGCTAATACTAGGCGTCAAATGATTAGCTTAACGAGGCCGTGTCTGACTTCAGCCTTGGACTGCGATCCTGGACAGTTTGTACAAACATAACTGCAAGTATATTTGTATTATCATTTACTTCACTCCTAAGTAATCAAACCGTGGTCGTAGTTAAGTGTCTACTGAGTACATACAATATAATGGTCTAAGGAGCTGCACAAACGACGCACAGCGCGGTCTCGCGCGTTTTTTTTGCGCTAGAACAGACGACGGGATGGGTCATTTCCTATATCCTAGTGGAGTACATCCGAATAAAGACTAACTGGACTTTGAGGGGAGAAGTTGGAGGCGCGCCATAGCACGAATTTTAATTCGTTCGTGGTGCGGGTCCCAACTCATCATCTGGAAACGTTCCTCAAAGAAGAGTTTTGGCCGAAAGGTGTTATTTATCGTCGTTTTCGCGGCAGATTATATTATCTAACACAGTGCAGCGTAACACGACGCCGACATTAACGTGTGCTTAGTGATTAAGTGTTTATAATTGTATGTATGTTTAGAATAAGGTATTTATAACTATGGAATGTAAAAATAATATTTCGAAATAAATGAATTATTATTATTTCCCTGTGAACTATAAAGCAACATACGTGCCGGTTCTGGGGTGAACTTCCTACAGCCCCCTGATTCTGTCGGAAAAGTTTCAGCCGGAAATATCAGTTTAATTAAAGTTAAAAACATAATGTTAAAGAAATAGATGGTTGTAGGAAAAAAATCTTAAATTAATCACTTTTTAATTTTCTATACGATAGACTATTTTCTAACATTAAATAACTTAAGCCCTAAAAATACGTCATACTAAGATTCGAAAAAGCTTACGATCCGGGAGCAATCCGACGACTCAGAATCAGGGGGCTGGGGTGTTTCCTATGACCTGTCCTTTAAACTAGGTAAAAATTGATATTTCATTCAAATGGTTTGACTATGCCGAGTGTTGCTTAACTTCGATGTTCGTAACGAACATCTCAGTACATACTACAATGCTACAAGCGCCACCTAGTGAGGAGGGTCGGTAGTGACCTTGAAAGAGTTTTGGAGGGCATTATCAAATTAACAAATATCTGAGTAAAAACATGTTTACGTTTAATAGAAGATTGTTCATAACAATAATTGTTTGTACTGAGTCAATTGAATTAGAGATGTTCAAATATTTACTATTAAAATATTTCCCCCAAGCAAGGGCATGTTAAATGCAAGCTTATGACTTTGGTATAAGAATTAAGTAAATAGTTAATAATCTTAACCTTTTCTAAGGTTATTCTTTTGCTGTATTACAGCTTCTATACTAATTTGCAGTCTTGGTTTGCCTGCATGATCTACAGCAACAATTTCGAGATAGATTATATCACTCTCTGACCCTCTCCAACTCATGGGCGTTTGGGGGCTCAAACCTCTCCCGAAATTAAAGTTTAAAGTATTATATATACAAGATTGAATACATAATTTTGTAGTTTTATTTTCCCATACCCTCGTCGAAACTCAAACTGCTCAAACTGCACAGGCTGCTTCCAATGTAAACATACTGCTCTGTTGAAGGCTTGATGCGTGATGTACAGTCAATACGGGTAAAAACGTATACAAATAGCAGCGGATCGAATGAAGAGGTTCAAACTCCGCATCAATTTCTTGATACCTCCGTGAATAGTATAATTTAAGTAAGTCAGTGTAGTGACGAATTTAAAATACATTATGTCACTACCCTATTTCAACCCGTGGGTCGTAAAAAGAGACGAGCACTGTGAGAAAAGGAAAATTCGAAACAAAACCCTTTATCAATCCGTCTGGCCAATGTGGTATAGTAGGCTATATTCCCTCCACTATCTTTGGAGGAGACTCGTGCCAAACAATGGGACTTTGTTTGATGGGTTGTTATGATGATGATTTAGAAGTACATTTTTAATATTTGATTACATGTCGTGGTCGCATTTTTATTTTTTTTCATAAAATATTATGACACGTTTATTAATAAAAGTTCATCATCTCTGACGTAAGCTAAACTTTACCCCTACAAAGAGTTGCAGTCACACAGGCGAAGCAGCAGCCATAAGCTAGCTATTATTATAAAATAAGCACTGAGTTAATGACGCTCAAGGTGCAAGAAGATATTATTATCTGAACATTAGCGTCGGTTTCCCGTTTCCGTGCGACAGATGATTTCCGAGAGAAAGCGAGGTGAATCGTGTTGTAGATGGACTAGAACAGGGATGGCCAACTTTTTCTATGTTGAGGAAAGCTATAGGCTATACAACATCACGCTAAAACCTATACGAGCTTAGTAGTGTAAATAAAGATCTATGGGAGCGAAGCCCCGGGTAACAACTAGGTAGTCATCATCATCATTTCAACGTATACACGTCCCACAGCCCGACACGGGTCTCCTCCAAAGAATGTGGAGGGAATTTAGCCTACTATACCACGCTGGCCAGACAGGTTGGTATAGGGTTTGTTTCGAATTATCCTTTTCTTACAGTGCTCTTGTCTGTATAAAGTAACTCACTTAGTAGTCTTTTACGACACCCACGGGTTGAGATGGGGTAGTAACAACTAGGTAGTAGAAGAATAAAATCCTAGATAGATAGTTTAGGTAGTAGCATTACAGTCTTTGTATCGTGGACTAAGACTATCTAGTCTTATCTAGACTTAGTCTATCTAGACTTTGTAATCTTGGCAAACGTAGGTATCGTAAACGTGATATAAATATTAACGTGGCGAATCATTTTAATTGTTTGTTCATAATTTTATGTAGGGAAGCGTCTCAATACGTTTCCGACTGTCCTTAAACCGTGGTGTTGCTTGTATTTTAATTACTATGGCTGTGTAATTAATTAATGGTTATTTTATGTAGGTATGCGTGAATTTTCCGCCACAGCGAGCGATTTTGTGCCACCCGCAACCTTTACTACTGCGCCTTCCAATACGTGCCCCATCGGCCATCAGAAATCTGGGCGAATAATAATCGGGTTGTGGCGGAAATTAGGTGAGGCCTATGTTCAGCAGTGGACGTCGTTGGCTGATATGATGATGATGGGTGAGTTTTAATTTATACTCTATTTCATCAGCAACCCATTAAAGTCCCACGTAGTATTATTATTTATTCTGTGCACTGGGCTCAGGTCTCTTCTCCTCTATCTAGAGAGCTGAGAGGGTTTAAGCCATAATCTACACACGCTGGCATACTAATACTTACAAATAAATAAAATTGAACTGTCTGTTTGTGACATCAAGATAATAGCTTAATAGAGTAGGCCTATGAGAGTATGTACAAAAACCTACTTTGTAAAATTTTTGTCTGTCAGTAACAAAAAGTAACTTTGCTTAAGTTTTGTGTTTTTTTTACCTTTGATTATGGAAAATTATTAGGGTTCTGCGAAAAAGTAAAAAGAGTAACTAAGTTAGGAATTGCCCAACGTTTCGTAACAGCTTATGTTTGATACCAACGTCCGATGATCTTGGTAGGTCAATACACTTGTTTAATATAAATTCTACGGCTTTCGGTGTATTTCCACAGTCAAGTCAATACAACTGTTTGTTTAATCTTGAATGCTGCTCATACCCTTGAACGAATTTTTAATTAGTAGGGATAAAATAACAACTAGGTAAATATTATCTCCCAGACTGATTATCATTTGAAGAGCATTAAGAGGGTTCATACCGAGGAATGTTAATGTCGCAACTTAGTGTCATATTTCGTGGTTTTCGATTTTATTATTTTATTCGTCTGTATGAACCCTCTTAATATAGATTTAGATAAAATACAGATAGCTTTATATAAAAAATGTATTTAAGTACTATATCAGTTGTTTAGTACCCATAACACAAGCAAATATAATTGCTTACTTTGGGTCTAGATGGCGCTGTGTGAATATAATAATAATATAATATAATATTCTACCACATTTACACAGCGCCATCTAGTCCCAAATTAAGCAATTATATTTGCTTGTGTTATGGGTACTGGAAAGCGCAGCGTGGGGCGGCCCCCCGCCAGATGGACCGACGATCTGGTAAAGATTGCGGGTGGCCGTTGGATGCGGGCGGCACAAAATCGCTCGCTGTGGCGGAAATTAGGTGAGGCCTATGTTCAGCAGTGGACGTCATTGGGCTGATATGATGATGATGATGATGATGATGGGTACTAAACAACTGATATACTACTTAAATACATTTTTTTTTGTAAATACATACATATTATAGATAAATTATACCCAGACACAGAACAAACCATTATGCTCATCACACAAAGATTTGTCCTGGGTGGGGATCGAACCCACGACCTCCGGCTTAGCAGTCAGGGTAACTAACCACTAGACCAACAGGCCAGTCTATGTCAGTCTAATGTGGTAGAATATTGTTATTGTTATTATTAGCTTTTGTCACCGCCATTCGTTGGATACGAAATCTCGGTGTTTCCGCCATGACATAAACTTTAAAATTAACACTTACATTATCACAATTATACAAAAAGTTGAAGTTTATTGTTAATCAGGAAACACTTATTCACACTTATTTTATTACTTTGTTAAGTGATCCTATACAATTCAAATAGCTATGTACTTTATTATTATCTTGTTTATTTAAATAATTATATACGTCCAGCAGTGGACTGCAATAGGCTGAAATGATGATGATGATGATAAACTAAGTTTCATATTGATGCTATATGTTGTAGGATTTGATGTTTAAAAACCTCCCTTCATCATGCGTGTTTTTTTGGGTCCCGTACCTCAAAATAAAAATAGAACCCTTAATTTGTTCTTTTTATTTTTATTCTACAATAGTGTTACAAGTGTAGGTACGGCCCACCTAATGATGAGGGGCACCAATCATGAGGTGTGGTCAAAATGATATTGTAAACATACAATATCATTGGGTGTGATAAAATATGACACTATTTTATTCCTAGAATAAGATGCTTATAACAATATAATCATAAAATACTACAACATTCACACAGCGCCATCTAGTCCCAAAGTAAGCAATTATTTTTGCTTGTGTTATGGGTACTAAACAACTGATATACTACTAAATACATTTTTTTTGTAAATACATACATATTATAGATAAATTACACCCAGACACAGAACAAACCTTTATGCTCATCACACAAAGTTTTGTCCTGGGTGGGTATCGAACCACTAGACCAACAGGCCAGTCACTATGTCTATCACTACTATATATGTTATGACTTCCTTTAATTGTTAAACCCATAAACATCCCACTGCTGGGCACAGGTCTCAATTTAGCCTATTATACCACGCAGCGCTGGCCAGACGAGTTGGTAAAGAGTTTGTTTCGAATTTAGCTTTTCCCGCAGTGCTCATATCTGCCTAAGGTATTCCCTTAGTCGCTTTGTACGACACCCACGGGTTGAGATGGGGTTCTTTTATTATTATTAATTATTATTTTTGTGTAGATACCATAGAGACCTCTTTGCTACGTCATCGACCAGTTACTACTAATCTATTGTAGCGCCCACACATAGACTTAGAATTACTTCTACTAGTATGTGGGTTTCCTCGCGACGTTTTTCTTCACCGTCAGCAGATGGTAAGTTACGTGATTAGTAGGTACATATAAATTCTACAAAGTGAAATTCACATTGGTACTGCCGCCGGTCGGAATTGAACTTGGACCGCATGTTTGGACGCCGCCCGGTCACTTATCCGTTTGGCCACCATCGCTTGATAATGAGATGGGGTAGTGACATTATGTATTCTTAATCCATCACTACACGGATAATTGAAAATATTATGTCTAAATAGTAAACAAGTAAATATAATTAAAAAAATTTAATAACCCGACTGCAAAAAATCAACAGAGAGCAACGCACTAAAAAGACCGAAAAATTATTGTAATATTATTATACCTGATTAAATTTAAATACATAATATAACGTATATATTTGTAAATTCCATTTGATTCCCTTTATTTTGATTTGATGCTCTACTCGATAGGTTTAGTTAAAAAAAAAAATTGAACTTCTTACAATTTGATGTCAAAAGCCCGCCGTTTAAGTCTTTTTATTCTTAAAGCCTATCTAAGGACACTTGGGTTTTCTAAACGAATCTAATGATACCCTAAGTGTCAAAACCCATCCAGCCGTTTGAAAGATTCGTGGGAATAAAGAAATTTACAAACATACAAGATACGCGCGAAAAACAATACCCGTCCTGACAGTCGGGTAAAAAAGGCGCGCAAGCGCAACTTCCCACCACCAAACAACATCTTGCCAATCTCTTGGCCAACGTCCATATACCATTATTTTGCACAAGAATCAAACCATGCACATACACATCCGCAGTTTATACCAAGGGCATGTTACACTGCGCTACGTGAGGTGAATTAGACGGATCCCAAGGTTAATTTCACTGGTGTACCGTAAGACATATTTTGAGGCCAACCGGTTTAGTGACACTTCTATGCGGTACATTTTGAATGCATGATTATCGCACTGATGTGTGATAATCTATTCAGGGGCGTATTGAGGAGTTTTTAGGCTGTGACGCCCCTACACAAAGGAGCGGAGCAGTAATGTTAGCAGCCCATTAATGTCCCGCTGGGTTTGTAACCCAAACCCAGCTGTGGGGCATTATTAATTATTATTAATTTTTAAAAATTAATAATTCTCCGATAGGGGTGTCGGATACGGAAATTTAAGGAAGGTGTAGTGTTGCCCTATGAATGACAAGTTTAGAAATGCGTGATAATAATGTGTGAGTTTAAGTACAAAAGAAACTCTCTTATACTTAAACTCACTCATTATTATCAATATATCCATCAATATAGTCAATTTGAATAAATAAATTAAATATTCATAATGGCGCAGCATAGAGGTTAAGAGGGCGATAATCAACACACGCTGGCCTAGTGCAGGTTGGTGGATCAAAAATACACTTAAAATTTCTTTTAGGAAATGTGGGTTTCCTCACGATGTTTTCCTTCACCGTTTGCAGATGGTAAGTCACAGTCCGCAAATTGAAATCCACATTAGTTCTGCCCACAGAACAGAGATAGGTGTACTACTTTCATTGTTCTATGGTTCTGCCGCTCGGAATCAAACTAGGACTGCATGATTGGCATGCCGGTCATTTGTCTATTCGGCCGCCATCGCTTCAGCAGAATTATTGACACGACATTATGAGATTTTTTTTATTTCTAGTTAGTGGATATTATAGTTCACTGTGCATTAATATAACATACCTATTGATTTATATATTTACAAACATTCTATAATATTATGCCGTTCGACCCGATAGACCGTGACGCTGTTTTGTTTTTTTTTATATTATCCGTAATTTCCTACGAAACTTCGATTTTGTTTTATAGCAGAAGCATAGAACCTAAGGCTGTGACCACAGAACAGATAGGTTTTTTGCTGTGACATATTAAGTCTGGCATCTGGGATTCCCTAACCCGTGTTGGTATGGTAATTCTATTGTGATAATCATGTCATACACTAGGTATTAATGGACATCGTGTACTCATGTGAAACTATGCGATGGTTAAATTAGCACCTTTTTTATAATTTAGCTAGCCTAGCGATTCGGCAAGCATGGTGTGTCAATAAAGAAAGAAAGAAAAATAATTTATTTTGATCTCACTTAAAGATAATTACAGTGAAGTAGATACAATTACTTATTACTATTTGTGAGAAACAAAAATGGTCCTAACTCAGCAATAGCTACCTTGAAATATAATGATATCAAGATAGCGCTGGTATTCTGTTAGGACCCTGTGTGGTTGGGACGGACATCATACGTCACATTTACTAATTAAATTAAATAATATTTTAATAAATAGATATATAGATATAGTTTTAATTAAAAAATACATAAAAATATATACAAGGTTAATAATAAAATAAAAAGCATAATATGTAATTTTCGAGATCCTATAGCTATTGTTTATATATGCAAACGTTACAAATAATCAAATTGACGTTCGTATATATAAATTCATCATCATTATCATTTTAACCCATAAACGTCCCACTGCTGGGCACGGGTCTCCTCTAAAATTTTGAGGGAATTTGGCCTACTATACCACGCTGGCCAGACGGGTTGGTGGAAAATTTTGTTTCGAATTCAAATTCAAATTCAAATATCTTTATTGCGTAATATTGTGGTAATACAACAAGTGTGATCTTAAAAGTAAAAAGTACAACACAATTTACCTAATCAGGCATGCAATAGTACAATGTTATCCAGATTTATGTTATTAAGTATATTAGTGTTAGTAGATTTAATGACATAATATTAATTTAAATTTTCTTACATTTATATATTAGTTCTTAACTTAGCTTTTTATTGTAGTACTCCTTTAGGTTATAGAAACAACGCTCAATTAATAGATTTTCTCGCAGTGCTCTTGTCTGTTTAAAGTTAGGTCTCTTAGTCGCCTTTTACGACACCCACGGGTTGAGATGGGGTAGTGACATTATGTATTCTAAATCCGTCATACAGTTAAGATTATACATGCGTGAGTGGATTATGGCCTAAACACTCTCAGCTCTCTAGTTAGAGGAGATGAGACCCGAGCCCAGCAGTGGGACTTAATGGGTTGCTGATGATACATGTGACAATCGGACAATTCCAGGACCGTCGTTTCTACCGACATTTAAAGATTAAAACAATATTTAATTGTTGATGTTAACAAAAAACTATGGCAAATATTTAAATATTTGCATTCGATTGATTTTCCTAAACAATTTAATGTTTAGATTACAAAGTTCTAAACAATAACTATGGCCACTATTGCAATGTTATTTTACGAAATTATTTACCGCAACTGTCTCAATTGTAACGCGGCAACTGTTTAGCTGCAGATTTTCACTTTCTATGGGTAAGCAGGTTTCCTGCAAAACAGTACAACAACAGCAACAACTTGTAGTAGATTGTAAACACCGCCAACTTTTCTTTTGACTAATTACGCTTTTCTTACGGGACAATCCTATCCACACACCCATCACTGTGACTCATATAAGCCAAAATTTATAATAAATTAACCCTTGTAAACATCGAGCTAGGACCCCTGGATTTATTCCTCTAAGGCCAGATTCCTACAAAGCCGGATTCCTACAAGGACATATCCTAAAAGGCCTAATTCACGAAGGATGCAAGATCCGGAACAAATGGTCCCAGGGATTTTCTAACCTAGAGTCTTGGAATGCTTGGTGAATTTAATCGGCTTTAAAGTTATATAAATAATCTATACCCCTCTTTAGCAAAGTGAGAGAATAAAACTGTATAGAATTATTAATTAAGTCTATAAATCTGTATAGAATTAAGTCTAACACGGAGAGTCCGCGTATGGAACTCTTTGGAGGAGCCATTTGGACTTTGGAATGTCATAGGATCAATTCATTGTTTGACATTGACAGGCATGATGGATTCAGGTGGAGAAAAAAGTGAACTAGGATCCATCAATGGATCTATCCAATGGATTCAAGTGGACCGAGGGGATATTAAGTTTCGACTATGTATTTACTTAAAAAAAATAGTTTTCTGAATCTATTTTATCTGAAACAACAAAATTTAAAGGTGAATCTGAATCGTAGAAACATAGCTTGTTTAGGGAAACAGCATTTCCCGGGTTACTACACAAAATTAGCTAGTCGTCTGAGGAGCCCTCTAGAAGACTACGGCCATAATAACAGTAGCTTTGTATTCCTATTATTTCCCAAGGTTTTTCGAGGTTTTCCCAAGGGACTACAATATGGGGTTCTTCAAAAAAGGAGTGAATAGGTTTCTTAAGGGTCGGCAACGCGCTCGTGATGCCCCTGGTGTTGCAGGCGCCCATAGGCTACGGTAACCGCTTACCATCAGGCGGACCGTACGTCTGTTTGCCACCGTCGTGGTATAAAAAAAAAAAAAAAAGCTTTGTATTCCTTTGGTGAGTAGTGGTGTCTAGACTCCAGAGCTCATTGGGAGGTAAGAAATTTGAAGGGTTGACAGCGCGTAAGTGATGCCTCTGATGATACAGGCGTCCATAGGTTACGGGGATCAGTCGCCTCGAGGGAAGCCGGTACATATTTGTCAAGCTGGTCTAACTGGGCGGTCAGTCAAATGTACTTTAACCGGCAACGGTGGGTAAATTCTGGCACGTATACAGGGTGTGATAAACTCAACGTCAAACGGCTACCAGGCGATGGTATAGATCGTAACTGTTCTGAGAAAAATATAAAAAAAAAATCCGAGTAATATGGTTCAGTCATAAAAAATTGTTTTTTGAAAATGTTGAAAATCGAAATCTCTGTAGACATTTTTAGGTACTGCTATGACATAGAGCCAAATTTCGCCAAGATTTTTTTTTACATAATCCTTATTATGTATACTATAGTTTGCTGTAATAAATTCAGAAGTTATTAGTGTAAAATTTGAAGAAAAAAAATATTTCATAGTCATGGTAAAAAAAAGTGTAGTATTCAAACATTTGAATACTACACTTTTTTTACCATAACTCTTTCTTTAGTCGCTTGACGTTAAGTTTTCACCCTGAATATAACCGCTTATCATAAGGCGAGCTGTAAGTCTGTTTGTCATCTTCGACGCTGCGCCGTTGTGGTTTAAAAGAGGACCAAAATATGGTAACCATCTGAGAACTTTGTAAATGTAAGAACCCACGCAAAGTTCTTCTGCGAACAGCTCAATATTCATCCGATATATTTATCATATAGTTAATATTCTCGTCGAGTGATATCTCAAACATCTGTGCGTTTCGTAAAGGAAGTCTGTTACTTTGTATGTTCGTCATGCATGACAATGATAAAATGGGAGCTGTGAGGAGAACAATAATGTACGTTGAAGTTGTCAATTTGGGCTTTTTATCCTTATATCATTAATATACTAACTGTCGAACCGAATGAAATCGCGTGGCAGACTAATCCCGCATTCATTGTTTTTTTAATATTTTCCACGTAATCCTCATATATTTTCAAAATTAAAGTAGCCAAAGTTGATCCTTGTGACATTAGCAATCCGGCAGTGAAAGCCCCGTCGAAATCGGTTCAGTCATTTCGGAGTATACCTCAAACATACAGACAAAAAGTTTGAAAAGTTTGTTTTTGTTATAAGTACCGTACCTATATACTTTCTTATGTCTACTCCAAAAGCTGGATTGGGAATTTAATGATAAAAAAACCCAATATGTACCATTTTGCATGACCCGGGAATCGAACCCTGTACCATTTAGCAGCAGTCGTATACAGTTACCGCTGCGTCATTGCGCAAGTTTTTTTTTTACAAATACATTTTTTTTCTTTCTCACACAGTTTACTGATTAAATAACAATACAAATATTTAGTCACTATTATAAACGACTGTATAATCTGTGTGGGAGTTGAGCACTAGTAGAGTATAGGCTAATAGCGATGGTGGCTGAATGGATAAGGGACCGGTGGCGTGCAAATCACGCGGTCCAAATTCGATCCCGACCGGCAGTACCAATGTGGATTCCACTTTGTGGAATCTATATGTACAAGTCAAGTGACTTACTATCTGCTAACGGTGAAGGAAAACATCGTGAGGAAACCCACATACCGTAGAAGAAATTCTATGAGTATGTCTGATCCACCAACCCGCACTAGGCCAGCGTGAGTGGATTATGGCCTAAACCCCTCAGCTCTCTAGATAGAGGAGAGGAGAACCGAGCCCAGCAGTGGGACTTAATGGGTTGCTGATGATGATGAGAGTATAGATAAAACAAGGAACAGAGGGTATGTAGCAAAACCAGCAAACAAAAACAATAGTTTATTGAAATTCTCAGATTGCACGAGACCTGATTAATATAATATTTCTTTTTAATCATTGTCCATTGTTCGCAGTAAGTAAACACGGTTTGTTACGTAATGTATTTATCTTTAGTAATTGGTAATGTAAAACTGAGGAGTTCACAGGCATTGTTAATTATGTGGTTATTAATCGCAGGAGATATGGCATACAATGCAACCTATTACAATAAACAACTATTGTCAGCATCTTAGAAATATATTTTTATTTCAAAATAGAAGTCCCACGGGGCTTCGTGATCGTCGTTATTTATTTTGACACTGCATAGCTCGCGTGATGTTATATACCCTATAACTTTCCTCGATAAATGGACTATCCAACACTAAAATAATTTTTCAAATCGGACCAGCAGTTCCTGAGATCCTAGCGTTCAAACAAACAAAGTCTCAGCTTTATAATATTAGTATAGATATCCCTTATAGTTTCGTTATGTCCGTCCGTTCGTATGTCACAGCCCTTTTTCTTGATATATATGATGAAATTTGGTGAAAAGGTATTGGTATTTTAAGGTGGGCACTCCATACGTGTAACAAAAGCTGATTTAACTTTTCAGCAAACATTTAATTACGTGTGGCATATAATCGATCATTCATTATTATCGTACCTACAGTCAATAAATCGAGTGTTCAAAATATCGATTGTTTGCTTAATCGAAACAAAAAACAACACAAGATTGACTAAAAGATCGTATTTTAATCTTTAATTGTTTTTTGTTTCGATTAAACAAAAATTCGATATTTTAAACACTCGATGTAATGATATGTTAATCATTCGATACTATGAACTTTCGAGTATTTAGACTTTCGATAGTATTAGTGTTCGATCAATTGATATTCGATTATTTAGCATTCGATTCGGCATAATATTACACCCACAAAATGAACTTACGCTGAAAATTGGTGATTTTCTGGAGAAGTGCACCAAAGTTGCACGCACCTGTATAGGTACCTATGGATATTTGGCCAAATAACAAAACAAATTGCACAATATTTAATTTAAACGTAAAGTTTACCTGCGAACTAAAATTAGACCAAAAATACCATAAGGAAAATAACCTCTTTTTATTAATTTATTATTTCTAAGGATTGATATAAAAAAATTCGGCGATAAGTCAATGCTACTAAGCCGTTTTTTTTGGTCTGGGTTATTTTAAGGTATGAAAGCTTAGGTTATTTTAAGGAAGGAAGAACAAGAAAACAATAATACCAGTCATCACTTAGACTTGTAGAAATCCACTGAATAGGTATCATAATTATTTTAGTTTTATTCAGAACCTTTAGAGCTTATCTCTGCGGCCTGTGGATCAGCTTCTTAAAGTGCTACATGGCTGTAAACTTGGCTTCCACAAAGGTGCCCTTGGTGGATTCCAACCGTGTAGGCTGCTGTAAACCAAATTTCATACAAACTACGCGAATGGCAACCAAGGTTCCTCCAAGGTCACTCTGTTGGAAGTGAACGCAAGTTTATAGTCAAAGTAAAGTCTTTTTATTTCATTTAGATCACATACATGGGGTCTTTCCTCTTTGGGACCACGACACTTTGGGACTACGGTGTCAATCGCGGAACGGCTTTTTTGAATTGGCTGTTTCACACCAAGACCAAACCGTGGTCCGTTTGGTTTTGGTGTGAAACAGCCAATTCAAAAAAGCCGTTCCGCGATTGACACCGTAGTCCCAAAGTGTCGTGGTCCCAAAGAGGAAAGACCCATACTTATGAACGTCATACAAAGCCAAAAAAAAGGTGTCACTAAATTTGCCTACGGCCTGTTCACTGACAAGGTTGAGCTCTGAGAAGAACTTGGCAAGAAACTCAGGCCACTCTTTTTAATCGCCATAGTTGTTACAATTTTAATTCGTTACAGTTTGAAATATCACAGAAAAGTGCAGAACCAAAATATCATACTAACATTACTAAAAATCAAATTCAATAAAATTTATATATAATGTTCATAATAAGCAATCAAACTTTAATTTGTTTTCGTCAAGAAGTACGTACGTCTGTTTGCCACCGTCGTGGTATAAAAAAAAAGTATGGTATGTGGGATCATCACTTGGCGCCATTTGAAAACGGTAAAATCATTTTGTGAACACATTGTTTTGCAATATATAACCGTGTAGAACACCTATTAGTACGAAAAAAAGAATTTATAGGTGTTTATACATTCATGTAGCCACCAAAATAATTACGTATCTGTTACGTATTGTGTATAGACGAGTGTCTATGAATTCCCTCCACATTCCTTGGAGGACTTGTGTCCAGCAGTGGGTTGAAATAATAATAATAATATTCTACCACATTCACACAGCGCCATCTAGTCCCAAAGTAAGCAATTATATTTGCTTGTGTTATGGGTACTAAACAACTGATAATACATTTTTTTTTGTAAATACATACATATTATAGATAAATTACACCCAGACACAGAACAAACCTTTATGCTCATCACACAAAGATTTGTCCTGGGTGAAGATCGAACCCACGACCTCCAGCTTAGCAGTCAGGGTCATTAACCACTAGACCAACAGGCCAGTCCAAAATGATGATGATGACTCGTCGTTCATATTCTATATCTGTTAATTGGTGGTTTTGGAAGGCAAGGCATTGAATGAAATTAGTTTTTTTAATTACTGTTGTGGTCGTACGGTGTTATTTGCTGTAAATGGCCTTTTTAAAATTTGCTCTCTTGCCGAAAAGGTTGCTTTGGTGTTTTTGCGTTCCATATTTAACAGATTTACGATCCCTCTTTGCCATGCGTCAGACGGACCAATACATACGGCATGTATGTCATAACGATGACGAATGCATGCATTTATCTTACTTTTGCTTGAAGTTTCGACCTCGGATTCTACTCACAATGTCGATATTCAAATGTTTGAAAATAACAGCGGCCATATTAAATTTTCAAATATTTGACAGCAATATTGAGATCGACTAAGTTGAATGTCAAGGTTCCGAGAAGGTCCTCTGATTACACCAACTTTGGTTATAATCTGAATTGTTTTACATACGACCTCAATGTTAGTTGAAGTTGAAATAATTCTGAGAAAGTATTTTTCACAAAGAAAGTTTGTATAATTTGTGATATATTACAATGCGAATAATACGAATGTTTAAGATGTTTTGTGTGCGAAGGTTAGGCGCTTATTATAAGGAGAGAAAGTGAAATTTAATAGCATTCCTAATTCAGGTAATTATCTACCGTTTTTGCAAACATGTATATTTGTTTAATTTAAAGCAGTTTCTATACATTTGTAGTAAAAAATAAAATAAACTTTTTCTCTTAAAACCCACGATACAAAAGCAAGATGGAGAAGTCGAAATAAAATTTATCCAAACTTTAATACAACTTCGTGTAGTGAAGTATTTCTATATTTAGTATCTACATTTAGTTTGTCTATATTCTTAAGAACATAGATAAATACACTATAAACCAGAAAATTAAGAATAGCCCTAATTTATTTTATTGCTATTTTTTTTTATGTTTTCAATACACAACATTTCATTTTAGAACAACGTGAACGTATATAAAAAAGCAAGTATCCGTAATCATCATCAGCAACCCATTAAGTCCCACTGCTGGGCTCGGATCTCCGGTTCCGGTTTAGGCCATAATCAACTCACGCTGGACTAGTGCGGGTTGGTGGATCAGACATCATACAAATTTCACGATAAAATTTGTGAGCGTTTGGCCCCCAAGGTCCAAGAGTTTCAACCGTAAAAGGCTCAAAAATGTAAGTCTCACCAAGACTTTCATATTTACGCCTCTTGAGGCACTCTGCAGAATTGGCAGCAGAACCCGCTTTAATAAACCATGAAAATAATATGAGAATAAATTGCTACGATGCCATTCCTTTGTATGAACCCTCTTAATTTGTAGGTCTCATATACTTATATGGTATGGAGCAGTATCACACAAAACACATCCATCACATCATATTTATTCACAGACTGCCCTAGCGGCTGTATAGCAATGTGTAAAGTGATGTAACCGCAGAGCCTGACTTTTTACTTTTTGTTTATTATTTAGTTTGTAAACATACATTATAGGTAACTCGTTAATCTAACGGTGTGGTGCTCTGCTGCATCACTTTACACGCTACCCAAATTGTAAATGGCAAAAGATTGTAACTATGGCAATGATATTGTATGTTAAAAAAGGTGTAGATACGTTATAAGCGCTCGAAAAGTGGCACACTAAAAATAGTCTTATTAGCAAACTTCATCTCAATGTCCCGTTGGCGAAGGTATTTTGACATTGCATTATTACGATATCTATGTGTGCGTTTGTGTGCCATTTCCAAAGATCGAACGCTATGTAGGTAACCTATCTACACCTTTTTTAACATACAATATCATTGAACTATGGCGTGAGTTTCTTACCAGTTCTTCTCATAGCTCCACCCCGTCAGCAAACTGGTCGTAGTCAAATTTGCTGACACTACTTTTCGGATAACCTGTTACATTCTTAACTTGGGACTTTCATAAGTGATTACTTGTAACCTAGATGAATAAACGAGATTTCATTTCATTTCATTTCAAACTAACGTTAATTATTATTCAATAATAAGTAACTTTGTCAGCAATTTGGTCAGTACTATTACATATACGTGTCGAAAGCAATTATGTCTTGTTGTGCTATTTGACGAGTCATCGCTAGATGCTGATGCCGATTATCACGGTGTACCTTCAACAACCGTGTTATTTGTTGCGAAATAATTCTGTCGTTTATCGGATTGTATTGTAAACAATATTCACTTTGATTACACGTTGGATTAATAGTTTAAGACGCTATAAGACCGTATTGAGTATTGGTTTCGTTCGATTGACACACAATAATATTCTTTACTGCCATTGCCATATGGTCCCATATGACAATGGCAGTTTACGCTTGTATTTGTCAAATAACTGTAAGAATGCAGTTCCATGTCGGAGCACATAGCGTATGTTATTTTTTATATTCTACCACATTCACACAGTGCCATCTAGTCCCAAATTAAGCAATTATATTGCTTGTGTTATGGGTACTAAACAACTGATATACTACTTAATTATTATTTTTTTGTAATTACATTCCTACATTTTATAGATAAATTACACCCAGACACAGAACAATCAATCATCAATCATGCTCATCACACAAAGATTTGTCCTGGGGTGGAATCGAATCCACAACCTCCGGCTTAGCAGTCAGGGTCACTAACCACTAAAGCAACAGCTCAATATATTTCAATTCTACTTCTAGGTCTCCATCTTGTTGCCTCAGGTGCCAAGATAACGTTAAAGGGGACTAGAGGAACACACCACAATACAGTGAAAGAGAATTAAACCTTGAACAAAAACGTCTAAGCAGTTTATCAATAGACTTAATCTTCGATGGAGAGACTTGACGTGCCCATTAGTTGGATGTGTTTTAATGTGTGAAACTGTGAACCTAAAAACACAGACCTACGATACTCGGGAGTAGCAGGGAAACGCTTTACGGACCACGCAACGAATTTAATCAGAAGTATGATAACGGACTGAAATGTGGTGCCTCATCATGACATTAAAATATTTGTATGACACAATAATTATTGGACATTATTAAAACCTATTTGATTATAATTATGTATATTAGTTTATAATGATTAATAACTGTGCATCTCTACCTAATAAATTACATTGCATGTTAATAAGGCGGAATATGGCGTCTCTAATATAAAATGTAACACCAAAAATGTAACCTGTGTTCGCAATAAATGATTTGAATTTGGTTGTTCATGTTAGATGATTTCCATCGGGTTGCAAGTTGCAGGTGTTCAAAGACTACACAGTAACTGTTTACCGTCCTGTAGAACGTAGGCCTGTTTGCTATCTTTGTGTGAAGAGCATGAAGGTTTGTTATGTGTCTGGGTGTAATTTTATAATATGTATGTATTTACAAAAAAAAAATGTAATTATGTAGTATATATATCAGTTGTTTAATACCCTTAACACAAGCAAATATAATTGCTTAATACGAGACTAGATGGCGCTGTGTGAATGTGGTGAAATATTATTGTTATTATATTAAAATATTATACAAGTGAAGCCGCCGATGAACTATTTAGTTAATTATTCAAAGAAAAAAGATGTTAATTAATACTTTGTTATATCTAAGGCTGATGGTAGATAACCTTAGAAAACAAGGTAAGCTGATAATTAAAGGTTAAGGATCACATTTGGCATAACCGAATCAAATTTAATCTTTACCAAATTGTTAAGGTCGTTTGGCTATTGGGGGTTAAATCGTGATTGTTACCTTATAGTTTTATACATAAAGTATGTTTTTGCAGTTAGGGGTTTCGATAAAATACAAATACAAATATCTTTATTTTGCATAGATAAGGTGTTTACAAAAATGTAGATAGTAATAAGGGTACAATAAAGTTAGTTAAGTACTTACTTTAAACCTTATCTTACCTAAAAGGTGTGCAAATTGAATACTTACTTAAAATTACTTAAAACTAGATGTAATTTGATGACAATAGGCTCGCCCCCTATTTCATGGGACCAAACAGGTGGCGAAATGTGGGTGTGAAACACCTCTGCCTACCCCTTCGGGGAAAAAGGCGTGATTCTATATGATTTATTTATTTATTTATTAAGGATTACCAACAAGAGATACACATACTTAACAAAGAAATATCAAAAACATAAAGCGTGCCTGATGCTCTCTCATTTATAGGCAACCACAGCTAACTTAATAGTAACATTTGTTTGTTTTATTATAATAATAAGTCTTATCAGTTAACAGGGAAAAGGTAGGTTATGATGATACGATAGATGTAATTTTTAACTATTTAGTATTTATATAATTATGTCATCCAAGACGTATAGTGTGTACTTAGTTTAAAACATGAAAGAAGGCCAACTGAACACACTTTTGCCTTCATAATATTATTATTAAGGATATACTCGGATTATGGAAATTTAAGATTATTTATTTACATATTAAAATAAGTACCTAATCTATATTTAAACACAGATTTATTCTGACGCCTTATTGCGTCTAGCATTCTTATAAATTTATTATTTATATTTATTTATTAGGTAATATACAATATCAAGATTTGCGACAGTTCAGTTAAAAAAAGAACCAAAAAAACAGTAGGTACAATAAAACAGTAATAAAATCTATTGTTCAAGCGCGGTCCGAGTTAATTTCGGTCCCAGTTGCCCGAAACCTCCAATAGCAAAACCTTTTTATTTATTTATTGGGTAAATATATTATTTTTATCCTGGATGCAGCAGTGGGTTGAAATGATGATAATGATGATGATATTATTTTCCAATCAATCCAATTAAAAATTAAATTATTCACTTACTCAATAAGGCTTAAAACATTCAATTTAGATTATATTGATAAAATTTTCGATCATAATCGACTTAACGTGACGCATATCTTAAAAAAATACAAAAAAAAGAGATAAAATCATACAGAGATACTTAATGTTTTTAGCTTTTTGTTTTTTTTTGTTATTGTAAGTAGTTCCACTTGTTTTAGAACGAATTCAGATCCATCACTTATGTTTTCACAATAAAGAGAACGTTTTTTATGTTTAATGACCTTTAAGTTATAAATAAGTTAATGGTTATAGTAGATTATGTGTCTGTTGTTGAATTCGCTTGCTGTGGTGGAAATTAGGTGAGACCTGTGTTCAGACTTGATGTGATGATGATGATGACCCTATTTCACCGCCATTAATAGAAATTAAAGTGACATATTTTTAACCCCAGACGCAAAAAGAGAGGTGTACCGTGTAGCCTAAATATTTGACGTATCTGCGAGTGTGTCTTTCTGAGGCGTCATAGCTCTTAAACGAATGGACTGATTTAGATGCGTTTTTTTTCTTTGAAAGCTGACATGATCGAAAAGGTTTTTAGAAGTGATTTATTAAAATTGGTGCTACAATTTCAAGGTCATGAGCTCTTGTCGGGGGTCACCAAAATTTTTCAATTTTGTTTTTGTTTTAAATCTTTCTACAAAATTTAAGATAGGTTTTCAACCACATAATAATTATTGTTCTTGTGTGAAACAGTTTCTATTAAGCTATATTAACAAGGAAGTTTATGTGATTCTCTAAATATTAAGCACAGTAGGCTAAAATTGAGAGGAAGAACGCAATGTATCTGCTAAACTTGTCCAAACCTCATCATTAAGCCCGTGCCTAGTCTTGTGGTCTTGGGTTAATTCTAACTCTTCGGTAGACAAGAATATTTGAATAGGTAATAAATTTTACTTAGTTATTTTGCCTGAGTGTTGAATTCATGAGTTGGCCGTGAATTGTTTGTAAATTTCCCCAGCGACACAGACATTGAGTCAACAGACAGTTACAAGAGTCCTACTTACGAGAATTTTACTTATAACTGTAGGTTCCTAATTGCTTTTCAAAACCTTAACTAATGCAATCAACTACAGATGAATGCCTTTGGCAGTCGTGGTTGTGTCGAAATACTATTTTTTGTCTTCGTTCGTAAATTTAAATTACCTAATTCAAGTTTCTTAACTGTTAATGGCAATAGTTTTTTTTTTTCAAGTTTATTACTGGAGGTCAATTTCTTAATTTAATAAAAAATATTGAAAATCTCAAATCCTAGTCTTAATTTTAAATTAATGAAGAACACAACAGTTGATAGTCGATTATGGGAGTATGTATCGGAATCTAATGTTTTTACATTAGATATTATATAAAAAAAAATGAGTACACAAACACAACTCACCGAAAAATTAACAAACGTCTCACCTCCTTTTACTTTTCTATGCAACACACTCACACAAAATTTCAAAAGAAATCCACGAAAATAAATCAACGAACTATACACTGGCAGATAATAAAAAAAATATAATGACAGAATTTAAAAAAAAAAATTAAAGTACAGAATCCCGCGCGATTATATTCGAAAATGGAACGCGTATTGAGGTGGCGCGTCACTAACGGACCGAGACCAAGAACGCACTGCCTGTTCGTCGTGTTTAGATCGCTCTCTCTCGATGTCAATGTAGTGCCATTAACTTAGAGAGAGGACATTTGATTTATAATTTTTTTTTACATAATTTCACAACGTTAATATTTTAAAGTATCAAGCAAGCAGCTATTGCTTAATAATGCATAATGCAGTTGAGTTTTCTGATTAAACAGTTGTTTACCTTGGTGTCGAGATAGACACATGGATAAACACATTAGTTTGATGATAACGCGATTAAGACGAACAGTGATCCAATACTGCACCACAGTATGGGGAGAAGCGGCCAAAACGCATCTCATGAGCCTAGAAAGGGCACAATGAGCAGTGCTCAAACAACTTAATCAAAAAAACCCTACAGATATGCTACGGTAAAATTATACTCATCATTATCATCATTTCAACCCATAATCGTACCACTGCTGGGCACTGGTCTCCTCCAAAGAATGTGGAGGGAATTTAACCTACTTGTTCCTTGTAATATGTTATAAAATATACTAACATTAGATAATAGTCTCCCTATAAAGTTCCTTGTAAATTGTAATATTATATACTAACATTAGATTTAGAAAGAAAGAAAGTTGTATTACACTAAGCATATGGATGTTGTCCGAAATAAATGAATATTATTATTATTATTACTATACCACGCTTGCCAGACGGTTTGGTATAGAAGTACTACTACTTATTCTGTGGTATAGGGTTTATTTCCAATTTTCCTTTAGGCCCTTAGTCACTTTATACGAGACCCAGGGGTTGACATTACGTGTTCATAATCCGTCATAAGTAAATATACTGTTTTGAATTTATACATAATATATTTTGTTCTTATTTGTTATAATAAAATAGTAGACATCCGTCTGGGTTTATATTATGAGAAAGTTGTTAGTTCACCTGAAGTAAACAAAATATGAGCAGTAATAAAAAAATCTAAAACAATATTTGTCCGCGTCTGATAGATCACTAGCTCTGTGTTTAGCGTGATATGATGGTGACGTCACATGAAATAAGACCTTTCTCTGGTTTCCGAACGCACCGAAACAACGATACTTAGGAATCCGTCTAAATGATATTACCTATTATTAATGTATGATTATGAAACACTTTTCTTGTAGGTCTTTTACCTTGTGTGACCTACTTTTATGAAGTTTTATGTCATTTTGCGAATGCATAAGATTAAAACATGTCAGTTGATTGTCCTGTGTTAGCTAACGCATGTGGACATAGTAACAATAATTTTTTGAACTTTCTTTTATATTTTAATTTTAAAATTGGAACGGAATTTGTTGTGACATTTGTCTTGTCTTCATGATGACTTTATGTTGGACAGAAGCGTAACGATATTCTGTCTTCCTAACAATTTATACAATAGATGCCTCGGGCAATATGGGTATATGGCAATATGGGGGATAATATGGGTGATTGCATCAAATATATTTCTAGGGAAGAGGTTGATATATCATTTAGGGTATTGAAGATAAGAAATTATTATAAGATTAATATATATTAAAAAATTATAAAAAGAATATTATTATATTAATATTATGAATATTATTAATTTAAGCAGGCAAGTAATTGTGAATAGGTAAATACCAATTTCCATTGACAATAGGAAGGTAGGTAAGTAAGTATACGTTTTTTTACACTTTTTTCAAGTCATTTATTGAAGTGACAGGTATTTATAATATTTTAAGAATAGCCTTGTCTATTTTGATGGTCATAATTAATAAGTATTATTGTATTTTTTTGACGTTTCAAGTACATCATCACGTCACAAATTATAGTCACACAGCTTACTGTGCAGTAATGATGTCACAAGGAGGGCGTTCATCACTATCAGCCTAGTAACGTCCACTGTTGGACATAAGCCTCACCTAATTTCCACCACAGCGATCGATTTTGTGCCGCCGCTACCAACGGCCACCCGTAACCGTAACCAAGTCGTCGGTCCATCTGGTGGAGGGCCGTCTTACGTTGCGCTTTCCAATACGTGGCCGCCACTTGAGAACTTTTTTCCCCCATCGGCCATCAGTTCGAGCTATGTGACCTGCCCATTGTCACTTTAGCGATGCGATTCGGTGAGCTATATGTTGGCAACTTGAGTTTGCCTGCGGATCTCCTCCTTTCTGATTCAATCACGCAGGGAAACCTCACAGCTCTTTCCATGGCTCGTATGAAAGACTCGGAGTTTTCTAATGAGGCCCATAATTAGCGGCCACTTCTCAGTACCCTAAGTCATCACTGGCAACATTGGGTATTGTGGGCGTTACTGTCCTCAAATATGATATTACATGACGTGACATCACAAGGTTTTTCCAAGAGCCCTACAGTATAGGGTTCTTCATAAAAGGAGTGAATAGGTTACATAAGGGTCGGCAACGCGTTCGTGATGGTATCGGCTTACCATCAGGTGGGCCGTACAATTGTTTGCCACCGACGTCGTGATAAAAAAATAGGACTAAATTAAATTGAACTCTGTTCCATTGCATAGAAATATTTTGTTTGAAATTATACATAAATTACGTCAGCATTATTCTAATCAATTCACTTAGTTCCACAACTTTAAGTAGCGCGATTGAGATCTAAATAAATATACATTTCGTACATATATGATGACTGGCTAACAAGAGTTTACTCTGTTGGAGTACAGCAAAAAATGTCTTAGATTAAAGAAAATATACCACTGTTTTTCTCTGGTTTGGTATTCTAAAACAGGTTCAATTGAAATTAACCCTTTGAACGCCAGAGACGTCTATACACGTAGAATGAAAATGTGCTCACTACGCCAATGACCGGCATGGCCATGGCACGTCAAAAATGTACTGTATTTTAAAAGCTTGGCGCACAAGGCACGGCGCTACCGATTATACCGATAAGGTTAAAAAAGTTAAATTTACTACATATTAAAGTACCTAGCCTATAATATTAATAATAATAATGAGGAGGGAAGGTTAACCCCCTCTACATCCAAGTATAAATCCCACTGCTGGGACTTAACTTGGACTGAACAGAAGTGACAGTGAAAAAAACCTTTATTTACTGTAATTGCTTTATCCGTTGGAGTAAAGTGAAGACGAAATGTTGGTATGATGCCCCTCTGCCTACCCCTTCGGGGGCAAAAGACAGAATGTTGTGTTTTATATTACCAATTAAAAACGGCGACAAATAAATCATATTTTATGTTCACTGCTGCTTCAAACTTTGGCGGATACACAAGTTCAACAGGTTGATGATAAAATTTAAACTGGAATCTTGAATAAATTAATCGTTGTTTGAATAATTGATATTATTCGAATATTTTATTAAAATTGAGGAGGCTTGATTTTTGTTGGCATACAAGCGTCACAAATATCACATAAAACATAGCATTCCGCCTTTTCCCCCAAGGGGTAGGCAGTGGTGCATCACACCTACATTTCGCCACATATGTTAGGCCCGGTCTACACACAACGATATTAAAGTTTCCACAACATGAATGAAAAATCTATACTTAATAATATAAAGCTGAAGAGATTTTTTGTTTGAACGCGCTAATCTCAGGAACTACTGGTTCGATTTGAAAAAATCTTTTAGTGTTGGATAGCCCATTTATCGAGGAAGTTTATAGGCTATATAACATCACGCTACAGCCAATAAGAGCTGAGCAGTGGCCAAACAAAAGCGACGGGAGCGAAGCCCCGTGCGACTTAGTTACAGATATGACTGTGACCATAGCAATTGGGCCCAATTTGGGCATAATATTTAAGGCCTTCATCAGCAACCCATTAAGTCCCACTGTTGGGCTCGGGTCTCCTCTCCTCTAACTAGAGAGCTGAGAGTGTTTAGGCAATAATCCACTCACGCTGGCCAAGTGCGGGTTGGTGGATCAGACATACTCATAGAATTTCTTCTAAGGTATGTGGGTTTCCTCACGATGTTTTCCTTCACCGTCAGCAGATGGTAAGTCACTTGACTAGTACATAATTATAAATTCCACAAAGTGGAATCCTCTTTGGTACTGCCAGCCTTAAGGCCTTATGACATTCTAATTTATTTTTATATTTAATGAAATCTTATCTTGTATAATTAGTTATGTGTCTAATTTTAATTTTTAACTGCATGTAAGTAATTGTGAATAAATAATTGTATATTTATTGAAAGGTACATGTTTTACATTTTTTTTTGGATGCCGATGGCACAAAATCGCTCGCTATGGCGGAAATTAGGTGAGGTCTATGTTCAACAGTGGACTTCATTGGGCTGAATTGTATACGTGAGATGGCAGGTTTTGGAAGATTCTATGAAACATAATATATAAATCACATGTAATAAGATCATATAAGACATATAGTATATATAAATTTGTACTCAAACCAATACAAATAAAGGAAATTGAAATAGCTACATTTTCATTGGCTAAAAGAGTGTACAATGTGTGTGCCTAAACCTTAGAAATGACTCCTGGAACGATCAAGGGAGTTATGGTAAACCTTTACCCCCGTCAAAGAAAAAGGTTCCCGTGTCTACCTGAAGGGCATGCTTTAGAAGATATATGGGCTGGAAACTTCGTCTAGAGACTCCCTGAGCGAAGCCAGGTACCAGCTAGTAGAATTTTGACCCTTTTCTTGTCAATCAGGTTTGTTGTACACGTGTATCATTAGAGTTAATAGCCTCATTATAATTTGTTCGCGAAGTTTGTTAATAATACGAGGATTATCGACTGGCCTGTTGGTCTAGTGCAGTGGTTCTCAAACTTTTTTGGTGACGGAACCCTTTTGTGAAGCAAAATACTTGATGGAGCCCTACAATAAAACAATAGTTTTTAAAAGTGTATTCTGTACAATGTAACAGTTACTAATTATTACTTACTATAAATCGAATATTCTCGAAAATACTCGAGAACCTTTGATAAACTAAAATAAAAAATAAAAAGAGAAATATAAAAATTACGTTGTAAACAATCTCGACTTTATTTTTTGAAGTTAGAGTCGATTCGAGATCGAGATTCAAAGGGGCTGCGCGCTCACAAGTATACAAATATACATGTTGATACCAAACTTATGAGATATTGTAACAGCTATTGTAACACATGTTTATACAAATAAATAAATAAATGTAACTACGCGCGGCCGCGGAGTCATAACGTTCGACCAGAGAGAGGTATTTTGATTTTTTTTCTAAATTCTTGAGGAACCCCTACAGAGGTATCGCGGAACCCTAGGGTTCCGCGGAACACACTTAGAGTATAGCTGGTCTAGTGGTTAGTGACCCTGACTGCTAAGCCAGAGGTCGTGGGTTCGATCCCCACCCAGGACAAATCTTTGTGTGATATGCATAAAGGTTTGTGCTGTGTCTGGGTGTAATTTATCTATAATATGTATGTATTTACAAAAAAAAAAAATGTATTTAAGTAGTATATCAGTTGTTTAGTACCCATAACACAAGCAAATATAATCGCTTAATTTGGAACTAGATGGCGCTGTGTGAATGTGGTAGAATATTATTATTATATTATTATTAACGCCGCGAGGGTTTCGTACAAAAAGCTTATATAGTTAATAATTTTTCTATCAAAGCTTTTTGAGGAAGATTGGGTGAAACAAGGTAAGGTAGTCATGCGGGCGCAGCCAAGAACGGCTAAGGGCTCCAATCTCGAAACAAGTACCTATCAATACATCACATTTATGTCGTGTGGAAAACGATTAATTGAACACCAGACACCATATGTTTCACATTCTGAACTATATAATTCAGAATAATATTATGTTCAAAAACACACCACGCGCCTCGCATTATTACCTCATACTGAATCGAACCTAAACCAGTTTTGAGATGAACTTAACCTTAATCAATCGATCAGTATAAAGTTTATGTATAGTTCTTGTCGTGAAGAAAAGCTTGTTTGGTAAAAATATTGAAATTAGATTTATATAATGTATTTACGTACCTACCTACCTACCTAATTTGATGTACGTGTACCTAAATATCGAAATTTATGTTTATGTTATATAAAATAAATTATATAGGTACCTATTTTGTAATTATTCAACCAACCCACATTATTTTAGACGAAATTCTAAGAGTATGTCTGATTCCCACCCGCAATGGACCACCGTCTGAATTTTGGGATAACCCTCAGTTCTCTAGATCTATACTTAGGGGAGAGGAGAACCGTGGCCAGCGGCAGTAGGACTTCTTTTTAAAAAATCTTTTACTGTACCTAGTCCTTTGGGAAAACCTCCTTGAGAGTTCTCGGGAAATTAAATAAATGTCAAAATGTATGTGACACATCGTCAATTAGTAAAATAAGTGTGTACTGCCACCTACCGTGTTCTACGGTACTAAACTACTAAATTGAAGTACTACGTACTACGTGTACTAAATTGAAGCTTTAGTTGAGTTGTAAGTTCCAAATATTTTCCATAGATGGCGTGATGAATTATGCTTTTAACGCACTCAAGGAAAAATGTCTTGAACTATTTATAGTGCTCATTTGTTGAAGTTGCTGGAAGAAGACAATTATAATTTAATGTTAGTAGTTCACAACACTTCTACTAGATGGCGTTAAATACAGATAAAGATTCTTTATTTGCCAAAGATATGGTAGTACAAAGTTGTTAAAAAATAATTAATTGTTTGTGGTGCGTACATATCTACCCGTTAAGGGCATGCAAATATAAATAATGTTTTTGCAATAGTACACATTAAAACTATTTAATTTATTACATCAAATTATTAGTAACAGAAAACAAACTTACAAAATAAAGGACTCTATACAATTCTAAATACTTATTTTCTATACCTAATAGTTACAAATACAAATCAATAATCATATACAAATTTTAGTTATTATTGGAACTGTGTTTGCTATTGTGTATTAAATTAATTCTCCAAATAGATGTTGTTTTATGTTTTGAGTTTTATTTTTTTATGTATACCTACTAATATTAAAAAGCTCAAGTTTGTTGATTATTTGGTTAAACGCTATGATCTCAAGAACTACTGCGATTTGATAACTTCTTTTAGTGTTGGATAGCCTATTTATCGAGGAAGGCTATATAATAGGCTATATATAACATCAACCAAAAGAAGCCCCGCGTGACTTCTAGTGTACCTACTGATAATGGTACAAAATTGAGCTGCCGTACCTTAATGGACAGATAGCTTCAAATATTTCTAACCCTTCGGAGAATCTAAGAAATATAGATTCCGGGCTAATAGAAGTTCAATAGCGTTTTTACCAACCAGTAACCGAACCTTGGACTTCGCAGTAGTGGTAAACTCCCGCTGCGCCACGCTACGAGTATTATCAATTTTAATAACTCGTTTTGCAGTTATAACAGTTGCATTTTTAATAAGTTATAATCGTTGTTGCCAAGGTCTACTGCTTACCCGTTTGTCCATTTCTCAATCACTTTCGACACTAATGATAACTGGTACTTTCTGATCCGACGTAAAAATGCGATTATGCGGAAACAATCAATAATTTAATAACAATAATATTGCAGCAGTAGATAATGAAAAATAAAATATTTTAATAATGTGACTTATTTTATTAGCGATGGTGGCCGAATGGATAAGTGTCCGGGGATCCCCCCGTACGTACGGTCACTTATCCATTCCAATATGTAGCCGCCACTCGAGATCTTTTTTGCTCCATCGGCCATCAATTCTGTGAGCTAGTAGTACCCTGTCCACTCAGGGGCGGACCGTGACTTTGTGGGGCCCTTGGCTGATACTTCTCGGGGGCCCCTAGGGAACCTGTATTATCAATTAACTGCCATAAAAAAAACCGGCCCAGTGTAAAGTATACATTTAATTACAAAAAGTGAAATATATAATTAAATAAATATTTTAGAAATTTAACCATAGGTATTTGGATATGGACGTTGGCAATGCTAGGGGTACAGCTAAGCCGGTGCCTACCTAGAGAGGATAGCTCTCTTTAAACCTCGTTTGAAGAAGGACATGTCATAGCGCTCAGGAAACACCGCTGCAGGAAGTTCACCCCAGAGCTGGCACGTATGTGGGAGGAATTACCGCTGAAACCTTATGGTGTAGGACGATATTGGCTCCAGATAGTGCGGGTGAAGTTTACAGCGGCGCGGCGTCGAGTGGTGCGATGGTAAAAAGGCGAAGAGGGCACCAAATCATGAAGTTCTTTGGAGCACTCCCCGTGGAACAGGCTTTTTAATTCACAATGGCTTCTATTGGGTATGGGGGCCCTTTATATCCGGGGGCCCCGGGCTGCAGCCCCTATAGCTCCTATATAGATCCGTCCCTGTGTTCACTGCCACTTCATATCGGCCAATTAAGGAAAAGTAAGATGTTATATGAGTCATAATGACGGAAATATATAAATTGCTTATGTACATAAATATTGGATGTGTAATTATTAAACATGTTGTCATATAATTTTATTCGTAAGCACGTATAGCGTAATTGAATTTATTAATATTAGTTTTCAAGTTACTTTATTGTTATAAATAAATAATATTGACCGCTTCTGTTTTGCGAACTTCGATATTTGCAACAAAAACACGACACAAATTTGTGTTATTCAAAAATATTTGTTTTGAGTCTGTCTGTTAATTGTATGTTTGTAAAGTCCTTTTTGTACTTAAACTTAGTAAAGTTAATTGTTTGGGGGGGTTACTTGGCGGATATCCATTTTTATACTAATGGTAGAATTTGCACGTGGTTACGCCCCCGTCGTTCTTTATTTGGCCACTGCTCAGCTCCTATTAATCGTAGCGTGATGTTATATAGCTTATATCTTTCCTCGATAAATGGGCTATCTAACACTAAAAGAATTTTTCAAATCGGACCAGTAGTTATTGAGATGCTAGCATTCAATCAAAGAAACAATTTCTATAGCTTTAAAATAATAATAATAATAATAAAGTATATAGATATAGATAGATAATATAATATAGATATACAGATAGCTGCTTGTATATATATTAAGTATAGTAGAGGAGACCCGAGCCCAACAGTGGGACATTAATGAAAAGTAAAATCGCTCGCTGTGGCGGAAATTAGGTGAGGCCTATGTTCAACAGTGGACGTCGTTGGGCTGATATGATGATGACGATGATGATAATAAGTATACCTAGTGTTTATTTTTATTTTAGGTTTTCCTCTAACTAATAGTAAATTACGTATTTAATAAAATGTAATTTACAACAAAAAATATTTCGTCAAAAATCTTTATTTCAAACTGTAGTTCCATGGTTTTTCAGTATTGTACCTACAGTGTCATTATATCTTGATATTTGATTGACAATTTATTTTTAAATACATAATGTGGGAATGAATGCATAATTAATTATACATATATATTTTTGTCTAATAGGTATATTTTGTGCCTACCGCTTATGTCACAAAGAACGTGATTGAAATGCTTATACGAAGTTTACCTATACGTGTGTGTATCTCACACACACACACACTCGTTTAAACTTCTACTTGCCTGTCCTATGGAACAAAAAAAAAGAATCTATAAAAATAACACAACTGCCTCGGTGATGCAGCGGGAAGTGTATACGACTGCTGTGCAAGAGGTCCCGGATTCGATTCCCGGGTCGGGTTAAATTGGTATTAGGTTTTTCTATCATGAAATTCCAGTATTAAGATTTTCCGGGAGTTTGGTAAACAAATGTTCCCGGTTGATGACAATAGGCTCGCCCCCTATTTCATGGGACCAAACATAGCTGGCGCAATGTGGGTGTGAAACACCTCTGCCTATCCCTTCGGGGAAAAAAACATGACGCTATGTTTTATGTATATATTTTAAAAATAAATATAATATATTAAAATTTAGACAAAAAACGTCTCTAAAATCAACACTTTAGTTTCCTTTTTCCGTAGCCTAATCACACAGATAAGCCGTTGTTCCTTCGCTGTTGTACTTCGCTGTTCGTAGAACCATATTTCTACAAAGTGTCACTATGTCTGTAATTATCAACTCATGGTAATATTATGTTATTAATCAGTAAGCAGTTATTTTTAATGGCTATTAGCGTGTTATTCTTGACTTATTTCTAATGACAGAGTTACTGCCATACTCAGAGACGATACTTAACTTTAAACTTTATTTAGTAAAAACGTGTAAAACTTATGTCGATACGCCTAAAGACGATTATTCAATGAACAAAAAATACTGGTAATTGACGTCTGAGTGCGGCGGTAAAACTTTTTCAATATATTATTTTTCAATTTATTATTATTAATTACTTATTTGACATTATGATGATTTGACATTGTGAGGTTAATAATTATTATTTTAGTTAGGCAGGTGAAAATGTTTGCACACCAAATATTGGTAGAATGTAACTGGACTATAGATAAACCTATTATCCACCACCTCAACCCATTAAAATCCCACTGCTGGGCACGGGTCTCCTCCAAAGAATGTTGAGGGAATTTAGCCTACTATACCACGCTGGCCAGACGGATTGGTATAGGGTTTGTTTCGAATTATCCTTTTCTTGCAGTGCTCTTGTCTGCATAAGTTTTCTCCCTTAGTCGCCTTTTACGACACCCACGGGTTGAGATGGGGTAATGACTTTATGTATTCTTAATCTGTCACTACACGGATGAAACCTATTATATAAACGTATTATATTTAAGTAAAATTTCTTAAACTTTAAGTTATAGTTTAGTTAAGATAGTATAAACAAATAATGTAATTTTCACTGCTACGTTATAGCAAATGCTATGTACACCGAAGTTGTCATACATATCAGATGCAATATTATGTACTTATTATTATTTGTAAATGTTATAATATGTATGATGTGGTTGTGCTAATTAATATAAATAAATAGATTCAATATAAAGAATTTTCTTCACTATAAAAAAATACACACATAATACATATAAAATCATACTTTGTATACATACATTCTAGCAAATAAATGATTTTGACTTTGACTTTGACATAATTCAAGCTGTTATTATATCAATATGACTTATTAAATTGTTGCCCTAGTATTCTTTAACGGCCGATTTCAATAATCTATCTATCTTTGGATTTGGCTACTAAAGTTAGAATTTTGACACATTTTATATGGAGCTTATGTCAAAATTCTAAGCCTCCTTTTTAGTAGCCAAATCCATAGATAGATAGATTATTGAAATCGGCCATAGTTTACGACTGCGTAGACCCGATATACAAAGATTTTAATATCATTGTCAAACGATTGAAAACGACATCCACCATTAGAATTAAAGTGCAGCCTATTGTAAAAAAAATATATAAATAATACCTAAATATATAATAATATAAATTATGCCCATAAGTTCAATTTGTATTTCATTTATTTATTGTTTATTTGGATTAGTAGTTGACATTAATACTAACGTCTAAAAATATAATATGTAGTCATCTTAGGCAATTAAATCTAATGCGCAACATTTTAAGTGTCATAACATGCGTAATAGAGTAACATACTGGGTATACCAACAATCTTAAAATATATTAAATTCTAGTATGTATTTCTGGACGTGACCCGAGCCCAGCTGTGGGACGTTTATTTGTTGAAATGATGATGATGATTTAAAATAGGTACTTATTTTCCGGAGAAAAGAAAAAGACGCTGTTCTTGCCGAAGACTTTTTTTTGTACCCAATTTCACACAATAAATGGTTTGATTCGAAACAAAAGGTGTAATTAAATGTCAAAGTATATAAAAAGCAAAATTATAAAAACAGACAATAGCTCAAAAAGTATACACTTTATAAAAAGGTTGTGCAGTCTTGCGCAACTTATCTATGACTTACTTATGAATACTTGGAAGATTTTTTTTTTTTGCTCAAGATGTCAGATAAGTTAGTTAGAAGATAGTACAGTGGTAACATAATGATTAATCTAAAAAATAACAAGGAATTTTATTTTTGAAGTCGTATAAAAAGTATCAACAGTTTATTGACTCCTATGGTAAAAAACGTCAAAGATGCCTTTTTATATCTTTTTCCAATTCAAGTCTGCATTCGGAATGGCAATCAACAAATATCGAATTTTAGTTTCAACTCTACGTGTTGTTTTATTTTGAATAAATATTTGGAATATTTTCATACAGTAAAACTTTTACGAATAAATACTAAATTGAATTGAAATTATATAGTAAAGAGCGTTTATGCCTTATGAATGGAAACGTTGCAATATCGGTTCATTATTTCGTGGTTTTAAATTTTTATTATTTTATTGGAGCAATGGTGGCCGAATGGATAAGTGACCGGTGTGCTGTACAGCCCGAGTTCGATTCCGTGCGGCGTCAGTACCAATGTGGATTTCATTTTTCATGTACTAATCAAGTGACTTACCATCTGCTAACGGTGAAGGAAAGCATAGTGAGAAAATCCATATACCTTAGAAACAATTCTAAGGGCATATCTGATCCATCAACTCGCATTAGGCCAGCCTGTGGATTATGGCCTAAAACCTTCTCAGCTCTCTATATAGAATAGAGGAGACTGTGCTCAGCAGGGGTGCCCAACATTAATGGGTTGCTAAGATATAATTGGAGCTATGTTTTCAAAAATCTCTGTGCATGGGTGGTACAAAAGAAGCATCGATTTAGGACAGAACTAAGTGCACGTACATACATTGTCTCCCCTCCATCTCCCTCATGCTCATCCTTGTCCATCAAATGGATCTTTCGTCCATTCATACCACGAGCTGTTAGCCCACGGCATGAATTGGGAAGGATATATATGAAGTCGTGTACTATTTTCGATGGTTCACTCGTGAGAAACGACGGTTTCAAAGAGGATCCTTCCTGTGGATCACATAAAAACATCATTCCCAGGTGGAACTAAGCATCTATAAATTAAGATTTCGTATCATCCATATATTTACTTCTTCCAAGAAGTTATTTTCTAAGGTTGTTCTAATGTATTTCGCACATACCTGTACAAGAACATATAACATTAGCTTTATGTACATTTTAAGAGCAAAAAACAACATTTCCGCCAAAAAAAATAATCAAGGTTTAATTGCGGAAAAACCACTTTTATGGCAAACTCTGTTCCCAGATCAAAAATTCTACGTTAATCAAGTTTTTAATAAGAAATGGTCCAAAGTGCGTAAGATAAAAGCTATGTTTCAACATAAAAGATCACTTAATAAGAATAAAGCCATAAATATGGATAAACCGCGAAATATTAATAGATAGGACCTGATTATTACTAACAGCGTTTGGACATATACAAGCAAATTTAACCTTAATTTTCTCGACATAAAGTATATTTTGAAATGCAAACGCTCGAAGGTAAACAGCCGGGTAAGCCTGCGCAGGAGTCGCGGATTTTGATTTCAAGTTCAGTGTTATTCGACCGTCCGTAGCGAACGGACGTGTGCTTCATGAAATAATAAAATTTAATTATTAAATACGAAGTGTATGTGTTGTGGAGTGAAGTTTTTATTTTAATTTGTTAGTGTTTTTATACAGCCTGGGAATATAAAAGTAAGTTTTGTTAGTTTTATATGTGAGAATTTTTGTTTCAAGTTTAATTCAATTATCTTTGTATTGGACCTTCCATCGAGTGGCCATCAAATACTGCATAATTTTAGATTGAAACACGCAACTCTAATTTCTTGTAGTTCTAGATTATAATCTGCAATCAACAGGTTATTATGTCTTATATATAAATTAATATTTTTTGCACTGGTTGCGTATTTTTTGCAATATTTGTTAATTTTGAGTTCGGGGTTAGTATAAAAAGGTCAGACTTAGGTAATTTGGTCATCAAAGAATTTTGAAATACTTGAGTAAGAATCCGAATTTGGTGTCTTTGGATTGAGCTCGTATAATCGAAACTGCTTGTTCAATTTGATCATATTCCGTAACTTTTTTATAGCTCCAGTGTAGTTGTTAGGTTATTTAGATTTTTTACTTTTTCATTCTATACTCGGGAACCTGTATTGAGCAATGCATGTTGTTTTTTTTATTTAAGAAAACAATTTCCCTTGATGGGATAAGGTCAGAGGGCTTACTCTGAATTTCGACATTCAAATGTTCGGTTTTGATGTCGCTGTCAAATGTACGGAAATTTAGATCGGCCCCCTGATTCTGAGCTGTCGGAATATTTTCGGCCAGAACTGTCAGTTTATTTAAAGTTAAAAAACAGAATGTTAAAATAATAGATGGATGTAGAAAAAATTCTTATATTAATCAGTTTTTAATTTTCTATACGGTAAACTAATTTCTGACACTTAATAACTTAAGCTGTAAAAATACGTCGTTCTAAGATTCGAAAAAGTTTACGATCCGGGATCAATCCGATGAGTCAGAATCAAGGCCATGGTCGCTGTCACTTTTAAACATTTGACAGCGACATCAAAACCGAACATTCGAAAGTCGAAAATCAGAGTAAGCCCCCTGTATCGCTTATGTATTTACAAACATGAAAAAAAATGGAACACAAAATATTAGATGTGCGAATCGAACCCCTCGTGCTTAGAAGACAACAACAAACATACCACTGGTGCTACCACTAAGCCAAAGATGCAATCAAATGATGTCTTTAAGTTTTGTGTTTGAATAACAATGATAATGCCATTGACATAAGAACAGATGTCTTTAAAGCATCACGACTTCTTCTCAGAAGGGGTAGGCAGAGGTGCATCATACTGACATTTCGTTAGCTAATTAGGTCCCGAGTAACAGAGGGTGAGCCTCTTGCTACCACGCGGGCAGACGCGGGCGCATTTTTTTAACTATAAAAATTCTATCACATTTTGGCCGACCCGGGAATCGAACCTGGAACCTCATGCACAGCTTTACAATTCGCGTTGTGCTACCGAGGGACTTCCTCTCCTCTCGACTTTATTTCACAACGCTCAAACTACCATAATTATACCGTAATTTGAAATAAAATCTATTCTAAATATTCAGTCAGAATTTAATGCATAATACGTTATCATGTAGTCATGTAGTCTTTAATTGAAAAAGGTATCATTTATACAAATGAGTGACTTAATGTCAGTACCTTAATGATAATTGTCTTACAGCAATTATGACGCAAGAATATTGTTTATTATACAAATTGGTTATCTCTTCCTTTTCCTCGTATGAATGAATGAGTAGGAAAGAAAGTCTTCCGTGTTTACAAAGGTTTTTAAAAAGGGCATCGTCAAATTTCTCGATTCGGGAAGTATTGAAGTGCAGTTAATTTTAGTAGTATTTTTGCATCCGAGCAGTCCTTGCCTTGCCTTGCCTTAGATACTTTCCCTTGCCCAGATGTTATGTAAATGGACTCTCCACCTGAGAGGGTACACCAACTATAAATATAAATATTTCCTGAGTAGCTTTTGCCCGAAGTTTCGCTCCCGTGGATTTTTGTTTGGCCACTACTGAGCTCCTATAGGCCGTAGTGTGATGTTATATAGCCTATAGCCTTCCTCGATAAAAAGGCTATCCATCTATCCATCGAAACCGAGTCATCATGCACAGAAGTACTTTCTTCTTCTCTCTGCGCCACCGAGGCATTATAGCATTAATTAAACTCAAATAATTATGAACTGAGCAAGGCGATAATTTCGTTGGATTAAGAATTAACCAGTCAGTGTCGTAAAAGGCGACTAAGGGTAAGGGTAGTAACCTTAAGCAGACAAAGCACTGCAAGAAAAGGAAAATTCGAAACAAACACCGTCTGGCCAGCGTGGTATAGTAAGATGGCGATTAAAAAGAGTGGACTGAGTTTCTTGCCAAATTCTTTTCAGAGCTCAACCTTGTCAGTGAACTGGCCGTAGGCAAATTTACTGATACCTTTTTTTTGGCTTTGTATGACGTTCAAAAATATCATGTATGTGATCCAAATGAATAAAAAGATTTGACTTTGACTTAAGTTAAATTTCCTCCACATTCTTTGGTGGAGAGCAGTGCCCAGTAGGACGTTTATGAGTTGAAATGAAGGCGATCATTATCCAAGTTGTTTATTCTGTATTTTAATATACGTAGTATGTTAGGCACATAACATTAAAACCTGTTTCCAGCCGGTTATTGACTGATGTCTCGACATTAGCATGAAGTTTCAATGTCTTGTCAGTTAACAACCAAATAACGATATAATATTTATATACCCATGCGTGTGTTTGAGAATATGTTTTTTCCCGAGATGGTGGGTTTATTTCTCTTGATATCAGATGCCTGACAATCAAATAAAATACCTTTTTAAGAAAATATGATGTTTAAAATAAGAATTTACGATGCTATAGAGTCGGTCTGAAAAATAAGTTTAAACTGTTTAAAGGTAAAAATACGTAATAATAAAAAATATACAGTTCGTGTAATAAATCTAATATTGATCAGAAATTTTTAAACAGTAAAACTATATTGTAACATTAAATGACTGTTAAAATACGTCGTTCTAAGATTCCAAAAAGTTAACGTACGCAATCCGACGAGTCGGCAACATGCTCCAATAAACTGCAAACAAAAGACTGATTTCTAAAAAACAAAATAAAATCAAATTATTTGTTTTTTTAAATCTAATCAATACTCCAGTTTTACCAGCCAATATTTACTTTGGTTCTAAAGAGTTTGCACCCCATTCTCACTACTTATTGAACGCCCCTTTCCCCTTGTACCTAAAACAATAATTTTGCGCGCCAGCATAGCGATGGCGGCTGACAGGACACTTGATTCTCCTGTCAGCTGGCAAAGCAGTTTGGGTTCCTCTATATGGATGTTATGTCTACCTACATGATATTGTTTTGTTATTTAATTAGATACTGTATGTATTGAAGAAACAATCCCATCATTATACCCACCCCTGCAACTTCATTAACAACGATGACCAATGAGCAGTTTTGGCACTCGAAAGTCCCAGGGAATCCTTAACCTACTATCTTACAACAGGCATTATTGAAAACTGAATTAATATTACAACACACATTGCACACAAACTGCATGCTATGCACAACGCTTCCTCGCAAAGGTAATTGTTTGAATGACTCACAAATTGCCAAAGAGATGAGTTGCGAAATTGGAAGGGATTGTTCTTGGTCTTTGTACAAACTATCACGAAAATACGTGTGTTTTAAATATGTCAATATGTATGTATAAGTTTGCATTGCAATGCATTGTATTGCAAAAATGGCCGACTGTTTTTCGAACCTAAATGTGATGCTGGTAAAATTAAGGATTTTGATCTTGTGGGTACCGGACCCAGAAATGGGGTTTAATAGATTTTAGATGAGTGTATAATAACACATCGATACAAAACTATGGTTTTTAATACCAAAATTAATTATATAAAATATTGTTTCATTTATTGTGATTTGGGTAAACATTCAACTAAAATTATTCTAAAATCTATACTTATCTATACTTAAATTATAAAGCGGAAGAGTTTGTTTGTTTGAACGCTAGGATCTCAGGAACTACTGGTCCAATTAAAACAAAAAAAAATAAAAAAAATATTTTAAACTAGAAGTCACGTGGCGCTTCACTCCCGTCGTTCTTTATTTGGCCACTACTCAGCTCTTTATAGCCTTAGCGTAATGTTATATAGCTTATTTCCTTTCTCGATAAATGGGCTATCCAACACTAAAAGAATTTTTCAAATTGGACCAGTAGTTTCTGAGATGTTAGCGTTCAACCAAACAAACTCTTCAGCTTTATAATATTAAATAGATTGCATTAAGAATGATGGTTATGAGGAAATACACTGAGTATAAATATCTAAGTATTACTTAATTGGAATATAATTTAGAATTAAGTCTGTACCAGGATGTAGCGGAGAGTCGTTTTTGTGTTATTTTGAGATATAATAGCATCAAATTAAGTTTGAATAACAGTCGGTTTTATACGGTACAACTATGTCGTTCGGGGCTTCGCTCCCGTCGTTTTTATTTGGCCACTGCTCAGCTCCTATTGACCGTAGCGTGGTGTTATATAGCCTATGTTACTCAGTGATAATATAGCTTTCTAACGGCAAAATATTTTTGAAAATCGGTGCAGTAGTTTTTAACTTATATACAAATATAAAAAAATTCTGAGTAACCTTATGCAGACAAGAGCACTACGAGAAAAGGAAAATTCGAAAAAAATTACCAAAATTTATACCAACCCGTCTCGTCAGCGCGCGTGGTATAGTAGGCTAAATTCCCTCCACATTATTTGGAGGAGACCTGTATATCGTTAAAACAAATCTATTTGTAACTTAAAGTATTTCTAGAAATCTATTCAAGTGATTTTAATAGTTGAATGCATTAACCTTAATGTTATCTAATAGGCGTAATTAATACATTATTGCCTGTTAGAATTTCCCACTACTGAGTTCGTATAGTGGCCCAATGGATAAGTGACCGGTATGCAAAGTTCGAGTTCGATTTCGACCGACAGCGGCAGTACTAATATGTGGATTTCACTTTGTGGATTATATTCGTGGTAGTCAAGTGACTTGAGGAAACATACCCTAGAAGAAATTTTTAGTGTATGTTTGAGCGACCAACCCGCACTAGGCCAGCGTGTGTGGATTATGACCTAAACAGCTCTCTAGATAGAGGAGAAGAGACCCGAGCCCAGCAGTGGGATATTAATTTGTTGCTGATGAGTTCTTATAGATTTTTTTGTTTCTGGGGAAGCCCCCAAGCTCAAATGTAAAGAAATTTAGTTATGGTCGCAATCACTTTCAAATATTTGACAGCGACATCAAAACCGACTAATCGAATGTCGAAATTCAGAGTAAGCCCCCTTATGAACATTCTCATTTTCTTGTGAAAACTGTTTATCATCAGAACTCATTGAGGAAAGTTTTTCGCCAAGGCCTATGCCTTTTTATAAAACGTATTTCTTCGTTAGTTTTTCCTATTTCTTTAACAAATAAATATAAGCTTCACCCGCGCTCTCGTCACCCACTAATTATAATTATCTGAATAGAAACGAACCTTTATTTACTAGCCTACATTCTAAACTTTATCAAAAATTCATACAGTAGTTCTTGCTACAAAGTATGACAAATTGGTGTGCACAAAATATAGATTTTTTCACGACGCATCACATTGTGTTGCCGACCCTTTAAAACCCAATTACTCCTTTTATGAAGGACCCCCTCTTGTATTTCCTTGGGAGAGCTTAATTAGTTGGTTTATTATATCAAATTGACTGTCACCGTGGCGCAGTGGTTAAGGTGGTCGCCTCGCCACTACATCGCCGTGCTGGGTGACGTGGGTTCGATTCCGACACGAGACAAATATTTGTGTGATTCATAGATATTTATTTCTAGTCTGGGTGTACTTTGTGTCCGTTAGTTCCATGTTTGTAAAGCTCCCCGCGACACAGGGCTTGTTCCTTAGTGTGGGCGTTGTCTTTTTAAAAAAAAATTTTAACTAGCAACAAAATATTATTGGCAATATAACCACTGAGTATTAACAATCACAATATATTGCGTTGTTAAGCAAAAAATTTAAATGATGATTGTTTTATAATCTTACGATATATGCCAGACGCCATCTTGACTTTGTCTGACATTAGTGTTTAATGTTTTTGTGATGGGTCGTTTGAAGTCATCTACTTTTGCAAAGATTATACGATAGAGCAATTATTTTTAACCAGTACACGAGTTTTGTAAGATAATTAAGTACATAAATATTATGCTTGCAATTGTTACGTTAAATAATCATCATTATATTATAATTTCTGTACCGGAGAAGCTGGTAATCTTCTCATCGAAGAATATATTTATTTATAGAACTTGAGACGCTGATAATAATAGTAATAAGATTGATTTGAGGCGACATGCATACCTGCTTGCAATTACCCTGAAGCCCAATGTGGTGCAGGCGTTAAAATAAAACAATGTCAAAATAAAGGTTTTAGCCTTATTTGAAAACACTATAACTTTGTACCTACTTAAAAATTTTCAACAAAATCTGAACATAATTAATTTCTTTTTAAATACATACCTACTATTAGTGCAAACATGTCTATTATATACCTATGTAAATATACAAAAATCGCTATTTTATTTAATAGTACATGTGATTAACCGAAAAATGAATGAATGAATGACCGAGGGCCGGGATATATGGAGAAGGGCAGTTTAATATATATTATTACTAGCTTCCGCCCGCTGCTTCGCCCGTGTGGTATACCTATAAATCTTCCTCTTGAATCAGTCTATCTATTAAAAAAAACCGCATCAAAATCCATTGCGTAGTTTTAAAGATTTAGGCATACATAGGGACGGACAGACAGCGACAGCGACTTTATTTTATATGTCGTGATTATCGTGATAACATGGCCGACGGAGGGCGTCACGATTTTCAGCATTGAGATTTATCCTCTCGGATTTTCTTGACAAATTATCCAAGATATTAATTCCAAAAAATCTACAACATTTCCAAAGACATCTATTTAAAAAGAGGTATACTATATTTACCAAAATAATTAGCAAGTATATAATGTATAATACTGTTTGTTAAACCTTCAAATAGTTGGTATATTTACAATTGCGGAATGTTGGTACTGTGTGACGTCACTGTTTCCCCATATCCGTTCAGCCATGGTCATCAGTTACTTGTGTTTTACTGTATCTTATGTATATCTTTATGCTCTGGTTAAATCATCCAGTGATGGTGATCGCCTTCGGAAGACTTGTCTATGGCAAGGTCTTAGGGTGATTTAATAAGTCAGGCTGATAAGTTACTTTAAATTGTAATTAAATTTATACTAAACTGACTTGACTAGGACTTCGTTCGGGTGTGATTTCATTTTTTTTTATTTTTCACAGAACTCTGATATTTTTTCACGACAGCGAAACAACCTGCTCTATTTTGAGCGCCGCCGTTTTTTTATCGTTGAGTGTGCGTTTTGAGTTTTTTTGGAAGTCAATTGTTCTAAAGGATTAACAACCAGCATGTGAGGCTCCTGAACCTGGTGTTACAGGCGTTCATAGGCCATAGCCTACTTCTGACCTACCTGACGGTAAGCTATTAATATACTAATAGCTTACCGTCAGGTAGGTCAGAAGTTTGTTTGCCGCTATTGGCATAAAAATATCTTCAAAATATTTATGTTATCTACAAATATCTACAAAACTTGTTTTCTTATTATAGAATAGGTATCGGATGGTATGTTAAAAATATAGATAAATATATTAACAATACAAATGGTAATGTGGGCTAGGCGTCAAAGTATTCATCGGCATCACTGTCACAAGGGAAAGTGCCCAGAAGGCTAGCAGCATTATAAAATAATAATATATTAATGTATTCAGATACCTATTTATTAATATATTTATAACATTAAAAATAATTGTAAAATAAACGTATTTTTGATGAAAAAAAAAAATTTTTTTAATAACAAAAATTATGCCATTATTTTTCACTTGATTTTGTTTTTTATTTTTTTCTTGAGTGTAGACCGCTAATCGCTATGTGTAGAGGTAAAGGTGGACTGACAATCTGAAGACGGTCGCCGGGTCTGACTGGATGCGGAAGGCGAAGGACCGAGTGTAATGGCGCATGTTAGGAGAAACCTTTGTACAGCAGTGGATTGCAATATGCTGAAAGGATGATGATAATTATAATGTTTTTGTACACTAGAAAACTTTAAAAAAAATTGTGCCCCAGTGGCATTAATTAGCGTATAAATTACAAACTAAATCAGACTCCAAATAAGTATCTATTCTGTGAGTCACGTGAATATCACATGAACTAAGAGTTTAAATTTTTTTTATATAAGGAAATCTTATTTAATTAAAAAATATTATAATGTGGTCACATTAATATATTTTAATCTAACATCCAAGTACGTATGTATAATTAATTATATATAGTTATAATAGTAATTAGAGCAACAACTAACTATACAAAATTGGTGTTCTGGAAAGTTTTCGAAAACAAATGCCAATTTATTTAAAGTGAAAAATATTTATTGTTAAAAAAAGACAGTTGTAGAAAAAAATTTAATATTAAACAGTTTTTTATTTACAATAAGACAATATATTTTCTACCTATAGATAACTTAATAAATTTCGTTCCATGATTCGAAAAAGTTTACGATGCGGGAGAATTCCGACTGCTCAGAATCAGAGGGCTGTTCGGGAAACGTTACGTATATTTTTTGTTGTTCTTTTTTGTATATTTTTTTAATTTAGGAACGTTCGAACATTCGTGCGGTTTTTAAATAAAACGTGACATTTACACATATATAGAAGTATTTTACAAAATAGGGCAGAACCTTTTGAGTCCCGATTCTGCAATACAACATTCACTATGCAACCTGTTCGGTGTGCGACCCTTAAGGGTATTGACGTCATCAGAACCAGTTCTCAAAGCGACGTTTAGACGTAATTTTTACAAATATGGCCGCTAAGATAAATATCTTTACGAACAAAGACAGCCTCCATGGCGCAGCGGTAGTGTATACTATTGTGGATTTTGAGGTCTAGGTTCGATTAAATTAAATTATTTATTATATTAATAATTTAATTTAAATTAAAGTATATGATCTGCGAATGTTTATTTCGTGATTTGGGTGTTTTTTAAGGTTTCGTACCTCAAAAGGAAAAAAACGGAACCCATATAGGTTCTCTATCCGTGTAGTGACGGGTTAAGAATACATTATGTCGCTACCCCATCTCAACCCGTGGGTCTCATAAAAGAGTTAACTTTATGCAGACAAGAACACTGCGGGAAAAGGAAAGAAACAAATCCTATACCAAGCCGTCTGGCCAGCGTGGTTTAGTAGGCTAAATTCCCTCCACATTGTTTTGAAGAGACAAGTGCCCAGCAGTGGGACGTTTATGGGTTGAAATAATATATTATATTTAATATTTTTACCACATTTACACAGTGCCATCTAGTCTCACATTAAGCAATTATAATTGCTTGTGTTAGGGGTATTAAACAACTGATATACTACTTAAATACATTTTTTTTTGTATACAAATTATCGATAAATTTCACCCAGACACAGAACAAACATTCATGCTCATCACACAAAGATTTGTCCTGGGCGGGGATCGAACCACCGACCGCTGCACCGGCTTAGCAGTCAGGGTCACTAACCACTAGACCAACAGGCCAGTCGAAATGATGATGATGATAGGATAACTTCGTTGTTCGTCTAGTGTAGCTGTTATATTCTTTATCGTAAAAGTTTTATTGATACACACACATTGTGTATTGATTTAATAACTACGATATGTAAATATGCTTTGAAACATCGAAGATTGTATCTATAAATAAGTAGCCTGATACTTATAAATACATAAGTATGAATAATTCAGTAGTTTAGTAATACAACTTTGTATTGACAATGTGGTCGGACCACTTTATACTCGTATTTGTTGCATTGGATATCAATACCTAATTAATATTTGTGATTACAATAGCTTACCTTTGGAGGCGGCTTGCTGACGTTTTGACCAAATACTTTCGACCGATGTTCTACCACAGTGCCCGAAATGACACTTCTTAATTTCAATACTTTTTTCACTGAAATTTCGAACACTATCAAATTATTGACTGGCCTGTTGGTCTTGTGGTTAGTGACCCTGACTGCTTAGCCGGTGGTCGAGGGTTCGATCCCCACCCAGGACAAATCTTTGTGTGGTGAGCATAAAGGTTTGTTCTGTGTCTGGGTGTAATTTATCTATAATATGTATGTATTTACAAATAAAATATGTATTTATCAGTACCGATATCAGTTGTTTAGTACCCATAACACAAGCAAATATAATTGCTTATTTTGGAACTAGATGGCGCTGTGTGAATGTTGTAGAATATTATTATTATAAAAAAAAATATTATTATTATTATTAAAGCTAAACAGTTAGGCTGTACTCAACAGCATCAATAATTTGATAGTGTTCTAAATGTCACTGAAAAAAATATTGAAATTAAAGTGTTATTTCGGGCACTTTTGTAGAATATATTGTGGTCGAAACATCAGCAAGCCTTGAAGGCTAGCTACTATGAGGTATTTAGGCTAAAATTCTAGTTAAACTAAAGTAAGCGGCACAGCTTGATAGTATATGACTGCTGTGCAGGTCCAGGGTTCGATTCCCTGGTCGGGCACATGGTATCAAGTCTTTATATCAGAAAATTCTCATCATATTTACAAATATTATATAGCTGAAGAGTTTGTTTGTTTGGTTGAAGGCAATAATCTCAGGAACCACGGGTCCGAATTGAAAAATTATTTTAGTGTTGGATGGCCCATTTATCGATGAAGGCTTAGACTATATAACATCACGCTACTTCCAACAGAAGCTAAGCAATAGTCAAACAAAGAACGATGGGAGCGAAGCCGTGATGTGTGATGACGTGATTAGGGGGGAGACGCCAATTTTTTGTATATAATAATAATAATAATAAATCTTTATTTCGGACCGAAGTCCATAAAAAATGTTTACATTATTTAGGTATTACAAATAAATGTTACGACAATACTTAACAAATAGGTTAACAGTAAGTGAACTATCATATTTGTGCACGTAGATAGGCCTTCAGGATATTCGAGTCCTGCTTGTCAGCAATATACTTAAAGCCATCTTAGTTTGACAGTAAATTGTCTAGTTTCGATATATTACGTGAAAATTGAAATCTAATGCTTTCAAATTTAATGGTTGACAAGAATCCTAACCATTATTCACTCAGACAGTTACTGCTGAATTTTAAGATAGCAATCTTATTCTTTGCATACTAAATTCAACATTATATTAACGGCATACGTATTCAAATTTAACGGCCGGGTAAAATAGAATTGGTAGTTTGGAATTTGAATATAGAAGCTTAATTTAAAGTTTTTTTTTTCAGGTGAGGTATATAGGTACTTTACTAAGTAGGTTTTACTACGTTTCAAGGCACAAATTATAAAAATAAACTGTATAACCAACACTTTATTAATAGATAAAATTTCATCCAAATCGTAAGAGCGGTTTCCGAGAAATCACAACATACAAGAATTACTCATTTAATTTTTTATTTTTATTTTTTTTTAAATGACAACGCTCGCACTCGGGAACAAGCCCTGTGTCGCGGGGAGCTTTACAAACATGAAACTAACAGACACAAAGTACACCCAGACTAGAAACAAATATCTATGAATCACACAAATATTTGTCTCGTGTGGGAATCGAACCCACGTCACCCAGCACGGCGATGTAGTGGCGAGGCGACCACCTTAACCACGGCGCCACGGTGACAGTCACCGTGGCGCAGTGTAGTAGATTAGTATCAAGTTCTAACATTATGACGTCATATTACGTCATAATTTATTTCCAAAGTGCCATCTATGTTTGTTTTGATATTAGACAATCACTGCAGACGAAGTAAGTATATAATTAAATATACCTAACTACCAGTCGAAAAGAGCTATAACTTAAAAACATAACTGGGCAATTTTGCACCATAACACAATACTTAGAAGACGAAAATTGCTAGACACCAATTTCATCTTAAGCCTGTTTAACACTGACAATGTACTACTTAGGTATACCTTGTGAAGAATTATAGTGAGGTGACAGCATAAATTTCGAGCTGAAACTGAAAAATATTTACTTATGTATTATTTTTGGTCAGAAAGCTTAACAGATTAATATAGGCTAGGGGTGAGAGGTTTAGGCCATAATCCACACTCATATTACAATTTAATTAGATGAAAATACATAAAACATAGCTTCACGCCGTTTTCCCCGAACGGGTAGGCAGAGGTGTATCACACCCACATTTGGCCAGCTATGTTTGTTTCCATGAAATAGGGGGCGAGCTTATTGTCATCAACCGAGAACATTATTGATGAAAATAGTTACAGTTTATTGAAATATGGTACAATTTCAATAAGTTACAATTTCAGTAAGTTACAATTTCCATAAGTTACAATTTCAAATATGTTTAAAACAGAACTAAAACAACATACTAAAGTACATAAAGTAATGTTATTTGCATATACAAAAATAATTCGGTCATTATGTTGTTTTTCGTCTATATAATACTAGCTGTTGCGAGCGGTTTCGCTCGCATGGATCTTTGTCTCACTACCCCGCTCTTATTGGAACTAGTGTGATGTTATATGACTGGCCTGTTGGTCTAGTGGTTAGTGACCCAGACTGCTAAGCTGCAGGTCGTGGGTTCGATCCCCACCCAGGACAAATCTTTGTGTGATGAGCATGAAGGTTTATTCTGTATCTGGGTGTAATTTATCTATAATATGTATTTATTTACAAAATAAATGTATTTATGTAGTATATCAGTTGTTTAGTGCCCATAACACAAGGAAATATAAATGCTTAATTTGGGACTAGATGGCGCTGTGTGAATGTGGTAGAATATTATATTATTCTTATATACTGCATCATAGCTTGTTTTTAAAAAAATAATTTTACTGCGTAAACAAAGTACCTATATCTAAAACAAAATATATTGCTGATACTTAGCCAACGTTTTAAAAATAACAAACAGAATAATATATCAATCTTTATCGCAATTGATATAATATATGTATGTAGAGAATCTAAGTTTCAAAACAAGAATTATTCTGTAATATGACTGGCCTGTTGGTCTAGTGGTTAATGACCCTGACTGCTAAGCTGGAGGTCGTGGGTTCGATCCCCACCCAGGACAAATCTTTGTGTGATGAGCATAAAGGTTTGTTTTGTGTCTGGGTGTAATTTGTCTATAATATGTATGTATTTACAAAAAAAAAATGTATTTAAGTAGTATATCCGTTGTTTAGTACCCATAACACAAGCAAATATAATTGCTTACTTTGGGACTAGATGGCGCTGTGTGAATGTGGTAGAATATTATTATTATTATTATATGAATAAATAATTAATCTGAATACACACAGACAGTTACATTATTATAACACTAGCTGTGTGCTGTGCCCGCGATTTCGTTCACATGGAATTTATAGACATTTTTCTAAAATAAAAGTAGCCTAAGTTACTCCTTATTACATATCTGCCAGTGAAAGTTTTTTTTTTTTTGTTATGTTATTTATTACTGTAAGTAAACAGATAATCTGACCTTTTGAACTAATAAATATTCAATTCCAAAGGGCTTTATATAAATAATGTCTATAAATCATACAATGTTTACGAGTTTCTTTAAATATATAAACAGTATTGATCATAATTTATCTTATAATCTATGTCTGCCAATCCAAAAAAAAAAGTAGAAAAATATATCCAAAATCCCAAAATTACAAAATAATTCTACAAAATCATAAATCGAAAAATAATTACCGACGTTTTCATACAAATTATAGTAAATTTAGTAAGATAATGACAACGACACGTTAATTGTTTGCGAGGTCTTATGTATAGACAATAGGATTCCCACCATACTTAATAGATTACAACTCTATGACAATATAAAAAAGTTTGCAACAAAGGTACTAATAATAGTTCTATTGTGAATATTCTGTATTCTAACCACTTCTATACTAGAAGCTGTAGAGTTTTTTTGATTGCACGCTACGATCTCAGAAACTATTGGTCCGATTTGATCGATAGCCCATTTATCGAGGAAGGCTATAGGTTAAATAACATCACGCTACGGCTAATAGGAGCTGAGCAGTGGCCAATAAAGAATGACGGAAGCGAAGCCCCGCGTAACTTCTAGTTGTTATAAAATTATAAAGTAAATAATTATAAATATACGATCCTTTCGCGAGAGATCTTAGCTTTTTTTTTATTTTAAGGTACCAGATTGCCTTAAAATAAAAATAAAAACAAATAATTTAAATAAAATCATTGACATTTTATTTTACTTGATAAAAAGATTTTCGCGCCATTCGCGCAACAATAGACAAACAGCCAAAGGCAAAGGTGTTAATTCAATCAGACAATGCTGTCATATTTGTTAAAATAGCGCAAATATTCTTAAAATAGCGAACGAATAAGGTTTTAGTTTTATGTATTATGCATGACGAGTGGGTATTTCATTGACGTCATAATTAAGGGCATTAACGCCGATACAGGTTGGAAACGTCGCATTCTTATAATCACATTATTACAGTTTTATACACACATAGGATAATTAATGAGACGTCTATGTGTGAGTGTGTTGGCGTTAGTAGAAAAAAAATGCATTTTTCATATTCATTTAAAATATTAAATAATAAGCAATTTTCGGAATGGAAAAATTCAAACCCACAACGGGACCTAAAACCCGAGGCCCTGGCATTCATTTAAATTCATTTTAAACACTAATACTAGGTAATTAGGTATGTTAGAAACGCAACGTTGCTAACTGGTCTCGGTGTAAATCCTCTTAAACAATATTCAAATGGATAGTAAACAGTGACATCTTGTTTGCACGTATTTGGAAGGTTCTGGAATGTTGAAAATGTCAGTTATATAACCTATTCATTATTTAAATTAGAAATAGATGAATATTAAATCATAATCTCTAAATTTATTGTCTTGAAATTATAATTGTCTAGTTGAATATTTAATTTAAATCATGTTAACAGATCTAATTAGTCAGTTTTTTCTTGATTCTATTTAATAAAGTGATGTTTATTTACATTTTAATAATGTACCTAATTAGATTAAAAGAAAAAATAATTTTTATTCCGATAATAACAGTCGTATGGGCGATAATAAGTTTAATTTTATTCATTTAATAACTTTATAAAATAGCGTCTTTACGGCGCTTGTAGCATTTTGGTACTGAGATGTTCGCTACGTTTATCGACGTTAAGCAACGTTCGCCAAGGTCAGTCCATGATGGGTGACCGTTTTTTTGTAAGAGGCGTGTAAAGCCGTTGGTCCCAGTTGTGGGAGTCGTTAAGTCGTAGAGTAAGGACGAGATGGGAGGTTTATGGGTTGAAATTATGACAGAATTTAAATGACAAAACCCCCACATCGTTTTTACCGGCCCCGGAATGGAACCCAGGGCTTCTTGTGCTGTAGTCGGTTATTTTTCCACTGAGCTACTAAGGCAGTCATAATATTTTTATATTAAGTAATTATATCAGTTTATGAGAAAAATGAATGGGCATTTCTAATACGTTTAGTTATAAGTAATAAACATTAATTATTGACCACTAATTAAAAGCAATTAACACTTTGATTAACGCTTCTTCACATATAAATGACGTCATTGTAACTCGGTTTTTTAAAAGGAAGTGATGTATTTTTCACAGAACTATGATTTATGATAATGATACTATGAAATAGTAACTTTGTAGTTATAATACTGAGTCACATGTTTACTGACTATTTGCATTATTTATTGGTCATTTTGACCATCTGACCGCTAAAGACGCATTAAAATTTATAACTTGATTGATACGACAATGACAGAGAGCCTTAGAGCATTAGTCTCCTAAATTCTGACTCGTCGGATTGCTAAAATTTATCTGAGACGGGTTGGTATACCTAGGGTTTTGTTTCGAGTTTTAATTTTCTCTTTACTCCCTTAGTCGCTTTCTACGACACCCATTGATTGAATTAGGGAAGTGACATTACGTATTCTTAATCTTGTGACAGACGGACAAATACTTATAGTGCGGGTTTCAAAAAAAAAAATCTTTTTCAGACACACGGCCTATAGTTTGTTAGTTACATTTCTTAAAAACTATGTTAGTAAGTACCTAACTTAATACAAGCCCTACCATAAGCAGCTTCATCAAGCCCCCTGTAGGACGTGGAGCTTGATAGGCCCATCCAACCTCTCTGCAAATACCCTCAAGATACTGTTGGTGCTTCCCCTTACTCTGAGTGTTATTGAGGCTTTTTTTTACGCGTGATAGCAAAATAGTCATCAGTGTGCGCATCAGCAAACATGCCAGACGCACTGCAATAGTATATAGTAATTTATAGTATGTAAGTATATAGTAATTTAAAGAAAAGTATAATGTTTTTAGGGTCTCAGCTTGTAAAATAGGATAGTTTTGGACCCGATAAGTTTCTGTTGGCATGATAATATGCGCGAGGGGCCTTATTACAGGCTTTATAACATTAGAACTAACTGACCTTGACACTAAAGTTCTTCATCTGAACGTACTAAGGTCAATGTCAAGTTATCACTATACAATAACTGCCTACTATCATAATAAAGACGGTGTATCTGCAAACATATTATGGGAAATTGTATCTTAAATTTTACACTCAGATGTGACTTCTGCATATCTACATCTTGCACTTGCGTGATTCTTTTTAAGCAGATTATTTAGAATCAAGGTCATGTGTTGCATGTAAGGTGCTTATATAAAATATTGTGTTGTCACAATATACTTTAGAACACGCAATAAAGAGACTGTATTAATCACATTAATGTTCCGACGAGATTATCCTACGCTTTAGCCTTGTCTATGTTATAAATATATTGTGTAAGGGCTCTTAAACTGAGATGTGACGAGAAAGAACTTAATGATCAAAGGAATTACTACTGGTCCGATTTGAAAATTTATTTTATAGTTGCATAGTCCATTTATCGAGGAAGGTAAAAAGGCTTTATACACTGCGACCGGCACTGAGCAGACTTCTAGTAAATACAGATACTACTAGATAAATATTATTACTATTATTATTACTTATATACTCGATAATATCCTTGTTTCTTTTTTTTGGATAAAAATAGTGACGGAAATGAACGGTTCTATCAAAAACATTATGTTCCTAAATAACTTGAATCCGATTATACACATGTAAATTATTTGTTGTTTTATAAGTATATGTATTCAAATATCAGAGGTAGATACTATTTATAATTAATAAATAAAATATTTACACATAACTTAAAAACATACACAGCTAACCTATTAAAAGAAAAAAGAACCAGATACTCTATTTACAGGGAATTCCTATAAATAGAATATCTGATTAAGATCAGATTCCTGAGGAAACGTACCCAAAAGGCTAGCCACATTACCGCGTTGGATAGCAAGGCTAATGCGTTGGTTATTTATAATGTTTTCATGAATTCTAAACTTTGTTGATCTGTCTATCTATATGTAAACATGCCGTTAATTTATAAATGTATTTGTCTTTGTAAAGAAAATTATTCTGGGATTTGAAGCCACAAACCTGGCAATCTGTTCCAACTTTGTGTTTTGAAGTTGTTTGTAATAAAAAAGAAATATCCTTTGATTTGAATCCACAATCCTGGTAATCTCCTCTTCCAAGAAATATGCCTGCTCTATGCTTAAAATTTTTTTTTCTAGAGTTCCTTATTTTGACTACGCGTTAACACATAGGTCAATCGGATAAATTTAATAAGCCTTTCGTAATTTCGTTGATATGCCAATTAAAAGAATAGTTAGTAGGTATCTCTTTCATAATTATGATTCTAACTGAATATTAAAACTGTATACGGAAGCTGATGATTGCAAAAATATGTTTCATCATCAATGCAGATTTAATTTATAACCATATTATACTGTTAATCTCGAATCTATATTTTTATTTTATTTATTTAAGACGTACAAAACACATTACAATCTTAAATCTGTGTAGAATACATAATGTCACTACCCCATCTCCCCCTGTGGGTATCGTAAAAGGCGACTAAGGAGCCTTATGCAGACAAGAGCATTGCCAGAGAAGGAAAATTCGAAACAAACTCTATACCAACCCATCTAGCCAGTGTGGTATAGTAGACTAAATTCCTTCCACTTTCTTTGGAGGTGGCCTAGCAGTGGGATGTTTATGGGTTGAAATGAAAGAAATAAAACCTATATTTAGTTGAAATGGATTTCAATCTAGCAAAGAGATGCTTTCAGCAGCTGTTTTTATGTTTGAATGAATAAAACACTTTTATTTGTAGTTCGTTCAACTTGAGGAAAGAATTACATTTTCAGTTTTTCTCTGCTTTTTAACTGTACTTAGTTTGGGTTTTTGTTAAAGAATTCGTTTCTGAATTCGAACCACATAATTTACTGATTTTTAAAAAAATATTTTCTTTATATTATAGCCATTTTGTAATGGCGTATTATTGTTTTCAGTTGTACTAGTGTTGTTATCCTTAATTGTATATAAATAAGTATTTACATACTTAATGTCATTGAACTATACATGACGAATAATTATTACATTTATTGCCTAATAGAAGGCACGTGGGGCTTCGCTCCCGTCGTTTTTATTTGGCCACTGCTCAGCTCCTATTGGCCGTAGCGTGACGTTATATAGTCTTCCTCGATAAATTCGCTATTCAACACTAAATTTTTCAAATCGGTTCAGTAGATCCAAGATTACCACCTACAATGTCACAAACTTTACCTGTTTATAACATACATAACATCACGCCTTTTTCCCCGAAAGGGTAGGCAGAAGTGTTTCACAACCACATTTCGCCAGCTATGTTTAGTCCCATTAAATAGGTGGCGAGCCTATTGTCATCAACCGGGAACATTTGTTTACCAAACTCCGGGAAAATCTTAATCTTTTCACCGCCACGTTAAATCGGTATCGCCGTGCCTTGGGTGCCAAGCTTTTAAAATACAGTACATTTTTGACGTGCCATGTCGTTATTGGCGTGGTGAGCACATTTTCATTTTACGTGTATAGACGTTTCTGGCGTTCAAAGGGTTAATACTGGAATTTCATAATAGAAAAGCCCAATATCATTTTCACCCGACCCGGGAATCGAACCCGGGACCTCTTGCACAGCAGTCGTATACACTTCCCACTGCGCCACCGAGGCAGTTTTACCTCTTTATTATTATTAGTGGTATTTTGTCATTCTTGCCATGTGGTACCTCACTACATCTGAAAATTGAACATCAGCTTACAAAATCTTCCTTATTTTGAGCGATATAAAAAACTGTTCATTTCTGGTGATATTCATCCACCCTATCTCTAAATTCTGGACAGATAGGTACGTATATAAAAATAAAATCTTTTTCTTAAAATATTAGTAACATTTTACCATATTTACACAGCGCCATCTAGTCCCAGATTAAGCGATTATATTGCTTGTGTTATGGATCCTAAACAACTGATATACTTACTACTTAAATACATTTTTGTTTTGTAATACATATTATAGACAAATTACACCCAGACAGAACAAACAAGCTCATCACATAAAGAATTGTCCTGGGTGGGAATCGAACCCACGACCTCCGGCTTAGCAGTCAGGGTCACTAACCACTACGCCAACAGGCCAGTCAAATTCCTCTTATTCTTTCTTTTTTTTTTTTTTTCTTTTTTTAAAAAACAACGCCCGCACTAGGGAACAAGCCCTGTGTCGCGGGGAGCTTTACAAACATGAAACTAACGGACACAAAGTACACCCAGACTAGAAACAAATATCTATGAATCACACAAATATTTGTCTCGTGTGGGAATCGAACCCACGTCACCCAGCACGGCGATGTAGTGGCGAGGCGACCACCTTAACCACTGCGCCACGGTGACAGTCATATTCGGATACTCAGTATTACTATGTCTATGGTTAATCCTTATATTTATTACTCTACTATATAATATGTACTAGAGACTTATAGATGGAATAATAAAACAACATTTCACGAGGCCATACATCATTTAATTTTACGTCATAGCAATGGTCTTACCTACCGTTTTTTATCTCAAACGATTTCATAATAACTATCTTATATTTTTTGCTATTAAAGTAATTTAATTAATATTTCTTCCTGTTATGATCTATGAGGTTTTTAAATTATATTTTAAAACTTTTTGTAGGTATTATTCTCATCAAACTTCTGGTTCGCTCTGAAGTTGCACCCTTCTGCTGTTTTATATTGTAAATGAACTTCGTTCGGGTGTGTTGCGGTCCTTTTGTATCGCGGGATGGAAACCCGAGTGTTTCGGAAAACGAAGCACTTCTAACCCCAATGAAGTTTATTTACTATGTTAAACATATATATAACATACGTTTGACTGGCCTTTTGGTCTAGTGTTTAGTGACCCTGACTGCTAAGCCGGAGCTCGTGTGTTCGATCCCCACCCAGGACAAATATTTGTGTGATGGTGATGAGCATGATTGTTTGTTCTGTGTCTGGGTGTAATTTATCTATAATATGTATGTATTTACAAAAAAAAAAAGTATTTAAGTAGTATATCAGTTGTTTAGTACCCATAACACAAGCAAATATAATTGCTTAATTTAGGACTAGATGGCGCTGTGTGAATGTGGTGAAATATTATAAGTATTATATATATTATCATCATCATCATTTCAACCCATAAACGTCCCACTGTTGGGCCCGGGTCTTCTCCAGAGAACGGGTAGGTCGTTTAGCCTACAATACCACGCTGGCCAGACGGGTATAGGGTTTAATTTGTTTATCTCTTTTCTCGCCATGCTGTCTGCTTAAGGTTACTCTCTTAGTTGCCTTTTTGGACACCCACGGGTTGAAATGGAGACATTATGTATTTTTAAACCGTTACCACACGGATAAGCAGTCTCATAACTGCACTAAATAGGCACCATTTCAGCATAACGCTGGGCTGGTTTCAATATTATTGCCGCGAAAATTAAATAGCTACTTTAACCAAATGAAAACACAGTTTATTTTCCACTAATAAGATTTAGCCTCACCTTTCAAACATTTACTCACGTATAACAACATGGACATACAAAATTTCATAACAAAAATAATAAAAATATACCACAATGTGCAATAATAATCCATAAGTCGTCAAAATGCTAAGTCATCGTATTAACTAAACGTGTATATATGAAAGTAGTAACCTTGGGGTATTCACGTTTGTTCGCAATACATACTAATGTGTATTAAGTGGAAATGTTTGTCTGTTTGAACACATTTATCTTAGGAACTGCTTGTTTGATTTAGATGAATCGTTTTTGAATTATTTTGAAAAAAACTTTTGGTTTATACAATTATCATTTCGCTGTATTTATCTATACTAATATTATAAAGCTGTAAAGTTTGTTTGTTTGAATGCTAGGATCTCAGGAACTAGTGATCCGATTTGAAAAATTCTTTTAGTATCAGATAGACCATTTATCAAGGAAGATTATAGGCTATATAACATCACGCTACGGCCAATAGGAGCTGAGCAGTGGCCAAATAAATGACGACGGGAGCGAATCCCCGGGCAACAGCTAGTTCTTAATAAAACACTAATATTGTTTCACACCAATTTGATACGGTTGAAACCGCGAGGCATAACTAGTATAGTGCATAATGTGTATAGACTTTATTTGATTTTAAAACGACTATTGACATTCGTCAGGCTTGCTAAAATGTCTAAAAGGTTTTGAGTTCTTGACCTTCAGTTTGTAATCGCTATTTTTATTACTAACTGAAGATGAGACAACACTTCTATGCTAAACACGTAACAGGAGTTGCATTGAACAAATCATGGCAAAAAGGTAGCTAAGGTTAGTGACTTTAGATGCAATTTTCCCTAAAGTTAATTGTTGGGGGGTGAAGATAGAACCTTATGCAGACAAGAGCACTGCGGGAAAAGGAAAATTCGAAACCAACCCTATACTAACCCATCTAACTAGCGTGGTATAGTAGGCTAAATTCCCTCCATATTCTTTGGAGGAGACCCGTGGCCAGCAGTGGGACGTTTATGGGTTGAAATGAGTATGATGAAAATAGATATTGGGTTATTCTAACGTACAATTTCTGAGTCTGAAAATAAGGCTGGTTGATGGAAATATATACTCGGCCTCTATTTATTCATTAGCATATCCACATTACACACGGTATAAATAATTATACATATACTATGCGATTTAAATAAGTATGTGATCGCACTTGACAGTATTTGCCGCAAACTGCAGTCGAATGTCCACATTTTTGTACAGCTAGCAGAAATAAAATAGGCAAAAGAATTATCTCGTTTCGTTATGTTATTTTGTTACAAGTGTTAATTTAATTATTATTGTTTTTTTGTTATTCTTGTTGGTAGTAACTACTTATTCAGAAACTAAAGATCTTCAAACCGAAAAAGTATGTATGTATTTGTAATGTGTTTCGTTTTTTGTACACCCTACTTGTAAGATATGAAGTTGTCTTCAAATGGAAAACAAAATGGCGTCTTGATTTGACAGTCGCATCATTATTTTAATCGCATAGTAACTAATGGTACATAATATTAATATTGCATCAGATGTAGGTAACATTTACTATAATGTAGTTGCGTCTATTACATTATAATTATTTATAAACTAACATAACTATAACACGAAGCTAACTAAACTTCGAAGTGGCAACGGTGCGCAATTGCCGATGCTCGGGGATCGTTGGAATTGAAACAAAATGGCGTATCCCATTACTTGAGAATCCCGATATGCTCCTCAGGAGGCACCCTCGAAGAAACTTACGTATTGCTAAATGAAATCTCGTTTATTCATCTAGGTTACAAAGTAATACTTATGAAAGTCACAAGTTAAGAATGTAACAGGTTATCCAAAAAGTAGTGTCAGCAAATTTGCCTACGACCAGTTCGCTGACGGGGTGGAGCTATTTTTATTTATTTAATTTATTTAATCACACACATAAAACTATGACAACAAAAAATAACTTGGCACGCGTAAGTGCAGTGCTATGAGAAGAACTGACAAGAAAAATGGATAGTTATGTACAATCTTTTGTAATTTATAATTTGGGTAGCGTATAAAGTGACGCAGCAGAGCACCAAACCGTTAGATTAACTAAATAATAAACAGTCTTAGGCTTAGCGATTGCATCACTTTACACATTGCTATGCAACCGTTAGGGGCAGTCTGTGAATAAATATTGTTTCTGTCAAAAATGTTACTAAAGAGTATTAGGAAGAAGAATCATGTTGAAATGGACTGTAGGTTTGAATAGTAGGTGCTGCCGTCTTCGATTCTAGGTGTTATTAAATAAAAAAGCAGGTCAGGAACCTGCCTTTTTCTGCTTCTGTTGTTCTGAGATGTATTTGCTGTCAAGTTGCCACAGTCACTATGCCGTTCATATATTAAGAATAGAACGAGTACAGAAGAGATTTCTTTGGCACTTGTCTCATTCAACAGCAATAGGTAGAAGAAGAGTATCATACAGAGATAAACTCATTCACTTCAAAATGGATACACTTGAAAAAAGAAGGAAGTCATTAGATTTAGTTTTCCTATACAAGCTTGTCCGTAACAAAATCGACTGTTCACAGTTGCTGACTAGGTTTAACTTTAGGGTGCCATATAAATATCCTCGGGCACGAATCACTCCTCTTTACCCACCACCCAGAAGATCTGTACTCGGTTCCTCTTCTCCTGTACCTCGCCTGTGCAAGTTACTTAACGAATGCCACGATTCTGTAGACATATTTGCGGATTCTCTCACTAATTATCGGAAAAAAGTGTTAAGTAGGTACAATGAAATAAATTTTGCGTGCCTATTTATAAGTACATATATTATATGCAAGTGGTGTTTGCTTATAATTTGAATGTAACATTTGTTCATATGTTATATAAGATGTATTATAAGCTTGTATTATTGTTACATTTGTTAGCAAACCAAATAAAATAAAATAAAAAAAAAAAAAGAGAGGGATACAATCAGTTAATGTTGCTATATGCAAAACAGTGTTGTTATACTTATATGATAACGCAACAATACTTTAATTAAAATACAATGGGCTTAAATTGAAGCAAAACATTTCATCAGTTTACTTTAAATTCGTTAAATGAAATCCTATTATGGGACCTAATTTAGTTCAACGAATATTGGTGAACAAAATACATGATGCTCAATAGTCAATTGGTTCTTAATTTTACGAAGACTTAACGGCATTACGGTAAACAGGATTTGGTCGTATATCATTTTTAAATTATAAAGTGTTATTGAGTTTGAATAAATTATTACTAAACATAACGACTTTTGAGTTGAAGGTATTTTCTATATAGTTTTTGTTCTTACAGCTTACATTTTAACAGCGGAAGGAATTTTAAACAAAAATTATATTTTGATACGAAGAATTTCATAATAGAAAAACGGTATACTATTCTAACTACTCTTTTGGAAACTGATAACAGGACATAAAATAACTAGAATTAATAATTGACTAATTGATTAACTGCCCCACTCAGGGACGTCAATTAGCAGTAATCTGTCAATAACATAATTTTTTCATTGAATAATCGTCTTTAGGAGTATAGACTTAAGTATTACACGTTTTTACTAAATAAAGTTTAAAGTTAAGTAACGTCTCTGAGTACGGTAGTTAAACATTATTAAATACATTCATTAAGTTAGGAGTAGGTACACAAAGCGTAATATTAGTTTCCCTAAATCCTATAGTAGCGTATCGGCAAATTACAACAGTTTGTTGAACTTCATAATTGCTAACTTGTTTCTAAGGTTCGGTGCTCACTAGATAATTTCACGTTGAATAATTTTCATGTATTATAATAATTTTACTAAAGCAGGTTTTGTTGCCCATTTTGCACAGTGCCTTAAGAACTAAGACTTGCATCTTTTCACTGACTGTGCGTTTTTCAGTCTTTAAGCATCTATATCTATTTCACGACATTCATCTATCTACGACATTAAAAACATTCTTGACTGGCCTGTTGGTCTAGTGGTTAGTGACCCTGACTGCTAAACCGGAGGTCATGGGTTCGATCCCCACCCAGGACAAATCTTTGTGTGATGAGCATAAAGGTTTGTTCTGTGTCTGGGTGTAATTTATCTATAATATGTATGTATTTACAAAAAAAAAAGTATTTAAGTAGTATATCAGTTGTTTAGTATTAGTATCCATAACACAAGCAAATATAATTGCTTAATTTGGGACTAGATGGCGCTGTGTAAATGTGGTAGAATTCTTAACTTTAAAGTAAAATGTCAGCAATTTCTTTTACAAAACCAAAATAACTTTATAAGTCTATTATAAAATAAAAAAAAATTCATCCTATCACATCTATAATACTATATCTATACCTAAAAACAGATACTCTCTCAAAAATAATTAATTGAAATATCTTACCCTTATGACTGCCCAATTCACGTGAAAACCTTACTTTTGATTTTTATTTATTTGTTTTGTTTTTGAACTATTTCTATATAGTCTGTGCCTTTATTCCAGTATATCCACCTAAATAGCAATACCCCACAGCCAAATCTTCAAAATTTAATTCTATACCTATGAGTAACTTTTATTAAACAAACATTATACTTATAGCTTAACTTTGTAATGTATGATCACACTCCACACTTGTATAAATATGTTTTGCTTTGCTTATCTTATGTACCATATTTTTGTAAAAGAAAGTCCCGGGTTTTAGCTGAAAACCAGCGTTTGGTTACTCCTTATGGGACCCAAGCATAAGCTGACGCCTGAACCCTTTGCTTTCGGTATTATAGTTTTTCTTTTTTTTTCATTACTTAAGTAATAGATATAAGAAATTAATGCTGTAAGACTGAAATCAATAAACTTCTTCTATTCTATTTTGGTTTGGTTTGATTGGTTGAATGCTAGGGTCTCTAAGGATAGCAGGTCCGATTTGAAAAATTATTTTATTGTTGGGTAGCCAAATTATCGAAGAAGGTTATAGGATATATAACATTACGCTAGAATCAATAGGAGTTGAGCAGTAGTCAATTAAAGAATGACCGGAGCGAAGCACCGCGTGACTTCTAGTAACACATAAAATAGAGTTCGTGAAAAAAAAATTGCCCACGCAAATGAAGTCACATAATCATAATCATAATCTTTATTTGTGAATCATAGGTTATATAAAGATCTTAATATTATGTTAGTGCTTTACTATGTCCTACCACATTGTGATGTACAAATACTGTTTCATAAATTTTGTTTTGAATTCTGAGTAGGTATTACATTATAATAAATAGATAATATTGAAAACAGAATCCATTCTTATTTAATAAAAAAAATAACGGCACATAGAATTACTCCCTTTATGTCGAGTCCCGTTATGTCGAGCCGAAAACCTTGTCTCGCTTCTATTACCCCTATGTCAGTAGGATTATATCAAACTAGAAATTGGTTGCTAGGTAGCAGTGACAAAATAAAGAATGACGGGCATTCTTTATTTTGTCACTGCTACTTATAACCATCCTCGATAAATGGGCTATCCAACACTAAAAGAATTTTTCAAATTGGACCAGTAGTTTCTGAGATCTTAGCGTTTAACCAAAGAAACAAACAAATTTATTGCTGCTTCGCCCTCGTGGTATGTATTTAATACCTATAAACCTGCCTCTTGAATCACTCTATCTCTTAAAAAAAATTGCATCAAAATCCGTTGCGTAGTTTTAAAGATTTAAGCATACATAGGGATAGCGACTTTGTTTTATACTATGTAGTGATACTAAGGATTATTTCTTTGTCACTTCATCTACGCTTTGGTGGATTCCCGCCTTACGATATTCCTTACCCATTGTTCTAATGATTAACTTCCTCCAGGTCTCAGATGTACCCTGTTATCGTTATGTCTTTAATTATAATCAATTTTAATAGTTTGCCAGCAATCAGGACCATTGTAATGGAACACCTATAGAAACAAGTTTAGTTGAATGGCGTTCATAGCCTTTTGGGATAGACTTTTTACTATAATGCCTGATAAAGGAAGGCGTTAAGCGAGCGTTGAACTGAGGTAAGAGTTAGCAGACAAGTTATTTTAATGACGGTTCAATTGGTATTCGAATTGGATTATTGCGTAGCCTTTGTTGTAAAGGGTTGACTTGTTGGGCTTTAAATTTTGACATTTTGTAGGTTAGGTTACAATTAGTTAGGTTAAATTTTACTTTTGAATTTGTCTGCGTGAAAATATTAATATTTGGACTAATAATAAGCCCTTTAAATATTAATATACAAAATTTGGCGCTTTTAAAGCATTTTACGGCCAAATTGAATGTATTTAGAAGGTTTTCTTATGGAAGATTTTTTTGCTCTAAATCTTAAATTAAAGTTTTCAATTTGAACACACTTATCCATCTTACAGTTTCTTAAAAAAATGAAGGTAACATGTCAATTGGTATAATTATCGACTTATTCATCAACGATGTCCACTGCTGGACATAGGCCTCACATAATTTACGCCATCGCGAGCGGTCTTCTCCTGTTCGATAGCTCACCGAATCGCATCGCTAAAGTGGCTGTGAGCAAGGCACATAGCTCGTAGAACTGATGGCCGATGGGGAAAAAGGTCCTAGAGTTGCGGCCACGTAAAAACTTCTGATGAGACACAAAATCTCTCTGCTCAGAAACTATGGAGGTTCCTAGCGTCCACAGGGCTAAACAGAGAACTATAAACAAAAAGGGCGCTACAAAAGATCAGTCCTGGTCGAGGTAGTAAAAGGGGCGACGGCTCCAGGCCCAATGAATAATAATAATAATAAAAACTTTATGATTCGTCCCATGGGGCGAAACTATTTTGGGACGAATAACTGAATGTCCTGCGGCAATGCCTGCTGCTGTTAAAATTCCTATATTTATATGTTTAACTGTGTTTTAGTCTACAGTCCGTTTGTAAAGGCGTATTATCTGGTTAAGATATGATTTATATTCGAAGGGCTAGGTTCAAATGGTCAATGTGAACATGGTTTTCTAATTTATTAAGAGCAAATTGGTGTGGCGTGGCTAAGCTGAATAATAACGATGAGTTTGTAGTGAGCTATAATGCAACTTTTCGACAAATAAATAAAATTACCATCGCACCACTCGACGCCGCTGTAGGCTTCACCCGCACTACCTGGAGCCGATATCGTCTAGAACGGTAAGGTTCCAGCGAGCATTCCTCCCACGTACGTGCCGGCTCTGGGGTGAACTTCCTACAGCGGTGTTTCCTGAGCGCTATGACATGTCCTTCTTCAAACGAGGTTTAAAGAGAGCTATCCTCTCAAGGTAGGCAGCGGCCTGGCTGTGCCCCTAGCATTGCCAACGTCCATGAGCGGCGGTAACCACTTACCATCAGGTGGGCCGTCTGCTCGTCTGCCACTTTCGGCAATAAAAAAAAAAAAAATATTAATAAAACTATTTTCAAAGCAATTCTAATAAAACAAAAACTGCAGAAACAATGAACCATTAGGTACTTACGTTAATAAAGTAACATAATTTCTTGCAGCTAATCCTTGAGAGAACTTTGTATAGATAAAGGCCTTAAGAGTTAATGGTTTTAATGTCAGCGCAATGTGTAAGGTCAACTTTAAATTATTTGCTTAGTTTTTCTGATATTTCTTATTGATACTTAAGAGAAAAAATCCTTTCCGTTGTTTGCCCACCAATGTTGTTAGTTCCTCCCTGCTCTCTTAATAGACGAAGAAACTATTGCCCAACAGTGGTATCTGTGGGTTGCAAATGAACATAAGTATATTTTTTGCATGTTTTAAGGTTCTTGTAGTAACGGCTTAAGAACTCAGAATGTCACTAGGTACCCATCTCAACCCGTAGGTGTCGTAAAAGGTGACTAGGGGAGTAAGTCAAGACAAGAGCACTGCAAGAAAAAGAAAATTCATAACAAACCCGATGCCAATCCGTCTGGCCAGCGTGGTATATGAGGCTAAATTCCCTCCACATTTTGTGGAGTTGACCCGTGCCCAGCAGTGGGATATTTGTGGGTTAAAATGATGATAACAAAGCTAGTCGAAATGTGTGGTACACCTCTGCCTACACCTTCAAAGAAAAAGGTGATATTTAATGCATTTATCTGCAGTGACTCAGCCTAAAATATTATAGTCATTAAGAAATATCTTACAAAATAGTTTTGAACTACTGTGTGGTGAATGACTAGTCTGTGGTTTAATTAGGGCCAAGGTTTGATCCAACATGGATTGTAGATTGGAAGGATGTTGGTCATTAAAAATATTCACTTAAATCATGTTGGTGGACAGGATAATATTGAAATGGTTGCAGGATGCATTTCTTTCTTTCTTTTCTATAACCGTCTTGTGTCCCCGCACGGAAAGATATGCGTAACGCATTTCCCTTCTTAAAAAAAGGCTTATGATGACTACATGATTTTTTTGGTTTAGCCTAGTTTAGTATAAGAACGTTTAGTCGAAAATCGCTTCGGCTAATTTTAGTTACAATAAACTCATTTCGCATAATTATTCATGTGACCGAATAATTAATCGGTGGAATTTTATTTAGCATACTTAATTATTTCTTTGAAATAATGTCATTTCACCGAATTGAACCGATTTTATATAATAATCTCCTACGCAGTTACTATGCCGCTAATATGAACCACCGTGACCGAAATTCGTCTGTTAGGACATTGTTGTTACATAATTAATTACATTAATTTAAAGAAGTATTTTCTTTTGCAACAGTTTGCATTTTTATTGCATGGTATTTGTTAAGATTTTATACTGCACAAGGATATCATCATCATCATCATATCAGCCCAACGACGTCCACAGCTGAACATAGGCCTCACCTAATTAACGCCACCGCGAGCGTTCGCCGCTTCTAACCAACGGCCGCCCGAAATTCCAATTCAATCGGGCTCGTGATGCCTCTTGCAAGAGTCCTTAGACAACATCAGGCGGCGCGGTTATTTGCCAACATAGTAGTATTAAAAAAATGTAGATATACCAACCTATTGTGAGGCCAATATGAATATTTCAGCTTCATCAAATAAAAGACAATACCTATTTCTGTAACCCATTGACACTGCAACGAAATAACAAAAAAAAGTCTTTGTAATTCTTACGTAACTTAATGTGGATTGTCGACATGCTCTGAATCGTAAACGCAATATCATTATAAACGCGGTCAGCTAGTGATGCACTTATTTAGTAAAAAGTAGGCGAATAATCGGCTAATTAGTCATTCAATCGATTCAGTATTTCCTATTATGTTAAATTTTTAAGGTTAACTGCTTAGAAAATAGTTATTTTCCATAAATATGATACAAAAAAGGGATTCCGGCCTTGTTATACTGGTTGGGTAACTATTAGAATAATTAATTTGAAGGTTTAATTTAATTTTAACTTGGGTTTATAACCGGTTTAATCTTGGTTTAAAGTTTTTATCTACGAAGGTTGATTGGCATTTATCAATAACTAAATATTTATTACTAGTCAAAGTTTTTTGTTTCTTCGCACGTGACTTTTTGTAATATGACGTCATATTACAAAAAGTTATATTATTTTTGTTTGTCTAAAGATGTTTCGATCATAATTACAACCATTGTCTAATTTGAAATGAAAAAAGGTTGTGGAAATAATTTCTTATAAGTTTTAAATTGTGAGTTCTCATGTTGTTTTTGTGGTAGTTTGTGACGTAAATAGATATAACCTTTGGTAATAACTCTGTTTTTTAATCTATGAATTTGAGCGTTAGATTATATAAGAATAAATAAAGAGGTGGTTCTTGCATTATACAAGTAACTTTAAGACTTCGATTCCCGAGTTGGGAAAAAATGATTTATTTATTTAGTACCTATTAGAAAAAAAATTACTTGTAGGTATATGTCACATTCAAAACTCTTACAAATATAAAGAGGTCGGTAGTAAACTAGTTTGCAAAACTGGTTGTCTAGAAATTCAGATTTATTTTGAAATTCCTTTGGATAGAGAAAAGACAAGGCAACTTTAAATAGACTAACCACATGGGTAAAGACACGGTGAGTTAGTTAAAGTATATATCTTTGTACTTGATTTCACAAATTTTTGTTTTCAAATATGGTATTGGACTTTTCTAACATGAAATTCCAGTATTGAGATTTTCCCGGAGTTTGGTAAACAAATGTTCCCGGTTGGTGACAATAGGCTCGCCCCCTATTTCATGGGACCAAACATAGCTGGCGAAACGTGGGTGTGAAACACCTCTGCCTACCCCTTCGGAAAAAGGCTTAATGCTGTGTTATGTTATGTTTTCACAAAGCACATCACTACGACATATAAATTAGACATTTCAAAAACAATGTCATACTAAGTTACTTCTGTCTAACAGACTGACAAAGACTTACAAAATTTATCACATCACTTAAGATGACGTCTAGCTAGAACCTAATCTAGATTAGGCTTTAAGTTAACTTCGAAAACTGGTTTTATTAACATTTTGAGTTTGTTTCTTTGAACGCGTTTATCTCAGAAACTAATAGTCGGATCTAGATAAATCCTTTTGCAATAGATAGCCTGTCTACTGAGGAAGGTTTTGACATATAATATCACGCTATAACTTATAGGAGATTAGCAGTAGTAGTTGATATCGGCGAAGCTGTCCAGGAAAGTGGTTCAGCTACTTAAGAATAAATTGTTTCGTAATTTAAATATGATTTAATCTAGATTAGTAGTTCGCAGTCTGTTCAAGGTTTTCGGTCTATTCCTAACCAAATTAGTGGCGTGATGAATAAATTAGACTGTCTTAGGGACCTGTCACACTACGCAAAAATGTGTTCTGCATTCGCTGTATTATATTAGGCGCCGACCCCACTGCGTGCGGTCTAGCGATCAGAGTTCTGAGTTCTGCGTTCCGCTTTCACTGTAAGCTATACGATCGAAAGCCAAGAATCCTACACACCAAAAGGAAGAAGTCTGCCAGTTGCAATGTACGCAAGTATGAACGCGGAACGCAGAAGTCGGAACTCTGTACGCTAGTGGGGCTAGCGCCTTATATTTCACACATAGATATACACACAGAAGTCGCTCTAACCGCCCCACTCAACCAGTAACACAGTGCATCAGAAGGAACGCAGAATGCATGAATGCATGAACGTGTGAATGGGTTCTGTGCGACATTCAATTAGTGTCGTATTGAGAAGTGTGTAGGACTGCTGTGGGAGAATTCTAGGTTTGATAACTACAGTCTGTTTATATACGAGTTCAGTAAATAATATTGGCGAGTTAGTTGTCATTTAATTTTAAATTTTTAATATAATATAATATATAATAATAATGAAAATAATTAAATTAAAAATCTACTTACATATTAAAACTATATATACAATTAAATACAAACAAAAAAAGGGAAACTAAAACAAAAACTTAAACAATAAAAAAAAAAACAAATAACCCAAAGAAAACTTGTTTAGGCATCGTAATATTCGTCAGCATCACTGTCAACCGGAAACGTACCCAAAAGGCTGGCGGCATTGCCACGTTGAATGGCAATGCTAATTCTCTGAGCGAGAAACACTCCAGCCCTCTGATCACGTGAAGCGTCGATAAGCCTTTTTGCCAGATCTTTAAACAAAGACCTAGCACTCGGACCCCAAGTACCTAAAGTCTCGACCCCAAACGGCTCAAAAATATAATTACCAATTAAATTATGGTATTTTCGCCGTTTGAGGGTCTCTGCGGCTGCAGCAGCAGCGCCAGATATTTATAATAATATAATATTCTACCACATTCACACAGCGCCATCTAGTCCCAAAGTAAGCAAATATATTTGCTTGTGTTATGGGTACTAAACGACTGATATACTACTTAAATATACTTTTTTTTTTGTAAATACATACATATTATAGATAAATTACACCCAGACACAGAACAAACCTTTATGCTCATCACACAAAGATTTGTCCTGGGTACGGATCGAACCCACGACCTCCGGCTTAGCAGTCAGGGTCACTAACCACTAGACCAACAGGCCAGTCAGTATTTTAATTATTATAATATTGAGGAAACGGCACTATTTCCTAATTACACCCACTCCTGGACATAGGCCTCATCTAATCTCTGCAGAATTTGTGATTGATTTTGTGCCGCCCGCATCCAATGGCTTTAATAGGTCGTCGGCCCCACGCCAGATGGACAATTTATGAATAATGGTATTAAATTTTTCTGCCATGATATTCACAGTATCAGCCCAGAGTTTAGAAATAGGTCGGGTTAGCTGACAAAATAGGGTTGAGATGCACTTCTCCATTTCTTAAATTAAAGCTGCTAAGTTTCTGTAATCCCAGCTTTTAAATTTGTATTCATGAATTGTTACTTTAATTGCCAGTAAATTATTTTGATGTTGTATAACTTTACAATTCAAGTTTTTAATCGGAGTGTTTACAAAAATAATTCTAATAATGGTAATGATTGAGAGTAAAAACTAACACGGACATTGCACAGCACAAAAATAATATTGCGCAGACTTCCATTACGATAGAATCTTGAATAAAAAAGTTAATAAAAAAGTGTAAATTATTGTTTTTCTGTTTACGTCGCGGTTGAGTCTTCAGTCTAAGAGGTGAGGTTAGCTACGAAAGAGGATTTATCTAAGCATCGACCTTTAATTACGACACGTGAATAGTATACAATAAAGGTCTCTTTTAATTTTGTTATACCGCTGTATTTAGTATCGAGTTTATAACACAAATGGATTTTAAGGTTATTCCTCTAAATTTCAATTGATTTTGAAGAACTGGTAAGAAGCTCACGTTACTCTTTTAAATAAATAGATAGTTACAATCTTTTGTAAATTACAATTTGTTGCGTGTAAAGTAAAAATATCTGTGTAGATTACAATGAGTTTTAATAAAAGTCTAATACTAATCCATTTGCAACTTGAAAAAAAGACATACAGACACATATAAATATAAGTAAGAATTATTTTTTTAAATTTATATTTGCATTTTTAATGATGCATTTAGATAGTTTTTATTTGTAAATATTTTTGTTTAAATTTAGTTTAAAATATTGTAAGTTATTGCAGATTTTATTGTTTTTTTAATAGATTAAAATAAATATAATTCTGTAATAAAAAACAGTAAGAATAATAAGGAAGTTTTTAAGGGTATAACCTACACATGCCCAATGCAGGTTGTTGGATGAGACACACCCTTAGAATTACTCCTGTGGTGGTAACAGATGTTATTTGACTAGTGTAGTACATCTGCATTGCACAAATTGATATACATTGGAACTGCCTGTCGAAATCGAACTAGTTTTGTATAAGTAACTCTCTTAATTCTCTCATTTTGTATAAATAACTCTCTCAGTTCTCTCGATTGAGGAGAAAAGACTAGTGTTCAGCTTTTGGTAATTTAATAGCCTGTTATTATATTAATATGGATGTTAACCTTAAACTGTATTTTCACAAAATAAATCGACCCATCGCATTCGAAGCAACTACTTTTGTAATTAACTACACGACCTTGCGCAATCGATATCATAAATAATGTTTTTTTGACCAGTAAGTAGTTATTGGGCTTATAAGGAAGATGCTTAAACTGGCACTGAACTTATGGACTCACGATGGCTCACCTTTACCTTGACATCAATTCACGACAGGCTGTAACTGTTATGCAATCAATTTAGGTGTAAGTTTCAACAGGTAAAAAGTTTAACGATTAATATTATTTATTTTTAGTTATTGATACCACGGTGTCAATTGCACAAGGACGTTTTTTGAATTGGCTGTTTGGGACAATGGTGCCAATTGACAAATGTTTTATTTGTCTTCTTCGAGATCTTTGACTAAACGCATCGCGTCATTTTTCTGTCTATCATAAATCTATGTTTATCTATGTGTACGCAAAGACAAATCAATTCTTTACTTGTAATTTCTGATCGCAAAATTTAATACACCGTCGCTTCTGCAGATACAGACACACAACGCACAGTGATATAGTGCCAAGAAAGTGTTACTAACATAGTTTTTAATTAAATACTAACGAAATTAATTTAGTATTACTGTATGTTAGTCTTCGTGATATATAATTTTGATTTTTTTGATTTGTATGTAAACGTAGTTTTGATGACAGTATAAACATTTGGTGTTTTGGAGCTGTTTTAATTATTATGGAGCCAGGGGATGGTTAATAGAACTAAACTCTCCAGTGTGGTATAAAAACGAAATATTAAAAACTAAGTTAAAATAAAAATAAATCAGTTAAGTTTTAAAAACTGACAAAAACATGTGAAGTAAATAATTTAAAATTTTCTGCCATGATATTTCACATAGCCATATTAATTTAATAACCCCAATCAAATTAATTCGCAAGTTAAATTAACGTCAAAAAACAAAGCAATAACTTTTTTAACGGATGAATGTTCTTAAGAAACTAGTTGGTGGACCGGTCCTAAATTGACGCCGTACTATTATAATGTTATGTTGGACCACACTCACGTCAGTATGCGTGCGTCATAGACGTCAGCTGTCAAAGTTTATAATTTAATTTAATTGCAGTTATGATTAATTGCTGAACAACAAATTAGCTTATTCTTTGAATTAAATTGCATAAAAGCCAATTCCAACCCGAAGAGTTTGTTTGTTTGGTCCAAACTTTATAAACAATAAAAACATTATAGCACATAGGCTTTTTACCGGCTATTCACTCGGGCGGAGCCGAAAGCTAATTTATATATTTTTACGTCAATATCAGCTCAAATCACCTCTGAATAACGAACGCAACCGCAAGTCACCACTGACACCAGACAAAGCTTAGTACAACTTTAGTTGCAGTAACTTTACGAGTATGAAGTTTGCTCGGTTTTCATATATAATCAGAAAACATCACTCAGACTTGCCTATGAAAACGGATTAAAATAATTTCCACTACGGGCATAGTTACTTACACGTGGTGGAGCTGGGTACCCAAGTGTTCAAAAAAAATTTTTTTTTTAGTTTCTATTTTTCTAGTATAAACTAAAAAAAAATAGAAAAATACACATACGTCACGTTTATAGGTGTTATTAATATAGCAGAAATAAATCTATGGTGTTTTTGTTTATAATTATGCTGATTGGAAGGGGGGCCGGAGCCCGAACCTTTCCCTGTTTTTATACTTCTATAATTTCTACAATAAATCAGTTAACCGTAATGGAGCTGACAAGTTCAAATACATAGTTACTTACACCAATCCAATCACAAAACAGAAAATAATAAAAATATACTAGAACCAAAAAATAATAATATACTTACGTGACATTTATACGTGTCATTATATAATTAATTAAGTGGCAGGTATAAATCCATGGGGATTTTATTTGTAAGCTCAGAGGGGAAGAGAGACCGGAGCTCCAACCTTTCCCTGTTTTTATACTTCTATAATTTCTACTTTATATCTGTTAACTGTAATGGAGCTGACAAGTTCAAATAATTTTAGTATCCACTTCCTCTGTTGTGGATACTGACGTGAACATAACAACATTGACGATTGTTAGCAAGTTCAGTGTTAGCTTATCTGGAGGGCATCGATGATTGCTAATAGGCATTGTGCCCACAAATATCTCAAATAAAAACATATTTAACAGGAACTTGCAGTTAGTTAACATCCTCCTTTAGATGTGTAAATATTTAAGTTAATGTAAGTTAAACAAAACGTTTATGTTTAACTTAAATTAACGCAAACTACCTCAGAATTTATATTAATATTATAACGAGGAAGGATTTGTATTTTTGTATTTAACGAATTAACTTATAAACTACTGGATCGATTTCAAATATCTTTTGCCGTTAGAAAGTTACATTATTACTGAATAACATAGGCTATGTAACATCATGCTACCGCCAATAGGAGCTGAGCAGTGGCCAAATAAAGAGCGAAGGGAGCGAAGCCCCTGCTACTTTTAGGTATCATATATTTTACCAACATAGGTACCACAGTGCACAGTTTTAGTTTTATATTGTTGTTGTGTGTATATTATAGTTGTAGAATGTTTGATATATTGCCTCGTTGGCGCAGCGGAGAGTGTATACGACTGCTGTGCAAGAGGTCCCGGGTTCGTTGAAAATGGTCTTGGACTTTTCTATCATGAAATTCCAGTATTGAGGTTTTCCAGGAGTTTGGTAAACAAATGTTCCCGGTTGATGACAACAGGCTCGCCTCCGTTTTGATGGGACCAAACATAGCTGGCGAAATATGTTTGTGAATCACCTCTGCCTACCCCTTCGGGGAAACAGGCGTGATGCTATGTTATTTATGTATGACACATATGCAACTAGTTTACATAGGTATCTGTAAAATTCCAAGCTTCTTAATGAGTCGCCCTTCATTCTCCGGGCGGGTATTTCTGATGACGACAGAACCGGTCTCGCCATGGACTTTAGCACAAGCGAGAGAAAAAATTTTAATAATGAACCTGTGAACTTGTCAGTTCACTTAAAGAGTGATTGTATAGTTTTGTATAATTTATTTTACATATTTATCTAAAGGTAAAATAATTTTAACCGTGTTGTGACGGATTAAGAATACAATAATGTCACTACCCCATTTCAATGCGTGGGTTTCGTAAAAGGCAACTAAGGGAGTAACCTTATGCAGACAGGAGCACTGCAGGAAATGGAAAATTGGAAACAAACCCTATACCAACCCGTCTGGCCAGCGTGGTATATTATGCTAAATTCCACTTGGAAATTTCCACACATGCCTACGACGCAGCCCAGAATCTGTTTCTAATATAATTTCCGTCGTAGGCATGTATGGAAATCTGTTGATTATTTTGCAGAAGATATACCTACATTTATTCAATAAAATGTGTCATCGTACACACAACTAACCGTTTTAAAAAAAAGAACCAGGTACTCTATCCACAGGATATATACTATAAATAGAATATCTGATTGAGGGTTAGATTCCTAAGGAAACGTACCCAAAAGGCTATCCACATTACCGCGTTGAATGGTAGAAGATATATTAATCCTATTCAGTATTTCCAATAATATTTGTTTACAAAAACTGCGTCTATTAATAGCTCGGTTCAAAGTACATTAATGGAAAATTACAACGTTGATCTTGTGACGTGCGGCTAAGGTCGATCTTACTCGTATTAAATTACAATGAAACTATATGTACTTATAAGTAATCACAAGAAAGGTTTCCGGACAGGAAAATACCTATTTTATATAAACACTACGTAGGCATTAGAATATAGGAAAATTATGAATAGATGCGATTATGAGAAAAGCGATGGTGGCTGAATGGATAAGGGGTCGGCGTGCAAATCACGCGGTCAGCAGTACCAATATGGATTCCACTTTGGGAATTTATATGTACTAGTCAAGTGACTTACCATCTGCTAACAGTGAAAGGAAAACATCGTGAGGAAATCTAGAAGAAATTCTATGAGTATGTCTGATCCACCAACCCGCACTACGCCAGCGTAAGTGGATTATGGCCTAAACTCTCTCAGTTCTCTAGTCAGAGGAGAGGAGACCCGAGCCCAGCAGTGGGACATAATGGGTTGCTGATGATGATGATGAATAGAATGCTCATAACTCTATTACCTAATTTATTAATTATTTTAATATTATATTTATAATATGAAATATATTTTACAAAATAAAGAAATTTGAATTTGAATTTTATTATTAAAAACGCGAGTTTATTGTATTTAAATTGTTGTGATTGGATGGATGAATGTTTGTAACTCAATCTCGCCAGAAAAGAAGAGTCTATGCTACTCTTTTTCACACGGGCGGAATCTAATTATTTCAAACTAGAAGTCGCGAGAGGCTTCGCTCCCGTCGTTCTTTATTTGGCCACTGCTCAGCTCCTATTGGCCGTAGCGTGGTGTTATATAGCCTATGTTACTCCGTGATAATGTAGCTTTCTAACGGCAAAATATTTTTTGAAATCGGTCCAGTAGTTTTATGTTTATTCGTTACATACAAAAATACAATTTTCCACTTTATAATATTAGTTAGTTTATATTTGCAATAGTCGTATATTTAATTTATTTAATTCTACAATTAGCATTAATTACAACGATATAAACTATATTAAACTAAGGTTATCAAATAACTTAAATTAAAAATAAAAATAAACAATATTTATAACCTAACACAAAAAAAAAACAAAAAATTAAAAAGTGGTGAAATAATTAAAAAATGACATCATAAAATACTTCCGCATCGCATAATATTAGTATAGATGAAATTAAATCTCATTTATAAAGCAACTCTCATTTATAATGTAACAGGTTATCTGAAAAATAGTGACAGCAAATTTGCCTACGACCTTAATGTGAATTGTAATTATATGGCCAGTCTATATGGATGTTCGTTACTATTTTTATTACACAAAAACTACTGAATCGATTTTGTTGAATTTGCTATAAAGATAGTCAGCATCGTACACACTAGTCACACTACCGCTGCGCCATTAATATATAATTATATGTACTTTTTATGGTTAAGTTTTCATAACTAAGGTCGTATAGGCCAAGATCGGTCTTGTAGCTTATTATGTAATTACATGTAAATACAACAATAATATAATACTTAAAATGCTACTTAATATTCATAACATAGAGTCTATATTTCCGCATAAAATTAACTCTGAATGTTTATACAGAAATAATCAGGAAGATATGTGTTTAATAGCAAAAGGAAATGCCAGATGATTCTGTAATAACTTTGAATTAATTTATATTTTAATTATGCGTTGCGGTTATGTCGTTTTATTTGTTATTGTATTATTAAAATATCAAAATAACAGCTTTTTGAGTAGTCATATAAAATTATGTACGCTACACAATAACAAAAACATATTTTTTTAAATGTTTGTCTGTTTATTTGCTTGTTTGAGGTAAACTCCGAAACTATAGAATCACAGGCGGTTAGCTGATGTCACAAGTAATAACTTAGGCAACTTTAATTTTGGAAAAAATATCAGAGTTCCGTGAATAAATAAAAAACAATTAATGTCGGATCAGTTGAACACGCGAACGAAGTCGTGGGCACAGATATTTAGGATCCTTCGCCGTTTGACACTACGAGTTATTGGCACCACGGTTTCAATCGCACAAGGACGTTTTTCCAATTGGTTGTTTTGGACCATGGTGTCAATGGACGAATGTCTTATTTGTCTTCGTCGATTTACACCAAGGTTTGAAACAGCGTAGGACTCTTTTTGGCATTGTTGATTTGAACATTTTATTATTATAATGGTCCAAATCACCATTGTGTGAAACGAAGAAGGCAAAAAATATATAATTTATTAAATATAGGTAAACATAGCATTACCTACATACTTATGACATTGACTGGTTACCACTGGTCAACGTAGCAAACAAGCCTTTGATAGCATCTAATCCAAATATAATAATAATAAAAGACTAAAGAATACATGAGATCTTTTCTAGTTTCTAGATTGTGTTATTTTTTTGAAGCTTTGATAGCTAATGACTGGCCAAACATTAATAGGTAGTTGATGATTATATTAACAGGGAGTTTGATAAAAATTACAACATTGCGTGTTTTTGAGTCATTAGTTTTAGAAATAATAATAGGTACCTACTGTTTACAAAATAGTAATTTTGAATACATTACTATTTTGTTGGTAATTGTTCTTATCAATGGATACTATTACTTTTTCAAACAGTTGGGCCCGGACGCATCAAAAAAAAAAAAAAAAAATATTTGATAGAAGAAAAATGTTTTAACACACTGGATCCAATGAGTCTCTGTTCCATAGCCCAATTAAAAAAGAGTTGTTCGATATTATAAACATAAAATAGCGACGCGCCTTTTTCCCCGAAGGGGTAGGCAGAGGTGCTTTACACCCACATTTCGCCAGCTATGTTTGGTCCCATGAAATAGGGGGCGAGCCTATTGTCATCAACCGGGAACATTTGTTTACCAAAACTCCGGGGAAATCTTAATACTGGAATTTCATGATAGAAAAGACGAATACCATTTTCACCCGGGAATCGAACCCGGGACCTTTTGCACAGCAGTCGCATACACTTCCCGCTGCGCCACCGAGGCAGATATTTTCAACCCTTTTCTATTGCAATTGTTGGGGTGGATAATCAGAGATTCCGAGACTGTGTGGTGGATTTTCCTCTCACTACCTATTTATCCTTTGTTTGTTTCAAGTTGTAACCAATAAAACAGATTAAGATTAATAGAATATTTACAGATTATAAATTAAACTCCTATTTGTTTATTTTTTATTTAATTTTAACATAATGTTGTTTGATAATATTTATAGTTATAAACATATTCGTATTCAAATTCCTCCTATTTATAGTTCAGCTGTTATTTACATATTCTACCACATTCACACAGCGCTATCTAGTCCCAAAGTAAGCAATTATATTTGCTTGTGTTATGGGTACTAAACAGCTGATATACTACTTAAATACATTTTTTTTTTGTAAATATATATATTATAGATAAATTACACCCAGGCACAGAACAAACCTGTATGCTTATCACACAAAGATTTGTCCTGGGTGGCGATCGAACCCACGACCTCCGGTTTAGCAGTCAGGGTCACTAACCACTAGACCAACAGGCCAGTCTGTTATAGTAGTCTATTATATTACATTTATACAAAACTTTTTTATTTTTATTGCCCAAAAGTGGCAGACGAGCAGACTTTTTTAACCTTATGTTTCTATCCACAGTAAACCGTCACAATGCCGGGGTACGACAATGAAGGAGCAACGATATCGATGGAGGACGTCAGAGCTGATCCTCCGATCACCATCAGCACCATAGAACAAGAGCTGATAGCTAGGAGGAACAAAATGTTGATTTCTCAGAAGAGTACAGTTGCTTTAAGGTAAGACGATTAGTTAAAGATTTTTCTCTGAAAAGGGTAGGCAGAGGAGTATTTAATTCATTTCCCTAAGTTCATCTGGTTTTATATATAGTCTGTTACCGGCAAGTCGGCAATTATTATAACTAATAATAATATGTTAAATTAATAATTGTTTGCATAGGAATTCAATTCATAATTATATCAAATAACTGCTATATAAATTTCCTAAGTCCGAACATTCAAAGAAGTGTGTGTATTACGTAATAGTCGTTACTTATTTGCTTGGTACTAGGCATGTCGTGGTACGGGGGTACAAAACTGTGATTACTGTCGCAAAATGATTACTTGTCAATTTACTGCGCTGTACATTGCTGGTAAAAGCCCACTTGCTGGTAATAGACTATATATTATGTAGATCTTCTCAAGAAATTTACAATAAGGCCATGGCATCACAAGATCTTGGCTAAGGATCTGGTTGCTTGGTTTTGATTTGGTTTTGAGCGTGTTATTTAAAGATTCCAAACTTCGGGTTGATACTGAGAATTTCACGATGGAATAATAATAATAATCAATTTATTTCGGCAACATGTCCATAGTGTAGGCAATAAAGTAAAAACAACAGTTTTATATACAAAAAGTCAATAAAATTAACATAAAATAGAATAATAACATAACAGACGAAAATTATAAAATACCAATATAGAAATTCAAAGACATTCATGTCACAAAATCAATTCATAATTTATATGTCAAGAAAATCAATAATTAATCTATATACAAATAAATAAAATTGTAGTGTCTGTTTGTAATATTAAAATAACCGCTTTTTACTACATGCTTATGAACGTATATACGGTACATTTATCAAAATAACATTTTTTATAATTTTTGTCTGTCTGTCTGTTTGTTCCTAATCTCTGGAACGGCTGGACCAATTTCGACGGTACTTTCACTGACGGATAGCTAATGTCACAAGGAGTAGCTGAGGCTTCTTTGATTTTTGAAAAAGAATCAGGGTTCCGTAAAAAAAAAATCCATGAATGCGGGATTAGTCGTCCACGCGTACGAAATCGCGGGGACAGCTAGTTAAAAATAAATAAAAAATGTCAGTCCTGTCCCAATAATCCCACTTGAATAGAAATGGATATGATATAGACCTAGAATTGATATATATGTGTTCTGGGTTACACAAATATTTTCTCATTGTACCGTACCTATCTACTGTATTAGGTCTGGGAGTCTCGCGTGGTGTTCATATAAATGATACATACGAATAAGACATAATATGAATGCATTGCTTATCATAAATCTTTAACAAAATCGGTATAACACACGCACGATTCCAAGAAAATATCTTCGTGTCACAGTGTAAAAGTTGATTTAGTGATTCAACTCATTCGTTATTTAAAATGAATCTGCTGTTCATCATCTCAACCCATAAATCTCCCACTGCTGGGCATGGGTTTCCTCCAAAGGCATTTAGCCTACAATATCACGCTGGCCAGACGGGTTGGTATAGGGTTTGTTACGATGTCGCTGTGGTCGCGGATGAATGTTCCTGCGCTCCCGTGACCACAGCAGAGCGCGACGAGAGGAACATCTTGGGGTTGTAGTGGGTGTGAGCCCCACATCCTGCCAACATCACATCGTTATCCCGTCGAGTGTCGTTGATCATGTCTAGCGGCTTGACGGGACCGAGGGGCTTGCCTTTATTGGCCGGCCCGCGAGAAGGAAATCTCAATAAAAACCAGACAGTAAAGTCTTAAAAACCCCCTGGCACCTGCCGACCCCAGTGTGGTAAATAGGCTTGCCCCCGGAATGAGCGTCACCCGGGGGTCGACCTTTATATCGTCTCAATTCGTGGGAACAATTATGGATCTGTTAAATTTAAAAAACCAAACCAAAAAGGAAGGAGGGAAGCAGCAGAAGCTGCGGGATGCGAAGGGGCGCTTTGTGCGCTCAAGGGACTCATCGGTCGATGACGTCCCTCAGGTCGTGTTATCGGAGTCCGACGACACGATGATGACGGTGGGCAGTCGGCCCCCATCTGCCGACTGCGGGAGAAAGCGGCCACACTCGGAGGTGGCCGCAACTTCCTCCGATTCGGAGGCCTCCGAGGACCCTGCCCCGAAATTAATTTCGGGTATCGGGCTCGAGCTTGATTTGTCTCGGCGGGAGTTTCTTCGCGCCGGCCGAGAAGAGGTCACCCGTACGGCGGAGGAGCGAATCCTCCTCCTGACGGAGGAGTCTAGGAGGGCACGCCTCAATCATCCTGTCTCTGGGGTAGCGACAGAGGAGGCTACGGCGGCAGCCCTCCAGGACCGGGTGGTCAAGGGCCTGGAGGTGGTCACCTTGGTGGCGACCAAGTCCAGCCGCCTAAAGGGGACCTTCCAGAAGGCCCTCAACGAAGCCGTGACGGCCATAAAGGAGGCGGTGCAGGAGCTGCATACTCGCACCGTCTCCGAAGAGACCGTTAAATTGCAGGCGGATAATTGTCGCCTGCAAAAGGAGATGGCTCAGCTCCGCGCCGAACTGGCGGAGCTGAGTAAGGCCATTTCGGCCGGCGGCGCCGGCCGGAAAGAGGAGCCGCCTGGTCTCGCCGCTCAGGAGCTGGAGCGCAACATCATGGTCCGGGTTGGGACCATGGTGAACGCCAGGCTGGAGGGCTTGCAGGACCGTCTCCTGCCAGCCAAGACCCTCCGCCCTCCTCTGCGGGCGGATTCCGAGAAGAACAGGGAAATCTCTTCCCCTGTTCCATCGACGTCGCGCGCCGGTCTGCCTTCGTCTCCGCCGCGCGCCGGATTGTCGTTGTTGCCGCCTTCACCGGGGCCCTCGACATCGGGGACCAGTCCCCCTGCCAACCCCAAGCCCAAGGGAAAGGGCAAAGGGAAGGGGAAGGGGAAGAAGTCCTCGACTTTGGCCCCGGTCATCCAGCCGGAGCCCCGTCCACCTCCTGCGCCCAAAGGAAAGGGCAAAGGGAAGGGGAAGAAGTCCCCAAATTTGGCCCCAGCCATCCAGCCGGAGCCCCGTCCGCTGCCACCCGCGCCCAAGAGCCTGGACGCACCTTGGACCACCGTGGTCAAACGGGGGTCCAAGGGAAAGGCGGTGGCTGGCAACCGTGCAGCTGCGCAATCAGCAGCTGCACCGAAGAGGGTGCCCAAGCTACGGCCTCCGCGCTCGGCTGCAATTATCTTGCAGCTGCAGCCTGAGGCTGTAAGGGCTGGCGTGGACTACGCGGCCGTGATTGGGGAGGCCAAGGCCAAAATTAGGCTGGCCGACCTCAACATTGCGGCCGTAAGGTTCAAGAGGGCCGCGACTGGGGCTGCCCTCTTGGAGGTCCCAGGGGCGGAGGCTGAGGCCAAGGCAGACGCCCTGGCTGACAAGCTGCGGGGAGTTTTACCTCCCGAGAAGGTCGCCGTCTCCAGGCCGGTAAAATGCGCGGAGTTGCGCGTAAACGGCCTGGATGACTCCGTCACCACGGAGGAAGTGAGGGGGGCTCTGGCGTCAGCCGGCGGGTGCTCAGTGGAGGCCGTCAAGGCCGGTACAATCCGCCGGGCCACCGGCGGCACGGGCTCCGTCGTCCTTCGCTGCCCCGTCATGGCAGCGAAGAAAGTGACGGAGGTAGGCCGCCTCCTTGTGGGCTGGGTCTCAGCACGTGTCGTGCTGCTAGAGACCCGCCCAATGAGGTGCTTCAAGTGCCTTGAGCTTGGGCACACCCGAGCCACGTGCACCTCGGAGGTGGACCGCGGTGACCTGTGCTTCAGGTGCAGCCAGCCAGGGCACAAGGCTGCCGGATGTACGGCGGCGCCGCACTGCGTTCTGTGCGGTGCTGCCAAGCGGCCCACGGACCACCGGATGGGCGGGCCTAAATGTAAGGCCCCGTCCCCATCCAAGTCCAGGAGGAAGGCTGGGAACCGAGCAACTGCAAGCTCGTCCCAGCCTGCGCTATCACCGGCCAACGCCGGTGGCACCGCTGAGTCGGTGGGCGTAATGGAGGTCCAATAGATGGACCTCCATTTCCTCCAGGGGAATTTAAACCACTGTGCCAGAGCGCAGGATCTGCTAGTGCAGACTCTGGCGCAGTGGTCCATTCACGTGGCCGTGGTGTCAGAGCCCTACCTAGTCCCTAACAGGGGCAACTGGGTGGCTGATGTCAGTGGAATGGCTGCCATCGCCATCCAGCCCGCTCTCGGGGTGTCTGGCTTCGCGAGAGTGGTGAAAGGTAGGGGCTTCGTTGCAGCCCTGTTGGGCGAGATGCTGGTCGTGTCAGTTTATTTCTCGCCCAACGGGACCCTCGCGGATTTCGAGGTGCTCTTGGACGAGATCGGAGAGGTGGTCGGGCGGAATCACCCGACGCCGGTTCTGGTTGCGGGGGACTTCAACGCCAAATCTCCGGCGTGGGGGTCTCCCGTGGCCAACGTTCGGGGGGGAGAGCTGGAGGAGTGGGCTGCGGCTCACGGCCTCTCTCTCCTCAATCGGGGTTCCGCCCCGACGTGCGTGCGAGACAACGGCTGGTCGATCGTGGACGTCGCATTCGCGAGTCCCGTATTGGCTGGCCGTATCCGGGGCTGGGCAGTGGAAGAGGACGTGGAGACTCTATCCGACCACAATTACATCCGGTGGTCGGTCTCTGCGTCCAACGGCCCCGGGCGCCCGATCTTGTCCGAGACCAATCGACGGTGGGTTATCAAGCGCCTCGATAGAGAGGCGTTTGTGGCAGCGGCCCTGACACAGGCATGGGTGCCTGAACCTGAGGGGCCGGTGCGGATCGAGGAAGAGGCTGAATGGTTCCGGGATGCTATGACGAACGTCTGCGATGCAGCGATGCCCCGGGCCAAGCCCTTCTCCCCGCAACGCCAGGTGTACTGGTGGTCCGACGAGTTGACGGACCTACGCGCGGCGAGTATAGCCGCGCGACGCCAGTACACCCGAAGCCGTCGACGTCGTATCCGCGACGAAGCCAGAGAAGCTCTCCTGAAGGCTGCATACCAGGAGACGAAATCAGCCCTGAAGGTGGCGATCTGCCGGTCAAAAGAGGTCTCTAGGGAGGAACTTCTCGCCTCCCTCGATAGAGACCCATGGGGTCGCCCATACCGGCAGGTGCGAGGCAAGCTCCGTCCATGGGCACCACCTGTGACGGAGACTCTCCAGCCGCATATGCTGGAGAGGGTGGTGTCCACACTGTTTCCGCACAGAGAGGAGCACACGCCTCCACCGATGGCGCCACCTTCGGCCGAGAGCCACACCGACGACAACGTCGTCGAGGTGCCCGAGGTCACGGCAGCCGAGCTTGGCGCTGCCGTGCTACGGCTCCGGAGCAAAAACACCGCTCCGGGGCCGGACGGAATCCCGGGCAAAGCCTGGGTGATGGCCCTCGACGACGACGCCCTTGAGGGTAGACTCCGCAGGCTGTTCTCAGCCTGCCTGGAGCAAGGGCGTTTCCCACAAATGTGGAAGACAGGCCGTTTGGTCCTCTTACGTAAAGGGGACCGCCCAGCCGACTCTCCGTCGTCCTATCGACCAATAGTGCTGCTGGACGAGGTCGGGAAGCTACTGGAGAGGGTGGTGGCTTCTCGCATCGTCCGGCACATGACGACGGAGGGCCCCGACCTGTCGGACAACCAGTTTGGTTTCCGCAGGGGTAGGTCCACTGTAGACGCGATCCTCAAAGTGAGGAAAATCGCGGGTGAGGCGGTGTCGCGAGGCGAGGTGGCGTTGGCGGTGTCCCTTGACATCGCCAACGCCTTCAACTCGATACCTTTCGAGTGTATTAGGGAGGCACTCCTCTATCACAGGCTGCCTCCCTACCTCTGCGTCACCGTCTCTGACTACCTGCGAGATCGCGTCGTGGTGTACCAGGGGCAGGAGGGTCGCTGCCAAAGGCGGATGTCGTGCGGTGTTCCCCAGGGGTCGGTGCTTGGACCCCTACTGTGGAACATCGCCTATGACTGGGTGCTCCGCGGCAGTAACCTTCCCGGCGTGGGACTGACGTGTTACGCTGATGACACGTTGGTGACGGCCTGTGGGCGGGACTTCCGTCAGGCGCAGTTAGTCGCCACGGCGGGAGCCGCCCATGTCGTCGGTCGTATAAGGCGGTTGGGCCTAACAGTGGCCCTACACAAGTCGGAAGCGCTGTGCTTTCACGGACCCCGGAGGAAGCCACCTCCCGGGGCCCAGCTCATCTTGAGCGGTGAGAGCATAGCGGTGGGAGCGGCCATGCGCTATCTAGGTCTCATTCTGGATGGCACATGGTCGTTCAAGGAGCACTTCCGACGGCTGGTGCCGCAACTCACCAGCGCCGCCTTGGCTCTCGGCAGCCTGCTCCCCAACATAGGGGGACCGAGCGCGTCGTGTCGTCGCCTGTACGCGGGGGTCATCAGGTCGATGGCTCTCTACGGGGCCCCAGTGTGGGTGGACGCCCTGTGCGCCAAGAACGTTGCACTTCTGCGACAACCGCAGAGGGTAATGGCGCGCAGGGCGGTCAGGTGCTACCGCACCGTTTCATACGGTGCGGCCTGCGTCTTGGCGGGGGCCCCACCTTGGGAGCTGGAGGCCATCGTACTGGCCAACGTGTACAGGCTGACGGCTGAGTTCCGCAGCCGAGGGCTAGAGCCCTCACCGGAGGAACTGCGCCACCTGCGGGGCCGATCTCGAGAGGCCCTGTTTCACGGGTGGCAGCAGCGGCTTGCGGAACCGAGCGCCGGTCACCGCACGATCGAGGCCATTCGGCCCGTTCTCAGAGAATGGGCCGAAAGAAGACGCGGGGCGTTGACCTATCGCCTGGCGCAGGTGCTCTCGGGGCATGGTTGCTTTGGGAGGTACCTGTGCCGGGTCGCGAGGAGGGAGCCGCAATGTATCTGTCATCATTGCGGCTCCCCGGAGGACACAGCCCAGCACACCCTTGAGGTGTGCGGGGCGTGGGCGGGTCAGCGCGCTGCATTGGCCTCGATCATAGGCGAGGATCTCTCGCTCCCAGCAGTGGTGAAGGCCATGCTGGAGAGCGAGACGAACTGGGGAGCAGTGCTCTCCTTCTGCGAAGAGGTGATGAGGCAGAAGGAGGAGGCGGAACGGCAGAGGGAAGACGATGCCCTCAGTGACCCGATCCGCCGTCGAAGGGTAGGCGGGAGAAGGCGGGCTTACGCCCGCGACCTCCCGCCGTAATAGCCCGAGAAGAGGACGCGCCCGGCTGAGCGCGTCCGCCACGCCAGGACCGGTCGACTTTGGGGAAAGTCGACCGCGAGCGTCTTCTGGTGGCGTGTGCGTGTTCCCGCACGTCACCGCCGGAGCTAAGCTCTGGCAGAGAGGGGGCCCGTAGCGGGCCATCGTCGCTGTGGTCGCGGACGAATGTTCCTGCGCTCCCGTGACCACAGCAGAGCGCGACGAGAGGAACACCTTGGGGTTTTAGTGGGTGCGAGCCCCACATAACCCCTCGGTTCTTTCCCCAAGACCGAGGGGTATGCGTCAGGCATTTCCCCAAGTAAAAAAAAATACGATATTTTCCTTTTCTCGCAGTACTCTTGTCTGCATGAGGTTATTCCTTTAGTCGTCGCCTTGAGATGGGCTAGTGACATTATGTATTCTTAATCCGTCACTACACGAATAACACACCGTACAACTATTAATAACGTAGTTCACGCTTTTGCTGCCGGAAGAGTAGGCAGAAGGGCACCATAGTTGGTGTCACCCATATTACATAATAAAGATCTGTACAGAAAAACCCAATGCTGTTATTGTCCGACTCGGGCATCGAATCTAGAACATAGCAGTCGTATACAGTCCTACTGTACCATGACGTAGTTACACAATATCGCGTAACATAAAAGGAGTTGAAGCACTGACAAATTTACACTGTGGCATCCTCTTGAGTTAGGAAAATAGTGGTGAAATATTATAATATCCAATGATTTATTTTCAGAAAACAACAAGCAGTATGTGTGAGGCGGGCACATAAGCGATATGGGACTGCCAAGAGTCCTAACGTCATATTAGATGGTCTGAATATGACTGTACCTAAAGGAGCTATGTAAGTACTTGACTGCCCATATATAAATAAAAATTTAAGAAAAAATATTAAGAAGATTCTTTTTTAGAAAACAGACAGAAGCCCAAATTTTTTTTATTTTACGCTCACCAAAAAAGATTGAATTTATGATGGTAATTCAATTCTGGTACTAGTCTTGTTAGGTAATTTATGTATGCAACAGTATGCATGCGGTTTGTAATTATGGATATGTTCAGCTATTTTTGTTGCTGACTGTACGCGCATCACGCTAAAATTACTGCATGGAGTAATGCAGTTTTCATTAATGTATTGTTAGAGGTCTAACCTAAAACGTACAGGGTCGGATTTAGAGGTGTGGAGGCCCTAGGGCAACGACGACAGAGTGGGGGCCCCTAAATTAATTTCCGAATGAAAACTCAAAATCAAACGCGTTTATTGCGAATGTAGTTGTTCTAATAATGTTTAAAGATCTTCTATAATCTACGGTCTGGCGCAATATGTTTGCTTAGGTGTTTATCAGTAAAAATGGCTGATTTTTTTTTGTCCTTTGTGGAGGCCCCTCCTTGTAGAGGCCCCGCCCGCCCTGTTTTAAATCCGGGTCTTAAAATGTAGCAAATTTTTACCGACATAAGATGCTGGCGGAGCCCTGAGTGAAGGCTAGTTAACCAGTTACTGTAATCAATAAAAAATATAAACATTCTTATTACACTTCGCCATCCAGTAAGTTGCCGCCCCTCTAGAACCTTTTCTCCCCACCCTCCAATGGTTATTCGAGCTATATTGCTTCCAATTGGAGTGCTGTCATATTAAATTTCTCGAATTATTTAATTCTTAAACAAACTGTTTTTTATTCCAGCTATGGTCTTTTAGGAGCATCTGGGTGTGGGAAGACCACTCTTCTGTCATGCATCGTTGGCAGACGAAGATTGAACTCAGGCGAGATCTGGGTGTTGGGAGGCAAGCCAGGCAGTCCTGGCAGTGGAGTGCCTGGACCTAGGATCGGTTATATGCCACAGGTTAGTGAAAAAGCTCTGATTGCAATTATATTTACCATTATTTTATTAAAGTTTAGTGAAATTCCGGCAAAGTTTTGACTCATATTTAAAATTGATGGTTAGATTGTGTGAGCCAATAGTCCCATACTTGTTAAATCCTAATATAACGTAATACGTCTCTGTTTCTTACCAGTTGTTATTGTTCGTCATATAAATAGGATAAGTACATACCCATCTATATATTACATACTTATATAAGCCGTCACGCAACACACATATCAAATGCTTCAGTGCCCTCACAACTGTCAATGATACATCTTACATAGCATGAGCCATTTATTAAATGTTACTATCTACATTATCTACTTTAGTACAGTAAAAATAAGGCTGTATTTCCTATGATAAGTAGTGTTATGTAAGTGGATTATAAGTCGTTTTCTGGTCACAATTTGTTGTAGAATAGTGAAGAAATTTTAATATAGTAACGTGTTATTGTGTTGCCTATGATGTAAGAGGGTTGACATTTCATTCATATTTTCATCTATTTTTAGGAATGTCACACAGAACGTAAACGACGTTCTGTGTCATAATAGTACATTATGATATAAGTGCGGTAATTGGTAATTACAGCCGAGGCGATATTGCTACAAGAAAGCACAGGCTGTAATTATCAAAGCGCACGAATGTCATACGACGTTTTATAACATATTTGCGAGGAAATAAATAAAATTCGGACTTTCTTAGAAAAAGCCAAATACAGCGAAAAGAAATAGCGCGCGGAATAATTTTTACTTGTCACAAATTATCGATGCGCGCGCATCAGCGCTTTTTTTTAAGGCAAAAATACAAAAACAGCCAGTATTACTATAAAGAATTAAATGTTTATTTTATATAATTATATCATAATTATTTTATCTCCCAAAGTTAATTTTATTCATAAAATGTTGACCACTTTTCTGACATAAAAACTCTGCTAAGATTTAAAAAAGTAGGTACCGTTCGTTTTTGACGGAGCCCCTTGATTATTAGTATGTGAGCATGAGAAGCCGTGCATTTTACTTTACATTACCGCACTAGTGCGTAATGAGATACATTACGACACTGAAATTGGTGAAATAAGAGACCCTTTACGAGCAAATATGTTATAAAACATTTTTAAAACAAAATTCTTTCAATATTTGTCATTAGAATGTACTGTTCTAAAATTTATTTAAACCACCATTGGCTTAATATTCTCATAGATAGGCCGTAAGTTATGGCTTAGGGGAGGAAATTCCCATAAATAATACAGTTGACAGTAAAATTGATGACGCACGGGCTTAGAACACAAATAATGGTTTAGCTCCAATTATATTAAATACTTCTATTTTGTGTATTTAAAAGTTAAGATTTATAATGAAAACAAAATTCTTTTGTTTAACTTACCCAGATTTTTTATGTGACAAATTTTATTAAAATTCGAATAGTAGTTTAGTAATTAGTAAAAAGGTAACAGAAAGATAGAATGAGTTTTTTCTGTGCGTATTTATGCCACTATTACGAAGCGATGGTGGCTGAATGGATAAGGGACCGGCGCGGCGCGGCGTGCAAATCACGCGGTCCGAGTTCGATCCCGACCGGCAGTACTTATATTTACTAGTCAAGTGAGTTACCATCTGCTAACGGTGAAGGAAAACATCGTGAGTAAACCCACATACCTTATAAGAAATTCGATGAGTATGTCTGATCCACCCGCACTAGGCCAGCGTGAGTGGATTATAGACTAAACCCTCTCAGCTCTCTAGTTAGAGGAGAGGAGACCCGAGCCCAGCAGTGGGACTTAATGGGTTGCTGATGATGATGATGATGATAATGTATGCCACTAATTTTTTTCTGAATTACTGAACCGATATTGATGATTAGAAATCATTGCGATGGGGTTCTATCAGAGGGTAGCACAAATTCTGTCGGATCTTGTAGTAGTAATAGTATTATTATAACTTTGTATGTGTTTGGTATTGTGTACTATTATTGACAAAGGTTTTCTAACAAAGCATATTAAGTAAGTCATTTACAGACCTGTCTGCGGTAGGGTTATGAGTTATATATCTTTCTTAATGAGTTGTAAAAGTCAGTAGTCATTGTTATTATGATGCTGGTTTTGTCGCATATATGTACTTAATTTTATAGTTCACACAATGTAAATGTATACAAAATCGATTGCAAAGTTACAAAGAACTTAGAATTTCATGACAGAAATACCGAATACAATTTTTGACGGATCTGGGGATTAAACACTCATACACTAACACACAAACAAAAAAAAAAAACTTATTGTTATCTTATTTTCTACTATCTTCAATTCCTAATTTGAATAAATAAAGCTAATGATAATTTAATTATGTAACTAAATATAAAATATAAGGTGCAATGTATTGTGGGAAGGAACTGTCTCCTGAGATACAGATTTATTAATCTAGTTCAGGAGGCAGAGGGCTTCTAGTTTATGTAAGTACTAAATTATGGTTGCAATAAAGATTTATTATTATTATTATTTCTTTTTACAAATAAATGTAATGGCTATGACCTAATAAGAAAAAAAAAAAGAAAAAAAAGACCTATTGTTCAGTAGTGATTCGGGTGTCCAGACAAGTGGACTATAATCATCATTTCCACAAACGTCCCACTGTTGGGCACTGGCCTCCTCTAAAGAATGTGGAGGGAATTTAGCTACTATACCACGCTAGCCAGACGGGTTGCTATAGTATTTGTTTCGAATTTTTCTTAACAACAATTTTTAATTAAATTGTTATGTTATGTTATGTCAATTAAATTTTCCTTAACTGGAACATATCCTACTAATTTATTAATGCGTTAGAAGGATGGATGGATAGTTGAATGTATGTATGGATGATGCTCGTAGCATTGTGGTACTGAGATCTTCGTTATCATCGAGGTTAAGCAACACTCGGCAAGGTCAGTCCATGATGGGTGACCGTTTGTGGCAATTTCATTCTCGAGCGTCTCCGTGCTTCGGAAGGCCGTTGGTCCCGGTTATCACTTAATGTGGTAGTCGTTCAGTCAAGTTGGAAGCCTTCTGGGTGACTTAATAAATTGCAACACCAGATCTGCCTCAAGCCCACACGATAAGAAGATAAGAAGACTCAATCACATGTGAAAGGCTAAAAGGATCTATATAAAATTTGTCACACATGATACTATTTACCCACATCACACGCGGGTGGAGTCGCGGACGAAAGCTAGTATCAAGACACGCGACAGTGTGTCAGACAAGTTCAAGGAGACAGATTTGAATATAACGTAGTGTAACGTTATCGCACATCTCTAAACATCTCCTGTCGTGTTGGTGGAATCTGAACCTTATGCAGTTGTGTTACTGAACTTTATTCATTAGAATCTGTATTTTGCAGGAAATTGCGCTCTTCGGTGAGTTTTCTATCAGAGAAACGCTGATATACTTCGGTTGGATAGCGAACATGCCGACCAAAGAAGTGGAAGAACGCATTGATTTCTTGATTACTTTGCTGCAGTTGCCTAATCCTACAAGGTATGATATTTTCACTATTTAATTCTGTTTTAAAGGGCTTTATAGCTTATGTTACTAATAATTTTGAAAGTCATTAATGCCTTCTAGGAAAAAGGATCGCGGTTTTGATTATCGAATCTTCAAAATGCCTACTATGATAAAAGTTTGAAGTTCAGACGAATTTTTGGACCTTCCTGCAATAAAACCGGAATTACATCATTTAAAGAAGTTCACAACAGCTATTAATTACTGAAAGGCGAATTAATAGTAGTGTTACTTGATTTTGGATGTTATTTCAATGAAAATAATGTCGTTAATAGTTTGGCAGTGAAAAATACTCTGCGCTGCGCTTTGCTATAATTATGTGCGCAGGTCCTATCACTTTACAACGTTTTCTTTAAATCTCTTTATAGCTTTGTTAAAAGACCATTGACTTCTTAAAAATCCTGTTAAACATATTTTAATAGCCATATTTTCTTTACAGACAAGTAAAAAATCTATCTGGTGGTCAACAAAGAAGAACATCATTGGCTGCTGCTCTGATCCATGACCCTGAACTGCTGATTCTTGATGAGCCTACAGTTGGAGTGGATCCCGTGTTACGTCAAAGGTACATTTTGATCAAAATAAGTTCATCCATTGAGATACACAACTCGAGGGACAACTGTTCCTACCCCGTCGCAATTGGTGTTTCTAGTTTCTAAAAATTAATTTAGTAAGAAAAATTAATAGGTATTGTTAGATCTTTTTCGTTGCTCCCTCAAAGCTCAGGATTATGTGTGACCATACACGTCACGTCTCCAAGCTGAGCGGTCTTCTGATATATGACGCGGGCAATTTATTTAATCAGAAGCATGATGCACATGTTCTCCGACAGCCATCTTCATAGCCTCAGTCATGGTGAAGTAAACGTTACGTCTCTCACTCATATTTGTGAAAATGGTGACGTGTCGTTAGTTAATTAGAGGTTTTAATGGCAATTTCACCCTAGCAACAAATATTAAACAAGAAATTGCAAAAAAAAGAAGAGTTGGAGTACCTAGTACCTACGCGTTTCTAACTCGCATTTACTATTACTGCAGTACTCCAACGTATCTTAGAATAATATTTTATAATCAAAAACCTCAATAAACAGAGCATCTCAAACATTTTTTAACCCTTTAGTTGTAAACTAAGCGCCTGTTTCACCACCGGCAAATAAGTGCTAGATAGCCTATTAGGACTGACTTGACAGATTTTTGACGTATTTTTCATATAAAATCTATCAAAAAAATCACAGCTAGTTTATGAGATACTTATTTTAAGGTGATGAAACAGGCCCTAGTCAAAAATTTGCTGAAACAAAGTCAAACAAAGAATTATGTGTCACAGACATTTACAAAAATCGTTACATATTTATTTCCATCTTCAAATTAAACTTTTAATTTCAGTATCTGGGATCATTTAGTGGAAATAACAAAGGGAGGACGCACTACAGTTATCATCACTACCCATTACATCGATGAGACTAAGCAGGCAGATATTGTAAGTACAGACAATGTTTAAACATAGATTATAGTGATACCGTGTCAGCAAACGCTGCGTCACCGAGGTAGTCAAATGAATTACCATTTTCGCCAGCTTTGATTATTTTGTCCTATGTAACAGGCTCGCTACCTATGACATGGAATTAGCATAGCTGGAGTGATGTGGGTGTGACGCACTTTGCAAAATCCTAAAAAGCTATTATTAGCTAGCTATAAAGGGCATGCAAATAAGTATTTACAGTCAAAATATTATAAAAGTTCATTATAAATATCTCTTTCATCTATCATTATCAATCGTCCTGTAAAGCCCATTGTGGGCTCCCTCAGGGGAGCATGCTAAGCCAACGTAAGCATTAAAGATTTTTTGAGGTACTTCAAAAACGTTCCTCATTTTTGGACAATCTTTATTATTTATCTTTTTCTATACAGTACCTGGGGACGCAAATTGTTTGAAGAAGGTAGGAAGTGATTGTGTGTGTATTCCAGCTATGCTATTTAAATGTTGTATAGAAATTTTATATAGGTACATACATGATTATTTACAGCCAGATTTTTACAAAAAATGATTTTTTAAATTTAGAGATTTCTTTATAGATACAATTCAAAAGCAAAACTAAAAAACAGTTAATGAAACCTTAAGCGATTGTTTTATTTTATTATATAATATTTTTATTTCATAGTAAATATAAGTTGAAAATAAATCTATAAATTTTCCACAGATTGGTTTAATGCGTGGTGGTAGATTTTTAGCAGAAGAATCACCAACAGAACTGATGCGTCGTTACCAAGGCGATAGTCTTGAAGACGTGTTCCTCAAGCTATCAGTGATGCAGAACTTGGGCAAGAGGAGACGATCTAGTATTCTGGCTGATATAGTCGAGAGAGTGGAATTACCTGCGATACCGGTGAGTGTAAAGATTCAAATGAAATTCATTATTTAGAATTAGATTCATAGATCAGATCACAAGAACATATTTTTTGTAATGTGTGAAGAAATTAGAAACTAAGCACACAACAAGAGTAAGCCCAAATCACGGGTCAGTTAGACAATATTGAAAGGGTTTGTAATGTTGTCACAACTTTTCAATATAGTCGATAAACGATAGCAACGGCAGTACAAAATGGTGAAATTTAAGGAAAGCTTATGATATTGGACTCATTATTTAACTTTAGTGTATAAACGCTCCAATCTAATCAAAGAAAATCCATTTTTAAAACATAATTCAAATATTTGTATCACAGAATCCAAATGCTATCGATCTAGAAGAAGCAGAAATTGGTGAGATATCAGGTGAATTTGGAGACAACGTTTCGATGAGCAGCAAGGGTCGAGTGGTTGTAACTCCAGAGCTGATCACGCCAATAGAAGCCATGCCACCTGAGGAGAAACCAGCAAGGAGTATGGAGATGTACATGCCGATGAAGTGGCATCACATGAAGGCATTAATATGGAAAAACTTCTTGAGTCTGTTTAGGAATTTTAGGTGAGTTTATCAGATAGTGATGCTTAGAAAGACGTTAATTCCGGTAGGTGAACTTATATCGAATTGATGCTTATTCATATCTCAGTAACAGTATTTGACACTGCTGCTATTTGTAAAATAAGGGTTTTATTCAACCTTAAGTTGAAAATAAATCAAACAATTTCATCACAAAGAATCTTAATTACAAAAAATCCTATAATTATCAAAAATAATAAAATGGCACACTACTGAGCAAGGATCTGTGTTCCTCTATTTAACGAGCTGATCTAGAAGAGGTTTTAGGTTTTCAGTTACATTATGTTATAAATGTTCCAGTTAAAACTCTTAACCAGTCAAAAGTAGTTTTGACTGGCTATATCAGTCAAAACTCTTAAAAAAGTAAAGAGGTTGGAACTAACTATTTAGGTTAAGTTGGTTTTTATAACCGAACAACCGGTTTTGAAAACTGATATATTATAGCCAGTCAAAACTAATTTTGACAGGTTAAGAGTTTTGACTGTAACATAAATATTTTATTTTAATTGTTTACTGTTAGTTAAAAACTAAAATAATAACTCCCAAATTTCATTTCACAGTGCGTTAGCCTTCCTCCTCGGTCTTCCTGTCTCTCAAATGATATTCTTCTGCCTCGCCATCGGTCATTACCCTGTAGGTCTCCCAATTGCCGTCGTCAACCACGAAGTTAACACAACAGAGCCACTGTGTAGCTACGACAAAATGACTTGTCCTCAAGATCCGCAAACGTGGGAATGGAACTTGACGAGATTCAGTTGTCAATATTTAGATTATTTATCGAAACGGCAGAGTAATTTGGTAAGTAGGCCTTATGTATAATAGGTTTTAAAAATGTGAATGTTTGGAGAAAATCTCTGGCGTGATTTTGGAAATCTAACAAATTGGCAGAATCGATTAAAAGGTTAATATTTTTTTACCATCTTTAACAGATATACTATCCGAACAAAGAGCTGGCTATGGCAGATGCAGCAAGAGGCAAGGCTCGCACGGTGCTCGTATTTCACGCCAACTTCTCCGAGTCCCTACAAGTGAGGATCACAGACCCCAGACGTTTGAACTATTGGATCGTCAAAACTTCCGACATGGAGGCTCATATGGATGAAACTGGTAAGACCTCGCTACGCTTACACTAAAGAACAAGGCGACCCATGCCCTGCAGTGGGACGTTTATGGATTCAAATGATGACACCCAGATATAACTTGTATAACTTGAACTTGATTACTATTACTATTATTATTTTCTCATATCCAAATTTTACTGAATTTGATTTAGTATGGTGTTTTGGTTCTGTACTTTCAGTGATATTTCAAACTGTAACCAATTAAAATTGTAACAACTATGGCGATTGAAAAGAGTGGCCTGAGTTTCTTGCCAAGTTCTTCTCAGAGCTCAACCTTGTCAGTAAACTGGCCGTAGGCAAATTTATTGACACCTTTTCTGGCTTTGTATGACGTTCATAAGTATCATGTATGTGATCCAAATGAAATAAAAAGATTTGACTTTGACTTTTGACTTGACTTTGAAGATGGTGTTTTTTATAGTTATTCAACAAAAAATAAACTTACATGTTAGTAGAATGTGATAGCTGGTCTACTTGGCTTTTGACCGTATTGCCTAGAATTTTGTGTACGTTGCGTGGAAACATGTTAAGGATTCAGAAAGTATGTGACATAAAACATGAAATTTCTTCATTTCTAGGGTTATATGACAAACATTTGTGAAATCCAATCTGTTAGTCCCAGACATAACTTTTACAGCTATTGCTGCATACATGAATTTTACTAAAAGGCGTCTGTTAAATATACTCCTCTTATTTTGTTTTTTTTTTTATGTCAAAATAGACCAACAATATTGCTGCAGAAGAGGTTCTGGGTTTATTTTCTGAATTTGACAAACACGTTAATAGATTTTTAAATTGTTTAATAGAATTAAAGAGTCTAGAATGCTAATGGTAAAGGAAAACATTATAATAAAACCTACATAACCAAGCAGAAATTGTAAGACTATGTTTGATCCACCAACTGCAATTGATTCATCGTGTTTGGATTATGGTCTTAAAGGCCCTATTAACTCTTTAGCCTATGGGTTGATTTTACTTTTTCATCATATTATTATTACATTGTGTGATCTTCCTTAAATTAGGGGTCTGCACAAACCATCGTTAAATTGGACGGCCAACAAAAATTGTGTATCATTTGCATTTAAATTAGATATCCTCCCCAATCAGACTGATTGGACCTTCAATGATTTTTATTAAATACTTTACGTATATTATACACTTTATTTCATTGAGCATAAGGTTGAATTTTGAATAGTATAAGTATGCTGTGTTAATAATGCAAAGCTCTGAGGTCAGAATATAGTTCGTTTTTTTTTGGCAACTGTTTGGTCACGTGAGGTTTTTGAACCAGAAATATTGTTTTACATGTATTTGGAAATTTTAGGCACAATCTGAGTTCATTGGCATATTTTGTAAGAAGATTTAAGAATAATTGTTGTTTAGCAAAATTGTAAACTTAAGGGTATCAACATACAAGGTGTAATTTGCTGCAATATTGTACTTTACTAATGACTACGAGAATTTTCAAGAGATAATGTTTTTGTAAAAAAAAAACAATGCCCTCCATTCTCAATTCAATTATCTTTTTACCATGAACATGTTTTTAACTCCGCTTCCAAAATCTCCATGCCGAATAATATTTGCGAAAATATATTTTCGAAATGTTTCATGAGGAAAATTTCGAAAATTTTCTCAATTTTTTTTTTCGCTAAATTCGTAGCCGCGTGGAATTTAATTCGGTAAATAGGGATCGTATAATGAAGCATAAAGGACCCAGTCAGCGAAAATAAGAGGAACAGAATTAAGGAGGATTAATACGTAATTATTTTTAAGTTGTTTTACGTGAAATTTGAGTAATCATCTAATTTATCTATACGTATTCTACTAATATTATAAATCCGAAAGTTTGTGACGATGGTTGTTTGAATTTTTATTACGACTTACTGAATATATTTTGAAGAAACTTAACATTCATTATTCGTGGTTGTATCGTGTATACATTAGTAACATTCAAAAAATAGTTCAAGTATGTTTGTGATTTTTTTCTATAGAGCCAAATATGTATAATTGCGTTTTTAATCACTGATCTCCCTTTTCAAAGGTCTCAAGATTTCTATATATTTTTCTGGAACCTGTATTGTAAATAAACGATTTTCACGTTCGCTGAACTCACGGCGCCTTAATTCCATAGATCCAGTTAAACCGCGGGGAAATCTAGTAGTTCGTAAAATAACTTCTTTTTACTTAGCACTAAGATTTAATATAGTTTTGAAATATGACACGAAGGGTGCCAAATTTGTGGCACCATCACTCACATCACCAACACCCGTGACTCCACGACAAATTACCTTAACAATAAATCTTTTTTTTTAAGCAACAACTCATTTGACATTAACCATTTTCTTCTTAAAACTTTCAAAGAAAAACTGCTTACTAAAAACTCTTTGGAAGTTTTATGCGGGAAGTATTAATCATATTTCTAGAATGATTTATAAAAAAACCCATTAACTCCATTTGAGGAGCTTGAGTAGCGTCAGAAAAAGCTGGCATATTTTTAATCATCAGGAACCCATTAAGTCCCACTGCTGGGCTCGGGTCTCCTCTCCTCTAACTAGAGAACTGTGAGGGTTTAGGCCATAATCCTCTCACGCTGGCCTAGTGTGGGTTGGTGGATATTTTTATAATATCCACCAACCATATATCCATATTTTTAATAGCTGCTAATAAAAATATAGTCTTTACACAATAGCACATACATACATTCATAAACGTCCCATTGCTGGGCACGAGGGAATTTAGCTATACCTACCACACGTTGCATCACGCTTTTTTGTATCCGAAGGCGTAAAAATTCGACTCAAACCAAAACCCATGACCTCTTCAATAACAGTTGTATTCGACATAGAATGTTAAACGGTCTTTGAAACCCTTGTTTTCCCAATTGTCAATTTATACTTTTCATGTCATATAAAAGGTCCTCAATTTAAAAAAAACAAATTCTCCAAAAAGTTTGCACTGTCAAAAGTCGAGACTATTTCGGGCTACCATCCTTAAAAAAAACATAGGCACTGAGTTGCCAACTTTTACGTAAGTCCTTAAAGTCCTTGAAGTAATGGTTTGCTAAACGTTTACGAGGTAATTAAACGACTCTAGAAGCAAATTACGATCACTTTGATGACTTCCAGTGTAGGTTTTTTTCTTTACGACTTATTTTTGGTGGTTTATCTTTTGCTTAGTTGACTCTGTTTGTATTTATTTAAATTATTAATAGAATACTCGTTAACTTAGCGAACTTCGTACTGCCTCAGAATCAATAAATATTTAATTAAATTTTTTGCTGAATTAATTTCAGTTTTATAATAAAAACAATAGCTGTGATCTTCGCTTGGCCTGGTGTTATAGAGCCTATAACCTTCCTCAATAAATAGGATCCATCCAACACTTATGTATTTTTCATTTCGAATTAGTAGTTTCTGAGATTATCGCGTTCAAACAAACATTGCAGCTTTTTTTTATTGGTATAGGCAAAATGAATACTCAATTCTCTGAAAGATACAATATTTGCGCTAGTTTTAAGAGTAAGGTTATCATTAGAACCAAAAGAACATATAAAAATATTACCTGCATTCAAAAGCTATTTCGGTGAGAATACATGACCTTTCTTCCAAATATAACCACAAACAAATACCACATCAATAAAGATCATAATCATTTAACTGTAATATAATTTAACAGTTTATCTTTAGCAATTGTTCATTAATCGTTGATAGCAAAACAGCCTTTAATGGCGAAGTTTAAAAGGATTATTTTGGGTGTTTATCTATCAGATAGCTATCCTTTGATGTCGAACTGTGTAGTATTGTGCATAAATAAGCCTACTTGATTAAAACCTCAAAGATGTGTTTCTTAGAAGTGTTTATTCTGTGTGTAACCATTTAACTCTGTAATTTGTGTATTGTATACGTCAGTAGGTACCTACTTACTGTTAATGGAACGCATAATTCAAAGTAATAAGACTTAATTAATTAGCTTTTAAACCTCTGTTATTTGTCATTTCATATTTCATTTGCTGAAGACATGGCCGATTAATTAATGTCAAATTTCAGTCCATGATTAAATATGTAAAATATTTTGGAGTAATGCGACACAAGTTACACAAAATGGCGGTTGTAATTTTGGCTTTGAGTTTAATTTGATAACATATTTCTTCAGGCACGAGTAATCGATTGGCCAAATCTATATTAACTTTATCATCATTATCATCAGAAATCCATTTAGTCCCACTACTGGGCTCGGGTCTCCTCTCCTCTAACTAGAGAGCTGAGAGGGTTTAAGCCATAATCCACTCATGCTGGCTTAGCTATGCCTAATATTAATATTATAAAAAAAAAAATTACTTGAATGCGCTAATCTCAGGAAGTACTGGTCCGATTTAAAAATTAATTTAGTGTTGGATAGCCCATTTATCGAGGAAGGCTATAGGTTATATAACTTTACGCTACAACTAATAGGCGCTGAGCAGTAGCCAAACGAAGTCGAAGGCAGCGAAGCCCCGGGCAGCTTTATAATATTAGTATAGATACTACAAGAGACAAGTGTAAGAAGTTGTGTAAGACTAAAATGGAGTTTGAAAAATATCACTGTTATTCTCACCAATTTTTTTTTATCAACGTATAATATAAATTTTTACCAAATCCTCACCTTTAATTAAACAGTCAATCACAAGGGATCTTCGAACGAGTTTTGGGTTTTCTTAAAATTAATTGTCCCATTATAGACAACGGTTTCCGACCGAGGTGGCTTTTATTACACACTGGGTAACAAATACCTTTGCTGTTTCCTTGTTTACTGAAAACAAGGGTCTTTAAGAGCGTTTACGCTCTATGGGCCCGAAACGTCGCGTTTTTTCGTTCAAATGTTTGATACTATAGTTTTCTGTATATAAATCTTACTCTGTACTAAATATAAATGGGTAATATTAATTTAAATATGTACAAGGTATATAATTATTATCATCATCATCATCATTTCAACCCATAAACGTCCCACTGTTGGGCACGGGTTTCTCCAAAGAATATGGAATGAATTTAGCCTACTATACCACGCGGGCCAGAGGGGTTGGTATAGTGTTTGTTTCGACTTTTCCTTTTCTCGCAGTGCTCTTTTCTGCATAAGGTTCCTCCCTTAGTCGCCTTTTACGACACCCACGGGTTGAGATGGGTATATAATATACTTAGAGATAATCTTCTAATCATGCTGCAACGTTACAGGAAATTCTATTGTAACATTAAGATTATTTTTATAAAAAATTACTATTACGTAATTGAACTCAAATAATCGTAATTCAACTCAGTTGAAAGAATTTTGGAAAGGTTATGGGTTCAAGTCCTACTGATCAAATTTTTCCATTATTGTTAATCGTTTATTTGGAAAAACAAAGCCATTTGAAAAATACAAAATTAAAGGTAAAACGCAACGTTGTCAGCTCGCTCTATGTAAACCCCATTAAATATACGCAGGTATAGAATTTGTTAATAGTAAATTGGAAACCCACTGTCAAGTGAATGTTGTCCAAATTTAGTATGAGGATGTGGTCTCTCATTAGAGATGCCTAGTTTGTTAATGTGATTTGTTTAAGGAGTTTTAGAGTTCATTAGGGAGATACTTGCATACATTGTATAACGGTTTTATATCCGAAAATAAATATATTTGTGTGGCATAAATATTTCTCGGTGTATTTGTGTCCGTTAATAGTACGATTATAAAGAATCCAGATTTAGATTATATGTAGTTCCAAAACGTTTAAAAATTACAACGACTATGACCCTGATTCTGAAGAGTAAATTGTGGAAAACAGGTTATCGAATTGAAAATTTTAAACTGATTAAGTACCTATAGGAGATTTTTTGTACCATTGTGTATTTTATTTTATCTGTTTAGTTAAACTGACGTTTCCGGACAGAACCTTTATGATAGGTCAGAATCAGCATCCATATTTAAAATTTCAAACATTGCACAAAATCCAGATCGTATAAATCGAATTTCGAGATTTCAAATACACCCTTTGCTTCGTAGAACTGTTCCTTAATGAAAAAAAAAGGATTAAATTATGATTTTGTTGATAAATTTAAATAGACACACAAACTTTGCCCCTGTAAATAAGTTTAGTTAACTTTTTAAAAGAAAAAAATACGGTAAATTTAACTCTTCTCTTTTTAACAGACAAGCAAGTCGAGTGGATGTTGAGCAGAGACCTTCAGCTCGCGTTCATGGAAGCTGCTGAACATCTAGCCACCATCTGTGATCTACCTAAGAGAATTATGTCCATCCCTGTTAATGTAAGTACTAATAATACAAGCAATATTATGACTATCACTATAACTATAATATCAATACTATGACAATATTATGACTGACACCGTGGCGCAGTGGTTAAGGTGGTCGCCTCGCCACTACATCGCCGTGCTGGGTGACGTGGGTTCGATTCCCACACGAGATAAATATTTGTGTGATTCATAGATATTTGTTTCTAGTCTGGGTGTACTTTGTGTCCGTTAGTTTCATGTTTGTAAAGCTCCCCGCGACACAGGGCTCGTTCCCTAGTGCGGGCGTTGTCTTTAAAAAAAAAAAAAATTTTAGGCCTCATTTTACCAGTTCATGATCACCATACGACATTTGACTTAGGGCCCTCGGAGACCCGCTACTTTAAGCATCGGCGATTTAATGCCGCACACAGAGACGTCAATTAGCAGTAATCTGTCATTAACATAATTGTTGCATTAAATAATCGTCTTTAGGCGTATCGACTTAAGTATTATACGTTTTCCAAATAAACTTTTAAGTTTTAAGTTAAGTAACGCCTCAGAGTACGGCAGTTAGACGCTTAAACGCATTTAACTTCTTCAAACGAGGTTTAAAGAGAGCAGTTCTCTTTAAACCTCGTTTATCGCTATCCTCTCAAGGTAGGCAGCGGCTTGGCTGTGCCCCTGACATTGCCAACATCCATGAGCGGCAGTAACCACTTACCATCAGGAGGGCCGTCTGCTCGTCTGCCACATTAGGCAATAAAAAAATAAAAAAATCTCAACAGCGACAGAATCCCTAAAACACGCGATTTTATTACTGCGATGGGACGCAAAGTCGATGCAGCAACAATGCAGTCACAAATTCGCCGATCGTCGCGCGCCGTTGCTAAAATAAGTCTACCTACCACGATGTATTGTACTTTAAAAACGAGTTTAAAACTTATACAATACAAAAATAAAGACTACTTAAATGAAAGCAAAATTAAACTAGTTTACACTGGGTGGATATAGTTGCACCGCAGTGTACGGGTGTCTGTTAGAACGCCAATTGAGTTTTCTACTTGTTATAATCACGTCAGCGTACTTTGTAGATGGGTGGTTTATTAACAGTTAATTGTTCTTTTGCGGCTTAAATTACTTAAAGTTTGGTTCTTAATTTTATTGTAAGAAGTTTCCCATTAACTAGAAAAGAGCAAAAAAAGATTGTATTCCACCTGTATGCTCACTTCTTTTTTAAAAAAATGAACGGGTCAGTTTGAATGATCATTTCACTATTATAATCAACTACTATTAGAAAGGACTAATTTACATATCAATAGCTGACCCGGCAAACGTTATTCTGCCAGATATGTCTTGGTTATCACGATGGAAAATACTACGAAACCCCCTTAATGGGTTTCGTACTTATCATCGAAAGACATTTTTGCGAAAGCCATTTCTACGACGCCAAATCATGGAAGAGCTATTTTACCGACGGGTTATTTGATCGATGGGCCATTTCATCGAATAGCCAAATGTACGAACTCCCATATCACCGATAGTACATTTCATCGAATGACACATGTTCGAAGGTCTTTGACTTTCGCAGAAATGTCTTTCGAAGATAAGTACGAAACCCCTATTCTCATACCCAGCGAATATACAAAAACAAATCCATTAAAATCGGTCATGCGAAACCAAAATCCGTGACACGAGATTTTTATAAAACAGTATTAGATCAGGAATATAAGAATTCCAGCTGAGTTGTAATGTAATAGTCTTAATATATATCTCACATAGATTTTCACCAGCTAATGATTTCTAACATTTCGTTCCAGTTCCAAAAACCAGTTTACGGTCTCGAAGTACCCGATTTCACTGATTTTGCTGGACCTGGTGTTATACTCACGTAAGTATTCGAAAGAAATCAGTTTATTTCATCACAATTTCCTTCACACTCACAGAATACAAACCTATCTTTTCAAGTCCTGTGGTCATGCCTATAATATCTGACTGCAGTATTTTATTTGAGTGGTAAGCTCATGAAACAAATGACGACGCTTTAAGTGCAAAAACCACGCGTACCACAAAATACAATCCAATGTGTGAATGAAAATTGATTTTCTTTTTTCTTGGTTCTAGCAAATATATTAGTGCGGCGCTAATTTATTCGTAATTTTATTCACAACTTATAACAGTCTTCATGTTATCGCATATAAAATGTGTTATCGGTCTGAGGAGTTCTTATTGCGTCTGAGATCCTAGTAGATATCTTTGAATGACGCTTGCAGGACTACGTTCTTCAGAGGACATATACAGACTGATGGCTATGATAGTTTTAGAGACTAATAATGTTTTTTTTTATCATAGAATCGTCTTCTTCTTGGCTGTGGCTCTGACGTCTGGTTCTATGTTGGCTGAAAGAAACGAGGGCATTTTGGAACGGTCTTTGGTTTCTGGCATCACTGGTGAGTACGAAAATATAATTTTAAACTTCAATAACAAAGGTTTTTAATAGGGATACCTCTTCGCATTAAATATATTATTATTCACTAAATATATCTCCAATAAACAAATCAATTTTATTGATAAGTAAACCTTGTTTGGCAACTGTTTTGCTACAGTTAAATTACATTAAATTTTCTTTTTCGATTGGTAATTGCACTTCTGAAAGTGATGCTACTTTCAGTCTGTTAAAGGTTAACATTTCAGACCTTCAAAACATTTCCGGGATTCAAAACCCGGATTCCCGGTAGTCGTCAAAACACCAAAAGTTTTCGAATTAAGAAGAATGGTAACCTTTCTCCGATAATCCATTTTAACTTGTATACCCAATCTAACGAGAAATTAGTTTGTGAATCAGTTCGGGGATTCCGTTAATCTATGTTGAGGACTCGCAGTTATAACTGGTACGTTTACCTTGGCCAACGTAATTACATTTTCAGCCCATCCGGGGCAATAATAATGATTAAACTGATAAATATTTATGGGAACGCATTGTTACATTGGATAAAAGGAGCTGAAAATAGGGAAATTATTATCTTCCTTCCTCTGTTACGTTACGTAGTTATGTCAGAAACCTTGTTAGAGATAGGTCGGGATGTTGGTACGAATATTTGTGGTAAGTATTTCGCCCTGACATTCCATCATAGTTGGAGGGTAGTGGTCAAAATAACACATACAAAATGGTAAAGTTTGTTACCTTATTAAGTCAGAACTACTAAACCTTTTTTATTGTGGACGGTGACCGACGAAGTAGGACACAAATTTTATTTTTTGATGTATAAACTTTACAGACTTAGCAGTAGTACAGCAATAGGTACTAAGTACAAGGCCTTCTCGCAATTTAGATATACGAATGGTCCATTTAAATATTGTTGTCAAATGTTTGAAAATGACATGAAAGGCGAAAAATTAAAGTATTTCACAACTTCAATATTGAAATTGACCATTGACCTTGAGAACCTTAAAATAATAATCAAATTGTTTTTGACCAAGTTTTATTTTCCTTGAGCTATTTAGACAAATACGTGGCCGCCACTCGAAAACTTTTTTGCCCCATCGGCCATCAGTTCTGCGAGCTATATGGCTTGCCCCACAAAAAATCGCTCGCTGTGTCGGAAATTAGGTGAGGCGTATGTTCAACAGTGGACGTCATTGGGCTAATATGATGATGATGATGGTTAAGACAAATTGACAGAATTTTACCCCGGGCATCAAACCATTACAACTTACAAGATCAGCTCTTATGTAAACACTTCATACTGTCACTTTCATTCTAGTTGAAAAAGACAAGGCCAAACTTAGAATAGAAATAATGGTGATTTGCCAACGAATCATTTCTATACCTTTAATATGCGAGTTAATTGGTCTATTTGAAGGGTTAATAGGCAATTTGCCGGTACAGTCGGATGTAAAGATATCATGCTATAACTGCTGCGGTAACATAAAATTCAATTATGATATAATCGTAACGGCAATATGGCGGATGAGAAACGTCATTTTGTTGGGAATTTGATTATGCATTTCTTGTTTTGTGAAGACCTGTAAGTGGATTCACGTTGGATGCTTTTTTGTTAAATTGTTTCTAAAAAAATCACGGTAAGGAAAATGCCTGCCCTGATGCAATGCTATTTCTTTTTGTATCATGACGGTGATAAATAGGCGTAGCCTATGGACACCTGTAACACTAGAGACATTACGAGCTCGTTGCCAACCCTTCAAATCCCTTCCCTCCAAAATTAGTTCTGACTCCACTACTCGCCAGTAGGAACATAACACAATGTTGTCTTCTGTAGGGCGGGGGTACTTCCCCAGGTGGGTGGATTGTGCGGGTATTACCGTATACAAGGTATGCCTGTGACAACTTTGGAGGATATGTCTACTCTAAAAGGCTATTTTGATATTACAAACAGACACTTCAATTTTATTTACCTATTTGTGTAGATGCAAAATTTTATTATAGTAACCAATATTTGTATTTGCAGGTACCGAGATCCTGTTTTCTCACGTGATCGTCCAGATGTTGGTGATGTTCCTCCAGTCAGGCATGGTGCTTCTCCTTGGTTTCTTAGTCTTCAACCTCACCATGAACGGACCTGTAGGATGGGTCATCTTCTTGACTGTGATGACTGGATTATGTGGCATGACCTTTGGTGAGGATACTCAAGATGTTTATTAAAATATTAATTAAATTAAATTACAAGTTAGGAGGGATAGATATTGGCTGTATAATTAGCTGTTTGTTACTTAATGACGCCAGAACCTCAGAAAGGATCTACATGAAATTTGACACACGCGTGCGGCCGCACTCCCGCTCTCGTTCTCGCTCTAATAAATGACGGTTCTAAGTGACGGAACGGGATAGAAGCATAGGACACTGCGATTCCGTGCGACTAGATATGGTGCAACCCTATACTGGGCAGACACGGCCAGCTTGAAGTAGTGAGGATCGACTGCTTCATCTGATGTTTCCGGTGTTGCAGGCGTCCATATGCTTCGGTAACCGCTTACCATGAGGTGAGCCGTACATCTATTTGAAAATGAGAAAGTGAAAGATGATGAAGATCTATAAATTGTTTACCGCGCAAAGGAACAATGATGGATTAAATGCTATGTGTCAATGTGTCAATGTTTATTAGCTGATAAATTGCTTAATTTGTTAAACAATCTAAATAACCCCTTTCGGGTTTAATAGGATCACCGTATTGATCTTCATTTCAGTGAAGATTGCTACCGATTTATTAGGACGAATTTTATGAGATGTAGATATTTTGATACGGGAACGTTTTGAGATTTGACTCATTGAAATGTGAACGTATGTGAACGTACGAAAGCTTTTAGACTAAACGGATATTAATAATTAACGTTTAATTCAGGCAAGTCTATACCTAGCCTAGATACTGATATTCTGATATTTTAACTAGTTTTTTCATTTCCAGGTTTTGTGGTATCCTGCCTCTGCGACACTGATAGAACAGCTACATATTTGGCCTTAGGATCATTCTTGCCAATGGTGTTGCTATGTGGAATCATCTGGCCTGTTGAAGGTAATATTTGTTCTGAGCTTTCTTTAACATTATTATAATTAAAATTCGGCAACCACGTTTTTCATTCCTGGAACGTTAGCTAATTTTTTTGTTATTCACAGGAATGCACATGATTCTGCAATGGATTAGCTGGATTCTACCTCTTACCCTTTCCACCGAGTCATTACGATCCATGTTACAACGAGGCTGGGATATTTCAAGACCTACCGTCTACGCTGGTTTCGCCTCCACAGGCATCTGGATTGCTCTCTACTTAACTGCGAGTATTCTACTCCTCAAATTCAAGAAAGGCTAATACTTTAATTCGTTTAGGTTCCTTTTCATCCATTTGAAGTATTTGTTAAAAATAGTGCAAAAAATGCTAGTTTTATATCTAATTTTGCTAATAAAAAATAGATTTAGGGAAGCAAACGTTATATTTTATAGTTTTTCGATCGGTTCACTCTTGTTTGGTATAACAACGTTTAGTCGAAAATCGAAATTTCGAACAACGTTTAAGAAAATAATCACTTTGTATAATATCGATTAACATAATTTTCATTTCATCGAATATTTATTTGCGATAACAATATTTGCGCTGTTGATCAAATCGTATAATGTTCATTTGATGTAATGTTCAGGTGGTATAACATGTATTTTATCGAATATTCAATTGGTATAATGTAGTGTAGAAAGGGTCATACCCATACAGCTTAGGTTAGCGAGGAGCGAAGCGACGAGCGTGTTAGGTTGACAGAAGTACAGCGCACGAGCCGAGCCTTTCCAAGCCTTTGACTACCTTGAAATTGTTCTACTACTAATAGTCAACGCAATTTTTACTCTCTTTTTGATGGTATACCACAGGGTCGTATACTTGGTCAAATACATTGTGGTTATGAACTTTATAATTGAAGTTTCAGATTCAAAATTATTATTTTTAAAATGGTTTTGAATTTCATTTTTCAATATTGTTTTGCTATGTATTTCTTTGCACTGTTTTTATAATTATCCATAGTATTAAGATGATTTGTTGCTCAAATTTCAGATAAAGCAGTTTTGCCATAGTTTTTGAGTAGAAGTTAGGTCTTAGACTTCTAGCTAGTTTTGGGTGCCAGCAAAGTCAGTTAGGACAGTATGGGAATTGAATAGATTTAAGACATAGTTTTGTGTGATATTTTAGATTCGATGTAATCAATTGGTTTTTATAGTGAAATTACCTACCTAGTTTGTAAACTTAAAATTGATTGGCAAAAACATTTATATTATGATTTCAACCATGAAATGCGATAATAAGTAAAAATCTAACTTATTTTCTACAAATATTTAATACAACGACTGTGAAGATATTTCGGTTTACAAAATATCTTCGCAGTCGAATGATATCTTCATAATTATTATTATTATGAAAAATGCTTTTATACCTTTTCCCTTTTGGTGTTGGCGAGTAGGATATTATGTTATGATTTTCCTTTTTTATTACGAGGTATTAAAATAAGGACTTATATCTTTCGGATATTGTATCTAGACGATTTCATTATGTATTCTTTTACCGTCTTTGTACATGTGTTATTTATTTAGGTACCTTTATTTGAATGTATTTTAGAATTTTTGTAAACAAATCGTTAATTACAATTTTTAAATCCTCATTGAACTATATTTTACAATAGATACTTGATGATGATGATCAGCAACCCATTAATATCCCACTGCTGGGCTCCGTTCTCCTCTCCTCTTATTTACATACTTATGTATAAACTTAAATTAATACTTTTCTCGTAATTGAAATGTTTCCTAATTGATTTGTTTACATTAATTACTTTTCATCATATTAGCCTGAAGTTTAAGTAGGTAATGGTGTTTTTACTTTTAGTAAACTGTAAATAGTAATTTAGATTCTTAGTTTAAATTATTTTGTGAACAAGAATAAGGGTTGGACTATATGTAGCCGCATGGCATCGCACTTATTATTTCTATCCCTTTCAGTCACTTAGAACAGTCATTTGCTAGAGAGAGACCGCATACGGCTGAATCAACGATTCGCTCGGCTCTCACTTTCTATCTCGCTCTAGTAAAAGACAGTTGTAAGTGACAGAAAAAGATAGAAGCATAGGAAAGGGCGATTCGGTGCGACTAAATGTAGGTCCCTTACCTTTCAATGAGGTTCTAAGGGACCTTTCGGGTTAAGAACCTTAAAAGGCTAGGGTATTTAGATGCCACAAAAGAACAAAAATTTTAATTAATGGTATGCAATGTACAATGAAATAGGGATTTCGTGCAAATGGTTTTGAAATGTGATCAGATCAAATCGGTTTTGTTAATCTTCGATAACATTGTGATAATATATTTATAAGTCGAAATAAAAAACATAAAAATTTATATCGTGTGGTATTTTTTTAACCTTATAATGGCTGCTGGCTGCGGTCATGGTAGGCTACATCCTGCACGATCTCACGTCTTTGATAACCTTTTTATTTCTTTCTCTCTTTTTTTTCTTTTAATTCCCTCGTATTTTATAAGAGGTAGGTAAAAAAAAATTGTAAAATTTTGTTATACTTATTATGCATGAAAACTTATTGTATGCCTTTTAGGCGGAACATTGAGGACTATTTATAATCTTCAACAACTTTTTTATGCACCAATGATCACAATAAATAAATTGAAATGAAAAAAAAAAAACAAAATCAGTCGAGCAACTCGACACTGGGTGCTGAGTTTTCCAGTGCCAATATGACAAATAAGTCAAATAAATTATATGTACATAGAAAAGCACCCAAACTCCGAAACAAACGTTTGCAGATCATAAATTTTTTTGTTCCAACCGGGGATCGAACAGACCTCAGAAACAGCAACCACACTACTGATGCTCCACCGAGGCAGTCATTTGTCTATGACTCCGTTTTGATCTATGACTCCGTTAGTTATAAATCATCATGCAAAATTCAAACTATGTGCTCATCATCATCATCATCAGATCAGCCCAACGACGTCCACTGCTGAACATAGGCCTCACCTAATTTACGCCACTGCGAACGGTCCTGTGCTCATATATCATAAAATAAGTCGTTATAAATTCTATCTTTCACTAATAGATTATTTATTTATTATAATTACAAACTTACAACTATCCTTACAGGCAACCTAATGCGATAGTGCTCTATATACTACAAATATAAATATTAGAATAATATAAAATCATATACTTATACCTATAAAATATCCTTATGTACTATTAATTGCACACCTGATACGCGACTTGAGTGAAGTCCTTGGAGGTGCACCCAAACAAGTCAACTTTCTGATGATTGTGATATGATTCAACAAAAGCTCGTTCAGGATTTAGAGTTAAAAAAACAAGTTCAAGTTTATTGGATAGCATTTAATTTGTAGTCATATTGTTATTTGGATATAAATACAACAAATAATTTATGTACTTTATAATTTAATTATATGAAGCGCTCGTAGAATTGTGGTAATAAGATGTTCTTTGCGATCATCGAAGTTAAGCAACACTCGGCAAGGTAAGACCATGATGGGTGACCGTTTGTGGCAATTTCATTCTCGAGCGTCTCCATGCTTCGGAAGGCACGTAAAGTCGTTGGTTCTGGCTATCACTTAATGTGGTAGTCGTTAAGTCAAGTTGGAAGCCTTCTGGGCGACTTGATAAATTTTAACACTAGGGTCTGCCTCAAGCCCACACGATAAGAGAAGAATTTAAATATGTGATAACAGTTTAAGCTAATTTGCATAAAAATATATTTAACAATTTTGCTTACCTACTAACTAAATGATTAATCAAAAATTACTTTAACAGCCATGCCATACGGTTGTAAACTTGCTTTTCACAGAGGTGACCTTGGTGGGAGCTTGGTTGCCATCCGTGTAGTTTGTATGAAATTTGCTTTATAACACCAGCTCGACGGTTAGAATCCACCAAGGTCACCTCTGTTGGAAGGCAAGTTTATAACCGTGTGGCACAGCTCTAACAATGTGATACGTAGACAATCAAAGCGGTAACATTAATTTTTTTTTTATACCACGACGGTGGCAAACAGACGTACGGTCCGCCTGATGGTAAGTGGTTACCGTAGCCTATGGGCGCCTGCAACACCAGGGGCATCACGAGCGCGTTGCCGACCCTTAAGAAACCTATTCACTCCTTTTTTGAAGAAATTTTGCATTATAAGTACTGTAAAAATATACTAAACAACTTTCAGCCCCTATTTTATCACTTACACTGATATTTGGCTGATAAACTATCCGAAACGAAAAACATGTTAAATATCTGTCACTTAACTATAGGATAGGCTGTCAGACGCTTTCAGCTAATAGTGAAACTAGTGAGCTATAAACTTAATAATATTTCATAACAAAACTTTTGATTCTATTACTAATTCTGAAAAAACATTTTTATTTTTATTTTTAAAAAACATTAACATTTTTTTTTAATTAAAATATTCTAATATATTAACGATATACTAACTAAACCCGTTTAAAATGGTACCGGTTAATTATCGGTATATGAGCTATTAGTGTATGGCCGATAGATAAGACCAGTTCAGCATTGTACCGGGAAAATATCAGTATATGACCAGTACGTTTAACGTTATTAAGGTAACTCGTATGTGTGACGTTAGACTGGTTTAACACTACCGTTTATTTTACCCGTATATAACAACGATGTTAGACCGGTTTAATACTATACCGGATAATTATCGTTATATGACCGGTACAAGGTTAGACCGGATCGGTATTCAAGGATGTATAATCAAGGCCTTTCTAATTGACACCCGTATACCGATGCATACGTTTCAGTTAGCTTTAATCGGCAAGAGGCTGCATTATTGTGATACTGCTGTTCTGCTATCCTTGCATGTGGGTTTACTGCTACCTGAAAATTAAGGGATATACTGTTTAACTGATATATACAGGGTGTATACGACGATACGAAATTAAATGAAACCACGTGTAGCATGTGATGTTAGAAGGCTATACCAAAAAAATTAAACAGAAATTTGCAATAGTTTAGACACAAATGTACTTTCTTTATGTCACAGTTGTTCACAGTTTTAAACAACCTGTAGGTATTTACGTTGATCGTATGTTGTCATTACGTCATTCAATTCATTTAAATATCTCTGACTCTTTCATATTATCTTATCTCTTACTCTGTTCCGCACAGTTGTCGTCGTCATGCCGAAAACGACATGATAGAAAAATAATGTCGTCCCATTAGAAGAATAATGTTTTATCTTCACATAAAACAAAAATGAAATTATTAAAAAATTCGGCATTAAAAACCGTAAACTATCGATTGATAAATTTTTATTTTATTCTTTAGTCAGTATTTTATAAAATACAAATTTGACCAATTGATAGTTTACGGTTTTTAATGTCAAATTTATAATAATTTCATTTTTGTTTTATCTGAAGATAAGACATTATTCTTCTAATGGGACGATGTGTAGTTTTATATTCTTAAATTTTTCGACTTTAAATAATGTGTAGCTTTTTTTTAAATTAAAAAGCGATGGTGGCTGAATGGACAAGAACCGCCGTGCGTTTTTTGTAAATACATACATATTATAGATAAATTACATCCAGACACAGAACAAACCTTTATGCTCATCACACAAAGACTTTGTCCTGGGTGGGAATCGAACCCACGACCTCCAGCTTAGCAGTCAGGGTCACTAACCACTAGACCAACAGGCCAGTCATTATATAGTCATATTACAGGTTTATATGTATAAAATACATACCACGCGGGCGAAGTAACGGGCGAAAGCTAGTGAGTTATATAATATAGCTAGTTCCATGCCGAAACGTAGTAAGAATTAATTATCAATGAATGTCCGTCTATTTTACTAACCTTAAATCTATAAACACCCGGTTTCACGTCAGTCACATCAACCCACTGACAGTCTATGTTGTAGTAATATACATCGGAGCAATTCACTGATATACCTGCAAGAAAAACGTTAAATATGCCGAGTCGATTAAAACATTTAAACCGTAGTGCGAGTTGGACTCGCGCACCGAAGGTTCCGTACGATTATGCAGTTATTTGATTTTTTTTGTGATCTAAATGTCGTTAGTAATTCGGGATAACTATAAGTTAGAATAGAATACAGTTTCACATAAAGGTGTAGTCCAGAATAAACTCTTACTTTTACTTGAATTTTTCTTATTTTAGGCTTATCTGTATACCCCTTCCAATATAAGACTAATATTCAGTGATATAACTACACGAGAACGATTTTCGGATCCTATAAGGGTTTCGTTTTTTCCTTTTGAGGTAAGGAACTCTATAATAAATAAATCGTTCGAAAATTAAAAGAAACGTTGATTTTGACTGTCGTAGGTGATCGAACGGTCTAGAAGATAGTTCTAAAAATGCTTTCAGTAACGGAAGTATTTTTAAATTTAAGCAAATTTAAAAATATATTCCTGGGACCGTGCATTGCTGATATTCGATTTTGAAATCATTACACTAGTATTTGATATTTAATACGTCACGAGGGACTTTACAAACGTAGATACAATTAACGTATACTAAGTAAAAACATACGTGAAACAAATATCTATAATCACACAACTAAAAAACGTCATAAAAAAAACAAAAAAAAGGTGTCAGGAAATTTGCCTACGACCAGTTCACTGACAAGGTTGAGCTATGAGAAGAACTTGGCAAGAAACTCAGGCCACTCTTTTTAATCGCCATAGTAGTTACAATTTCAATTGGATTATCTTACATACCTTGATCTCCATAATTCTTGCAGGAATATTTCTTCTTAACGTCTGGTAAGCACGTGTTGTCTTCTAAACAGAAGGAAGCCTTATGACCTTCAGCGACTCTTGTACCAGACGCATCTAAAATATCGAAGGTAGCGAATACTTCCATACTGTGATAGTGCCTGTAAATTTAGAGGATGTTTCATAAAATGATGCTGGAGTTACAACAACCCAATCATGTATTCATCAGCAACCCGTCTAGTCCCAGTGCTGGGCTCGGGTCTTCTCTTCTCTAACTAGAGGGCTGAGAGGGTTTAGGCCATATGATAATCCACTCACGCTGGCCTAGTGCGAGTTGGTGGATCAGACATACTCATAGAATTTCTTCTAGGGTATGTGGGTTTCCTCACAATGTTTTCCTTCACTGTCAGCAGATGGTAAGTCACTTGAATAGTACATATAAATTCCACAAAGTGGAATCCACATTGGTACTGCCGGTCGGGATCGAACTCGGATAGCGTGATTTGCACGCCGCGCTTCTCATACGTATACGTTATATACGACATACCTACGTTTGTGGGTTGAAATTATGACGATGATGATGATCGGTTCTGAGAGACATCTCTTTGCCCCAGTAATAAAGTACAAATCTTAGGAAATTTGCAACCCGAATAATTCATTATTTTTCGTGGTATATTTATTGCAGATTTTGGTATACTTTTAAATATACGTATGTCATTTGCTACTTACATATGGCAAAGATGCCATTGCCACAAATGCTTCGGTAGATAGGGCCGAAATTCATCATTGCCAGCGTTGAACGACGATGCAGTGAACCGAAGTAAACGCCGGGTCGTGTATTGCCAATCTGGATTATTTTTTCGCAACTGAAATCAATTTGTACTGTGTTAGATTTTAGCAAAGAATTTCGTATATATTTCTGTGATGAATAATAAATTGCTGTGATGACTGTTAAGCGACCGAAAGATTAAAGCTACGTTTATGTCTTCAGACATTGATTTGATCATGATGATTCGTGCCGTTTCAGACATAATAATTATACTTCTAACTATATGTATAGGCTGGTCGTTACCTGGGGCAACGCATTAGCCTTGCCATCTAACGCGGTAATGTGGCTAGCCTTTTGGGTACGTTTCCTCAGGAATCAGATCTCAATCAGATATTCTATTTAGAGGAATTTCCTGAAAATAGAGTAACTGGTTCTTTTTTTTTGAAATAGGTTAGTTATATATTAAGTCTAAACATTTTATTGAATAAATTTAGCGAATTTATATTAACCTAATTATATCTACTATATAGCCGAGTAGATGCGACACAATTTCTATAAAAAAATATGATTTTGTCAGACACGGTACGCGTCTGGCTCAATGTATGAAAATATAACGTAGATTTAAATGTTGCAATGATAAAAACCCGACCAAGTGCGAGTCGGACTCACGCAATGAGGGTTCCGTACATGTATGCAATTTTTATATATATCTTTTTGTGGTTGAAATGCAAGATATTAGTAGGTAACAGGATAGCTACAAGAATAAACATTCACGTAAAAGTAGGTAGGCACCATCTTTATGTAACGTCAGTCCGGTGTTGGTGCACGAGCAATGAACTATGCGGCGCGGGCGCCGGGTGAAGAGCAATGGAGGCGTGGGTGGACGCACCACGTGCATATATTTAAAAAAAAATTGATGTCTCATCTTACTATAAGCAATTTAAATAGCAATCGTCATTCATTCATCAATAACGTAATATTATAGGTACATTATGTCATTCTTAATAACATCTAACGGCAATTAGCACGCCGGCTGTCTGCAATCATTTCTTATTGTTTGATTCATAACCGGTTTCCGTACACTTTTGTTACCTATTACAAAATAACCAGCTGTTTTGTTTTGTTTTTTTTTTGCATAATGAGTAGCATTGACATAGTTATAATCATAATCTTTGTTTCATTTAGATCAAATACATGATACTTATGAACGTCATATCATCTTGCCAAATTTCAGATTCTAGGACAGCGGGAAGTACTTTTATAGGTTTTGACTTTTTTGATCGTCAAGATAAGCGACAAAAATGGAGTATAAACGTATCATATTTCGTGTATGGCTGACTTAACTATTTGATATTAATTTCAGCTTGATAGCTCTACGCATTCTTGAGAAAAATATTCTTGATAGACGACAGGCAGACAGACATACGGACAAAAAGGTTTTTGTCCTTTTTTCCTTTTGAGGTACGGAACCCTAAATATAGAAAAGAATGCCAACCTCATAAGCAGATTTGCTCAAACAGTTCTCTTCCATAGCGCACTTAAGTTGATACATCATCACATCTTGGAGATGAGCTGAATATTCTATGACTGAAGTGTCCAATACCAGGTCAGCCAACTTATTGGTGCATACAACAGCAGCTACATGGCCTGGAATGAGATAAAATGAGTATGTAGTGGAATTGTTAAGATGATTTCTGGTGGTGATAATTAATAATTGTAAATAAAAAAAATAGCCGCCGTGGTGTTCACACGATCAAGCCTTTTTGCGATCAAACGTTCACGCGGTCAAATGTTCACACGGTCAAGTGTTCACGCGGTCAAGTGTTCATGCGGTCAAGTGTTCACGCGGTCAAATGTTCTTGCGGTCAAATGTTCACGCGGTCAAATGTTCTTGCAAGTGTTCACCCAGTCAAATGTTCATGCGGTCAAGTGTTCACGCGGTCAAGGGTTCTTGTACTTGTAATCGTTGTGCTGTATTTCGTTGCCGTGGTTGACAGACGCGGAACAAACACAGGTGGAGCAGGGCATAGCTATAATAAATTATAATTACTGTTGTTTACATTAAACATTAGTAGCCGTCAAAATTTAAATGAAGGAACTCAAGTTTGTTTGAAAATGTCAAATAAATGACGTGACATAATTCTAATTTCCTAGCTTTCAGAATATTTTTGGGAAGTCCTTAATATGGAAACTTGAGTCATCATCATCAGCAACCCATTAATGCTGTTGGGCTAGGGTTTCTTCTCCTCTATCTAGAGAGCTGAGAGGGTTTAGGGTTATAATCCAAACACGCTGACCTAATGTGGGTTGGCGAATCAGATATATCCATAGATTTTTTTCTAGGGTATGTGGGTTTCCTCACGATGTTTTCCTTCACCGTTAGCAGATGGTAAGTCAGTTGATTAGTACATATAAATTCTACAAAGTAAAATTCACATTGATGCTACCATGCCGGCCGGTCGGTATCGAACTCGGACCGCGTGATTTGCATGCCGGTTACTTATTCAAACTTAACAAATCATCGCTGCACAATAAAAAACTTGAGTACAATAGTTTAATTACTGAAGCTTATGATGTGTTGTATAGAACGATCACATTTGAGATAAGCGGTTAAGTGTAAGTCCCTTTTTAATAACTATTGATGATTCGGAGGATTCTATCGATTTGTATTATAGAATTATTATAATTTTTTTTTTTTTTTTTTTTTTTTTTCTACCACATTCACACAGCGCCATCTAGTCCCAAAGTAAGCAATTATATTTGCTTGTGTTATGGGTACTAAACAACTGATATACTACTTAAATACATATTTTTTTTTGTAAATACATGTATATTATAAATAAATTACACCCAGACACAGAACAAACCTTTATGCTCATCACACAAAGATTTGTCCTGGGTGGGGATCGAACCCACGACCTTCGGCTTAGCAGTCAGGGTCACTAACCACTAGACCAACAGGCCAGTCTATCTATAGTCTATATTTGTATTATGATTTTTTATAGAAAATAGTCCTTATGTCAATAAACTTATAGTTGTAGTTCAATGCAAGAATCATTACCTTGCCGTAACACAGTCTTTTGACTAGCACGGAAGGTAAGAAATTTTATTTGTATACCGCCAATTAGTTGTCACTGCACTTACTCGTGCCAAGTTATTTTTTTTGTCATAACTTTTAGTTAATATATTTGCTTCCTCGTAAGTAAATATTATATACTTGTGTTTTAGTTGTAAACGAGTGTATTTTGGACCTAATGTTAAAAGTGTTAATAGTGTTGGTATAATAATATATACTATGTAATTTTAAAAGATCTTAAATAAATATAAAAAAAATATAAAATTAAGCTTTGTAATATTGATTAATTAAAGCATTTAACATGAATGTTAATTATAGCTAAAATCTGACTTAGGGTTTTGGGACGAATATAATATTATCTACGACCAACGGAGCTCAGTTGAAACATCATTGGAATGATATACCAGGATCGTAGTTTTAAGAGTTCCATCGGAAGATTTAATTTTTTTCAAACTTTATTTTAGTGTTTATTATAAGTAATGGAATTATATAACATAAGAGCTAAAACAAATTAAAAGAAATAGCCTCTGATTTAATTTTTTTTAATTTTTTTATTCTACCATATTCACACAGCGCCATCTAGTCCCAAAGTAAGCAATTATATTTGCTTGTGTTATGGTTGGGTACTAAACAACTGATATACCACTTAAATACATTTTTTTTTTTTTGTAAATACATACATATTTATTATTATAGATAAATTACATCCAGACACAGAACAAACCTTTATAGCTGTCATGGTCACTAACCACTAGACCAACAGGCCAGTCAATTTTAAGATTCATCTCTTTTTATTACCCGACTGTCAGGACGGGTATTGTTTTTCTAGCGTATCTTGTATGTTTGTAAATTTCTTTATTCCCACGAATCTTCCAAACGGCTGGATGGATTTTGAGAATTAGGGTATCGTTAGATTCGTCTAGAAAACCCAAGTGTCCTTAGATAGGTTTTAAGAATAAAAAGACTTAAACGGCGGTCTTTTGACGTCAAATTGTAGGATTTTTTTTTTTAACCAAACCTATCGAGTTGCGTATCAGAATAAAGGGAATGAAAAGGAGATTATATATATTTAAAAAGAGATTATACATAATTGAATGGTTCCAAATTGTAAGTAGTTCTATTTTTTTTGTAACCAAACCTTTTGAGTATAATATCAAAATAAAGGGGATCAAATGGAGATTACAAATATATACATATGTATGTTATGTATTTAAATTTAATCAGGTATAATAATATTACAATAATTTTTCGGTCTTTTTAGTGCGTTGCTCTCTGTTGATTTTTTGCAGTCGGGTTATTAATTTTTTTTAATTTTATTTACTTGTTATCGGTTTTTCTATTTGGACAGTTAAAATAGACAATATAAAACATAGGATTACATGTTCCAAACAGTGTTTAATGTAAAAAATAGGTTACTAAAGTTATAATTCAGTACCCTAATACACAAAGTTGTAAACATTTCTAAACTGATAAATGAGGGTAGTTACTATTATTAATCTTTGGGAGTTACGTGATTTAATTTGCATCGCTAATAAGAATGGAAATTTTAGTTTATGTTTCAGAATATAGAACAATGATGGTGAAATATTTTGTGGAATTTAGGGTATATCGTGTGAAATAGTCCGTGTAGTGACGGATTAAGTATACGTAATGTCACTACACCATTTCAACCCGTGGGTGTCTTAAAAGGTGACTGAGAGAGTAACTATAAGCAGACAAGAACACTGCGTGAAAAGGAAAATTCGAAATAAAACCCTATACCAACCAGTCTGGCCAGCGTGGTATAGTAGGCTAAATTTCCTCCACAATGTTTGGAGGAGACCCGTGCCCAGCAGTGGGATGTTTATGGGTTGAAATGATGATGATTGTAACAACACACACTCTCAAATACAATTATTTTAACAACATGTTTATGTTAAAATAATCTATACGTATATATAAAACAGTAGAAAAGTTGTTTTTGTACAACCAATAGAACCCATTTCAAGCATTTTTCGATTTTTTTGTCTGTTTATTTGTTCGGGCATCACGTAAAGTGTACGAAAGCAATGTAGATAACTTTTAAACACAACGATTGAGTGTAACTTGAAGTAACATTTAGTTTTTGTTTCATTGCAATCGGTTCATAAATAAAAAAGTTACATCGATTATAAGAATCACGCGAACGAAGTCGCGGGTATAAGCTAGTATTGTAATAAAAAGGAAACCAAAAATGTCATTGTTTGTTAAATATTCGAAATATAATATCTGAATATGTTATTTGACGGGCCTGTTGGTCTAGTTCTAGTGGTTAGTGACCCTGACTGCTAAGCCGGAGGTCGTGGGTTCGATCCCCACCCAGAACAAATCTTTGTGTGATGACCATAAAGATTTGTTCTGTGTCTGGGTGTAATTTATCTATAATATGTATGTATTTACAAAAAAAAAAAATATTTAAGTAGTATATCAGTTGTTTAGTACCCATAACACAAGCAAATATAATTGCTTACTTTGGGACTAGATGGCGCTGTGTGAATGTGGTAGATTATTATTATTATTTAAGTAGAAAAAGTAAGCATAAGTGGCAACGGGTTAGTCATGTCTGCAGAAAGACCAATGCACGATGGAGTAAGCAATAGTAAGCATGTCCTGTAAAACGCGACTCGGTAAGCGTAGTGTAGGACGACCCCCAGCTAGATGGCATGACAACCTAATAAAGGTCGCTGGGTCTGGCTGGATGCGGAAGGCGGAGCATCGAGTGTTATGGTACGTGTTAGGAGAGGCCTATTTGCAGCAGTGGACTACAATAGGCTGACATGATATGATACACAGGGAAGTGACTATATTATATACTATATCATCAGCATCAGTACTTCATCAGCAACCCACTAAGTCCCACTACTGGGCTCGGGTCTCCTCTCCTCTAACTAGAGAGCTGAGAGGGTTTAGGCTATAATCCACTCACGCTGGCCTAGTGCGGGTTCGTGGATCAGACATACTCATAGAATTTCTTCTAGGGTATGTGGGTTTCCTCACGATGTTTTCCTTCACCGTTAGCAGATGGTAAGTGACATGACTAGTACATAATAAATTCCACAAAGTGGAATGCACATTGATACTGCCGGTCGGGATAGAACTCGAAACGCGTGATTTGCACGCCGGACCCTTATCCATTCAGCCACCATCGCTTATACTACTATATAAGGATTCTATTTTCTTACCAGTATTTGCCATACATTTAACCTTCCCATACTCTTCATGCTTGCACTGGAACAGATTACTCTCGTTGCCATTACAATGGACTCCGCTTAGCAAAACGCGGGAACTGCCATAATAGTCAGTTTGGACGGCCAGTTTAGCGTAGCCCAGGGCTAGGTGACGACAGACGACGGAAGCTTCATAGAGCGTCCAGCCATCAGGACATATACTGCTCCAGGTATTATTGTGGTAGATCTACAAAATTTATTGAGAAGTGCTTCAAGACGCTTCAAGTGGATTAAAAAGCTAACAAGTCGTTACGATAATCCTAATCATAAGAATGTTCTATTCCTAATCTAGTCTGATATATTATAAAGGCGAAAGTTTAAGGCGGAGATAAAAATTACGTGAGTCACCACTCGCTCTTATTCCCATGCTCTCAATCCATGATGGTAAGCGGTAATCGTAACCTATGGACACCTGCAACACTCATATATATGTGCGTAGCTGACCTTTAAAATTCTCTTCCCTCCCCAAAGAGCTCTGACTCCTAGTGGTGTCCAGAGCTCATCTGCATCATCTGCGCTATGACATCTCCTTCTTCAAACGAGGTTTAAATAGAGCTATCCTCTCAAGGTAGGCAGTGGCTTGGCTGTGACCCTAGTATTGCCAACGTCCATGAGCGGCGGTCACCACTTACTGGCCACGTTAGGCAATAATAAATAAAAAGTTACCTCAACTCTTCCCTCATTGTTATTTTTACTGCCAACAAGTCTCAAACTGGCACTTATTGCATCTAAAACGTCTTGAAGCTTCTTGTTTTTAGGTTTCTTCTTTGTGTAATTTTCAGGTAATTCAGTTGAGTTTAAACATCTAACACCGGCTGCTTCATTTGATTCGCAGTCAGACAATCCCCAACCGGAGAACATGCAATGTGCAAGGGAACGTTCATCCCCTTGGCAAATGACATCATCCAGCCAATATTTTTCTGTGAAATAGAAAAATAAATAATTATTTAATCACTTCATTTCAAGCTCAATTAATAAATATCCCACTGCTGGGCACGGGTCTCCTCCAAAAAATGGGAATTTAGCTTACTTATACCACGCTTGCTAGACGGATTGGCATAGGGTTTGTTTCGAATTTTCCCTTTTTTGCACTGCTCTTGTCTACATAAGGACTCCTTTAGTCGCCTTTTTCGACACCCACGGAATTTTATCACTTAACATAGCATAATGTCTTTTTTAGAGTCGGAACTCTTATATGATCACTTAGTTGTCTGACTATCAAGACCCATTTTCTCAGAAACACGTAAAGGTATTAAGCTGAAATGAATTTCAAATATTTGTCTCTGCGATATCTTGGAGGAGTAAATAAATCAGAAATCTAAGTAAACGCCATAAAAAGTTATTACCAATTACTTATGCTCCATTTTTGTCACAAGTTTTGATGATCTCACGGGAATTATAACCTATAGGGTTCTACTAATTTCTTTGAACAAAAACTGGTGAGAGTTTTGCTAATATACTACACAATGGCACTAAAAATGCGATCTAAAACTGTAACAATATGTTCACAGAATCATATAACCATGAGAAGTATTAGTTACAGAAATATTTAATAATGTATTTAATACTTAATTATACATTTATTCAATAAAATATTTACACATAACTTAAAAATTATACACAACCTATTAAAAAAACAGAACCAGAGACTCTGTTTATAGGACATTTTTATAAATAGAATATCTGATTGAGATCAGATTCCTGAGGAAACTTACCCAAAAGGCTAGCCACATTACCGCGTTGGATGACAAGGCTAATGCGTTGCCCCCATGCCAGGCACTTATCCATTCAGCCACCATAGCTTTTTTAAATTACCTGTAGCATGTCCATATTTTCCTCCATGCGTAGAAATGCCAGTCTTGTTGACGGTTCGACAGACTACATGGGCTGCTGCATCATTCCAGGAGTCGTCACATACTGCACCCCAACGGCCAGCGTGGTAGATGTACACGTTACCTTAAAAAAATATAAGATAGTATCACGCCTTCATCTCTCAGGCTTAGTCTCTTCGGCCTCAGTCACGGTGGTAGCAGTAAGTGTAAGGCAAAAATGCAAAACTCTTAAATTTCGCCAGGTTCACTGACTCCGGGTTGATACTGAATTTCATGTGTTCAATTCATGACAACCTTATACTATTTTTGACCAACCGGGATACGAACCCAGAACTACGAATAACGCGGCCACACAGACGTGGATTGACAAAAGCTGTCAAATTCTACTAATTTTTGTCTCAAACGGTGATTCCATGTCTGTAATTATAAACGCAGCTTCTACCGTTTTTGGCAAATTTATTTAACTGTAATTTTTTAAAATATAGCTATTTATCAATGTATTTAAATCAATCATCATCATCACCTATTAATGTCCCACAGCTGGGCTCGATTCTCCTCTCCTTTATCGAGAGAGATGAGAGGGTTTAGCCTTATCCACATACGCTGGCCTAACACGGGTTGGTGGATCAGACATCATCATCATCATTTCAATCCATAAACGTCCCACAGCTGGGCACGGGTACCTCCTCCAAAGAATGTGGAGGTAATTTAGCCCACTATACCACGCTGGCTGGTTGGTATGGGGTTTGTTTCTAATTTTCCTTTTCTCGCAGTGCTCTTATCTGCATAAGGTTTTTTTTTTTTTTTTTTTTTTTTTATTGCCTAAAGTGGCAGACGAGCAGACGGCCCACCTGATGGTAAGTGGTTACCGCCGCTCATGGACGTTGGCAATGCTAGGGGCACAGCCAGGCCGCTGCCTACCTTGATAGGATAGCTCTCTTTAAACCTCGTTTGAAGAAGGACATGTCATAGCGCTCAGGAAACACCGCTGTAGGAAGTTCACCCCAGAGCCGGCACGTACGTGGGATGAATGACCGCTGAAACCTTACCGTTCTAGACGATAACGGCTCCAGGTAGTGCGGGTGAAGCCTACAGCGGCGTCGAGTGGTGCGATGATAAAAAGGCGACGATGGCACCAAATCAAGAAGTTCGTCGGAGCACTCCCCATGGAACAATCGATAGAGCACGCAGAGTGACCCAAAGTCTCTCCGTTGCCCCAACGATTCCAAGTTGTCCGTCAGATTGGGATCATCGACGATTCGAACAGCCCGCCTTTGGAGGGAGTCAAGTGGGTCGAGCTGGTACTTGGGAGCTCCCGCCCAGAGGTGAGAGCAGTACTCCAAGTGCGGCCGAACCTGTGCTTTGTACAGCACAAGCCGCTGTTTAGGTTTGAAGTACTGCTTCGCCCTGTTCAGGACACCCAGTTTTTTGCTCGCCAATTTGGCTTTGTCCTCCAAATGACTCCCAAACTGGACTTTGCTCGAGATATTAACGCCGAGGATCCCAATACTTTCGGACAACGGGAGAGATACTCCTTCAAACTGAGGCGCCATAACAAATGCGTCCTTCTTCGCAGTGAACGCGCATACTTGTGTCTTCGAGGGGTTGAATTGAACTAAGTTCTTCACACCCCATTCGGAGGCTCGCCCTAGAGATGCCTCGACTTCAGACACAAGTATTGACCGTTTCTCCTGTACAGTGACCCGAGGGATGTTCTGGTGGCCGGTATACCGCGCATCACCCGTGCTGTCATCTGCATAGCAATGCATGCTATCTATAGACAACATGTCATTGATATGCAGAATGAACAGCGTTGGGGAGAGCACCGAGCCTTGTGGAACACCAGCATTGATGGGCCTTCCCTGGGAGCATGCACCGTCGACGACGACTTTGATGCTCCTCCCATCTAAAAAACTGGCGATCCACTCGCAGAGTCCCTCGGGGATTCCATATGATGGTAGCTTCGATAGAAGGGCTCTATGCCAGACCCTATCAAACGCCTTCGCGATATCGAGGCTCACAGCTAGAGCCTCTCCCCCGCTATCTAAGGCTTCTGCCCATCGGTGTGTCAAGTACACAAGAAGATCACCAGCTGAGCGACCGTGACGGAAACCGTACTGTCGGTCGCTAATCAGCTGGTGCTCCTCGAGGTACTGTAGGAGCCGTGTGTTGACGACTCGCTCCATCACCTTAGATAGCAGGGACGTTATCGCGATAGGCCTGTAATTTGACGGGTCCGACCGGTCACCCTTTTTAGGGATCGGGTGGACATGAGCAACCTTCCACGAAGATGGAACCCTGTTGGTCGAATAGGAGAGACGGTAAAGGCGCGTTAATACGGGGGTCAACTCAGGGGCGCACGTCTTAAGCACCACCGCGGGGATGCCGTCCGGCCCACTCGACTTGTGGACGTCTAAGAGTCGGAGTTCCCGCCTGACCGCACGCTGTGTGATGCGAATCTCAGGCAGAGAACTCTCACACCGCGGGATGGTAGGTGGTGTGGCTCCTCCGTCGTCCAAAGTCGAGTTTGAGGCAAAGAGATCGGCCAGGAGATCAGCCTTCTCTCTTGCACTATGGGCCAAACTGTCATCAGATTTCCGCAGTGGTGGGAGATTGGACTGGCAGAAGTTGCCTTGGGCAGCCTTGGCGAGCGACCAAAAGGCTCGACTCCCGGTGGGATGGCTCTGAAGTCGCTCGCCAATTCTGGCAACATGCTCTGCCTTGGCTTCGGCAATAGCCTTTTTGCTGAACCTGGAGGCCGCATTGTACTCCTTCCTTACGTCTTTGACGTTTGGATCCCGACGCTCTCTGGCGCTGTTCCAGGCCAGGTATGCGGACTGCTTGAGGCTCGCAGCCTCCCTACAGGTATTGTTATACCAGGGCCGACTGCGGCCGCCAACGGGCAACTTGGCGTTGGGGATGAATAGTTCCATCCCCTGAAGCACCGTTTCCGTGATGCAGTCCGCACAAACGTCGGGATCGCTAGAGGAGAAGCAAAGCGGCCCCCATGGATAGGATGCGAAGAATTCGCGAAGCCCATCCCAATCTGCCGACTCATAACGCCAGACTCTGCGAAACCCTTTCGCTGGTGAGCGATCGGGTTTCACAACAGGGGCTCTAGTACGGACAAGGCAGTGGTCAGAAGACCCCAATGGGGCATCGACCACCACCCTGTAACCGTCCGGATGAGTGGTCAGCAGAAGGTCCAGCAAAGAAGGGTTATGGCTCTCGATATCTGGTATGCGGGTGGGCTGCATAACCAATTGTGAGAGACCATAGGCCGTCGCCATATTGTATACAGTTCGTCCTGGGAGGTCAGTGGTCCGGGACTTCAACCACTCATTGTGATGAGCGTTAAAGTCACCAAGGACCACCACCTCCGCGGACGGGTACTGTTCCAATATTTTGTCAATCCCCTCCTGGACGCTCTCAAAAAGCTGAGTAGACCCCAAATCACTGCTCGGGGACCTGTATAGGCACGCATAGATTCGGGTGAGACCCCCATGGTCTACGCGCAGCCATAGAAGTGACAGGTCCCCTTGTTCGAGGCCCCGAAGGCGGCGACAACATATATCGCCCCTGACGAAAACGCACACCCCGGCTTTACGTAGGAACAGGTGCTCCAGTTCGTATCCGGGGTATTTAAGGTACGAAATATCGTCAGGGGCACATATTTGTGTCTCCGTTAAAAAGAGCAGGGCAGGCCGCGCTGTCTCAAGGTGGTGATGGACAGCGTCGAGGTTACTGTGAAGCCCCCTAACATTGCAAAAGTCCACTTGGAGTGTGGAAAGGGGGTCCGCCGTATGGTACATGCTCTTTTTATTTTTCCGAACCATAGTTTTAAAGAGGTATTAAGGGGGTGGGGATGATTTAAGTGTAGTGTAAGGTCCCTGTGACCCCTAAGGAATAGAGGCGGGGCATAGTCAGGGCCGACGCCCGAGTTGTGTGAGGGGCTGACGCGAAGCACGGAAGGGCCCCCGGTGCCCCCCCGCATGCAGTCACCGGGTTCCACACCGGTATCCCAATCCGGCCCGGCGACTACATGACGGGATTTTCGCCGGTTGGTAGGACAGCCTCCCGGGTGGGATAAATGTTAGATCCGGGTTCGGGTCCCCTACTGACCGGCAGGTGGCCGGCGGAACCATTCCCACCGGGTCTCCCTGGACTTCGCGTCAACCCATCACGCTCAACACACCAGCCCAGACCTCACCACCGCATGCCTCCAGCATCACAGGAACCCCACTCAACACCTGGGAAAGGAGGTTGGAGAGAAGGGACGGCTTTCCCTGCCCTTTAGCCGAAACGCCTGATGGCTTCACGGCCAAAATGGACAGAGCGGTGGTACCTACCCGTTCGGGTCCGTAAACCCTACCACCAGTGGGAAAGGAGGGGTAGAGATAGGACATCAGTACCGCTGGGGACAAGAAGGGGGTGCGGTGCTGATGGCTGGAGAAGCCGGGGTCGCGTACCCGAATCAACTATTCTGCGACCGGACAGGGCACAGAAAGGTAATCCTCTGGCTGGAGGTTACTTCCCTAGTCGCCTTGTACGACACCCACGGGCTGCGATGGGGTAGTGACATTATGTATTCTTAATCCGTAACTATACGGATTGGATCAGACCTACCCTTAGAATTTCTTCTAGGGTATGTTTGTTCACTGCAGATGGAACTTGTCACTTGACTAGTACATATTATTATAAATTCCACAAAGTTAAATTCACATTGGTACTGTGGGTGGGATCGAAATCGGACAGCATGATTTGCATGCCGGTCACTTTAACCATTCGGCCACCATCGCTTAATATATTAGTTAAATCAATATTATTAGTATAAATCTTACCCTCATACATATTAGAACCTCCTTGCAGCTTTATTTTTCCTTCAAGATACCTTTGTTTGTTCAAAATACTTTGTATAAACTCTGCTCTTAAAGCTCTGATACTTGAACTATGTCTTCTACTCTGTACATCAACGGCCCATATCACTAATAGTATGTACACTAATGAAAACTTAGGCAATAGCGGTACCATTTTACTTAAATTTTTAGTATTGGCCCAAAAATGTTACCTTGAGGGACACCGTAACTTTAATAGAATTGAGAGTTACGTTTGAAGCACTTTTTAGATAGAGAATTTAGTTATTTATTAAAATGTGTTATTCCTCTATGGTTTCACAAAACCAACTGATATATGAGACTAGCTTCGATGGAATGGCATTGTTACGAACACTTATATTTAATTTTAATGGTTCAATGTCGTGATGATTAAGGCTGAAACATATTGATGTGTCGTGGTGTATTGTGACGCGTTAGAGACACCGCTGTTGCAAATCGGTTTCATACATTTAATATGGTTAGGGACATATTTGAGTGTCGTTTTCCATCGTGACACGACACACTAATATGTTTCCGCCTTTATGATTAGGTTCGTCAAAAATACATAATAGGTCATATTGTTTGTTTAAGGAGAAGATGTTTATAAAAGAATTTTATTTTAATATCTATACATATCTATATACATACATATATCCAAATAAATAAAATTTGACTGTCTGTTTGTAATACTAAAATAACTAACTGCTTTTTACTACATGCATATGAATGTAAATACGGTACATATCCTAAAACAACAACATTTTTTTTAAACTTTTGTCTGTCTGTTTGTTCCGGCTAATCTCTGGAACGGCTGGACCGATTTTGACGGGACTTTCACTAGCAGATAGCTGATGTAATAAGGAGTAACTTAAGCTATTTTTTTGTTTTTGTTAAATTCCACGCGGATGAAGTCGCGGGCAAAGCTATGGTAGAATATTTATTGTTGAAGATACATAGTTAAGTCTGTTTACTTATTTGCAACTACTGTACTAAAACTGTTATTATAATTGGTATTTTGTGTATGTATTTCTATGTTTAATTATGTACGAGGAATTCTATTGTAACCAATTACAATATATAGGTATTACAATATAATCAAATCAATTTGATACTATAAAAAGGTTTTATGAAAATTTGGTTGGATATTGATCAACGCACAGCCCAAACTGCTGGGTCTAGAGGCTTCAAATTTCGTATACAGATTCCTTTTGTAGCATAAGCGCGTTCTAAGGAAGGATTTTCCTAATTTCCCACAGGCTAGGGAAAAATATTTCAGATTTTCATTATTTGTAGTACAGTTTTCGTAACTATGGTTACTAAAAAAAATCAAAATTTGGCATGTTCAACTTTGAAATGTCTACACAATCAAGGAACTTATATCTCGCCAGTTAGAAGATATAAGTTCCTTGAACAGAATATACGTTTCAAAATAGTTTGACATGTAGTTTCTCAGAAACTAAATGTCAATAATTAATAAGAAAATAAATAGTAAAAAGGTCTTTTATTAACAAGGAACTTAAGAGCATGGAATCTTAGCAACGGAAACTCGTAGGACATTTTGGGCTTCGTTTAGATTTGACGTGCAACTCCGACACCTATTACTTTCAGGGTCTGTGACTGATTGAATTCAGTCAGGAAAAGTAGTATAGGAACGATAATATATTATACTTTCAATTCTTTTTTATGATAATTATAATAGTCTTTAATAATAATAGTCTTTATTTTGAAACCAACACTCGTACAGGAAAATACATGTTACTACAATAATAGGTTAAGTACACATTCACAAAAAATATAAGTACTCTGAGCCCCACACTAGGATACCTTGTGTCGTGGGGTCTCAGTCTCTTCCCTAATCCATTATATCTATTGGTATACATTCTATATTTAAGAATAAATAAGACATAATAGAATTAAAATAAAGATAAAAATGAAAACAAAAGTAAAAGAAAATTATATGTATGTGGAAATATGCGTGTGTGTGCGTGTGTGTGTGTGTGTGTGTGTGAGTGTTTATGGGCATATTTATGTAGTGTGCTGTTTATGTGTTAAGTTTGTATTTGTAGTAAGAAATACAAACTTAACACATAAACAGCACACCACATAAATATGCCCATATAACTAACTATTGTGTGTTTAGAGTTAAGGTAGATGCCAATGTTTAGATACAGAGTGTCTTGCCAGTCACCATTGCCATTACTTCTCCCACATATTAACCAACCAGTACCGGGCGAGAAGAAATCTAGGTAAAAATAGTAAGAAGGTTTTTAAAAGGCTTGCAATCTAAAGGTACACCTAGGAATAAGGTAAAGTCTATGTATTTAGAATTTTTATTCCGGTGTAGCAATTCAAAACATACGATGACAGACAAGTCACCGGCAGAACTAAAGCTCGGATATCAATTGCGTTGAGCGTTTGACTTCTTCTTCTTATCCTGTGGGCTTGAGGAAGACCCTGGTGTTGCAATTCATAAAGTCACTCAGAAGGCTTCCAACTTGACTTAACGACTACCACATTAAGTGATAACCGGGACCAACAGCTTTACGTGCCTTCCGAAGTACGGAGACGCTCGAGAATGAAATTGCCACAAACGGTCACCCATCATAGACTGATCTTTCTGAGTGTTGCTTAACCTGATGATCGTGACGAACATCTCAGTACCGCAATGCTACAAGCGCCTCGTAACGGTTGACTAATGAAACTCAAACTCTTTATTTGTGTAAAAGTTATTAAATATTACATTTGTCATTGTTATGACATACAAACATACAATTATATTATAGTTACAATTAATTATTATCAAATGCAACATTGCATTTGATAATAATTAATTGTTTGTTGATAATAATTAATTAATTGTTTTGTTAATGTAATGTTCACTATTATTTTTCGGTCTCCAATATTTTACTTAAGACTGCGTTTAGTTTTATAATAAAAGAACTCCTTAACTGAATAAAAACAATTGTCGCACAGCCAAGAAAAAGTTTTGGTTTGAATCTGTTAAATAGGTAGCACCGTTTGATCAACAGGTAAGTTATTATAAATCCGAACACACATTGTCTGGCTGACTACAAAGCTCAGTTTTTATTGACGGGAGAGCAAGTTTATTAGGGTAGCGTGTGTTTAATTTACATTTTTCTTTTTTTAATAAGAACAAGTTAATTAAACGTTATATCACGGGAGTCGCTTGGATCTTCATCGCTATCGACTCTGAGCCTACAGAATTTAGTGCGCGAGAAACAGACACAAAAAGCCAGACATTACAAAGGCAATAGAAAAATAAAATATAATATAAACGATTCGGTCTTAGTGAAAGTGAATAAATAGAAACAATTGAATGCGGGCTATTGTTAAAACCGGTTAAGGACATGTCGGACCATGCTCAATGTAGGGTTCTGAAGCAAAAGAGCGTATCTTCATAGCACTTACGTCTTTTAGTTGAGAAATGCAGTTTTTCGGCAATTACTTAAAAACGGTATATCCAATAGTATTCAAAATAATTTACGTTGGAAGTATTTATTAAGCGTTATCATTGTGATTTTTTTCAGATTTTTATGGTTTAGAAAATAGAGTCATGGTAATCTAAATACTATGACTCTATTTTCTAAACTACAGATAATGTACATATGATGTATGACGGATACGTGTTGGGAGAGGTCTATGTCCAGCAGTGGACTGCAATAGGCTGAAATGATGATGATGATGATAAATCTAAATACGCGCGGGCGAAACCGTGGGCAACTACTAGTATAATATAATCAGCTTCGCACACTATAATCGTCCCACTGCTGAGCACGGGTCTGCTTCAAAGAATGTGGAGAGAATTTAACCTACCACGCTGACCAGACGGTTTGGTGTAGGGTTTGTTTAAAATTTTCCTTTTCTTGCAGTGCAGTCTGCATAAAGTTACTCCCTTAGTCGCAGCATAGGCGAGGATCTCTCGCTCCCAGCAGTGGTGAAGGCCATGCTGGAGAGCGGGACGAACTGGGGAGCAGTGCTCTCCTTCTGCGAAGAGGTGATGAGGCAGAAGGAGGAGGCGAAACGGCAGAGGGAAGACGATGCCCTCAGTGACCCGATCCGCCATCGAAGGGTAGGCGGGAGAAGGCGGGCTTACGCCCGCGACCTCCCGCCGTAAAAGCCCGAGAATAGGACGCGCCCGGCTGAGCGCGTCCGCCAAGCCAGGACCGGTCGACTTTGGGGAAAGTCGGCCGCGAGCGTTTTCTGGTGACGTGTGCGTGTTCCCGCACGTCACCGCCGGAGTTGAGCTCCGGCAGAGAGGGGGCCCGTAGCGCGCCATCGTCGCTGTGGTCGCGAACGAATGTTCCTGCGCTCCCGTGACCACAGCAGAGCGCGACGAGAGGAACACCTTGGGGTTTTAGTGGGTGCGAGCCCCACATAACCCCTCGGTTCTTTCCCCAAGACCGAAGGGTATGCGTCAGGCATTTCCCCAAGTAAAAAAAAAAAAAAAAGGGTAGGCACCATTATGTATTCTTACTCCGTCTCTACACAGTGAATGTTACATAAATTCCTTCAATTTTTTTCCAAATTGAAAATGTATTTGCAAAACAATATAATTTCACGTGTTTCATCCCAGCACGTGACCAAACACGAGATCGACTAACGTCAATAGGTTTGTTTTTGAAGCGGGTATGACAGTTCGACAGATTATATTAAGTGTTTTTACTCAATCAGATTTTTAAGTGCATTTACCTTTTGCAGAAAAGCTTTCTAAAAAAGTCGAAAACAAAATACTGTCGATTGATAGGACAAACGATAGGACATCTAGATTTTTGATTAATATTTTATGTTTAGATAGGTATCTACTAACACTAATAGATAAAAAAAACATTTTTCTTTTTCATGCTTGTTCCTGACGCGCGCCCACCAAATATTAATAGTTTATGTATGTAGCTATTTAGTTCTTATTTATTTATCGCTATGAGTACACACAAGACATTAAGGTGGCCATGATAGACTTCAAACAACGGTGTCCAGCTTTCAAAATATTAATACAATTTTGACATGGTATAAAAACAATTGAAATCCATTTTGCTACTTATTCTGAACAAACTTCTTAAAAAAAGCTTTCAGGTTTCAAGTAATAAGGCTGTATATAAACTCCACAAATGAAATCCACATTGATACTGCCGCCGCCCGGTCGGAATCGAACTTGGACCGCATAATTTGTATACCGGTCATTTATCATTATCCATTCGGCCACCATTTCTCTTTTCTCAATTATGTCGCATGCCAAACATTCCTAAAAATAAAAAAAAATGAAAACTCAAATCAAACAGAATATTTATATCGAAATTATGAACGAAAACATCTCCTTAACAATTTCAATGTGTGTGTGCGTACTAGACACTTTACAGAACATAGCATCATTTGACCTAAATAGCATAAGTGTCACGAAAGATTCCATAGTAGTATACAGTTTGTTAATATTGCAACACATTTAGAATAACAGACTTTAATATCAATATCGTAAGGTTTATAACAAGTTGCAGGGCTGAAAATGAGATCAGCTAGCCAAAAATTTTTTTATTAAGTTATTAGTTAATGAAGTGATTTAGTTGATGATAATAAAAATATTATTAAGTATTAGCTGTTGCGCGGGGCTTCGCTCCGTCGTACTTTGTTTGGCTATTGCTCAGCCCCTATTGATCATAGCGTAATGTTAAATAGTTCAATGTTGAATATCCCATTAATCAAGAAAGGCTATATAATTATAGACTATAACATCATGCTACAACCAATAAGAAATATGAATAAAATAAAATTCAAAACGGGTTTTGGTCGTTTTGGACCACTTGATTCGAACAACGGTGTGAATCGCCCAAAGGCTATTTCTGCATAGGGCTATTCACACCGCAGTGGATGAAGCGGTGCGAATAACTTAAGGTATCTTTTAGAATGGGAATTTGGGAATGAAAAGATCAGTGATCAACATTGGCATGTTGCCTGTTGGCGTGGAATGTCAAATGTCAGCAGTAACGTCAATGTGCCCTGTGTTCGGATTTTGGATAGTAGGGTTTTCAGCCCTACTCATGTAAATCTATTTATTTATTATTGTTTAGATTTATAATAATATTCTATGTATTATTATCAACTCGACTGGCCTGTTGGTCTAGTGGTTAGTGACCCTGACTGCTAAGCGGTCGTGGGTTCGATCCCCACCCAGGACAAATCTTTGTGTGATGAGCATAAAGGTTTGTTCTGTGTCTGGGTGTCATTTATCTATATATGTATGTATTTAAAAAAAAAAAATGTATATAAGTAGTATATCAGTTGTTTAGTACCCATAACACAAGCAAGTATGGTTGCTTACTTTGGGACTGTATGGCGCTGTGTGAATGTGGTAGAATATTATTATTATTATTATATTTTATTCTATTTTTACTTGTATTTTTTATATGAACTGGGCCTACCAGAATATCAGCGTTGCGGTTAATTTATTGCTGCAGCATTAGCTGAGGTAGGAACCATTTTTGGTCTTCTACAGGATGATTCTACACAATGTCAATTTGTTTGTTCAAAATTAAAATATGTATTGTGTACATCTTTAGCTCTTGTAGCTGATTCAATATAAATGTTTTTTCTTTCTTCTTACTTTACTTCTTCATCTTCTAAAAGATACCATTCCAAATACTCCGCAAGAAATCGTGAATTCGAGTCCAAAGTCGAGCAGAAATAGTTTTGTTCTAAATTGTTAGTATTGTATTGTATTTATAATGAAAAATATCTCAGTATCATATAATTCAAAATATATAATATAATGTTGATTATTCAAAACATAGCTGACATTTAAGTCTTCTTTATTTTGTTTTCAAATAACTAGACTATAAAAGATAAACATATAATAAGGGATAGTTAAGTAATATCATTACAGCGTCCTTTATGAAATTTTTTCTAAATAACTATATCGTTAAAAAATCATTATATTTTCATATTATGTTGTGAATTCTTAACAATATATTTTAATTGCGTTTATTAATTAATGTTAGTTTATGGTACAGTCGAGTTCATTAATATATTGGCACCATCAAGGATTCAAAATATTGTGAGCGTTGAAAAGCTCAATAAATACTATAGAACCTATGGATTAAATATATGTCCTCATGTGCATGGTTCAATAAAAATATGCTGTACATTATGCAATAAGTTATAGTCACCCTTTTCAACAAAAATATCTAATGATGGTGCCAATATATTAATGAACTCGACTGTATATTGATACTTTATGAATATCACTTTTTATATTTAGTACCTATATAGTGTATGGCATCCGGACATACACCAAATAGACCCTTTTGAATATCAGCGCCGGGTAATTGTGCTCGGCATTATGCTGAAACGGTACCTATCTGGTGCAGTCATGAGATATCTTTTTAAATGTATTTTGTGTTTTGTCCTATTCGTCTGTTATATGTACCTATTATTTTATTCAGTGTGTCTCATGTTTCAACTGCCTCGGTGGTGCAGTGGAAAGTGTATACGACTGCTGTGCAAGAGGTCCCGAGTTCGATTCCCGGGTCGGGTGAAATCGTATTGGGCTTTTCTATCATGAAATTCCAGTATTGAGATTTTCTCGGAGTTTAGTAAACAAATGTTCCCGGTAGATGACAATCTCGCCCCCTATTTCATGGGACTAAACATAGCTGGCGAAATGTGGGTGTGAAACACCTCTGCCTACCCCTTCGGGAAAAAGACGTGATGCTATGATGATGCTATGTCTCATGTTTGTACCAATAAATGTTTCTTTCTTTTAAATTTTATATTATACTTAAAGTCGCGCGGGGTTTCGCTCTCGTCGTTCTTTATTTGGCTACTGCTCAGCTTACATTAGCTGTAGCGTGATGTTATAGCCTTCTTCGATAAATGGTCTATCAAACACTAAAATAATTTTTCAAATCGGTCCTGTAGTTTCTGAGATTAGTGCGTTGAACCAATCAAACAAATAATCTCTTCAGCTTTATAATAACTGTAGTCCGGGCTTCGATACCGTAGATCTTTATTTGGCCACTACTTAGCTGCTATTGGTCGAGGTGTAATGTTAAGCCTTGCTCGATAAATGGACTATCCAATGCAAAATAAATTGAAAAAAAAGCCTATCTTCTCGCCTAACTAAACTTAAGTGAAGTGAAATCTCAAACGCGTATGTTATGGTCCTGGTTTAATAATCTACGGTAACCGCTTACCCTAAGGCGGGAATTAAACTTATTTGTCACCATTATCAGCAACCCATTAATGTCCCACTGCTGGGCTTGGGTCTCCTCTCCTCTATGTAGAGAGCTGAGAGGGTTTTAGGCCATAATCCACACACACTGACCTAATGCGGGTTGGTGGATCAGACATACACTTAGAATTTCTTCTAGTGTATGTGGGTTTCCTCACGATGTTTTTCCTTCACCGTTAGCAGATGGTAAGTCACATGACTAGTACATATAAATTCCACAAAGTGAAATCCACATTGGTACTGCCGGTCGGAATCGAACTCGGACCGCGTGTTTGGCACGCCGGTCTCTTATCCATTCAGCCACTGTCACCATTAACCATCGCATCGCATTGTCACCATTATGGTAAAAAAATTCTATCTAAGGCTTTTCAAATGTATCCTTGACCTGCTCAAAGTGCTCAATGTAGCGAAATTAAATTAAATGGACGTTTGAAAACATTTCCGATTGGCATGTGTATTATTAGGGACGATTTGTTTAATCCGTTCCACATTACTGTGAATGAAGGATTTAGATCTTGAGATTGGTAGGGTATGATGGGGAAAAATGTACCTTTTTGTGTAATGTAGATAAAAAATATAGAAGCTATAGAAAATGTTGCTTTAACCCACTTACACCGACCAGGTGTTAAAACACCGCTCAATTCGTCTTTAATCTAATCTCAAATTATGATTTTATTAAGTGACTTTTCCAGATTTTTTCTTCCGTTTTCTCGTCTAGTACATATTAAGTTTGAACTGTGTGTGGTCATAATAATGAAATAGAGTTATTTGGAAGCATAAATTGTAGATTTTGGTAGCAGAATTATTTTGATTTACTATATCTGGTAAAAGGTAAGCTATATGTAATACAATTATATGTTTTTTTTTAGTTTTTGATAATGATTACTTATAATATGAGTGTTAGTTACCTAAATAGAAAAATATTAGCGATCATATTGTGATATTATAGTATATTTTTCTGTAAAAGTAATCACAGGTGTTATAACACCTGGTAGTAGTATAAACGTCTAATTTTTGTTTGTATTAAATTTCAGGCTATGGCCAAATAGGGTGTTAAATCTCACTGAAATAATAGAGGAATTAGAGAAAGTGGATGATGACACAATCGTGCCGAGTATTATCACTATTTTGCCCTCAGATAATGCAAATGCAAACTTAACAGATGAGGATTCGGCTGATGAAAATGTCGTTATCATTTCAACCAATAAACGTCTCACTGCTGGGTACTGGTATCCTCCAAAGAATGTGGAGGGAATCTAGCCTACTATACCAGGCTGGCCAGACGTCTACTACGACTACTCACCGTAAAGGAATTCTTTCGAATATACCTTTTCTTGCAGTGTGCTTGTCTGCATATAAGGTCTACTCCCTAAGTCGCCTTTTACGACACCCACGGGTTGATGAAAATGTTGTGCTCAGTACATCAACGTCAATAAAACATATCATAGTATCACGCCTTTTTCCCCGAAGGGGTAGGCAGAGTAGTAGCAGAGTGTAGTACAGCCACATTTCACCAGCTATGTTTGGTCCCATGAAATAGGGGGCGAGCCTATTGTCATCAACCGGGAACATTTTGTTTTTCAACGCCAATGGTGCCAAAAAATCAAAAATATATTTGGCGTAATTGCCATAATCCGAGAGTCCTCAGTCGTAAAACGACCAAAGCCCTAAGTATTTACAGTTACCTATTTATTACTTTGAAGCTATGATGAATGAGGGATATGGGAGGTGTGGATCGATCAGACTAAAATATAGTTCTTTACCGAATGTCAAATTCGTATGGAAAAATGGTACTTTCTACTTATTTCTCATAGCTTAGATATGGCCGCACATAATGCTTCGCAACTAAAAAGGCACAACGGTGGGGAATTATATGACCAACTAACTTTTCTTTGTTAGAGTCATAAGAAAAATGAAAATCTTCTCGATTTGACAGATTGGAACATATTATTGAAAACAGGGACATGCAACTAAAATGTAAATTCTGTAAAAAGAAAACTAATTTTATTTGTAAGGAGTGTACCATTTATTAACACCCCAAAACGTGTTATGTGGCATATAATACTCCGACTTAAGTCAAATATTATATTGTCAGATTAATTAAAATAGTTCATATTATTTCCTTTTTTTGTCTAACATTTGATCATACCCCTCAGTACTTGGCATAGCAGTGTATTCTCCTACCAGGTGTTATAACACCGCCCATTTTCCGGCTTTCCCAGGATACTTTGATTTTTTTTATTATTTTTCCCGATATTTCATTATCTTAAGTAACCACATACTAAAATATTTCAAAGATCTGTGATGATAAATAGTTTCAGGAGTATCTGGGTTAATGTCTTATCATCACTACAACCTAGAAAAGTCCCACTGCACGGGTCTCTTCCAACTATTTTGGAGGGAATATATATACTATACACGCTGGCCAGACAGGTTGGTATAGGGTTTGCTTCGAATTTTCCTTTCTCGCAGAGCTCTTGTCTGTGTATAAATTAATTAATTACTATTTTTGGGTTAGATGCCATTGAGGCTTCTTTGCTACGTCGACCAGTTACTACTGATCTGTTGTAGCGCCCACACATACACTTAGAATTACTTCTGTAAGTAGCGTATGTGCTTTTCCACATTGTATATTAATTATTTAATGTACACACAAAGAAATACAATAACCAAAAAAGAAAATAAAATCTACATAGGCGAGCTTCAGGAGTGCAGAGAAAATACAAAATATATAGCATGGGAGCAAAAGAAGTGTACAACGAAAAAAGGGAATTGAAAAATTGTAATCTATTTGTTTGCCAAATTTCAAATAGATCCTTTGAGCCGTTCAGGCGTGATCGAGTAAAAATCATTTATCCATCACAACTCACATTTATAATATTTTGATAATTAATAATACTAGTCGAATTAATTTCAACATTCTAACATATACAAATACAAGCAAAAGCCATCTCTAAAGTCTCGAGCTCTAAAAATATAGGTCCCCTTTTGCACCACAAAATTCAATTATCTATGTGCGTTTTTCCTCTCTCTCCCCGGTGTTTTGCCCGCCTTTCTTCCGGTATTCAAACGGGCACAAGTAAAAAATGACCCAATAAATTGTGTTCACATGCCCTAATTATACTTCACCTGTAATGCTTAACGTTGAGGGTCAAATGGGGTCTATGTGACCCCTCAATAAAACCGTCACACTGTATAGATTCTAACAAAATTTATGATCGCAACAAAAGTTTTATTGGGGAAGCCGTAGACCAGTGTAAATAGAACCGTTCTTCACAAAATATTGGCCAAAATCCAGTTCAATGTTTTTGTAAGTTCGAGGGTTGAGAGGTCTATTGGTATTGGTCCTGTTAGGATATAAAACGGGAATCTTTCGCAACATCTTATCTTAAATTACTTCATTGGTTATATCATACATTATGTATAATAAAGGTGTTCCCCAAACTTATGAGAGTTTCTTACGGAAATCTGTTATGGGGGAGAGTGTTAGTTACGGCCTTTGTCTTTCTAATGTTATAAATATGAAAGTAGGTTAACTTAACTTTCTTTCACTCAATAGAGCGTAGACGTGATTTTTCTGCGTTTTCACAGAAACTAGAAAACAGGGAATCTAGCTCAGTATATGCTGTGTTTGTGCCGTGTACCCTATTTCAACCAATGGCTTTGTAAAAGGCGACAAAGGGAGGACCTTATATATGTATAGACAAAAGCACTGCGAGTCTATTAAAATAAAAAAAAATAGTTTTTCTTAGTTGGCACTAAAAAATTCGTGGTAGAAAAACCCAATTTTGCCGTCTAAAATATACTAAAATTAACATTATTGTTGTAGTCGTGCCAAAATCCGACTTCAAGAAGGTAATAAAGTTAGTAACTTCCTTTATTACCACTAACAAGCTAAGGAGCAGTTTATGTACACCCGAACACGTTCAAACATGAACCGTCAAAATTTACAACAACTATTAGTAACCAGAGTATCTTAGTAACCTACTTTAATTTCGGGTGTTTTGACTTACCTATATCTAAAGGAAAATTTGTATGTGCGGGTGCCCACAGCCGGTAGCCATTTTATTTTTCTATCAAACTGGATTCATATCAGCCCAACGACGTCCACTGCTGAACATAGGCCTCACCTAATTTACGCCACTGCGAACGGTCCTGTGCCACCTGCAACCAACGGCCGCCCGCCACCCTGACCAGGTCGTCGGTCCATCTGGTGGGGGGCCGTCCCACGCTGCGCCTTCCAATACGTGGCCGCCACTCGAGAACCTTTTTCCGAGAACTATAAAAAATAACTTTAAAATCCGACTTCAAAATATTGATTTATTTAATTATTAAAAATAGAGAAATAAGGTAGTTGTTCAATTTATTATACCTAAATATGCCTACATTTTTTTGAGGTCGGTGCCTGCCTTTATATTTGCTATATGCAGTATATGCTGAACAACAAACCGAGGGGCTCAAACTAGTCCCAATCCCAAATGTTACATTCCCATACAGGTCCATATAGATATCTAGTCCAAATAGGTCGAAATAATATCTTTTTTTTTTGAAGTCGGTTATAAAAAAATATATTTCACACAAATCTTATTTTTTCCTCCTATCATAACGCCGGTCTTCTAGTTCATTCTTAATCTTCACAAAATCGCCCCTCTTCCTCAATCTTCGATTTACAGCATCAAACTTCTCCCATAACTTCAAGGTTCAACCTTCATTACAATGCGTTCAAAATTGTGAAGCTTTAACAAGAGGGTTGCCCAAAACAGTTTGTCTTGAAAATAAAGCGATCCCTCTATGTATCGTACCCATGTTTGTGATTAATTAGTCTGTAGTAGCCCTAACACCATTACACGGACACACCTATAATTTTAATTGGAGTTCAAGTTTCTAGAAGTGATAGGTTATATGTTTTTAATCTAAAGACAAAATACTATTTTGCTGTCACTACACAAAAGTAAATAAACCACAGAAGCGTTGTAACTTGTAGACGAAGTTTTATTAGCAATCAGCATGGCCAGTCCATAAAGTTGCAATGGGAACATTATGCCAATATTCAATTATTTTATGCTTTATAAATATTTTCATTTATGAATTAATTATTAATTAAATAAAATTGCAATCTATTACTATTATTTATTTATTGGAACCCTTTATACCATAACCCTTTCGTCCTCTCTCATGTTCCATTTAATTCCTGGTATCACTTTATTTTTTTTATATTCGCCAAACCTCTCATACATAATTATGACACCACAAGTCGAGTGGAGCTTCGCTCCCGTCATTATTTATTCGGCCACTGCTCAGCTCCTATCGTCCATAGCGTGGTGTTATATACCCTATATTACTCAGTGATAATGTAGTTTTCTAACGGCAAAATAATTTTTGAAACCGGTTTAATAGTTTTTAAGTTTATTCGTTACATACAAAAATACAAATCTTTCCTCTTTATAATATTAAGTAGGTATAGATTAATACGAAATCGATGTAGTGACGGGTTAAGAATACATAATATCACTACTCCATCTCAACCCGTGAAAGGCGCCTAAGGGAGTAACCTTTTGTAGACAAGAGCACTGCGGGAATTATCCCGTACCCAACAGTAATAATAATATTATAATAATGATTTATTTCTCACCAATAATTTACAGTTACATTTTCTCTAACATAATATTAGTTTAATTTTACAATATTGTAGGAGGCTGGTGCCTAAGCTAGGCTCGTGACCTGTTTTTCAGGACACCAGGTCTCCAGTAGGACGTTTATGGGTTGAAATTTTATTATGAATACAAAATAGTTCAATATTTCTCTACCGTATCCAGTATGAATATATATCATAGAAATTCGGGCACGATTCAGAAACTACATCTAAATGAATTATAATGGACATTTACCTCCGGTAACGGGTATCTTGGCCGCAAACGGCGTGTGTACGTAGCTATGACTGTAGACTGTAGACCCCTGTTATGTCTGGTTACACCCTAATTGTTTGGAAGCTTGCGTAATTTATTTGGTGTTAGATGCAATGTTGTGAAGTAATTATTATTGTTAGTTTATTTTATCAACTTTATGCTGAAATAAAAAGAAAAAAAAAAACTTGAATGACAGTCTTTACGCACAAGCCATCGAAATAACGTGCTGCTGTGCTGCATTACGCTACCTAAATTGTAAATTGCAAAAGATTGTATCTATCCATTTTTTTTAAAAGAGTGGCGTGAGTTTCTTGCCAGTTCTTCTCAAAGCTCCACCCCGTCAGCAAACTGGTCGTAGGCAAATTTGCTGACGCTACTTTTCGGATAACCTAATAATAAAAAACTACCTATAAAAAACCTACGGGTTGGTTTTTTACCCACTCTCATATTTTCCCCGCCCCCCGTGGATCTGCACTTTAAAAAAGCTAGCATATTGTGTTTACCCAGGGTGACCTTCACACCAAATTTTATCAAAATTGGTCCTGCTGTTTGAGCGTGAAGGATTAATAACCATACACACTCACAATCTTTCGCCTCTTTAATATTATATAGTATGATACTGATTTCAGATAACCATACAATATACTTCTTCGTGGTTTCAGCCAAAAGCACCGAGTAACGTGAGTTCGATTCCCACACGACACAAATATTTGTGTGATTCATAGATATTTGTTTCGAGTCTGGGTGTACTTTGTGTCTGTTAATTGTATGTTTATAAAGGCCCCCGCGACACAGGGATTGCTCCTTCGGGCGTTGTCTAAAAAAGAAACAATAATATATTCCACACGGAAATCCAATTCGCAACACGTGCGACATTGTGAGTGACAAGTGGAACGTTTTAGCCGCTGAGCCATTACCATTATGTGCACCAGATGTCAGCGGCACTTATGGGGGGGGGGGGGGGGAACTTGGGGACGTGATCATAATTTTATAAGGATTACGTCATTTCTGGAACGATTTTCAACGTTCTCCGGCTGCGCAGTGGGTATACTACTACCCTACAATGAATTGACCCTATAGGTCGATGCCATAAAGTACAAGATCTAATTTTTTGGAGTTTAACTAGTTCAATTCCCGAGTGTGGCTAACAAATTTCAGAAAATCTTTAAAAGTAGTTTTGTTTTTAAAAATACCTACAGTAGTGACTAGTTTAGTGGTGAACTGAAAAAAATGTTGGAATTTTATTAAAACACACATATTCCTTGAAACTGATATGAGAAGTTAGCCTAAATAACAATAATAATATTCTACCACATTTACACAGCGTCATCTAGTCCCAAATTAAGCAATTATATTTGCTTGTATTATGGGTACTAAACAACTGATATACTACTTAAATACATTTTTATTATAGATAAATTACACCCAGACACAGAAAAACCTTTATGCTCATCACACGAAGATTTGTCCTGGGTGGGGATCGAACCTACGACCTCCAGTTCAGCAGTCAGAGTCACTAACCACTAGACCAACAGGCCAGTCGAACGAGTCGAGAATTTCTGTACAAAAAAAATCCAATGCTGTTATTGTCCGACTCGGGCATCGAATCTAGAACCTCTTACATAGCAGTCGTCTTACAGTATATTATATATATATTATATAATAATATATATAATATACCTTTTCCTTGTAGCTTGCCAAGTTTCTAATTCCGTATGTCGAACAAATAACACAAATCGAAGTCTGTGATCTGTTTTCTTTTTGGAATTCGTCATTTGGCCCACTGATACGTTACGAAACAATATAAAAGAGAGAGTAAAAGAAAAATATCTTCGTAAATAGTTTGTTTCAAAGATCGGAGGTATGCGAGCCGATATTACTATTATTAGTGTGGGATTGTACGACAAAAAGTTTATTATTTTGTTTGTCCGTAATACCTAGGATTTTACATCTTTGTTTTTTGGCCTGCTTACATTAAATTATGTCTATAAAAAATAGTTTAATGAACTAAAAATAAGAAAAATATAAAGATTATTTACTATCGGGCTGTGGCAGTTTCTGGGCGTTAACTTAGAATATCGACATTCAGTTTGTTGTTTGAAAATGACAGCAACTTTCGACGACCACATTCAAATTTTCAAATATTTCATAACGATATATTATTATGTATCTTAATCGACCGATTGTCGAGATTGCAAGTAGTTTCTCTGAGGGTTACGGAGACTACATAGCTAATATAAGGTTTAAATAGTGTACTATTTCTACGGTAGACATCCTATGACCTTGGCAATCTAGATAATTATCCAAGAGGGCGGTTAATATTTCCATTGAGTGGAATGTGGCAAGGAAAACCTAGGTAAAGCCTATATTTCATAATCGATTATAAAGGGGAAGGGAAATATATAATATTTCCCTTCCACCAACCAATTTCGATTACGTTGTTCGATTTAATAATGGACTATTCCTCGCGTGATGACGGATTAAGAATACAATGTTTCACCAGTTCTTTTCCCCTAGATATCTTAAGATAGATTATCCTACTCACAAATTCGATATATGAATAAATCTAATTTTATTTTATTTAAACTTAAATATGGCCCCTGACATTTAAGAATTTTGCTACGATTAAAATCGACTAAGGGTCCGTTCACACCGACCGGCTCGGAGAGCATTGGCCGGCGCTCTTCTTTTCACACAGACCGGAGCCGGTCGGCTGCATGAATGCGGAAGAGTACGTCATCAGAAGCAGCCGTTCTGCTCTCAAGCATTAATAAAATCGGTGACATAAAAATAAACCTTATTATAATGATTCAAAATTCTGTTATTAAAAATATGCTCTTTTCTCCGAACCGGTCTTTATGAACGGACTCTAAGTCGAATGTCAAGACAAAGAAGGTCCCAGTTAGGGTTTATTCCCGGGAATTCTCAAGCCGAGAATTCCCGGGAAATCGTTGGGCTTTGTTCCCGGGAAATCAAGCTCGAGAAAAGTCGAGAACTCGAGAAATCATGTACCTATATAGAAATTAAATCGCCGTTTGTTGTGTTGCGTGGTGGCGCGGGCCAAAGCACAGCGGCACCCTTTGATCTCGCTGCAAGCGCTCTGCGGCGTCGTTTTTACACGTTCTTTCGTGTTTCGACTCTAGCAGAGTATAGTTTATACGTAGTGAGTGTTTCACAGATTACGAGATAAATTGAAATCAAACAGGTAAGTCTGTTCACTTTTATTAACACATCATGGCTTTATTATTGATATTATTTTTATCAATAATATAATCTAAATATGATCTTAAATTTTACTAGTACCTATCTGTTCTTTTCTATTATTTTTTAGTCAAACTTTAATACATAAAAATAACTAACACTTAGTCTAATTATATTTCCAATGTTTGTAAAACAACAACACACAAGCTTAGTTTTTAATTAATCTGATATGTTTTTCTTATGTAAGTAATTTAAAATTAATTAATGTGTCATTTTAAATTTGTGAGACTAATATTGCCAGTTGTGTAATGTGTGTGTGTGTGTGTGTATCACATATTACTCGAAGTGCTTATTATATTTGAATTGCGTTTGTTATAGATTTCTGTCTCCTGCACTCTAACCAGCCAAAAATGGTGCTGTCATTATACTTAATTATGAGTCTGAATAATATTATTTCTGTATTTTGTTAAAAAAAGTTAATTAGCTTATTCATAAAATTAATGTTTTTTAATATAATCAATAAAAGCTTTATAACTAATTTGATACTTTTATTTGAGAGGAAAACCACTGAATTTTTTGACGTTATTGGAACCAAATAATATGAGAAAACGTACGTAAATGTAAAATTCTAGACAACCCGAGAAGACCCGAGAAATTAGCCTCGAGAATTCTCGAGACCCGAGAAATTGAAAAGCCCAAGAAATCATGAACCCTAGTCCCAGTATATTTCCAAGAAATATAAAGCAACGGGAACAAACCCGAAAACCTCGACTCAGTAAAAACATCCGTTTGAAGAACCAACGGCAATCTATTTTTCATCATAATGCAAATACCATAAATTACGTACATTTAAGATACATGAGTTTTGGTTCATAAGTAATCGAAGCGGGAAAAGTTGGAATCTTCTGGGAATCGAAAAAGTTCTTTTTTTATCGAGTTTGTGTCCACTGTGCGTGTTTTACCTCTACTATGAGTTTGAATAATGTATTGATGCTGCTACTAAAGTATACGTTCTATATCGTTTTAAAAAAATAATTCAAATATTTGTTTTTCAAAATACGAGTAAAAACTTTTTACTAAATGCCTATTTAACAAAGAACCAAAATTTTACTTTCACAACGAAATGACTTAACCAATTTTGACAGCATTCTGGGGGCTTACTCTTAATTCGAATGTTCGGTTCTGAGTTCTGATGTCGCTACAACCAAAACAAAACGACATCAAACCCGAACAATCTGAGTAAGCCCCCTGACCTGGTATGTTTATTTGAAAAAGGATATACGAGTAGGCCACAGTATTTTAATAAAACCTCTGTCCAATATTTTTATGGATGTAACACATTCTGTAGATATGTTTTAATTTTACCCTGACCTCGGTGGCAAACAGACGTAAGGTATGGCTTGCCTGATGATAAGCGGCTACCAAAGCTTACGGACGCCGGCAACACCAGGGGCATCACGAGCGCGTTGCCGACCCTTAAGAAACCTATTAACTCCTTTCTTAACCCATATATGCCCATAGGGTCGATATCGACCCAAAACGACTACATCTTTTCAAATACAAACAGAGATCGTGCTGTCATATATTTTTTTAATAAAGCTTTATCTTTTAATTCTTTAAAACATGACTTATATGTACATTTCAGTTTCATTTCTCATTTCTTTATTTTTGGGTCACAATTAACGGTGCAAGTTCATACTTATTTATTTCAAAAAAAAAAAGGCTACCGCTCGGATATAAATGTAAGTATTTTGTTTGTATTATGTTATTCGATAGTAAAAATCGTTTCAGAAGTAAATTGAATATGTATTTTAGACATATAGACATTAGTTTTTCTTTTATGGCATATGTTTCTATCTAAAATCAATAAATACTTTTTTTTGGGTCGGTAACGACCCCGTGGGCACATATAATGATTCATAGTATGTTTTACTTCGCTTTTCGGTCTCGCCACGTGCTCTCTGTAAATGAAATTGGCGATGCCCTGGAGGTGTTCAATGACAATGAAGATGTCCAGGGCATCGATATTCACATAGATCCACAGTGTGATAGTGCCATATCAGACGGGGATTCAGGAGAAGAGGATTGTGACAACATAAATCGGCTAAATCACCATCAATTACTCGCACCAGCCGAAAAGGTGTTACAACGAGGCGTGACAAGAATAAAGATGACTACCATAGGAGAAGTAACAGCTAGACGTACTCTTAGTTTTCAAAACGTTGATCCCATTTCCACGGCATTACGCACTACCAGTCAGATCAGTCCACGAGTTGAAATACCGTCAATGGTTGGCAATCTAGATGAAAATTCTTCAAGCATCTACCAATGCTGGTCGTAGGCAAATTTGCTGACACTATTTTTTGGATAACCTGTTACATTCTTAACTTGTGACTTTCATAAGAGTTACTTTGTATTCTAGATGTATAAACGAGATTTCATTTCATTGCATTTGCATGCAGAAGTGATGGTTCTTCACGACGTAAACAAGGGAACCCCTGGCTTACTAAATACTGCTGCTGCTTCTCAAAATACAGTTGATAAGACGTGTCCACTGATGGAAGTCAAATATTGCAAAAACCAACCTGGGCTCTGGAGGATTTAATGATTACGAATTCGATACTACTGATAATATTTGCGCCGTAACATAGAATGACAACAACACACGTGCACCCCATTCAAAAAGCACGAGGATATTCAGTTGCATCCAAGCAAAAAAATTTATATTGATCAATCCAACGATAATTCGATAATGTTGATACCAGCATCGGTTTATTTTATTGTCCGACGTGGCAGACGAGCAAGCAGCCCACCTGATGGTAAGTGGTAACCACCGCCCATGGTCATGACTGTGTTGTGTTCTGTCAATTCTGTGGTGTTCCCTTAGCATTGACTAAAATAATGCGAATAAAACATAACCAAGCCGCTGCTTACCGAAAAGGAAAAGGGTAATAAGGAAGAAAAGGAAAACGAATGAAGGATTGAGAAGAGGAATTGGGTCTTTACCGGAATGTAATTAGAGGTAAAAAAATGGGAATATACCATATATGTATTGTTGTAAATAATAGTTCCATGCTCACCAAATCTATGGGGCCTAATATGGATGCATTACAATATCATGCATAATGTACCTACTATTGATTTATATTTATTTGTTGCACTGCCAAATTTCATTATTTACTTCAAATTTCCTAATAAAGACTAATTAACAATATGTTATGCTGGTTTTATTTTACTTGATGTAATTCCATACAAGTGAAAGACCTTATATGCCCAAGGGGTCGTTACCGACCCACTGAAAAAAACCTACTTCTGAAACTGAAAAACGCAAATTACATTTAATACCCTTATTAGTGGTCAGTAATGATCAACATATATGTGAAAATTATAAAAATCGGTGTCATAAAAAGTTCTGGGCATATATGGGTTAAGGAAACCCGTACTGTGGTCCCTTGGGAAACCTCGTTCGGGAGTTGTTTCCACATCCTGATAGTTCTTCATTCTTGCATAGCAGATACCTTGTGAATAATAACAACTCGATACAATTACTGAAAAGTGTTGAAATAATTGTAAACAAAAAACAATGTAACTATTCTTGTAACTACACAACCAACGAAGACACTATATTTAATATTTAACAGTGAAAATTTTAAATAACTACATCCAATATAATGGCAGTACTCGTAGAAAGATCGTTACCCCCCGTGCTAGTCGAAACTGTGTTACGGCGCGGGTAAGATTCTCACTATGAAAATATCTAATATATCATACTGCAGCGAAATTAAGATTACCATTCCAAATTACCTTGCAAAATAACAGACATCTTAGTCGATTCTACAGTCGCTAGCGAGTTATAAGTTTATCTATGGTAGGGCCAAAAAAGTTAGTTTCCTATTATTAATTCAAAGACATTTAAAATACTCAAGTTGGTGGCAAAAGAATTTTTATTGTTGGAGTCCTACTTTTTCTTTTCAGGGTCTGAATATTTGTGACGGGAATGGATTTAAGGTTCTTTTAGCATACTGAAAAATGTATAATATATGTGTACCTTTTTAGTTTATAAGATATTATTTATATATTCTTTATTGTTCACTACGTAAAGAGTAAATACAGAGATAGAGAAAGGGTACAAAATGTAGGCACAATGGGCGGTCTTATCGCTATGTACGACTATTATTTGTCTTAGATTCAATTTTCGAGTTTTTTTTTTTTTTTTTTTTTTTCTTTTAAAAAACAACACCCGCACTAGGGAACAAGCCCTGTGTCGCGGGGAGCTTCACAAACATGAAACTAACGGACACAAAGTACACCCAGACTAGAAACAAATATATATGAATCACAGAAATATTTGTCTCGTGTGGGAATCGAACCCACGTCACCCAGCACGGCGATGTAGTGGCGAGGCGACCACCTTAACCACTGCGCCACGGTGACAGTCAATCAAAAAAAAAGTTGGGTCATCATCATCAATTCAACCTATGAACGTCCCACTGCTGGGCACGGGTCTCCTCCAAACATTTTAGAGGGAATTTAGCCTACTATAATACCACACTGGCCAGGTTGAAATCAGAATGTCACTACCCCATTTCAACCCGTGGATGTCGTATAAGACGACCAAGTTCGATATTTGAAATAGTTTGTAATTTGTTTGTGCCATGTTTTGGGCGAAAACGACATTTTGCTTCGCTAACGACTGTCACCGTGGCGCAGTGGTTAAGGTGGTCGCCTCGCCACTACATCGCCGTGCTGGGTGACGTGGGTTCGATTCCCACACGAGACAAATATTTGTGTGATTCATAGATATTTGTTTCTAGTCTAGGTGTACCTACTTTGTGTGTTAGTTTCATGTTTGTAAAAGCTCCCCGCGACACAGGGCTTGTTCCCTAGTGCGGGCGTTGTCTTTTAAATACCGAGTCTGTCTTCGTGGTTGCAAAAAAAGCACTGCTAGAAAAGGAAAATTCGAAACTAAACCGTCTGGTATGATCATCATCATATCAGCCCAACGACGTCCACTGTTTTTTTTTTTGGTTACAATGGGTATTACAACTTATATATATCGCCAAACTGCATAACAGTTTGTTGGCGAAATATGCACTCACTTAATTACTAGTAACATTTATTAATTTGTATACCTAACTATTAACCTTACAAAAATAAATTGATGAATTTAATAATATTCTATTAAGTCACAATGTTTTTATCAAATTCTTGCAATAATGTGTGTTTTACTTTATTTTTAAACATTTTTTTAGTCTGACCTTCGTCCTGAAATGGCATTTTGTTAAATAACCGTGGCATAATATACATACGTGTTCTCTCGCCATAGTAATTACATACAGTTGGTTCCACTGTTGAACATAGGCCTCACCTAATTTCCGCCACAGAAGAAAAGAAAAGAAAATATACTTAAGGACAACTTGGATCTGTTTACATATTAGTATGGACCCTGTCCCTTAAACTAGGGTAACCTGTATCTTAAGGGACAGTGATCGGCTACGAAATGTTTTACAATTGATGTCACAAGTTGTAGACTGTGACGTTCTACCACTACATTTTATCATAATGCAATATCAAATATGTGTGTGTGTGTGTGTGTCTGTATTATGTGTAAGTATATGTGCGGTGTGAGAGACGATTTAACGTTAGGCGATGTACGTAAGCAAAGTTTCTGTTTTTTGGTAGTCCTGTTTGAGAAGCCATTCAGTGACTTTGGACTTTTTTGACCACAGCGAGCGATTTTAGTGCCGCCCGCATCCAACGGCCACCTGTAACCTTTACTAGGTCGTCGGTCCATATGGCGGGGAGCCACCCAAGCTGCGTTTTCCAATACTTAACCAACCATAACCTTAACCGTATGGTATACAACCTAAAATTTCCCAATCAACACTGATTAACCACCAATGTAATAGGACCGTCCCCTTTCACTATCTATAACGGAATTATCCTTATTAAGGTGTTTCAATTAAATCGGAACAATAATTCGATATACCTACTATCTAATCCCGTACTGACATGCCCTATTATCTTTGTGATCTGTCTTAAGTGAAACTAATCATTATGTATAATATAATATAATATTCTATCACATTCACACAGCGCCATCTAGTCCCTAAGTAAGCAATTATATTTGCTTGTGTTATGGGTACTAAACAACTGATATACTACTTAAATACATTTTTTTTTTAAATACATACATATTATAGATAAATTACACCCAGACACAGAACAAACCTTTATGCTCATCACACAAAGATTTGTCCTGGGTGGGGATCGAACCCACGACCTCCGGCTTAGCAGTCAGGGTCACTAACCACTAGACCAACAGGCCAGTCAATGGATTTACTTATGTGTTTTTCTTCTTATTGAGTGGACTTAAACAGACCCTATTGTTGGATTTTATCAAGTTGCCCAGACGGCTTACAACTTGACTTAACGACTACCACATGAAAGTGGTAACCGGGACCAACTTCTTTATGTGCCTTACGAAGCACGGAGACGCTCAAAAATGAAAAATTCCACAAACGGTCACCCATCTATGGATTGACCTTGTCGAAAGTTGCTTAACCTCGATGATCGTAACGAACTTCCCCGTATCGTAATGCTGCGAGCACCTCAATTCACTACTGTATATAATTATATTCGCTTATGTACTTATTAACAACACACTTTTTAGGGATCAGTAGCCAAAGTGGCAAAAATGGAACCATTTATAGTTACGTCATGTCCGTTCGTCCGCATGTCACAGGCATTTTACTCAAAAACTACTCGATGCATATTGATGAAATTTGAAGAATACCTATGTCTTAAATTGTGTGGGTTTGGTAGAGATAATATATACATCATTGAGATGTTTATGCGTGTGTGAATTTTCTTCAATGTAAGAAGGTCTTTAGTAGTACTTGTATTGACGCTATAATTTCGTATGACTCATAATAGACTATTGAAAGTTGGTCATATTGAAAATATCTTTAGCAGGCTCATGTCCAGCAGTGGACTTCCTGCGGCTGATATGATGATGATGATAATAGACTTTTGATCGGCACTGTACATAAAATAATTGAATTTTATCAACATACCACTCGAGCGAAGCAACACATAGAAGCTAGTTAATAATAAATTCATTGCAATAAAACGTAAGTGGCTTCATTGAATCCAATAATTATTATGATTCATTCAATAATTAATAAGCCGTTAATGGCTAAACAGAGTGCATATGGATTTTCATTCGGCTAATAGTTTAAATGTGAGCATTAAGCTTAATTATAATGTCCATGCTAATATTATAAAGCTGAAGAGTTTGTTTGTTTTTAGGGTTCCGTATCTCAAAAGAAAAAAAAACGGAACTCTGTCTGTCTATCCTTCTTTCAATTTTTTTCTTAAGACTGCTTAGAGGTTACAAGCTGAAATTAATGTTAAATATTTGGGTAAGCAATCCTATGAAGCAGAAGAAAATCAGAGTTCTAAGTAAACGTAATCAAAAGATACAGCCGTTTATGCTCCATTTTTGTCGAATATATTGACGATTAAAAAAGTCAAACCTATAGAGTTCGTCCCGTTGTCCCTATAATCATGAAATTTGGTAAGAAGCCATATCAAGTTGTACAAGTAAAGGAAAAAAAAATCGAAAACGGTAGTCGTGTAGTTATCACTGAAATTAACTGAACTGAAATTGAAGGGGGTTTGAAATAATAAGTGTAAAAAAATTGAGTAATAGTGAGAGTTTATTCAAGATTGACGTACGTACCTATACGCGAAAATTTATTCTAACTTATAGCTATCCCGTTACCTACTAATATCTTACATTTCAATTACAAAAAGAAAACTATAAATAAAATTGCGTTCGTACGGAACCCTCAGTGCGCGAGTTCGACTCGCACTTGACCGGTTTTTTGTTTGAACGCGCTAATCTCAGGAACTACCTGAATCGAATAGAAAAAAAATTTTTTGTTGGATAGTCCATTTATTAGGTAGGCTATAGACTATCACGCTACGTCCAATAGGAGTTCAGTTCAGGTTAAATAAAGATCCACGGAAGTGGAGCCTCGGGTACCAGTTAGTATTCGATAACGCTAGAGTTTCTCTTTCATATTTTACAAATAAAAGTCTTTCAAGATTGAAAGAACCTTCTATAAAGTATAAGAAGGTAATTAATGGCTTCTGAAAAATAGAGGATATTTAATGTAAAGCCGTTTCTTTGTAGGATGCTCGTCCGCCTTAGACTTCGTCATCCGAGACGAATATTAACCACTAGGGTTGTCACACACTTCCTCAGTATTGTCTACCTTAAATTTAATGTTATGCCATTTAGGGCATAACATAGAATCAGGCCGTTTTTCTCGGAAGAGGTAGGCAGAAGTAATATTGACTGGCCTGTTGGTCTAGTGGTTAGTGACCCTGACTGCTAAACCGGAGGTCGTGGGGTCGATCCCCACCCAGGACAAATCTTTGTGTGATGAGCATAAAGGTTTGTTCTGTGTCTGGGTGTAATTTATCTATAATATGTATGTATTTACAAAAAAAAAGGTATTTAAGTAGTATATCAGTTGTCTAGTACCCATAACACAAGCAAATATATGTAATTGCTTAATTTGGGACTGGATGGCGCTGTGTAAATGTGGTAGAATATTATTATTATTATATTATTAATATATACCGTTTGCCATAAAAGTTTCTTTGCCTTATCCAAATTTCGACCTGAGGATCCCTGACACTCAGATGTATACGCTTTTCTAAAAAATACTTATGCGTTTTAGTCTGTTTTGAAATGATTAGTTTCAAAGTTCATAAGTGAGGCGAAAAATTCAGCCTCAAAATACGTTTAAATAAAAGAAATCTGTTTAAGTAGTGACAACCTTAGCAATGGTGTTTCATTTTCATCTCAGTGTCTCTGTTTATTCAGCTCCGCGTGTCGCAGGCATTATTGCCTTAGTAATTTAAGCGCCGCATGAAATAATACTATCTAATACGTTAGTATAATGTTAAGATTTCTTTGCGTGACACCCCTGGATTTAGCACAACTATTATTTCACAATAGTTACGGTTTTTATGAAGTTTATATTATTATTATACACATGTATGAAGTTTAGAATGCAAATATACTTGGTGTACTTTGTGTCCGTTAGTTTCATGTTTGTAAAGCTCCCCGCGACACAGGACTTCTTCCCTATTGCGGGCGTTGTCTTTCTAAAAAAAAAAAAAAAACAAAAAAAAAATGTATATATTACGACTTGTGAATACGGTAGCTTTTTATATATTAAAAAAAATTCATCATAATCCATTACAATTGAGTTTTAAAATATAATTGAATTTTTGTACTTGGGTATACATAATAATATAAAATAACAAATTTTATTTTTCTTTCAGTGGTTTTGTTGCTGAAGGGGGAAGGGAAGTAACATTACTTCCCTTAGTCGCCTTGTACGACAACCACGAGTTGAGATAGGGTAGTGACATTCATGTATTCTTAACTTTTCTTTTCCGTCACTATATGGACAAATAGGTTTACATATTTTATTTAAAAAAGTACACAAAAAAAAAATTAAATAGTTTTAATTTAAATTTATTGTAACATGTAATATACTTAGTAAAAATAACATATAAATAGGTTTATTATTTACATCATATCTTAATAATATTATACACAACTAACCTCTTAAAAAAAAAGAACCAGATACTCTGTTCACAGAAAATTCCTATAAATTTGTGTTTATAGAAATATCTGATTGAGGTCAGACTCCTGAGGAAATGTACCCAAAAAGCTAGCCACATTACCGCGTTGGTTGACAAGCCTAATGTCTTGCCCCAGGTATTAGGCCAGCCTTTGGGTCATGTGATACCTCAGAAACTCGCTTACAAACACGATAATAATAACTATACAACAACATGGAATATAGAGAGACAACATAAATATGATCTTGTGTACTGTTGATAATAATAATAATAATTCACACAGCGCCATCTAGTCCTAAATTAAACAATTATGTTTGCTTGTGTTATGGGTATTAAACAACTGATATACTACATAAATACATTTTTTTTTGTAAATACATACATACCTAATATAGATAAATAAAATTACACCCAGACACAGAACATCATGCTCATCACACAAAGATTTGTCCTGGGTGGGGATCGAACCCACGACCTCCGGCCTAGCAGTCAGGGTTACTAACCACTAGAACAACAGGCTAGTCATACACATACCCTATATTAGTTGATACGCATACCCTAGAAGCACCACACACCCTACAAGAAATTCTATGGGTATGTCAGATCGACCAACCCGCACTAGGCCAGCGTGAGTGGATTATGGTCAAACGCTCTCAGCTCTCTAGTTAGAGGAGAGGAGACCCGAGCCCAGCAGTGGGACTTTTGGTTGCTGTTGATGTACTGTTGATAGTAGAAAAACCACATTCATAAGTACGTATACTTAGGTACTATAGGTAGGTACTGCAATTGTTATGATATTTAAATAATGGAATTTAAATAATAATGTTAACTATGTACTGATATATAATAGGTTACAATATTGTTCAAACATAGTGAAACTTTCACTGAAATACAAACAATTATAAATATGATGTTTAGTGAACAATTTTTTGTTTAAAGAAAACTTATGAAATATCTATTGATGAATGTAAATATTTTAATTATTATAAATAATTGGGAAGGGAATGATAATATATAGAAATGGTTAGTCAGTATAAAATTGTTGAATAATGAAAAACATTGTGTCTAGAAGTATCTGACACTTACCCTAAATAGTTGTCGCAATCTATTGTCAGTATTTACTTAATATTCCAGCAGTAAGTTACTTTCTTGGTCTAATTAAAATAATTTATTTTATTATTTTAGACTGGCCTGTTAGTCTAGTGGTTAGTGACCCTGACTGCTAAGCCGGAGGTCGTGGGTTCGATCGCCACCCAGGACAAATCTTTGTGTAATGAGCATGTAGGTTTGTTCTGTGTCTAGGTGTAATTTATCTATAATATGTATGTATTTACAAAAACAAAATGTATTTAAATAGTATATCAGTTGTTTAGTACCCATAACACAAGCAATTAATATAATTGCTTAATTTGGGACTAGATGGCGATGTGTGAATGTGGTAGAATATTATTATATTATTTTCAAGGACAGATTGCTGCTAATTGACGTCTCTGAGTGCGGCAGTAAAACACTCGATATTGAGAGAAAAAATGGGCATGCGTCTTTTAATACAAAAGTATTCCCCTGCTTTCTTGCTAACTAATGCCTCTAGAGCATTTTTTTTTCTTAATATGAAAGTCTGCGGTAGACACCTCCTTGTCATTTCCAATTAATAAATAAAAAAAATAATATGATCTCCCAAATATTGATAGAAAGTGGCCGTAGGCATCATCTCGAACAGTTCTTCAGAGCACACCCTATAAAGGCGGTAGAAGGTTTTTTGTTTCGTATAAGGTCTTACTCTGAATTTCGACATTCGATTCATTCGATTGGTCGGTTTTGATGTCGCTGTCAAATGTATGGAAATTTAAATATGGTTCCTGTCACTATCAAATATTTGACAGTGACATCAAAATCGAATGTCGAAATTCAGAATAAGCCCCTAATGTTCTATAATTAAAAAGTTAAGACAAATAGCTCAATATCAGCAGGTTGTCACTATTGATAGATGAGATACTGGTAACAGTAGATATCGGAATTACAATTTAATCTTGCTGATGTTATCTTAATGACGCTTTGGATCCTTTTTGTTAGGGCAGTATATGCGTACCTACCTTTACGTGTACTACATCTATGTGTCTAGTTTATAGTTACACATTTCAATTACAAAAAAAACATAATAGTATAATAATAATAGTATAATAATAGTCTACCACATTCACACAGCGCCATCTAGTCCCAAAGAAAGCAATTATATTTGCTTGTGTTATGGGTACTAAACAACTGATATACTACTTAAATACATTTATTTTTTTGTAAATACATACATATTATAGATAAATTACACCCAGACACAGAACAAACCTTTATGTTCATCACTCAAAGATTTGTCCTGGGTGGGGATCGAACCCACGACCTCCGGCTTAGCAGTCAGGGACACTAACCACTAAACCAACAGGCCAACATACATACATATAGATCACGCCTCTCTCCCAATAGAGGGATAGGCAGAAACCGTTTCCTTCCACTAGCTACGATTCTGACATACCTACATCTTTGGCTTCTTCAACATTCATCAGTCTTTTCATGCATTCTCGCCGGTTGAGGGTACTCCTGATCTGTCCCTTCTTTAGAATGTCACCTATTTGGTCATGGTAAGTTCTTCTAGGTCTTAACCTACAAAAAAAATTAAAAAAATTGCATAATTGTACGGAACCCTCGGTGCGCGAGTTTGACTTGAAGGTAAATGACCTTTATTTCATGAAACCTGAAATTATTTACAGTTTATCAAATTACTCGAAAACTTTATAAAATACTTCATAAAACCTTATCGACCCTTGCTAGTATGTCAAAAGTAGGCTAATAACTGTATTAACCTTAATATTGTGGGGGGAGAGCCGTGCCAAGCAGCAGCTCGTGATTGATTGTTGATGATAATGTTTTTGTTTTAGTTCAATTGTATGTCAAAGCTTTTAGGTAATAAAATATTTAAATTAATGGACAGATCAGGAGTACCCTCAACCGGCGAGAATGCATGAAAAGACTGATGAATGTTGAAGAAGCCAAATATGTATGTCAGAATCGTAGCAAGTGGACGGAAATCGTCTCTGCCTACCCATCTGTAGGGAAAGAGGCGTGATCGATGTGTATGTATATTTAAATTAGCTGTTGTCCAGAGTTTCGCCTCCGTGTATCTTTGTTTGGCCACTGCTCAACTTCTATTAATTGTAGCATGATGTTGTATACAACATTACACAACAAGGCTATAGCCTGGAGCCTTCCTCGATAAATGGCCTATCAAACATTAAAAGATTTTATCAAATCAGACCAGTAGTTCCTGGGATCATAACGTTCAAACAAACAAACAATTCTTCGGCTTTATAATATTAGTACAGACTAGAAGTCGCGCGGGGCTTCACTCTGTTCGTTATTTATTTGGCCACTGCTCAGCTCCTATTGGACGTAGCGTGATGGTATATAGCTTATAACCTTTCTCGATAAATGGGCTATCCAACACTAAAATATTTTTTCAAATCGGAGTAGTAGTTTCTGAGATTAGCACGTTCAAACAAACAAACAAATTATTCAGCTTTATAATCTTTATATAAGTATATAATTCTTCTATACGTGTGTTGACAGTGAACTCCTCCTAAACGGCAGAACCGATTTGAATGAATTTTTGTATATGTGTTCAAGTGGATTCGAGGATGATTTAGATTCACATATAAACCCAGCAGATGGCGCTGCAGTCGCAAGACAACGTCTGTCGGGTCCGCTAGAATTAGTATAGATTAAAAAGTGCCTTTTTAGTTCCGCTTAAAACTCTACCCTCGTCAACGTTTTAGTTGACACCTCTTGATTTCAAATATCTAAAGGCTAATGTATTACAATAATAAATGGGTTTAACTTGAGCGCATTTTAAATAAAAACAAAATTAATTATTCGTTCATTCGTATTTAAAAGGTTTAAGAGCGTATTTACAAATAGTGTGGCAACGTCACGTTTTGTGTCATATTTCGTGGTTTTCAAATTTTTTTATTTAAACGGAGCTTTAATTTAAAAATATTTTTGCTACACTTTTTAGAATTAGGTGATAAGTGTGTAAAGTAAAGAAATCGTTGCTTTTAAAACACATGACTGGCCTGTTGGTCTAGTGGTTAGTGACCCTGACTGCTAAGCCAGAGGTCGTGGCTTCGATACCCACCCAGGACAAATCTTTGTGTGATGAGCATGAAGGTTTGTTCTGTGTCTGGGTGTAATTTATCTATAATATTATGTATGTATTTACAAAAAAAATGTATCTAAGTAGTATATCAGTTGTTTAGTACCCATAACACAAGCAAATATAATTGCTTAATTTGGGACTAGATGGCGCTGTGTGAATGTGGTAGAATATTATATTATATTATTACTAAATAATGCGCAAATAACACATTGGAAACATGCAGGGCGCTATATTCATAGTCAATTAACTGTAACCATTATGGATAGTTACTTTTTAATACACTTTCACGTAATTCTAAAAAGTGTAATAAAAATTGAAAACCACGAAATAAGACGAAAAAAAATATAAAAATAAATTGCGACGTTGCCATTCTTTTTGTAAATACGCTCTTAATGTAAGACCATAAATAACTCTTGTCAAGTTGTGCTTAAATATGTGTCGTGTTATGATGAAGGTTTGTACTCATAATTAAAATATTTTGTGGAGAAAATTTATCTTTTTAGCCGCCAGTGTTAATCGCTGTGTATCCTACCAATATTATAAATGCGAAGATTTAGATGGATGAATTTCATAAATCTAATAGATTAGTAGAAGATAGACATACAACACGAGCAAAGCCGTGAGCTGAAGCTACTATATAATAATATTCTACCACATTCACAGCGCTATCTAGTCCCTAATTAAGCAAAATGATACAGGGACGAGTCGGGATATGTTTTTTATTGATGAGGAGCCGGAATCGTGACGAGCCGGGCCTTACTCATTATATTTGCTTGTGTATATAATACATTTTTTTTGTAAATACAATACATATTATAGGTAAATTACACATAGACACAGAACAAACCTTCATGCTCATCACACAAAGATTTCTTGGGGATCGAACCCACGACCTCCAGCTTAGCAGCTAGGGTCGTTAACCACTAGACCAACAGGCTAGTCTATTATTATAATACAAGAACATTTTTATACCCTTTGTGTAAATTAGGGGTGTAAGAAGATTTCTATCAACAAGCTTGACAGGTTCGGATATAATTTTCAAATCAATCACAGGTTTATATCGAAAATATAGCGACAGTTCGTAAAAGGTTCCTAAAAAACTGTTCCGAGTAAAGGCCAGGGCAGTAGAATTCCTTTATTAAAGACGACACGACAACGATGTTTTTTTATTGATACTTCTAGCATTTTATATTTATTACACAAAAATTCATTATTATGTATATATTTATTCATATTCTCTGGTTTGGTTGGTACACCAACTCACATAGAAGAATAACAAGGAATGGACAATAAAACAAAAATAAATAAATAAAAGAGTAAAAATGAAATCACACACACATACACACCCACTCGTTCACTTACTTACACTCCACATAATCAAGCCTATAAAAATCTACTTGCGCACAATTATCAGAATAAATTTATTATAAATCTGTAACTTTGCCCTATTGAAAATTGAAACAAAATGTAACCAATGCATGTAACTTTCTTTATTTTCGCATGTTAATTATTAATATCAGAATAAATGTTTGCTCATTGTCTGTAATTTCAAACATTGTAAAATAACTCGGAAGAGCGGAGTTTCCTCTCACAAGCATAATTTGGCTTAAATGGAAACTTCAACTGTAACAACTATACCAATTGTTGAAAACGAAATAAAACATTTATTATTATTTATTATTATTATTATTCATATGAGGCGAATGTAAAAGAAAACGTTGGAAGGGGAAGATCTAGAAGAACGTACCATGACCAAATAGGTGACGTTCTAAAGAATGGACAGATCAGGAATACCTTCAACCGGCGAGAATGCATGAAAAGACTGATGAATGTTGAAGAAGCCAAAGATGTATGTCAGAATCGTAGCAAGTGGAAGGAAATGGTCTCTGCCTATCCCTCTGTTGGGAGAGAGGCGTGATCTATATGTATGTATGTATGTATTTATTCATAATAACTTATTAGATATTGTAATGTATGTGTAATAGAAGGTATAACTACATAAATACTTTATTACTGAATGTGGGTATCTGGATAGTGAGTGTACCTTTTTATAACATGATTCTCAGTCGGAATAAATACGTCACCCAGACAACAGCTGTTTTATTACCGACTACACGAAGACACATATCCTGCTTCCCGGCTATCCCTATACTTCAGATATGTAGAATATTTTAAACTAAATTTAACCTACTTATTTAAATCTAAATACTTAAAAATGACTATCTATTAACATAATTACAAGTACTTTACAAGGCTATAAATAAATAATTATAAATGCTGACGTGGGCTTGGCGCTGAGCGTGCCGAGAAAAACGGCCAGCTCTCCTGCTGCAGGACAGGCCGTGGTGCCGAGACTGTCGAAGTGTCGACGGCTTATATTAAATCTTTTTTTGGATGGAGTTGTTTAAAGGAACAGTAAGGCTTGGATTTTTCTTGAGCGGTTAATGTAGTAACGTGGTTCGATTCCTACATACAAAGATACAAAGATCTATTTGTTATCCTTGTAATGACGTATTAAGAATTACATAATGCTGCACGACTCCATCTCAACCCGAGGGTGTCGTAAATGGCGACTGGGAGCAATCTAACATGCAATGCATGGAAACATGCAATTAATGGACTCAAAGTACAACACGGGGTGTACCATTGATTTCAATACCAATTTTATAGCATTTGAATAAAACATAAACATCGTATTGTATAAATATCACCTGTAACACGAAACCGACTGACAGATTTATGATGTTCAGGGAACAGTCCCTGTTATAGAGTGATTTATGTGTATCTATGTGTATTACTTGGGACTGAGTTTTGGACAACAAGGTACCATGGTGTTTGTTTACCTATAAACTGAAGGGTTTACATTAAATATTAAGCTTTGCTTTGGTTTAACATTTTTATATAAATGCTAAACAAGTAATGGAAAAATTCGGACCCACGACGGGACTTGAACCCGCGACACTGCCATTCCGTGTGCAGTGATCTGCCTACTGAGCTACGCGGGCGGACGTAACTGAGATCGAATTTATCCATGCTAGCTGTTAACATGATGACGTCATGACAACGTTTTGCTACTTATCACCGTGGCTCGTTACAGAAACCTAAAAAAATTTCCTTAAATGCTAAATGGTCGCGGGTTCAAGTCTCGTCGTGGGTTTGAATTTTTCCATTACTTGTTTAGCATTTATATAAAAAAAACTGAAGGGTTGTATGGGTGATATTTTCCTGTGTTATTGCTATTAAGTAACTATGTTATAAATATGTTCTTGTCTGTCACTGTGTTTGGTTTTAGGTCCTCATAGTATTTCTAATTATTATGTGTCAGATCCGTGTAGTGACGGATTAAGAACACATAATGTCTCTACCTCATCTCAACCCGTGGGTGTCCTAAAAGGTGACTAAGGGAGTAATCATAAGCAGACAAGAGCACTGCGAGAAATGGGAAATTCGAAACAAACCTTATACCAACCCGTCTAGCCAACGTGGTATAGTAGGCTAAATTCTCTCCAGCTTTTTGGAAGAGACCCGTGCCCAGCACTGCCGTGCTAAACAAGAACGACATAATTGTATTGCACAAGTCTTGCAAAAATGGTATCTACGCTTGATGATTTTAGACACATTTTTCCCAAAACTTGACCATGCAGTTGAACTGTTCTTTATTAGTAGGGCAGAGCAGTGGGACGTTTATGGGTTGAAATGATGATGATGATGATGTGTCATAAGCTTATTGTTACTGTGTTAATTTTGGTGTGTATCACTTCGATATTAATTTATATTTTTTTGCTAATAAAAAAGCGGTTTGCGGTGAATAAATTTAATAAACATTATGTTTGTTAGCACACAATCTATGAAAGAGAAGTGCTTGAATCAAAGTGATTTAAAACTTAAAATGTGTTCAACTATTCGTTGAGAAATTGAATTTCATTGAACGACATACGTGGCATTCAACTGAATTTCAATACATTCTTAATATTTGACATGAAAGACATTTAGGAGTTATAATATTCTATATTTTAAGAGATAAAGCGCAGGAAAATTCTTGAGTCAAATTTAACAATATGATTGCAGACGGCCTACTTGGAATTTTGATTTTAAATATTTCGATATAATACCCTACCTATAATATTCTACCACATTTACACAGCGCCATCTAGTCCCAAATTAAGCAATTATATTTGCTTGTGTTATGGGTACTAAACAACTGATATACTACTTAAATACATTTTTTTTTCATACCTACATATTATAGATAAATTACACCCAGACACAGAACAAACAATCATGATCACAAAGATTTGTCCTGGATGGGGATCGAATGCACGACTGGCTTAGCAGTTCGGGTCACTAACCAGTTAACCACTAGACCAACAGACCAGTCAAAACGCTATCAAATGGTTAAAAATGATAGTGAAAAATCGACAGATGATTGTCGAGATTTCGAATAGGTTCATTGAGCATTGGTCACCCCCATCACAAAAAAAAGGATATTCTAGCCTTTATAGTCAGTCTATATGTTCTAGTTTAATAAATTATTTTCGTCTTGAATGAAGCAACATCAATCAACTTTTCATTCTGTAATAATATTTTATTCATGTAACTTAACCCGTTGCTTTTAACAAATGCATTTCAGAACGCGAGTAACTTAATACTTTGAATTCAAACAGGCTTTTTGTTCTCTCGGAAAAGTGCAGTTTTATTTCTGAATTAATTTTTATATAGGAATAAAATATTTATCTGGGATAAAAATAGTCTGTTGTTATTGACTTACAGGGGCTACAGCGAATTTGTAGAATAAATAGTTGGTTTATGTGTTTCTATTACTTTAGTCATGCTGATGTTTTTAATATTTTAATCAGCATAAAAATGTAAGCCAAACATTTGGCTAATCAAGCTGGAGCCTAGAACCTAGAAATTTGCGCAAACTTTTTTAAACGAGCACTAAAAAGTATTTTTAGGAATTCTGCAAAAGTTACAGAGTTCATCATCATCACCAAAGTCTAAACGTCTCCTGTTAATTATAAACCCTCCCCGAGGGACTATAAAGTAACCGAATTGCAAGGAGGTAGCAGTATCGTGATTTTTTTAAATAAAGTTTTTAATAAGTAGACCTTAATGAAACTAAACAGTTTATAGCAAAAGTTTTTATTAAAATATTTTATATATATAGGTATTTTTACGTTAAAAAGTTTAAATTATTTCATTTTGTGATAGAAAACTTTTTTCATAAAATGTCAGGTTCTGATAAACCGGACACCGTGAATGATCTAGGTATGTATTTTGTATTTATTATAATGAAATAAAAGTTTTGATATTAGTTCCGACATCAGAATGAAAATAATTTCTTTCCTCCATATTACAAAATATCGACTAAGTGTTAAACCAGGATTAAATTGACATAAGCCATTGTTTTAGTGTTAAAGTTGTCAATTTAAACCTGGTTTAATACTTAGTCCGTTAAAGGGGGTTAAAGTTTAAAATTATTAACGTTTTATTTATTTATCTCGGACACGGCAGTATTGCCACCAAGTCGAATAAAAAAGCGGCACTGCCGTACCATCCTTTTCTCGAAGCAGTTCAGGCCATATTCGATCCCCTATAACTCTGTTGTGGATAAATTATATTTAATACCCTACTAGGCAGCAGAGTATTTTTCTTAAAGGAGTGATTCATAATTTTCCTGTCGCCTCAGGTGTCCATTAGGCTACGGTAGCATTAGTAGATTCTGTATCTGACACAGTGATAGACGGACAGAACGAGACTTCAAGGGCTCCTTTGTACCGTTTTGGTACGGAAGCCTAAAAAAAAGTGTGATGATATTACACTTACTATCTTAACCTGGGAACCGAATCTGGAACACTGCAGTTATTATCATCCCCACTGTGATTACACCCCATATCTTTTTGTTTCATTAGAACCTATATCAAATGCATGTCAGTCCCTTTCTTACCAGCAAATAAATTCATTTATAACACGTTAATTCTATCGTCTTTATTGCAAGCAAATAAGGTCGGTAATGGCTTAACATTCGCATTAGGAACGTAAAAACATAAGAAACTAAATTGCTTGGTTATTGTTACGATCAGCGTATGTGGGATTAATGACTTGTGAACTATAGTGTGTGGCCATAAAACAGGCGATTTAAACATAATTAGTCATCGTCATTATTCTTGTCATATATAATTTGTATAGCTGCTGGTCATATCTACTGAAAGACCGATTCGAGACTGCGACTCGACAAGCGTAGAGTAAGACCAGACTCCAGGGCAGGGGCCTGATCCTGCAAAATTACACACATCGATGACAGACCGATGGACTAATATCGACCAATCACAGGCCGGCAATATGGCGCGATTGACTTAGTAAGCCAATCACAGCTGTCAAATGAGACCATCGGCTTACCATTATGGTACGATTGTGTTAGCAGACTCGGACTCCAGCTAGGTGGAACCAAAAAAACGTCGCAGGGTCTGGCTGAATGCGGAAGGTGGACGACCGAGTGTTATGGCACGTGTTAGGAGAGACTTTTTTTTTGTTTTTAGGGTTCCGTAGTTCTGACTAGGAACCCTTATAGTTTCGTTATCTCCGTCTGTCTGTCCGAGGTTTTGCTAAAAGACCGTTAGTACTAGAAAGCTGTAATTTTGTAGGAGTATGTAATAATAATAATAATAATAATATTCTACAACATTCACACAGCGCCATCTAGTCCCAAAGTAAGCAATTATATTTGCTTGTGTTATGGGTACTGAACAACTGATAGACTACTTAAATATTTTTTTTTTGTAAATACATACATATTATAGATAAATTGCACCCAGACGCAGAACAAACCTTTATGCTCATCACACAAAGATTTGTCCTGGGTGGGGATCGAACCCACGACCTCCGGCTTAGCAGTCAGGGTCACTAACCACTAGACCAACAGGCCAGTCAAATATGTATATCAATTACGTCGACAAAGTGGTAAAATAAAGTTTTGGAAAATATTATTTTTTAGGGTAGCTCCCATACATGTGAAGTGGGGATGAATATTTTTTTGTCGTCTACCCTATCGTGTGGGGTATCGTTGAATAGGTCTTCTAAAATGACTCGGGGGTTAGTAACATTATTTTTCGATTTAATGGTCCATTTACGAAATATTAAACTTTAAAAAGCAATTTTTTGTTCCAGTTTAGGCGTCCCCCCCCCCCCCCTTTAAAAGCTAAACTGCTGGCTTGAAAAATCTGGAAAAATTCATGATAATAGTGCATTTTATGAACTTTAAATGAAAATTATAGCGGTTAAGATAACTTTATTAGTTTAGCAGTAATAGTCGTTGAACTTGGGAGTTGGATAATTTTGTACCAAATAGAAAATCCTTAGCATTAATCCTTTATAGTTAGTATTTAGTAGTTTTATGACGGGTAAAGTCTTGCATTTAAAAACAAAATAATATAACGGCTACTACGGAACCCTACACTGTGCGTGGCCCGACACACACTTGGCCAATTTTTTTTTTTTTTTTGTATTATTAGTTTTGTCATCTAGAGTGGCAATATCGGCCGGCTTTTTGCTACCGTTCCTCAGGAGTTGGATATACTATTTATTAGATACTAGCTTCCACCCGCTTAGGATATCAATATAAGTAGTCTATTTCGTTCCCTCTTAAGTATTATATTACTAGGATGAGTAAGATTTCCAATTCGTTAGTATATAACTGAAATCTTTTTAACAAGTTAAATAATTTCTGAAACAGAGCGTTATCAAATTATCGCCATAATCGACATCCCGTCTGTGTCCATGACAAATCCCCTGTCACCCACAACTAAAGAAAAACAAAACAATTTGCCAAAGCGACAAAATATTTAAACAAATCGCTAATTTAAAACCCACAACTTGAGCTTATCTTACCACACAAAATTCAACTCTATTCGTAGGAAATAAAGTCATAAATTGATTATAGAAGACAGTCATTACTTCGTTAAGATGAATGCGCGTAATTTCCTTTTTATAAAGGAGTTTATCACAGCGGCTTTCCCAATGTGCTGTAGGCGGAAAGAAAATATACCAATTGTTGTCAAATACATAAAATACCTAACGATCATTGACACATTGGTTGTATGTTTGACTGGCCTGTTGGTCTAGTGGTTAGTGACCCTGACTGCTAAGCCGGAGGTCGTGGGTTCGATCCCCACCCAGGACAAATGTTTGTGTGATGAGCATAAAGGTTTGTTCTGTGTCTGGGTGTAATTTATCTATAATGTGTATGTATTTACAAAAAAAAAAGTATTTAAGTAGTATATCAGTATTTTAGTACCCATAACACAAGCAAATATAATTGCTTACTTTGGGACTAGATGGCGCTGTGTGAATGTGGTAGAATATTATTATTATTATATATTATAAAGCCTCTTAGTTTATTTAGCAATCATTATCTCAACCCATAAACGTCCTACTGCTGGGCACAGGTCTACTCTCTGGTAACTGAAATTTAGCCTACTATACCACGTTAGCCGGATGGGTATAGGGTTTGTTTCGAATTTTCCTTTTTTTGTAATGCTCTTGTCTGCATAAGGTAACTTTAAGTAACCTTAGTCGGCTTTTACGACACCCACGGGTTGAGTTGGGGTAGTAACAATATGTATTCTTAAACCGTCTCTACACGGAAACTTTTGGCAATGCATCTATATTATACAAATAATAATAATGTTTTGAACTTTGACACACTGCGCCATCTAGTTCCAAACTAAGCTAATCCTTGTAATATGGAGACTAGTACTATGTGTCTATAACATTACACCCAGAAACAGAACAAATAATTGTGCTGATCACACAAAGATTTGTCCTGGGTGGGAATCGAACCCACGACCTTTGTCTCAGCAGTCAGGGACCCTAACCATTGAGCCACGGAGTCTTCATAAATTATATTAAACCCTCTGTTTGTAATCTGTACAAATGAATAAAGTGTCTGTTTGTAATATCATAATAACTTTTTAGGCATATGAAAGTATGTACGTTAATTATAACTATGTCTGTCTCTGTATGTCAGTTTGTTTGAAGTAAACTCCGAAACTACTGAACCGGTTTCGACGGGACTTTTATTTGCGGTTACGGGATAGCTTATCATAAGGAGTAACTTAAGCTAAACTGGTTGTGGCAAAATAACAGGAATCCGTGAAAAATAGAAAACAATGAAAACGCATGCGAAAGAAGTCGTGGGCAGAGGTTTTTTTTTAGGTATTTATATATTATTATCCCTAAATATATATAATATTGGAAAGCGCAGCATAGGGCGGCCCCCCGCCAGATGGACCGACGACCTGGTAAAGGTTGCGGGTGGCCGTTGGATGCGGGCGGCACAGAATCACTCGTTGTGTCGGAAATTGGTGAGGCCTATGTTCAGCGGTGGACGTCATTGGGCTGATATGATGATGATGATGATCCCTAAATATACAAGAATTGGTCTTCCGTTAAGAAAATATTAACTCCCACACAACAGCACCTGTTAAAATACATCACTATTCATGCAGTCACACATAATACACCTACATATATCTCCACAAAACGACCTTCACCCCCTATTTTCCCAGTAACTCACCTTCGACCACTTCCTGATATCATAAGAGAGGTGCCACACTGCCGCCCGGTGCGTTGCGTACTAAGCACTACCCATAAACGACCCCCTACTGGGTACGGGTCTCCTCCAAAGATTGTGGAGGGAATTCAGCCTACTATAACACGCTGGCCAAACGGGTTGGTATAGGTTTTTGTTTTGAATTTTCCTTTTCTCGCAATGCTCTGCTTAAGGTCTTGACTCCCTTGTAATAAGCGCTGGTGCTTCGTAATAATTCTACATTATTATAAATAAAAAATTAAAAAAAAAGCACATGGCAATGTTAAGTACCGGGTCCTGCGGGCTTACTCTGAATTTCAACATTTGACATAGTCGATTTTGATGTCGCACTAAAAGTCACTCGAAAAGTCGAAAGAAATTTAGACACTTTCAAACATTTGACAGCGACATCAAAACCGACTAAGTCGAATGTCAAAATTCAGAGTAAGCCCTCTGTGCTGCGAAGACTGAGTGCAACACAATATTTTCTATAATATCGAAGACACCTTACACAGACACTGCGACGATAGAAAGTTCAGCATTTCGTTGCAACATTGCAGCACTTATGGCGAACTCAGTCCGTTGTAATCACAGTATTGCGTTAACGCAACGCATCACCAGCGCTCGTATGGCATCACTCTAAAAGTTACCTACATATTTATGACGTCAAAACGAAAAACCAGCAAATTCTAAACCTCTACAAAGCCACGTACTGAATAAAAGATGGACCTTCAAAGATATCAAATAAGCATTAAAGATTAGACCTGGGCCCTTGGGACCTTTGCAGCCATTTTGGAAATCCGCTTCTAGAATTGTCTTTTATCTCTGATAAACAACGTAGTGGTAAACTGACAAATGAAGCATCTTTACTTTAACTTTGTCATTTTTTTTTAAACTAGAAATCAATACATATAATAAAAAATAAAAAATAAAGTGCCCAATGTGCGTCCGCTAAATTTAGAAAGGAGCCGATCAAGAGAGTTTAATGCAATTAAACACAGTGTGTGGATAGACGACATCCACACACCGTGTTTAATTCCATTAAATGTAACGTTTAAAATGCCATACACAACCTTCGAAATACAATTCATGCTACGCACGTCTGTATCTGTCATAAAATAACGAAAAAATAGTTAAAATACAGCTAACCTTACTTCAGTAAAAGCTAGGTAGAATTTGTAGAACATTTTTCGATTGAATAGGCGGGTAGTTTTGAGTAAACCAAATGGGAATACGGAACAAAACCGTTGCTGGCATAAAGCCAAAGTGGCATTTAGAAGACTTAAGTTATGCAAATCTATTTAAGTTCATTCGGGAGTTTAAAAGTATTGCCTATGAGAATACTGAATAATGTAAATTAGTGTAGTATAAATTGTTTTTTTTTCTGCTGTAAATAGTCTTGCTAGTTGTTGAAACCAATCTAGACAGACTAGCCAATTTAGCCAAACATTGGGTTAAAGGGCGAACCATTTAAATTATGTATTTTTCCTCTTAGTATACGAGTATAATTAATAATTTGATATAGTTGATTGAAGTAGGCGTTACTTGGTGGCAATCCATTTTTATATTGGTCAGTCGAAATCCCACAACACTACCCTCTGATTACCTTTTTTTTAAAGAGGGGAATGCCTTTGCGTATAACGCCCCGCGCGGTGACACGGGACGGTTATGTGGGACTCGCCAGCCGAGGCCGGTATACCCACTAAACCCCTCTGTGCACCGACTACCGAACAAAAAAGTTATTTTTTAATTGGGATAAGGGATAGAGCTCTATTGGCTACAGGATGTCACTCTACTCGCAATCATCATCATCCCATTAATGTCCTACTGGGCTCGAGTTTCCTCTTCTCCATCTAGAGAGCTGAGAGAGTTTAGGCCATAATCCACACTAGCTGGCCTAGTGCGGGTTGGTGGATCAGAACTACAATTAGAATTTCATCTAGGATATGTGTGTTCCCTGATGTTTTCATTCACCGTTAGCAGATGTTAAGTCACTTGACTAGTACATATAAATTCTACAAAGTGAAATCCACATTGGTACTGCCGGTCGGGATCGAAGCTTTTCTCGCAATATATCGCTTAAATGAGTCAAAAATTATTATGCTATGATGCACTACATCTTCAAGACACCGACAATTGAGCTGAGCGGAATTTTACAAAATGGCTCGACTTGACCCACAATGAACAAAATTAAAATGTAGTAGGTACATAAAACTACAAAAACATAATTATACCTATATTTGTTCATATAATACTTCTACCGTCCGTGTACTGACGGATTTAGAATACATAATGTCACTACCCCGTTTCAACCCCGGTGTCGTAAAAGGCGACTAAGGGACCTTACCTTAAGTAGACAAGAGCACTGCGAGAAAAAGAAAATTCGAAACAAAACTATGCCAGCTCGTCTGGCCAGCGTGGTATATAGGCCAAATTCCCTCCAAAATATTTGGAGGAGACCTGCCCAGCAGTGGGATATTTGTAGGTTGTAATAATGATGATGATAATGATAATACTTCCCCTCTTGATTAATGGCAATTTTTGTCGTGGTAGAGTCAACTAGGTTGGCCACCCCTGCGCTAGACCACATTCCATCAATAATAATTTATTTGATTTTCATACATCAGAAATATTTTAATAAAATCTAGACAATGGATCATAATAAATAGACGTAATTATCAGCAAAGAGCTGAATTATGACAGAAACCACTTAGACTACAAAAGTTATTCAAAATTTCACATCATATTTTATTTCTATACCATTAGGTACTTTTTGAAACTAAAATACATGCACTTAGCAGATTTATACCCAAAATAGTTCATTTTCAATAGTAATTAATATTTTAACCTGTCATAGACTTAATCCGAATATAAAATATTAATAGTTATTAAAATTAATTGGTTTGGAGATTAAGCTTTCTTTTGTCTGCTATTTTTAATAGCCTAATTAATACACTCGTTTCTCAATTGAAATGGTATTTAATTCATTCAATTTCTAATCTTTACTATTATCTACGAAATTAAGGTCTTCATTCTTTGAATTTCATTTAATACTAGACGTTGCGCGGGGCTTCGCTCCCGTCGTTCTTTATTTGGCCACTGCTAAGCTCCTATTAGGCTTAGCGTGATATTATATAGCCTATAACCTTCTTCTTTCCCAACTAACAAATTTTTCCTCTTTATAATATTGGTATAGATTAAAGAATTGAACCTGACTGTTAATTGGATTTGTATAGTTTATGTTTTATAATAATATATATATCAGCATCAGCAACCCATTAATGTCCCACTTCTGGGATCAGGTCTCCGCTCCTCTATCTAGAGAGCTGAGAGGGTTAAGGCCATAATCCACACACGCTGGCCTAGTGCGGGTTGGTGGATCAGACATACACTTCGAATTACTTCTAGGATATGTGGGTTTCCTCACGATGTTTTCCTTCACCGTCAGCAGATGGTAAGTCACATGACTAGTACATACAAATTCCACAAAGTGAAATCCACATTGGTACTGCTAGTCGTAATCGAACTCGGACCGCGTGTTTAGCACACCCGTCACTTAGCCATTCAGCCAGCATCGCTTTTATATATATAATTATAGTAAAATTGTGACGGGTCGATGCCTGTACATTATGTTTATTAAAGAAAGCTTTATAGCATAATATAATAAGACATTTATTTCGGACTACAATCCATTATTATACAATACATTTGCGTTAGTATCATTTATAAAAAACGTTACTTAAACATACATACGTACATAAACATAAAACAAAAACGTACAATACAAAACACAAGCAAATATAATTGCTTACTTTGGGACTAGATGGCGCTGTATAAATATTATATTATTATTATAATATAATATAATAATATTCTACAACATTCACACAGCGCCATCTAGTCCCACATTAAGCAATTATATTTTATATAATAAAACCAGAACAAACAAAAATTGGGCTATCCAACACTAAAAGTTGTATAAAATAGGGTGTCTTTTTAGAGCCACAGAAGTGCATCACGCTATATTAACTCCATGGAATTATAAGCCGTATTTTACCGTAGGAAAATATCTTATTTCCACTGTTTTTTGAGCCAAATTACGCGCATGTGGAAAATTGTAGATGTGGGCGTTAATAAAGTCCAATCATTTAAGATTTTTGTGAACTTTGACCTTGAAATTTAATAGTTGCGCATACCCTACCATGGTTTTTGAGACAGGTTTTGAGACAACTTTTAGGGTGTCAATATACAAGTATTTACAAACTTACTGCTGGGTATCTCGAATTCCGAGGTGAACTTACTGTAATGACTGAAGGAATTTAACTTTTTAATACCCAAATTATTAATTTTTTTATTTGCGTTTACAACTCTGTATTATCATTGGTTTCTATACTTTTCTAGTTATAGATATTATTTATGATACAAATAATTCTGAAATACATTAAATCAAAAGTTATCACTGTTGTTTCTTGTTATAATGATGTAAAACTTCCAAAATGGAGCATATGAAATTCTAAATAAGTTAAACTAAAGTCGTTTTGGGAATCGTCTTCTAGCATTATTTAGATTATTTTTCTTCCAAACTTTTGCTAAACAAAAGTTTTATATTTTTGTAATGAACGAAAATATGATTAGATATTCAATCTTGTACTTAACTGTGATTTACAACCTTTTGAAGTTTAAATATTTAGTGAGAAAAATTCCTAGTAGAATTTTTCGGAGCTTTCTGCGATTATTTAAAGTGCCTGAAGGTCATTTTTAAGAATGCGTGATGGCGGAGGACCCAGTGTTATGGCGTGTGTTAGGAGAGGCCTACGTCCAGCAGTGGACTGCAATAGGCTGAAATGATGATGATGTGGTATGTATACAATCCGTCAAACAATATGTTAATCAGGATTTTAAGTTAAAACTTTATGAAAATCGCGTAAAAAAAACCGTATACTATCAGATATAATAAATTAATAACCGACGCAAAAAGAAGGGTGTTACAAGTTTGACATGTCTGTGTGTCTGTGGCATCACAGCTCCTAATCTAATGAGCCGCTCGTAGAGTTATGGTATTGAGATGTTCGTCACGATCATCGAGGTTAAGTAACGTTTGGCAAGGTCAGTGCATGATGGGTGACCGTTTGTATTAATTTCATTTTCGAGCATTTTCGTGCTTCATAAGGTACGTAAAGCCGGTTTTCACTTTATGTGTCAAGTTGAAAGCCTTTTGGATTTGATAAATTCGAACACTAGGTCATAAAGAGAGAGAGAGAATGAATGGGCCTTGTTAACATAACACAGCAATACCGACTTGCTTCTCATCATCATCATCATCATTGCAACCCATAAACGTCCCACTGCTGGGCACGGGTCTCCTCCAAAGAATGTGGAGGGAATTTAGCCTACTATACCACGCTGGCTAGACCGGCTGGTAAAGGGTTTTTTTCGAATTTTCCTTTTCTCGCAGAGCTCTTGTCTGCATAAGGTTACTCCCTTATCCGCCTCATACGACACCTATGGTTTGAAATGGGATATTGAAATTATGTATTCTTAATCCGTCACAACACAGATCATGCTTCTGCCCCTTGCATACTTATATCTAATGCTATGTGTACACATACATATGTGAATTAACATTAAGGTCATCAGCAACCCATTAAGTCCCACTGCTGGGCTCGGGTCTCCTCTCCTCTATCTAGAGAGCTGAGAGGATTTAGGCCATAATCCACTCACGCTGGCCTAGTGCGGGTTGGTGGATCAGACATACTCATAGAATTTCTTCTAGGGTATGTGGGTTTCCTCACGATATTTTCCTTCACCGTTAGCAGATGGTAAGTCACTTGACTAGTACATATAAATTCCACAAAGTGAAAATCCACATTGGTACTGCCGGTCGGGATAGAACTTGGACCGCGTGATTTGCACACCGGTCCCTTATCCATTCAGCCACAATCGCTTACACATAGTACATAATATATGTGAATTAACCTTAGGGAATCAAAATCAAATTAATATGGTTATATGTTTCTAAGGAAGCTTTTTGATTATGTGAATATTTTCTGAAATGATCGCTCCTAAAGTAGCATAAGTTGTGTCCCCCTGTCTATTTTTTAAACTTTAAAATCTGAAAAAATCACAAAAATAACGTTTAAGAACATTTTCAACAAAAATGATTTTGAACATGATCGGCTGTATCGTTTTTGAGTTATTCCTGAAAAACTGCGCTTCTCAACAAAAGGACATAAGCGCTATGAAAATACACTCTTTTGTGCGCCTACATTGAGCATGGTCCGACATGCTATTAACAGTTTTTTTTATGTTGCTTCTATATATTTCTTAATGTTGTTTACGAATAAAAATAATTTCTTTCATTCTTCTTTCCTAATACTTAAGTTTTTACAGATTTTTTTTGTTAGTATTCATACTTTCCGATAGCATAATGTATCATCATCATTCCTCTCAGACGATTACTCTTAAAATGTTTATTGTGAACGTAGGCCTTCCCCTTGTTTTTCCTTTTTCCTCTTTAACTTAGTAGCGTATGAAAAAAAGACATCCATTCTAATTTGTTCCAACAAGAAAATGTTATTGTGCTTCATTTGGTGAGAACGAAATCGGTAAAAAAATGTACTAGGAAATCGACAAAAGAACCTCAGGTGCACAAACTACTGGCAGATTTAACGATTAATCGAACACGACTTAATGCGAAGTCACCACAAATCTATTTTCCTCAATGTTTTTTTCTTATTTTTATTTCAATCAAAATGGGATACGGCAAAAAGCCTTCTTCCGTTGAGGAAAGCCTCATTTTAACAAATGGTTACCTATATTTGAGTAAAGCAAATAAATTGCGACAATATGATAATAAATTCTTCCAGTTTTCAAGAACATAAATAGAGTGTTAGAAACAGGGACGAATTACAGAGTGTTTCCGTTCTTAACCCACATTTTCAGCCCACGAATATTCTCCGTTTTTCCCCAAACAGTATTCCGTTTTCTACTTAGAGTCAAAAATTTATATTTCCGAATTCTACCCAAAATACATTCCGGAGTCAACCCATTGTAATTTTTCTTGAAAACATATTTTTAGGTTTTCGTACCTCAAAAGGAAAAAAATGGAATCCTTATCACTCCGTTGTCCGTCTGTTCGTCTCATTGACAAGACGTGGTGATGTAGACGAGCTCTTACTTCTTATATAAACAGTATAAGCATAAACAAACAAATTTACTTTCCTATTCGTAGTTTTAGTTGTGATTAAAACAGACGCAGTAACTCATGAAAATTACACTGTTTGCACAGACAACTTGACGTGATAAGAATTCGAGAGGGCGTGGGCTCGACCCAGACAACGCGTGGGTGTGCAGTACGTTAGATACTATTACTCACTCACGCCCTGTCTCCAATGCGTCGCCGTTCTAATTAATTAACTAATCAAAACCTATACTATGTATGAACATATATATCTACTTCGTTGACCTAGAATCATGAAATTGAAACAAGAGAGAAAACATGAAACACAGCGTGTTTGTATTGACTTACAAAAGGTAACGCATTAGCCTTGCCATCCAACGCGGTAATGTGCCTAGCCTTTTGGTTACGTTTCCTCAAGAATCTAACCTCAAAGGTATTCTATTTATAAGAAATTTCTATGAATAGATTATCTGGTTTTTCTTTTTTAAATAGGTTATTTGTGTATATGAATTAAGATATGATGTAAATATTTTATTGTATAATTATTTTAAGTAAGTAATATAATTAATTATCCTATCTTGCGGCCGGCCCTGTGCTCTAAACATCGTTCAGGGCCGGAAGCGGGACACCCATGAATTATGATTTTAGCAGTGAACTTACATGTCGAGAATGACATAAATAGCCACTTCATTTTCGGCTATAAGTGCCTACCGTGATAAATTATTATTGCTGCGATGGTGTGCGCATAATGTAGGCAGATATTGAAGTAATTGAAATCTACTGTAAATAATTTTTCGGAGACTAATAATTATCATCATCACCACGTTAACCCACAAACGTCCCATTGCTGGGCACGGGTCTAATGTGGACCACACTTTGATTCCCCCTTTCACCCCATACCACGCTGGCCAGACGGGTTTTGTTTCGAATTTTCGTTTTCTCGCAGTGCTCTTGTCTGCATAAGGTTACTACCGTAGTCGCCTTTTACGACATCCACGGGTTGAGATGGGGTAGTGCCTTTATGTATTCTTAATCCGTCACTACACGGATTAACTTTCTAACGGCAGAAGAATTTTTGAAAGTTTATTAGTTGCATACAAAAATACAAATTTTTCCTCTTTATTAGGTATATATAGCCGTTACAAGCCTATTTGGAGTCTGTCCTATAGTAAACTATCTCTGTTCTGTCCTAACAATCCAGTTAGAATAAAAAAGAACTTAAACTACTGGGGACTTACCTTGAATTTGTAGGAAATTTAGATATGTACGTTGTATCTTTCAAACATTTGACAGCGACATCTAAACCGACTAAGTCGAATGTCGAAATTCAGAGTAAGCTGGTTTATCAACATAACAACAGCGAGTAAGGCTGTGGTAATAATATAAGCTCATAGTAAATTGGTTCAACATTACCCTTAATCAATTTCCAATACAATTACCTTTCCCTCAGGCCAAGAAATACGTGAGGTATCTAGAGAATACAACTTTATGGAAAGTCAACAAAACCCTTGGTGTACTTTTAGTTCCTCATGGCTGGATGTAATAAGGGTTTTAATGTACATGTCTGAATATGGAAGTAGGAAAAAAGGCAATTAATACTAACTGCGTTAAAGATCAATATATAATAAAATGGGAAAGTTAAAGCCTATGTGAATATTTTTTTTCTTTGAGAATGAATTTCGCTGTTCAACAATATCACAAATATATACTAATATTATAAAAAAGGTAAAAGTGTGAGTTTGTGACGTGACATTGTACGTTGACGTGTGTTTAATCTCGAAATCAACAGAACCGATTTGATTTTTTTTATTGTTGAATAGCCCATTTATCAAGGAAGGTATAGGATATAATATAACATCACGCTATGGCTAATAGGAGCTGAGCAGTGGCCAAATGATGATCGACGGGAACGAAGCCCCACGCGACTTTTAGTATAAAAATATATTTAATCCTGTCACCTACTTACTGCTAGCAAAATTCTTTAAGAACCCTTTTCTCTGTTATTTAACTTAATAAAAATTATTATAAAATTATTTTGAATTATGACGTATATTTATTTAAGATCCCTCCAAAATGTTTGAAAGAGATCCATGCCCAGCAGTGGGACGTTTATTGGTAGAAAAGATGATGACGTTTTTTATTCCAGATAAATATTTTCTTTTCGTATAATATAAAGTGTATCTATAACAAGATAATTAAAAAAAAATTAAAATAGCCCGACTGCAAAATATCAACAGATATAGGCAACGCACTAAAAAGACTGAAGAATTGTTGTAATTATTATTCCTGATTAAATTTAAATAAATAACATACTACGTAAATGTATGTAATCTCCATTTGATTCGCTTTATTTTGATACCCTACTCGATACGTTTGGTTAAAAATAAATTTTAACTACTTACAATTTGGCGTCAAAAGTCCGCCGATTTTTTTATTATTAATACCTATCTAAGGACACTTGGGTTTTTGAGAAGAATCTAACGACACCTTAATTGTCGAAAAACTTCCAGCCGTTTGGAAGAAACGTGCTAATAAAGAAATTACAAACATACAAGATACGCGCGAAAAACAATACTCTTCCTGGCAGTCGGGTAAAAAAGAAAACTACAAACAAACCCGCAGCCCAGAATCCACAAACTACGTTTAGTTTATTCAATAAAACATTCTCTCTACAACCACGCTCTATTGACCACAATTTGAACAATTTTAAAGTTCCAAACAAGTTTCCGTGTAGCTTTAAACAAAGATTCGATCAATAGAGTGGTCTATTCAGAGCTATTGAGACAGTTATAACTCATCTCTATTCTGTGGTTATATAAATAAAGTCGCTTTAAATACAAGTAGCATCAGTGACTGTGACGCCAGGGTTCTTTAATGGGTCAGGCTATTTGAGGGTAAGGTGTAGGGTGTGTATGAAATTTAATCTTGCTGATTTTTCTTCATTTCAGACTTGGCCAACGCAGAATCTTGATATTCGACTTAGCCAGGTTTCGATGTCGCTGTCATATGTTTGTTAATTTGAATTAGTTCACTATGGTTTTCAAAACTTTTAACAACGGTATCAAAAGTCGAATGTCAAAAAGCCGAATAAACTCTCAAATATAAATTAATGTAAAAGAGGGTAGCAAGATTTAATTAGTTAGAATAAAATCTTTATTTTTGGATACAATGCATACCTTTATAAAATTCATAGTCCAGTCCACCTATATATCAACGCACGCCCTAAACCACTGATTCTAGAGACATAAAAAAAAATCTTTGTGATGTGTAGATATCCACCCAGAAGGGCTTTTCGAAATTCGACCCCTAAAGGGGTGTAAGGGGAATCAAAGTTTTTTTTAATTTTATTTCTATATATAATATAATATAAGAATATAAGGTATAAGTCCTCCAAACTGCTTAGCAGTTTGTCGGCAGCAGTTCTCTAAATAAAAGTAAAATAAAAGTTTGTATTTTTACCCGACTGTCAGGACAGGTATTGTTTTTATTGAATTGTCTTATTGCTGTGAAATTTTGTACATGTTAAACACATGTATATGTACAATAAACAAACACACAACCCCCCAGACGATGAAATTATGTAAAACTAAGTAGTCGTTAGCTTATAGGTTTTTATTGCCGTCAATACGATAATGATCACTCAAATAGCACTCAGAAACGAGTAAACAGGTACTACGTGGTGTTTGAAAAGCCAACCCTGAGGAATTTGCGTAACCTTTGTAATACAACACACGTATAGTTGTTTTAAAACGGGTTAAAGAAATAAAATAAATATGAATTATTCGTCAACTCGGCACTGACATAGAAGTGCAGTCAATAACAAACAGTTTAATACATACATACTTTAAATAAAAGACAAAAATATTATAATTTTTGTTTTATGAATCCAGATAATATATCCAGTGTACGTTAATATATTATTTCACCTAATTTAAAATTATTGTAACGACTGTACAAAAATACTACGTACTTACATTATGTTTCGAGTTGACGAATGAAAAATAAATTTAAATAATTTGATCGTCTTGTCACCCTACATAAAACTTACACAAATAACACACACAAAGGTCGTCCAATTTGAATAGTGCAGTCCGAACTAACTGAGCCAACTTTAGCCATTTATCTGCACTATGTTTGTGCACACTGTTTGCAATCTTCCTCGTAGCTTTACAATAGAAAACTTTATGTTCAGACTTTTAAAGTTTTTGGCAACATTTTCAAGATCACGCGAAATATGAGGCTTCACCTTTCAAGCTGTTTAATGTACATAGAGGTCAAATGAAATTTGAGTTTAAGTTGTTAGTAGCCGAATGGATAAGTGACCAGTATGCAAATCATGCGGTCCAAGTTCGATGATGGAGTACGAATGTGGAATTCACTTTGTGGGATTTATATTATTATGTACTAGGTGACTTACCAGTCTGTGTTGATGCTTGACAGACAGATGTTGAGACGTAAAAAAATATTTTTTTTAAAAAGTCCGCGGATTCATTTGCGTATGTGTCTCTACACACAAGCATATTAATAAGATATTCGCTTAAGATCAGAAGTGATTGTTTTATCTTCTGATTGGAAATCATAGCTCATTAAAAAGAGAAATATTAGCAATTTTCATTTAAAGACACTTTATAAATACGTGAAAAAGCTAATAAAAACAATACATATAAAAATCGTTAATCACCAAAGTGATTCCCTACCAATCAGTAAGGCTGTAAAGTGCTGAGTACACTTAACAAAACTTAATACAGTCTTCACTTAAACTTAACCGACTGTACTTTCAACTACACTTTGCGAAACTTTGTTTTGCAACTTTGTTTTTTATTATTTGCACTTTAAAGTTCAGATTCAATTTGTATTATCTCTGACATTTTGCTTACTTTGTTAAGTATTGATTTTGCATCCGCATGGTCTTGGTATTGGACCATCCTTATTCAGTTTGTGGATGATGTAGGCGATAGGCGATTAAAGGAGTTTCAATCCAAAGACCCTTATCGCAAAGTCGATATTGATCGATCAATTTTGATATAACTGTCAAATATTTGAAAAGGACTATATTTGAGAATGATATTGAAATCGAGCTATTGAATGTCGAGACATTTGTGCATTAACGGTTATAAACTTGCCTTCCAACAAAGGTGACCTTAGTGGATTCCAACCGGCTATCCAGCTGTTGTAAAACAAATTTCATACGAACTACGCGGATGGCAATCAAGGTCCCACCAAGTGTCACCACTGTTGGACGATAAAAAAGGTACTTGTTGAATTGCAAACTTTAAGAATTCACATTTTTATTAGTGTTGAAACTTGTCAGACTGGTAGACGAATTGACGAACATAGTGATACTCTAAGGACGTTTCCTTGTGAGGTACATAACTCTAAAAAGGAAGGTCAGAATTTATAACCACTACTTTTGAATTTATTACATGGAAAGGTTCTAAAAAAAATTTAGAGGGGTTTAAGTTTATAGATGACTGTAACCCTTCAAAGCTTTACATTTTTCAGGAGATAAAAACGTCAACAACTTGACACCTTGACTAGCCTGTTGGTCTAGTGGTTAGTGATCCTGACTGCTAAGCCGGAGGTCGTGGGTTCGATCCCCACCCAGGACAAATCTTTGTGTGATGAGCATAAAGGTTTGTTCTGTGTCTGGGTGTAATTTATCTATAATATGTATGTATTTACAAAAAAAAGGATTTAAGTAGTATATCAGTCGTTTAGTACCCATAACACAAGCAAATATAATTGCTTACTTTGGGACTGGATGGCGCTGTGTGAGAGTGGTAGAGTATTATTATTATTATTTAAAATCTCAAGGCAGGAAAAATCACCGCCATTTTTGCCTAACTCAGGCAAAAAACCACCTCTATAATCCAGGTAAAGTATCTCGCTACGCCACCGAGATAGTAACCCAGATTATACAACATTAATCGGTAGAGTATTACCCGTCGAGAAAGCTGTAACTAAGTTACAAATAAGCACCTTAACCTGTATTAACTTATCACCTTATACTTAAGTTGAAGACAAATGAACTTTCTCAAGTTGAAACTTATAACTTTAGAGATAAGTGAATTAAGAAGACTTTATGTTTAAATTGAGCGTATGGTGGAGTCATTAAAGAGAGCAACTACCTTTTAAAATCTCGTTAAAAGTTGAGTTTTAAAATGTCAATGTGACGTAATTTATCTGATTAACGGATTGATTTGCTGAGTCTGGGTGTATTTATTAAGATTGGATCATATTTTTAATTTCAACCATTTCATTTAAACCACCATTTCAACCCATAAACGTTCCACTACTACGGATCTCCTCCAAAGATTGTGGAGGAAATTTAGCCTACTATACCACGCTAGCCAGACGGGTTGGTATAGGGTTTTATATCGAATTTTCCTTATCTCGCAGTACTCTTCTAGCGTCTCCACCGTCCCCTCCAGTGGGCGCTAGGCAAGAATATGGTAGTAGGATCCAGCTATAATATATGGGGAAGGGCATGGGGCCCTCACAATAAAACAACTGATAAATAAGTACTGATAGTATTAATTTTAAATGTCAAGAAGTGCGTGCACTGTACAAGAAATCGGAATAATAGTGAGCCTTTAGTCTTCGACGGGTGGTCCGACGAATACTCGGTTCGAATTTGAATAAATTTAGGATTTTGAATTTTTAAATTATTAAAAGTAAATTAAAAAGAAATCAAAAGAGATCCAAAAGTTGGTCAAAAGAGGTGCAGTCGTGCAGGACGTAGCCTGCAACGGGTGCAACCGTTACACTCTTGTCTGCTTAAGGTAACTTAGTCGCCTTTTACGTCACCCACGGGTTGAAATGGGGTAGTGACATTATGTATTCTTAATCCGTCACTACACGGACAATTTGTACATGGAAATAGTAAAGTAATACTAAATCGAAAAACCCGAATTTAATACATTAAAATTTCATCGTCGAAAATTGTACTGCGAACCGGATTTATTACAGCGCAAATTAATTTTTAATCTAATCCAGAACATTCAGATTGATGTTGTCATGTTTAATTAGGCTTGTAATTATACATACATATAGATCACGCCTTTTTCCCAACAGAGGGGTAGGCAGAGACTATTTTCTTCCACTTACTACTATTCTGACATACCTTCTTCAAAAGAGGTTTAAAGAGAGCTATCCTCTCAAGGTAGGCAGCAGCTTGTCTGTGCCCCTAATATTGCCAACGTCTATGAGCGGCGGTAACCACTTACCATCAGGTGGACCGTCTCTCGTCGTAATAAAAAAAATACATCTTTGGCTTCTTCAACAATCGTCAGTCTTTTCATGCATTCTCGCCTGTTGAGGGTACTCCTGATCTGTCTGACCCTTCTTTAGAACGTCACCTATTTGGTCATGGTACGTTCTTCTAGGTCTTCCCCTTCCAACGTTTCCTTTCAGGTTTGTTTTCTTTTGTTATTATATCTACCAATTATAAGCCTCGGATTGTGACTGAAAGGATAAGTGGTCCAAGTTCGATCCCGAACGGCAGTACCAATGTGGATTTCACTTCGTGGAATTTATATGTACTAGTCATGTGATTTACCATCTGCTAACGGTAAGAAATTCTAAGTGTATGTCTGATCCACCAACCCGCACTAGGCTAGTGTGAATTATGGCCTAAACCCTCTCAGATCTCTAAATAGAGGAGAGGAGACCCGAGCCCAGTAGTTGGACATTAATGCGTTGCAGATGGTGATCATAGCCACAATTCCACTGGCTGATAAGAAACATTTTCAACAGAAAAATCCAACATCACGTTACCCGGGCATCGAACCTGGGCCATTAGTTGTGCATATCAACGCAACCATTAAATGAATTCAAGCAAAAACATCATAATTTATTTTAATATTCTTAATGTACTACAAGTTACGACTATTTGTTCTTCATGATTTCATCTTAACCATTTCTTTTTATAGACCTCTTTAGTAAAGTGTTCTAAAAAAAGTTTTTAAATTCTATTGTAGTGCAAAAATAAATATGGCGTAGTACTAAAGGCGGAGACATACTGTGGCGTGGCGTAATTTGCTTAGTGACATATAAGTGTGAAGCCGAAGCCTACAAAGGAAACGAAACCGGCTGAAGAAGATGGTTTCGTGACGGTGCAAAGGAGGAAGCGCCGCCCACGTACCAACAAGAACTGTTGTGGTACGGCTCCTGTGGAACCTGGCGTCAAGCTGCGTGCCGCGGCCCCAAACACTCCAGTATACGTATCCCGCCTGCACTACACAGTGAAGGCGAAAGATATTGAAGAATACGTGCACCAAAAGATCACGTACAGGCCGAGAGTGCAGCTGTTGGAGTCACGCCGCAACGTCAACTTTAAGGCGTTTATGGTGCGTGTACCAACATGCTACCTGGACCTCGTCCTGAAGGAGAACTTTTGGCCGAACGGTGTCGTGTTCCATCGCTGAGAAGTGTTACTAATATAGTTTTAAGTTCTATTTACTAACACAATACTGTTTATAATATTATATATGTTAGACTGTAAGGTCTATGGAACTTTGTTTTCTGAAAATAAATGTTTTATTTTATTATTATTATTATTATTATTATAAGTATGTGGTGGCGCCACAACATGACACGACACTCAAATGTGTCTCTAACCATATATAATCTATGAAACCGATATGCGCAAGGGGCGTCCCTAGCGCGCTACGCCGCGCCATAGTAATGTGTTTGCGCCTTAATTCTTGAACCCTTATCTATTCACACTTTCATAACTTTTCTCTAAAGAATATCAGATAAAAAATCAATTCTATTTATTAGAAAAACAAGCCAAGTTCAAAAAAGATTTCGGCTATAGTTAAATCGCCACTTGAATTATTTGGAGATTTGAAAAATTAATAGGCTCAATTTACATAATAGTAATAAATAAAATTTATACTCGACGAATTGAATATAAAAGCGTGATTTAGTAGTTTTAGTTTTTCATCGTTTTCGCTGTAACCAGCTGGTCTTTGAGGGTCTATATGTAATCTACAGGCTGTTTCAAAGTTAAAAATAATATGTATAATTTTATATTTAAGTATTATACATTCCTTGGAGGTGACCCGTGTCCAGCAGTTGGACGTTTATGGGTTGAAATGATGAAAATGATGATACATTAAACCATCTCTTTCTAGACAGATGAGATGAGACCCGTCTCGAGTAGTGGGTCATTAAAGGGATTGCTATATATAAATAATTTATATACCGCAAATTAATAATTCCGATGGGGCGTGAAGAGTCCTTGTTGTTGTGTGATTTCTTGTTTATGACTAATAGGAACGGTTTTCCATGAATAGAGTTACCCTGACTAATTAAATTGGTTAAAAAAAATTGCTGAATTATACCTCATTGGTGCACAGATCATAATGAGAAATTTGAAGGAATCTTAAAGCCATTTATGTTAGTAAAAATAATAAGATTAATATCGTTTTACACCTATACGAATGTCATAATTATTATTCTATTCTCAAACAAAGGTCAGTTGAAACTATTAATCTATGGTATAAACGAGTAGGTACTTGTTTACATGGAAGGTAAATTCGTGTAAAAATTAGAGAATACTATATTATATATTTATATAATATAACTATAATATTAATTTATATATCTATTTTATTATATTAAGTATCAAACACAATATATTTTTGGACAGTTTTGATTATAGAATAAAAATGATGTGTCTCAAAGTGTGTTTAAAATACAACTCCAAACATTTTTAGGCAAATTTTTCGAATTTTCTAGAACATCCTGTCCGTATAATCTGAATGAAATATTTCTATGACGGTCGAAATGATTAATTGAACTACATTTTTTAATATCCATTCTGTTCCCTCGCATTTGAATACATCAAGCTTACACACATACCTATTAGGCACACATGTCGCAAACTTAATGCAAAAAAGCGTAAGATGATAAACGACTTCATAATAATTTTGGCTCTTATTTTGATAGGCATAAGATGAAATAATGCATTGTAAATGGTGCCTTTTTTCACTCCTGATGAGATGTGATTATTTAAATAGTGTTCTTGAAAATTTAGGTGCACTTAACTTTAGTTTAAAAAAGGGTTATATAATATATAAAAATATTTATTTTAACTGTATATAAATTAATAAAATTACATATATATTATTAATTTAGAAAAATTACATGTAATTAGTATAGTTCTAAGATGTAATAGAACATTAATTTTCCACATTATATTGTAACTGCTCTTACTAAGTCGTTAATTCAGTTTCAAAGATACCAGTGTATTAATGTACAAACACATTAGTACCCTCTTTTGCGACGCGGTGTTGTGTAAAAATATATTTCTATTATGAACTGCACTGAATAGTATTACATGTATTTTTAAGTGGATTCTGAACACATGTTGTACAGATCTGTACAGTTGGAAGTTTATTTAAGAAAAATTAAACCAACTTTGTTAGGAAAGGCCTATGTCCAGTGGACTGCAACAGGCTGAGATGAAAAAAAAACCAACTTCATATTACTATATTACTTGAAAGATTAAATTTTAAATGTGTCTGCAATAATTATCCTCGATTCCTAACAATTACATTCCATCATCAGCCCAGCAATATAATAATGTGATGATGCCTGAATATCTGAAAAACTTCTAAAATATTATATGAAATACATAAGTGCCTATAAAATTTGAGGGTTATCCTCAATTTCTCCAGAATCAGAGAATCATTTTGAACTCATCTAACTGATAACAATGGGACTACCGGAAAATTTACAATAAATGTCTCTAACAAAAAACATTCATTAAATATTCACATGAATTGATAATCTCCTCCTTTTTTGAAGTCAGTTAAAATTAATAAAGAACTTGGCTCTTGCTTTACACGCGTCCGTGCAAAAATGTTTATACAGTTATTATAATGGATTTGATATTTGTTCCTGACATTGTTACAGGGTGCCCTTCAAATCTGTCCGATGTTGTATTTCCGTCAGTTTGGGTACGAATATAGTTAATAATGTTACTGGCAATGTGTCGTTTATTTTATTCTATTTTGGTTGGAGGAGAATATTTTTTTTCTCATGGCAAATATTTGAATATATCGGCAAAACTGAAGAGTTTATTTGTATGTTTGGTCGAACGCATTAACCTCAGTAACTACTGATTCAATTTGAAAAATAATTTTAGTTTAGAATAGTCCATTTACCGAAGATGGCTATAGAATATATAACATCACGCTACAACCAACAGAGGCTGAGCAGTGGCCGAATAAAGAACCACGGAGTGAAGCCTCATGCAACAGCGTACGTCCACACGTCATTTCAGAACGGCAGCACTTATTTGTCTAATTCTTTTTTCTCATCTTCATCAGCAACCCATTAAGTCCCACTGCTGGGCTTGGGTCTCCTGTCCTCTAACTAGAGAGCTGAGAGGGTTAAGGCCATAATCCACTCACTCTAGTGCGGGTTGGTAGATCAGGCATACTCATAGAATTTCTTCTAGGTTTACTCACGATGTTTTCCTTCACCTTTAGCAGATGGTAAGTCACTTGACTAGTACATATAAATTCCACAAAGTGGAATCCACATTGGTACTGTCGGTTGGGTTCGAACTCGGACCGCGTGATTTGCACCGGTCACTTATCGATTCAGCTATCAATGCTTTTTCTTCTTTCATTTCTCATCTTGATTAATATTAATAAGCAACCTACAAGCTCCTCAATTATTAACCTACACTAAATCACAGCTGTCACTGAGCTGTCAGTTGTCATTAGATTGATGCACGTGATTAGATTAGCACGTGACATTCGAGTGATAGACAATTAGATAATAGACATGAGCACAAATAGTTGTTGACATTACTATTGAACGTATATCTGTCAAGATTAGTTCAACCTTTGATTACATACGTATTTGTAAACAAAAAGTGTTAGGGTCAACCCTAAATAAAGAGGATAACCTTTTCTAAGACGTCGGAATACTCTATTGACGTACGAGCCTGGTGCTTAAACTATGCTTAGTCCGTAAATACTACTATATTTACGGACTAAGCATAGTTTAAGCACCAGGCTCGTACGTCAATAATAATTTACCACCGTCGTGACATGTCAAACTATATATTGGTATGAAATGTACGCGATGGAGGCTGAATGGATTAGAGACCGGGCGGCGGCGGTGCGGAGTGCTAAACACGCGGTCCGAGTTCAATCCCGACCGGCAATACCAATGTGGATTTCACTTTGTGGAATTTATATGTACTAGTCTTAAGGCTTGCCATCTGCTAACGGTGAAGGAAAACATCGTGAGGAAACCCATATACTCTAGAAGAAATTCTAAGTGTATGTCTGATTCACCAACCCGCATTAGGCCAGCGTGTGTGGATTACGGCCTAAAATAAAAACCCTCTCAGCTCTTAGAATATAGGAGAGGAGACATATACATACATATACACAATAATTCTAAAAAGTATAGTAAGCATATTTTTAAAACATAGCTCCGATTAAAAACCAGGAAAATTTTACCCTGTCGATACTCGGGCCTACATATTGTAGAAAAGTGATACAATTAATTTTATTGTTCTATGTAAAAAAAAGTGTCATAGTCCACCTTAAGATCACTTAAGTGACGAGCATTGGGAGAACGGTATTGTCAAAGTCGCGGCAAATTCATAGCAGTGATCTGTGCTAGGTGCTTTGGTGTACGTAGATTATGTGTAAGATAAAAATAAAGAGCTCAGCAGTGGGACAATAATGGGTTGCTGATGATGATGAAATATAAATGCTATACAGAAAAAAAAAAGTTTTTTTCTACAACAATCTATGTTTTAACATTATGTATTTTTAACTTTAAATTATTTGTTATTATATATTTTGTCGGCTGAAAATTTCCGAAAGCTTAGAATCAGAACCCAGGGCTTGTCTTGTCTCGCTTGGCTTGTTACTCGGGCCTTGTCATGATGCCACTGTTGTTTTTTTTCGTTTACATGATATAAATAAGGTAGGTATGATTATAGTATGATTTTCACTGTTGCTACTTAATCAAAATCGTTGAACCGTACGGTACAAACACGAACATCAAAATAAGGTATTATTTATAAGAAAATTGATGTGTCATGCGCATTCAAAGGAGTTAGGCAACATCGGAGATACCGCATGTGAATTAGGAAAGTTTGGTGAATCACAGGGTTGGCACATGAATCATTTTGTTTTTGGCTTTTTATTATTTTATTTTTTTTAACGTACTTTTTTTACCATAATAACAACGTCCGCACTAGGGAACAAGGCCTGAATCGAGAAAGAAAAGGAAATTCTCCCGTAGTTACACCGGTAGAGCTCCCCAATGATTCCACCGGAAACCACTTTTCCCCGTAGAACCAATTTTATTCATAATCATTAGCTAGTTGGACAACGAGTAAAATAAAGACCCCGTTACAATGGTGAGAAAACACCAATTTTTGCTTTAGTAAATATAGTTTTGTAGGAAGGCTCCTTTTTGAAAGTTATATAGGTGACAGCTGAAAATCAGCGCTGCATTTGAACATGCAGCATTAAGCTGAGCTGTTGCCTGTTGGAAGCGCATGGGTCACACTGAGACTGTCATCCTTTCGGTAATTAGGTCTACTTTGTGTCTGTATTTTACTTTTCTTTTTATTATATACCTATATTTCTTGTGGTCTTATCTTGTGTCTGTTCATATTTAGGTACCTACTACTGTTTTAAATTTCCTCATATTGTTTTTAATGTCATTTTCTGTGTGATTTTTTGTGTGCTCAGTTTCTGTGTGATATCGTTTTTGCTTCCAATAAATCTGTTTTCTTTCTTTCTTTCTATATATTTACACATATTTATTCAAAACTTTAACAATTTTTACATACTAGTTATGGGATTTAAATAAAATATTAAATTGGTTGTTTTCTTAATTTAATTTTCTATAGACAGTTATGTTTTATTAACTGTATTATGCTTCTATTCATCATAACATATAACACTAATATAGCTAACATTTTCAGAAATCAAGCATTTTACTAAAACTTCCACTCACTCAGTCCGTAACACACACAACTGCACACGTGTATGTAGTACACAGTTACACGTGTAACGTTCATTCGTGACAACCCTAACAAGATCGTTCATCTGAATATTTTGCGCAGGTTTTATGTTAAACATAAATATGTGTGTAAAGTTTTGGCGACGACTGTACTCGTGAATATATAAGTACATAAGTGTACTAGTAGTCAATGCTTTGTGATTTTGTCTCTTGATTTCGCAGTTGATAAATAAGTATAAGACGAGTCTTTTGGGCAAGTTAACGGTCTGTGGAACTTGACTTTAATCGACAAGCGCAAGCGTGGCGTGAGCGTCTATGTCAGCACTTTAGCCGACATCGACTATTCGACAAAACTCAGGTCTAGAGAAATACAAGATAAAGATAATAAATAAATATAAATTAAATTTCCTCCACATTCACACAGCGCCATCTAGTCCCAAATGAAGCAATTATATTTGCTTGTGTTATGGGTATTAAACAACTGATATACTACATAAATACATTTTTTTTTGTAAATATATACATATTATAGATAAATTACACCCAGACACAGAACAAACCTTTATGCTCATCACACAAAGATTTGTCCTGGGTGGGGATCGAACCCACGACCTCCAGCTTAGCAGTCAGGGTCACTAACCACTAGACCAACAGGCCAGTCATAATAATTAAATTATTACTGATATCTTTTGAATTTTAAGACTTGACGTCCATGGCACGGAGATACTGTTATGGCGCGGCGTGGCGTTCGAAAAGTGAAGTTGAAATAAACATGTAATTGAATTAACGAACTATTAAATGTAAGTAATTGTAAATCAATCATTGTTTCTTATATACCGTAGCCAAGAAAGAGTACATAATAAAATTTACAAGTATCGCTACCTAAAGCTTACTAAACAATACCGGTAATAACTTCAAAAATAACTGACGAATAAAATTTCAGTAACATAGGATATATGGAGCTCATTTCATTCACTCATTCATTTATCATTCAGACGCCTATGCGAAATATTCGGCCGTCTTATTTCTGTGAAAAATGTTTCAGCGCCGAATATAGGGCGAGTATTTTTAACTGTTCAACCTCTTTAGTTATTTAAATGAGACCTAGAGAGTTTTAATATCTACGAGACTTCAACATCAGCTCTATGGGGCCTCTATAAGACTACTATATCACCTTTACAAAGCTTATACATCACCTCTAGGAGACGTCTATATTATCTTTTAGTTTTTGAATGTGTTTCTTTTAGGTTTTGAAATATGTTTGTATTTTGAATTTTTACACGAAGCTGAATATATAAGAAAGATTGATTAAATTATTATTTTGTCGATCTATTTTTTAAGGCAAATGCCTCTCTTTCCGCCAAAGTGCGTAGAAAAATAACTAATTAACGTCACCCTCTGCTTACCCTTATGTTAATAAGTACGGTATGAGTGATAACTTCGGCGAAGGGAGTTTTATTAACCGTCAGAATGTTCACGAGATCTCGTTACGTATTTCATTGTGTTGGCGGGTTCGGTCCCGTTTTGGGACTGTTTTTAATTTGTAGCATAATTCACTGCAAAATATAATAAAAGATAGGTATATTTTAATGATATTTTGAAAAGTAATTAAATTAAATTAAAACACATTAGGTACATCCATATACAAATTTTTTAAAACAGATACATTAATTTGAGTAGCAAATAAAATAATAAAATAAAAAAAATAATAATAATAATATTCTACCACATTCACACAGCGCCATCTAGTCCCAAATTAAGCAATTATATTTGCTTGTGTTATTGGTACTGAACAACTGATATACTACTTAAATACATTTTTTTTTTGTAAATACATACATATTATAGATAAATTACACCCAGACACAGAAAGAACCTTTATGCTCATCACACAAAGATTTGTCCTGGGTGGGGATCGAACCCACGACCTTCAATCAATAAATAATAAAAATAAAATAAAAAAAGTTATGAAATTAAATTTATTGACACAAAGATTTATTAAAGTACTGCCACTTGATAAGTACATATTAAAAGTACAACAGTTGAATTTTATCTAAATACATGTTCTGATATGCATCACAATAATGGCGTACATAACATTTGCGTTAACTTTATAACAATAGTTTGTAAGTGCAAGAATGTAACTTAAATTACAGACTTAACCTAATTGGGATACAAAATGTGCAATAATAATAATTAATATTTTTTTAATATGTCGATTTCCCTATTACATAGCTGGCGAAAGGGTGTGATGCACTGTGGACAATTAACTGTTGGCATTCAATCATCTATGTGCGGTGGTGACCAAATGGATAAGTAACCGGCCGATTTCGATTCTAACCGCCAGTACCAATGTGGATTTCACTTTGTGGAATTTATATGTACTAGTCATATCATCTGCTAACTGTGGAAAAAAAAAGAAAGAAAAAAGAAAGAAGTAAACATCTTGAGGAAATCCACATTCCATAGAAGATATTCTAAGTGTATGTCTGATCCACGAATTCGCTTCAGGCCAGCATGTATGGTATGGCCTAAACCCTCTCAGCTCTTTAGCGTTTAGGCCATACTATACACGCTGGCCTATAGACGAGAGGAGACCCGAGCCCACATTAAAGAGTTGCTGATGATGATGATGATCCAATTATTTCATGACACCACAAATGTTCACCACTTCGTACATATGAACACACATATTGAGTCAGACTGATTGTTCACAGACTGTACTGATTGAGTGACAAAAGTAATTGTATTATCGTCAAACTTGTGTCTGTGTTTATGTTCAAGTATTCGAACGCCCGTCGCGTCGGATTGATTATGAACACAACAGGTGTGTCTATGTCTAATCACGGGTACAAAAGCGAAATTGACGTGTATTCCTTTTATTTTATGTAAACCTTAGCATTTGGCAAACTACGTCGGGTTTTCTCTTCGCCTTTACCGCAATACCTGAAGACCAAAGTCTTCGACCGATGCGTCCTACCTGTCATGACTTACGGTGCCGAGACGTGGACACTCACTGTAGGACTAGCCCACAAACTTAAAGTGGCTCAACGAGCTATGGAACGAGCTATGCTCGGCGTCTCTTTGAAGGACAAACTTCGTAACGAGGTAATCCGACAAAGGACCAAAGTTACCGACATAGCTCGTAGAATAAGTAAGTTGAAGTGGCAGTGGGCTGGTCATATCTGCAGAAGGACCGATGGACAGTGGAGCAAGTGTGTCCTAGAGTGGAGACCGCGACTCGGCAAGCGTAGAGTAGGACGCCCTCCAGCTATATGGTCCGACGACCTAAAAAAGGTCGCTGGGTCTGACTGGATGCGGAAGGCGGAGGACAGAGTGCTATGGCGCGTGTTAGGAGAAGCCTACGTCCAGCAGTGGACTGCAATAGGCTGAAATGATGAAAACAGATAAATCATCGTGATTATAACAAAAACACATAGAATAAATATTTGATGTATTGGGCTCAGCAAACGCCTGTAAGAAAATAAGACATCTGTATATTATTTTCTCAATAATTTTATTAAATAAATAAGTTCAAGTTTGCTTTTTGTGAAAATGTAGAACATATAGTTATTAGAAACGTCAAAATCAGTAACTCCTTTATTTGAAACTAGAAGTCGAGCGGGGCTTCGCTCCCGTATATCTTTATTTAGTCGCTGCTCAACTCCTATTTGCCGTAGCTCAATTTTTTATATCCTGTAGCCTTCCTCGATAAATGGGCTCTCCAACTCTAAAAGAATTTTTCATATCGGACCAGTAGTTCCTGAGATCATAGCCTGCAAACAAACAAACTCTACAGCTTCATAATGACTGGCCTGTTGGTCTAGTGGTTAGTGACCCTGACTGCTAAGCCGGAGGTCGTGGGTTCGATCCCCACCCAGGACAAATCTTTGTGTGATGAGCATAAAGGTTTGTTCTGTGTCTGGGTGTAATGGTAAAAATGTATTTAAGTAGTATTTCAGTTGTATAGTACCTACCCATAACACAAGCAAATATAATTGTTTACTTAGGGACTAGATGGCGCTTTGTGAATTTGGTAGAATATTATTATATTATAATTATTATTATATTAGTTAGATTTATCATGGATTGCCTAGCTTAACAAAGAAAAAAACAAAAGATAAAATTATTCTGATGATCGATCCATAACAACCCATCAAAACATGCCCATAAAGATTTCTAGCAAACGTATAACACCATTAAATCTATCAAAACTATATATCTAAGAACCTATTATACTAATCATAAATATATTAAGAAAATAGGGTAAACTGTTCATTAAGTACAAAGAATGGGGCCAATAACGACTTGCCGATTCAGGAACTCGCCGAATAACCTCTGATTTGATCTATTACACTGAGAAAAAGCTTTTGCCGACTTAGGGAGATCATTTCGGCGCTTTCATTACTTCGTTACCGATTTTGCAAAAGATAGATGTTGTGTTTTATTGTTTCTTTCTATAGGGTTTTAGGGTATCATCAAACCGAAGGTGAGATAAAAAAAAGGAAATGACGTGTTAATCACGTTTTTTACTCCAGAAAGGATAGGCAGAGGTCATACTCAGATTTTGCCAAATCCAGCTATCTTTGGCTCCCTTGTAGAGCGTAAGTTATTTCCATATCCGTGTAGTGATGGATTAAGAATACATAATGTCACTACCCCATCTCAATCCGTGGATGTCGTAAAGGGCGACTAAGTGAGTAACCTTTTGCAGGCAAGAGCACTGCGAGAAAACGAAAATTTAAACAAACCATTTACCATCCCGTCTGGCCAGCGTGGTATAGTAGGCTAAATTTTCTCCACATTCTTTGGAGGGGACCAGTGTCCAGCAGTGGGATGTTTATTGGTTGAAATGATGATGATGACGCATAGTTCCAGGCTCCAGGCTAATTGTCAGAATTTCCTTAGCTCGCACGCCACACAGTGAGAATTTTTTACTGAATAAATTACGTTTCTTGCATAAAAGTCATCTCAGCTCTTCAGCTACATAGGGAGAGGACCCTTATATTCTATACATTATTATAAAATACATTTAATTGGCTACACTATTATTTTAATAATTATAATAAAGTATTTTATAAATATACGTCTCACAAACCAGTCAGCCAATATCATTGCTACGTTAACATTTCGTTTCGTCTGCAAAGCTCCCTCTGTTTTGTATTCAAAGTTTAAATACGCCGTAAAAGTTAATTAGTATCAAACCAAAACCATAGTATTTAAAATAAAACAGTCTCGTGATCACTTAGTACTAAAACGTCATGAGTTTAAAATAAAAAAAGTTTAAAATAAAGTTTGCTAAAAAGCATTTTGTTTATTTTAAGACCGTATTATTTTAGGAGATTCTTGTTAAAAATAACAAATAATCTCTCTTGAAGAATTAGGTATATCTTTCCGTGTAGTGACGGATTAGGAATACATAATGTCACTACCCCATCTCAACCCGTGGGTGTCGTTAAAGGTGACTAAGGGAGCAACCTTATATAGACAAGAGCACTGAGAAAAGAAAAATTCGAAACAAACCCTATATCAACCCGTCTGGCGGGTAAGTCCCGTCTAAGCGTGGTATAATAGGCTAAATTCCCTTCACATTCTTTGGAGGAGACCCGTGCCCAACAGTGGGACGTTAATGGGTTGAGATGATATCTTGAAAAAGAAAAAACCTATACGTATGGTTTTTTTGTCTTCTTCATGATGACTATATTTGGCCTATTCTCCAAGTGTTGACATAGTATGAATACTATGTGAGAAAGAGAGCAATGAGAAGTACGAAACAGTTAGCAACACTCTTTTTAGTCACATCATCTGCTCCCCTAGACAAGTAGCAATCGATTCGACCTGTCTATTCTATCGACATGTCAAATTAGTACATTGATCACGTGACATGCCGATGGCTTATGTCAGGGATGTGTTCAAATGTATTGAAATGACATGTCGTTTAGAATAGATAGCTAGAAGCGATTGCCACTTGTCTAGGGAGAGAGGGGATCTTCTAAATCACATTAAAACTCCTTAATTTAATTCAGATGTTATTACAGCTCTTTTAATAAAGTTCACAGCAAAAGAACTCGAGCAAATAAAACAGAGTTTGCGTATATAGCGAATGTTGGTTGCCATTTACCGTTCACCATTCACAAACTTGGAACTTTTAATGACTTCTTTGATATTTAAATTCGTACTAATTTCGTATGCCTTTAGTAATTAACCGTGACTGAGTCTAAGAATTCTAAATGTTAAGGACGAAAGTTTGGACAAATCTGTTTGACTAGTACAATTACAATATTTTTTTTAATGAATTCATAGAGATTTTTCGAATGAAGAAAAAAGGCAACGTCCGCACAATTCCGTGTAGTGACGGATTAAGAATACTTAATGTCACTACCCCATCTCAACCCGTGGGTGTCGTAAAAGGCGACTAAGGAAACCATAACCAGATAAGAGCACTACTATTTTATTTATTATTTATTTATTTATTGCATACATAAAATATAGTATTCATTTTTCCCCACAAAACCATTTAGTGGTTTGACTGTGGGATGGAGTCTCCGTACAAGTAATCTTATATATATATCTTAATAATATTATACTAAATACAAATTGAGATCACACTTTTTAATTTAAAGTACTTAAAATTAAAAAGTACTTAAAAGTACTTAATTTAAAGTACTTAACTAGGAAAGGAAAATTCGAAACAAACCATATATCAACCCGTCTGGCCAGCGTGGCTAGGCTAAACTCCCTCCACATTCTCTGGAGGAGACTTGTGACCAGCAATGGGACTTTTATGGGTTGAAATGATGTTCGCATCAGCCCAATTCTGATTGTAAGTCACTTGATTAACAAATATCATCAGCATCATCATCAACCCATTAGTCTCGGGTCTCGGGTCTCCTCTCCTCTATCTAAAAAGCTGAGAGGGTTTAGGCAATAATCCACTCACGCTGGCCTAGTGCGGGTTGGTGGATCAGACATACCCATAAAATTTCTTCTAGGGTATGTGGGTTTCCTCAAGATGTTTTCCTTCACCGTTAGCAGATGGTAATCCACATTGGTACTGCTGGTCGGGATCGAACTCGGACCGCGTGTTTTGCACGCCGGTTCCTTATCCATTCAGCCATCATCGCATTATTAATACATGTAAATTCCACAAAATCTAAGTCTTGTCTTATAATAGTAATATTCTACCAAATTCACACAGCGCCATCTAGTCCCAAAGTAAGCAATTATATTTAATTTTGCTTGTGTTATGGGTACTAAACAATTACTGATATACTACGTAAATACTTTTTTTTTTGTAAATACATACATGTTATAGATAAATTACACCCAGACACAGAACAAACCTTTATGCTCATCACACAAAGATTTGTCCTGGGTGGGGATCGAACCCACGACCTCCAGCTCAGCAGTCAGGGTCATTAACCACTAGACCAACAGGTCAGTCAAGTAAAACAAAATAAATTGCTAATTGTGGCTATTAGCCAGGTAATATCTGGTAAGTCTTTAATCTCTTCCTTCACGGCCCTCACGGGAGTTATATAATGGTTACCGACCACAGTAAAACATTATTGATGGGAAAATAAGCCATTCTGTCAAATATTATAGCTTTACTTTTCCCAGCGAGAACGAGACGACGCTCTGTAAAGAATGTAAGTCTATCTCTTGCTAATATAAGACAAAGAAGCCTGGAGGGCAGATTTAAATGACGAACCTTTTTTTTTTCTTAGAAAAAAAATGGAAAAAGTTTATTTAAACGATATCAACGTCTGGCAACAATTCGTCCGTTGAGTGGATGTTTCAGAAATAATTTGAGTTTAACAACTTTTTGAAATGAATATAAATATTGTACGGCCGTATTGGAACTTGTGCGAAGTTAGTGTTCGTGCGTTTACGAGGGAGCTCTGGGTAAAGTTTATATTCAATTTATGAATAGGACTTTACAGAGGTATCTTGAGATTTTTTTGAAAATGTATCATAGTCTATCCATAAACACCCCACTGCTGGAAACGGGTCTACTTACTTACTACTATCTAGTAATTCTATCTTTGTTGTATATTCAAAATTTTCCAGCGTCTTTTAAAATTAGAATATTTTCAACATCGGCGTATGAAAGAGAACACAGTAATCAATCATTTTATAACTGTATTGCACTTTGACTGCGAAAATATGGATGTCCGACACCTCTACCTACCCTCTTTTAAGGATTAAAGGCTTGATACTATGTAATGTTACATTTAAAATAGTTTAAAACATTTTACATTATAAGAACACATACAAAAACACTCAAACTTCCATGTTCCATTTTAAAACACATTTCACAAGCGAAATATAAAATTTCAAAGATAAAAACTCGTCGTGCAACGTACGAAGCCGTTTGACTTTTACCTGCTACAGTTAGGCTTGTTCTACACTATTGGATATAAAATAATAATAATTAATTAATTAATTTTGTGATACAAAGTCTCATAAAATACATACCTTACAGACACATAATGTTATTATATAACTAAAATTAAACATGACACGGGTATTCATTTCGACGTTATGTTATGCGACACAGTGTTGCTCAATCAGCCGCGAAAACGCCGATAAACAACACCTTTTGACTGGCCTGTTGGTCTAGTGGTTAGTGACCCTGACTGCTAAGCCGGAGGTCGTGGGTTCGATCCCCACCCAGGACAAATCTTTGTGTGATGAGCATAAAGGTTTGTTCTGTGTCTGGGTGTAATTTATCTATAATATGTATGTATTTACAAAAAAAATATATATTTAAATAATATATCAGTTGTTTAGTACCCATAACACAAGCAAATATAATTGCTTACTTTGGGACTAGATGGCGCTGTTTGAATGTGGTAGAATATTATATTATTATTATTATAAAACTCTTCCTTGAGGAAACTGTCCAGATAGTAAGTCGGCACCCGCACCACGAACGATTTAAAATTCGTGTTATGGCGGTACTCCAACCTTTGAACTCTCAAGGTCCAGTTGGTCTTTCGTATGTACTCCACGAGCTCCTCGTCCTTCGTTGAGTGATGTAGACGTGACATGTACTGTATATGTATGGATATAATACATATCAAAAGATTTGGGGTGTACATCGAAGCGTATTGTGTGAATAATGTTGAGTACCTAATAAGACTGCATAGAACGTTTGATCGTTTTTCAATAGGACCGGTATACGGATAACCGGTTGTATCAGGACATACATTTTACGGATACAAAATACACCCAAATTCATTACAAATTATATCTATGAATCACACAAAATATATTTGTCTCATGTGGGAATTGAACCCATGTCTCTCGGCATGGCGATGTTGACCACCTTAACCTCTACACCACTGTGACAGAAGATGTCCTGGGTCCATACAAAATACACCCAAATTCATTACAAATTATATCTATGAATCACACAAAATATATTTGTCTCATGTGGGAATTGAACCCATGTCTCTCGGCATGGCGATGTTGACCACCTTAACCTCTACACCACTGTGACAGAAGATGTCCTGGGTCCATCTATGTCTGAGAAAAATAGTACTGGGTTTTTATGTAAAAATCCTCAGTTTCTGCCAGGAGTATGAAAATTGGTTTGGTTAATACCAACAGGCCTTTCAGTGTAAGCCTAACTTTATAATACTAAAAATACTAGAAGGAGCTTAAGAAAAGTAAAATGTACACAATACCCGTCCTGACAGTCGGGTAAAAACAGTATTGTCTCAACGTGTCTACATTCTCGGTTTAAAACGGTATTCCGGATTCTTATTGAGACAGAATTTTTAGGAGCTCTGATGACGCAGTATTTTAACTTTGGCGTCAATCTAACGCATGGTCACCAAACTTTAACACGTTAAACGCCAGACTGCAGACACAATTGAAAATCGTAATGTCAAGAATGGTGTCTGATATGGCGCTTAAAGACTTAAGATAACTATATAATATGATGAAAGAAAGAATGATACATTTATTTTACGTGCGTACGTGCATGAATGCGTGCGTGCTTGCTTACGTGCGTGTAGGCGTGTGTGTGTGGGCAAAAGGTTGAGATTCCATGGATTGATGTTATGACATACATGCATAACATCACAGCCTTTTGTCCCCGAGTAGTAGCAGAGTTTATATCCTATCATTTCAACAGCTTTTTAAGTCTCATGTAATAAGGGACGACTCTATTGACGTTGACATTGACAGACTGGACCTGTGCCCGTGTCGTGTCTGTGTCCTAGACAGAAAATATATTATGTATCTAATACCGTTTTTCTCCGACCCAGAAATCGAACCTAGGACATCTTGCATGGCATTTACACTACCGCTTCACCACCCAAGCAGAAATTATAAAATCTTTAATTTCGGACAAAACGCATGAATATTTTTATTCGAAATATTGAAACTGTGTTGCAGTAGGTATATTGTAGGTCCCAAATTTCATCCGAAACTTTCTGTCATAGTAGATTCACTGATTCCGAATTTAATTAACTTACGTAACACTATCACCGACAGTCAGGCGTAATATCAATTAATAACGTTTTTAATAATAAAGCCCCACTCTAGTAAATCAAAATGGAGTACCAAAAAACTGTAACTGAAGTGTTATAAATCATAGTATTTCATACTTAACCTCATTTCTCATGAAATATTACTTGAATGAACATTTTAATATCAAATGGACCTCGCTTTGGTCTTATTTGTTTTGCGACGATGTCTTGTAAAACGTAGTTTTATTATGGAGGAATTCTTTGACTTAGACTTTAAAATATAATTGTTTGAAACATCGGAAATTAAAATTGCCTATGGCAGTTTCGCAATACGGCTGTAGGCTCCTTATTATATATTATAAATGTTACCTTATTATATTTAATATAAATACATAATATAAACTTTATAAAACACATAAATAGTTTTTACTTACCGTTTGACTTTCAAAACCTTCAAACCACTGTGCCCCAAACCAGTTTCATTGGAAAAGCAATAATGCGAAGATGTAAATATGACATAGAAATTAATAATTCAATAAACTCCATAGTTAAATGGCTAACTGAAAATAATTTACACGCAAATCTGACAAAAACACAATACATACAATTCCAAACATACCAGACGACAATCATTCATAGAACACTAATTTATAATGACATAACACTAAATGAAGCATCACATACGAAATTTCTAGGTATTTTTCTTGATAAATTCTGTAACTGGAAAAAACACACTGAGAGCGTATGCAACAAAGTAAACAGCTTCGTCTACGTACTTAATAGGTTAAGAACTACATCAACCTTACAGACTGTCCTTCTGGCATACCATGGCTATGTAAGTGCTGTACTCAGGTATGGTTTAATATTATGGGGAAACTCCACTGATGTTCAAAGGGTCTTCTTATCTCAAAAAAGATGCATCAGGGCTATTGTTGGTATACCTCCATTCGAATCTTGCAAACCACACTTCAAAGAGTTAAAAATATTGCCTTTACCTGGAATGTACATCTTCGAAATATGCGTATTTGTAAAAACGAATCCAACTATTTTTGTTAAAGCCAAAGACGTGTATCCTCGTAACACAAGGCGTGGAGAACGGCTTGTAGTAGATGTAGCGCCAAGAACTACTCTTTACCAAAAAAATTGTTATTTTATGTGTATAAAAATCTTTAATAAGGTGCCAACTGATATAAAGGAACTTCCATTGTCAATATTTAAAAGGAAACTTAAAATGCTGCTTTTAGACAGAATGATTTATTCTGTCGCCGAATGGTTAATTAAATAATTTAGGTATTATCTCAACATATTGACATACGCAATTATAATTTAAGTTGGACATTATGTATACAAATGACATTTTAAACATTGACATAAGGATTATTATTATTTAGATTTTATTATAGGTACACGGACATGAATTAATGGCACTATGACAAATTGTAGTAATGATAAATATTAATTAATTATTATTAGGAAGTAAATTCAAATTTAATTTTTATAGGAATAATGTTAATGTTGCATGTTAATTTATAACAAAATGTGTATAGAACTTTTATTTATATATCATCTATTTTGTACCACATTTTCTGCAATAAATGATTTATAACTTATGACTTATGATGGTTTTTGAACAATAAAACAAAAATAGGCACATTTGGTCACGGTAATCGAATTCCATACGGACAAAGCCGCGTGAAACTAGTTGGAGTCAAAAGCAGAATCAACTTTAAGTCAGTTCAAAATGTGAGTAATGGTGATATTATATTATGTTTTGAATTAAAATCTTCAATCAATCAAACTTTATTTGTGAAGACAGGTAGGTTATATAGAATAATTTAGAATAATTTATTTGCAATAACTAAAGTACAATATTACACAAGTTCTTGAAGTCACCTTTTAAGCAAATATATGCCTGTGCTAGGTAAACTTCGCTCGTATATACAAGATGTCATTTAAATTATTTTATAGTTTCTCTATGTTCTGCCGGTTATCGACGTACAAATAATCGCTTTTTAAAAAGCAATGATATAATAACATTAAAATTAAATGAGTAAAAATACAGTAAGTTAAGTTGTATGGCCATCATCATCATAATATCAGCCTAATGACGTTCACTGCTGAACATATGCCTCACCTAATTTCCGCCACAGCAAGCGATTTTGTGCCGCTTGCAACCAACCTGTATAATCTAGTTGCAGCTCAAAATGGCGACAGTAAATTTCTAACCCAGCTATTGACATACGACAGAACGATTATCTACTCCTAACAGTTCAACGGAATATAATGCCAGTCACAGGGGACTTAATACCATCATCCCTTGTCAGCTATTGTCATCAGCAGTTTAATCAATGTGCATAAACAGTGACACGCGGCTAAATGTGTTCTAATTCGCGTATTCGAAACACAATAATCCGTGATAAATTTGGGAAACTGGTATGGTTTGCAAGAAAAGTCATATGTATTTATATAGTAAAATGACTGTGTATTTTCAATTTTCACTGACAAATTACATTTTTAGGCGTCGACCCCTCTAGTCAGAGTTCCGAGTTCTGCTTTCCGCGTTAACACTTCCGTATATTGCAACTAGCAGACTGCTTCCTTTTGGTGTGTAGGATTCTTGGCTATCGAATAGATTACAGTGAACGCGGAACGCAGAACTCGGAACTCTGACAGCTAGACCGCGCGCAGTAGGGTCGCCGCCTTATACCTAAAATAAATAAAAACATATAAAATAAATTATAGGGCCCGCTGTCATCGGAAATTACTATTATTATTATGCCATTTTGCCTATGGAAGCCTAAAAAGAGTGTCTTCGTGTGTCCGTAACGGTGAGAATAGGAATAAGGCTTCTAACTTCAAACATTTATTTGCAACTAAATGGTACAAGTTCTTAGATAATAAGTTAGTTTTGTTGACAGGCATTGCAAATGAGGATTATAATTTGTTTCAAAACTTATGTACTTACCTATTTCTATTTTCATTACTAAACTGTATCTGTGACAGTTCCATTCGAATTCTAAATAATACATTCCCAACTACAAACTTTTCTGTTAAGTTTTCCAAAATAAAAAAACCAAATACAAAAAAGTTTTTAATCTTAAATCCCGTCACAACAAAAATCGGCCACGCGTATTTTGCTATCGCTACCGAGTAGCAGACTCACAGAAATTCGTATATAATACAACAAGAAGCATGAGGATCGCAATAATCGTAATTTACTATGAATGAATATAAATTTTGTACAACGCGCAACGGTTGCTCAAGCGAAATTAAAAAAGAAGAATCGGGCTTTGGAAAACTCGGTAACTAACTGTTGTTATAAATTTATATTTTGCCGGCATTTTGTTCATAGAAATTATATATTTATAGACTAAGTTCTATCTACGGCTTCGCTTGTATACATGTGCAAACATAGAATCACGCCTTTTGAGTAGAAGGGGTAGGTAGAAGTGCATCATTTAGAAACAACTTGCTGAAACTGCTCGATTGTTGAAATAATTATTACGTTTGTTTACTTTTATTACTTCCTTTCTATTACTTTTATGTATTTTATTTCATATTTTAATTTAGTTTAAGTTACTTAAATGTTGCCTATACCGATAATATTAATGCTGTGTGCACTTTTAATAGGTGTTCTACACATAAACTTGCGTTCCAACACGTTATATACCTATTTTTTATAATTTAAGTGCTTTCATTTGAAACATATGTATGTCTTGCTATAAGTGTACCTGATAAATAACATAACATAACATAGCTCACGCCTTTTTCCCCGAAGGGGTAGGCAGAGGTGTTTCACACCCACATTTCGACAGCTATGTTTGGTCCCATGAAATAGGGGGCGAGCCTATTGTCATCTACCGGGATCATTTGTTTATCAAACTCCGGGAAAATCTCAATACTAGAATTTCATGTTAGAAAAGTCCAATACCATTTTGACCCGACCCGGGAATCGAACCCGGGACCTCTAATCTTGCACAGCATTCGTATACACTTCCCGCTGCGCCACTGAGGCAGTTATTCTGTACAGTACAGTATACCTGATAAATAAATAAATAAATCATATCCATATTTTGTCAGCTATGTTTAGTCCCATGTCTAGTGCAACTTTATTGCCATTAACACTTGCCATTGGCAATCCATGTAGTGACGGATTAAGAATACATAATGTCACTACCTCATTTCAACCCGTGGGTGTCGTAAAAGGTAACATAATTTATAAACATACATAGGTACCTTTCACAATATTTTGGAGGTAATTTAGCCTACTATACCACGCTGGCCAGACGAGTTGGTTTAGGGTAGATAGGGTACATAGTGACCACAGCAGAGCGCGACGAGAGGAACACCTTGGGGTTTTAGTGGGTGCGAGCCCCACATAACCCCTCGGTTCTTTCCCCAGGCAGCGTCAGGCATTTTCCCAAGTAAAAAAAAAAAAAAAAGGGTAGATAGGGTTTTGTTTCGAATTTTCCTTTTCTCGCAGTGCTTTTGTCTTCTTATGTTTACTCTTTTGGTCGCCTTTACGACACCCACGGGTTGAGATGGGGTAATGACATTATGTATTCTTAATCCGTCACTACACGGATCAAATCAAATTAAATTCATCCAAACTAATTTTATTTCATCTTAAACCTATGGATTGTGGTTTCTTATTCGTATGCGGTATTATTAAAATAATATTTTTCGCGTGTCGCATACCAACGAGCTAGCTAATAATTTTTCATTCAACTTAGACTTACCTGTTGGTGGCCGGAAGTCGTGGGTTCGATTCCCCCCCAGGACAAATCTTTGTATGATGAGCATGATTGTTTGTTCTGTGTTTGGGTGTAATTTATCTATAATATGTATATATTTACAAAAAATAATGATCTAAGTAGTATATCAGTTGTCTAGTACCTATAACACAAGCAAATATAATTGCTTAATTTGAGACTAGATGGCGCTGCGTAAATGTGGTAAAATATTTTTATTATTATATTAATATTCATTACCATAAACAAACCACAACGAATCAGTTACTTTTGTAACCAATAACATACTATTTTTAGCAAACAAAAAGCGCCGAACAAATCCAATTTTTCCCTTGAGACGTCTAGAGGCTGGAATTAATATCCAGCTTTACGAGCCATTTGGAGAACTCACGTGGCAACACAAATAACTTATATATTTATTACGTTCTCGTTCTGAAGTATCGCCCACGTGATTTGCTATGATGAAAATAAATGAATAAACAAATAAATGATTGCAAATATGTACATCTATACTAATACTACTGTAAAGCCGGAGAGTTTGTTTGTTTCAACGTGCTAATCTCGAGAACTACTGGTTCAATTTGAAAAAATCTTTTACTATTCCTAGCCTATTTATCGAAGAAAGCCATAGCCTATATAACATCACGCCACAATATATAGCAGCAGAGTAGTAGCCAAACAAACTTTTACCAAATCGAACACGACACACGTCAATAGCACATCAACAATGCCAAAGAATGTTATAAACTTACTTTATTTTAAAAAAAACCTGTAGAAATAAATAGATATTTTTTTACAATATTAATGTATTGATGACGTCTTCACTCTGGCGTGTTTTCGCCATATCTCGCCGATAGCACTCACTCGAGATGTTGAATGACGTGAGTGATCTAAATGGAATTCATTAAATTTTGTATCATTCTATAATATTTTAAAATGTAAATATTTTTTTGGCTGACTTGTCAGTGAACTGACCTTAGACAAATTTACGTTCATAAGTATCATGTATGTTATCTAAATGAAAACAAAGTATTGAATAGAGTAAATGAGGTGAGGCGAGACGAGGAGAGCCAAATCGAGTGCATCATATAAGGCCCAGAACAAATATCGGGGCGGTGCGGGCCGAACATTATTACCGCGAACTATAGAACAAAGGAGATCCTATCTGCTATCGCACTCGGCGCGGCGGTAAAAAGCCGCCACGGCTGACCGCCGCGCCGTGAATATAACAAACCGCTTTGTATCCACTAACGCAGACGGGCGGCAGCGAAGCGGCGCAGGCAGCCATGGACAGACGCGGCGCGGTCTTTGTGACCGTGCCGTGCCGTGTTTGTTATGGGCCTTAGTCTCGTGGTGCCTATACAGAAGCAGTTAAATATGGCCGTCACGTTTTACACATTTGACAACGATATATAAAAAAAATACACAATTTAATGTCACGATTGCAGAAGTTCACGTAATCACGCCGCCAAGACAGTTTTCATTCTCGTGTATATAAATTTTCATCGGATCACATTGCCAATATGAAATTTATCTTTGCATAAAAATTTTATGTAAATTTCATGAACAACAATTTAATTTTTATTGATAAGACAGAAATACGATATCGAAAACTTAGAATAACTTTTTCATTGGTCTGCACGTCTGTGATCAAAAGAATAAAATAAAATGGTTGAATAATGAATAAGTTAGAAACTTTTAAAATATTCAAGTGTTGTAATGTTCTGTGTGAATGAATAAGTGATCGGCGTGCTAAACACGTGGACCGAGTTCGATTCCAACCAGCCAGCGCAGCAGTATCAATGTTGGGTTAGTGGATCAGACATACCTACATATCGAATTTCTTCTAGGCTATGTGAGTTTCTCCACGACGTTTTCCTTCACCGTTAGCAGATGGTAAGTCACTTGACTAGTACATATAAATTCCACAAAGTGAAATCCACATTGGTACTGTCACATCTGCCACATGCCACTCGGGATCGAACTCGAACTGCATGATTTGCATGCTAATCCTATAATAAACGAGCTTCGTACAGTCTACACGCATCGTCAAGTCGCACGCACACAAACACTGTGCCAAAGTCTGCCGAACTGAAACGATGTTAGACGATGCACGGCTTTCAATGCCGCACCGCTTTGCCGGTCGGAGTGGGGTGTTAGGTTTATTTTTGTTACGGAATTTCTTGATTCGGTCGTCGCGCTCAAAGCCCACGATAAAAGCTATGCAATAGCTTAAAATAATTCATTTTATACTATATATTGTAACATCTTAACACGTAAATGTACAAAGAAATTTGAACTCAAAACAAGCTTACCCCGAGGTACGATGTTTGAAGAGCCCTCTCAGATGCCGATACTGAATGACTTTGTTCCTATTTGCACCAACGATTAACGCCTTGAATTTTCGTAGCTTAAATTTTTATACAACTAATTAACGTTTTTCACAGCAGAGAACTTTAAATAACAAGGGTGCTACAAAACATCAATATTTGCCGAGGTAGTATTGAAGTAGCTAACGGCTTCTAGCCCCATATATAATTAAAAAAACATTACTCTCCTTGCCTCAAGTGGGGAAGTTGGAAAGTGTATACGACTGCTGTGCAAGAGGTCTCGGGTTCGATTCCCGGGTCGGGTGAAAATGGTATTGGGTTTTTCTATCATGAAATTCCAGTATTAAGATTTTCCCGGAGTTTGGTAAACAAATGTTCCCAGTTGATGACAATAGGCTCGCACCCTATTTCATGGGACCAAACATAGCTGGCGAAATGTTGGTGTGAAACACCTCTGCCTACCCCTTCGGGGAAAAAGGCGTGATACCGTTACGTGTTTTTTTTATTACCCTCCTTTTTGGCAGTCGGGTTATAAAAAACACGTCGATTCTTAACCCTACCGCATCGTTACAAAATGCAAAACATACTTTTTCATCTACAATATTACGACTATAAGTTTACTATTTTACACATATATATATATATATACACACGCACTCACACATACACACTTTGTAATTGTAAACATTTTTGTTTTACCTACCTTTTATTATGTTATTTGTAATGTAAACCGATATGGAAGAGCGGAGTCACCTGACACAGGCATGAATTGCTTAAAAGGTGGCTCCAATCACTAAGTTATACTATTTGTACTCTTATAACACAATAAACGTTATTATTATTATTACTATTGTTACTGTGCTATCGTTCTGACTTCAAAACATTGTATAGTACAAACACTGTTAGTTGATAAACATATCGAGTAACTTATCCGATTAGGCCCCCACAATCCGTACAACATATCCGTTAACCCAAAGGCATTTTATTCACTATGTTAGTAAACTATCAGCGAAGGGTTGACCGCGGTTCACCGCAGAATTGGATCGATCAGCAAGCCCATTGACCACGAAACTTTCGGTTGGTGAAAAATTTTTAATTTAGTATTTGTTGAAATGAAAAATTCACAAAAATATTTTAATGTAATATTGCAAGTTGCAACGTGATAGTCTAAGACGCTGACCCCACTAGCGGTCAGAGTTCCGAGTTCTCACTTGCGTACATTGCAACTGACTTGGCTATCGTATAGATTACAGTGAACGTGGAACTCAGAACTCCGACCGCGAGACCGCGCGCAGTGGGGTCGGCGCCTAAAAGTAAAATCATCTTCTATTTATCGTTTTTAAATAATTAGTTCCAATTAATTTCCCACGTACAAACATTTCGACGAAAACAACTTTCTTTTTTTTTCTTTTATATTTATTCTTAATATACAAATTTGGAAATTAAACAATTACAATTTATTAATATAGTTAAGTTATGTATAATAATTTATTTTTATTTAATTTGATACATAATGTATTTATAAAAAAAAATATATAAGTAGTTATCAGTTGTTTAGTACCCATAACATGATAACACAAGCAAACATAATTGTTTAATCTGTTACTAGATGGCGCTGTGTGAATGTGGTGAAAATATTATTATATAATTATATATAATAATATTTTCACCATATATATTAAATAATTATTAATGATGTGCACTTATTTAATAAAAAACATTCAGTAGCCATCTTGTCCTTTGCTCGTAGTTCACATACTAATGTTTCGCCAACAAAATTCACAGTATCATTATATATGGACTATTTTCAGCTACCAAATTAACGGATTGAACTTATTCGAGAAGCGAATGTTTTACTAATGAGACCCGATGCCGTAAAATCGACAATTCGGGGTTACTACCCTTAGGTAACGTGTGAAGGTAGGCAATTAACCTCAAAATGTTTTCTATCTAAAATCAACGAGTTAGCCTTAGTAACTGTTTTATTTCCTACCCGTAGTAGATTAAAGCACCTATCAAACTTTCAGAAGATCCTTAAAAGATAAAAATTACTAACTAAATTTCATCAACATCGTCATCATCATTACAACGGATAAACGTCCCACTGCTGGGCCCGAGTCTCTTCCAATCTGTGGAGGCAATTTATCTCTATCACTGTTGAAATTTTAATCCAAATAATTTAGAGTGATTTCCGAAATTTATATATCAATGCATTTAAACAATTGTATAAAATTCGTATTAAGTCCCTATAGAGGCGATTAAGGAGGAACTTTAAGCAGACAAGACCACTGCGAGAAAAGGAAAATTCGAAATAAAACCCTATACCAACCTTTCTGGTCCAGCGTGGTGTAGTAGGCTATATTACCTCCAAGATGCTTGAAAGAGACCCGTGTGACATTATGGGTTGTAATGATGACTTCCCTAATATAGGTTCTGTCAAATTCTCAGCATCAGTGCTGCTGACCAAGGGCAGTATAAGTTGGCCAAAAAGCCATGCAAAATAAAGTATCATAATACCTAATGCATGCAAGTCATGTGGATCGAGTTCGATTCCGACCGGCAGTATTGAATTTCATTTTGTGGAATTTATATGTACTAGTCAAGTGACTTACCATCTGCTAACGGTGAAGGCAAACACCGTGAGGAAACGCACATGTCCTAGAAGAAATTCTAAGTGTATGCGTGTGCGCTACAATAGATCAGAACTGGTCGACGCGGACGTAGCAAACAAGCCTCTCTGTCTCATGACATCTTACCCAAAATAAATGCATTATTAAATGAATTGGAATTTAATTACTTAATACGATTAGGATTATTTTGGATTGGCAATATAATACTACAAAATTAAATTTTAAAATGCACCAACCACATTACTAAGTAAAAGTGAAAGTTTTTAAAGAAGATTGAAGCAGTTGAAGTGCCCTGGGAGAAAACAAAACTAACCAACCAAGTGCTAAAGAAAACGAAAGGTTTATTTTAATGCAACCACGTTTCTATTTATTCAAAGTTGAATAACCTTTAAATGGTTAGTAATAAGACACAAAATCCAATCTACTTCCAAATGAAAATTAGCTAAGAATGGCAGTAAGATTTCAGGATTTAGTTTTATCTTTATTAAGGTTCTATTCAGCTCAAAGTTATATCGATTGAAAATGAACCTTGTGCAATTGTGATAACTTTGTTCTTATTTTGGCATAGTGCTTTGCAGTAATTTAAGTACTGGTTGGCCGCAAGCATAATGACGCATTATATTACACAACTATTATTATTGATGAATCCATACAAAGAAACATTTGATTTACCGCGCTATATGCAGATAAGAACGTCCATGGTATATAATACCCGCGGTATATTGAGGGCATTTAGGCGGTATATCTTAAAAGTCAAAGTCAAAGCTTCTTACCATAGAAGCTAATTAGAAATGTTGAAAGAAAAAAGCATCCTCTGCTTACGGCGCAATAATTCATTCCCCCTTTCCTAAGGAGGTCTGAAGATTAAGTAAAATTTCTCCAATCCAAGACCTGTCGATGCCAGTTTCACACTAATGTCGACCTTAACACTGTCATAAGACGCATATCCTTGTATCGAACCTTACACTATACTAATCACACCACCCAAATACATACGTCATACATCATACTCATCCAATCATAAATTAATACATACATATTGCTACATACACTACACAAACCAAAATTGTAAAGTTTTGTTTAAATATAAGTCTTTAAGAAGACCAAAAATCTTCTCTTTTGTTCATCAAGAACAAAGTATTATAATAAAATAAATCTATATGAGAACAAGACAGTAAGACATTGCTAAAGTGGCAGTGGGCATCGCACATAGCTCTAGAACTGATGGCCGATGGTAGCAAAAGGTTCTCGAGTGGCGGCCATGTATTAGAAAGCGCAGCGTGGGACGGTCCCCCACCAGATAGACCGATGACCTAGTCAAGGTTGCGGGTGGCCGTTGGTTGCAGGCAGCACAGGATCGCTCGCGGTGGCGTAAATTAAGTGAGACCTATATATGTCCAGCAATGGACGGTCGTTAAGGTGTGTATAGACTACAACATTTACTTGTAATAGAACAACGAGCCGCTCTATGATATGTTCTAGTGTATCATCCTTTTACGAACTAAACGTCGAGCACGCTCGTCTCTTTGTTACAGCCTATTGTACAAACCAACGAGCATATCGACTGGCCTGTTGGTCTAGTGATTAGTGACGGAGGTCGTGGGTTCGATCCCCGCCCAGAACAAATCTTTGTGCGGTGAGCATAAAGGTTTGTTCTGTGTCTGGGTGTAATTTATCTACATATAATATGTATGTATTTACAAAAAAAAATGTATATATGTAGTATATCAGTTGTTTAGTACCCATAACACAAGCAAATATAATTGCTTACTTTGGGACTAGATGGCGCTGTGTGAATGTGGTAGAATATTATTATTATATTGGTGAAACATTTCGTCGAGCGTATTGGTGTAACATTAATAATTAGTCCGCGCGGTCGTTTAGTTGTTCATCAAGATGAAGAAACGCAGCACACGCAAGTTGTAGGTCCGACATTTCAAAGAAGAATGAACGCAAGGTACAGTCGAGTTCATTAATATATTGGCACCATCAAGGATTCAAAATATTGTGAGCGTTGAAAAGCTCAATAAATACTATAGAACCTATGGATCAAATATATGTGCTCATGTGAATGGTTCAATAAAATATGCTGTACATTATGCAATAAGTTGTAGTCACCCTTTTCAACAAAAATATCTAATGATGGTGCCAATATTAATGAACTCGTCTGTACAACGAAATGTTGGTAAATGCACACTGGCTGTGAGCATTTACCCGTAACATAACAACGCAGAGCATTCGCAGGAACGTTACATTACATGGAAATGCTTTGGAAACTGAGCTTTTGCCTGTATTGTACCATTCGTAAGAATGTTACATTACACAGAAATGCTCGAGAAAATGATGTAGTCTATACTCACCTTTAGGCTGATAAGATGATGATGATGAATTAAAACTTGTAACAAAAATTACTAATTTCTAAAAACGCCCATAACAAAACAAAGAATCTAACTTAAGCAAGTAAGTAAACTCTAAGTTGAACTTAAAGATTCAGCAAAGTTGCAGCATCACAAAGTGTCGGCAACTTTGCAAGTAACTTAAAATTTTATGTCAACTTTGCTCACTTTTAAAGTCAAGTTTGTAAACTTTCTGAGGTAATGTAGAGGAAAGTTCGACCTGAAATGTCCGCACAATTCCGCTTTTCTTTCAATATAATTTAAATTTGTGAATATAGGACCAACTCGGCTCAGGCATATTTGAGAAATCGTTGAACATACATAAAAAAAATGTACAGTCGAACATATAACCTCCTCCTTTTTTTGAAGTCGTTTAATTAACATTTTATACCTGAATATTTGTTTTGTTACTAAATTTACCATTTCTCCTATTTGCCGTATAGAATTATAAATTTCGAGTAGGTTTTTCTGCTGACTGTATTTATATGTACTTTCAATACGGGGCGTATGGGTATGCCCCATATTTCACGGGGCGAATGGGCACTCGAACCTGGTACGGGGCGAATCTTGCGGGGCGTATGGGTACGTAGCCATTGTAAGGCTATTGTAACTCCTTACTTAATATTAATTATTTGTTATGTTTTATGAAATGGCATTTTTTCATTTCGCGCACTCCCCAAGCGGATAATAGCCCCACAGCTAGAGCAGTAATTGTCCACATTAATAATTTCTTACAGAATAGTCCGGATACAGACATATTTTTTGATAAACCAGGTATTATTGCTAATAATTTTATGAGATACATAAATAAATCTATGATATAGGAATTTAATAAAGTGTAATATTGTGTTGGAATTTTGTAATTGTTTGATTTGATATAATTTATTCTAATTTAGAATGTAATTTAATTTAGTTTTAATGTAAAATGTAATTTAATTTAGTTTTAATTTAAAATGTACATAATTTGATTTATTATATTTTATTTTAGTTTAAACTGTAATTTGATTGCTTTTAGTTTAGAATATAATATGAATTGTTATGATTTGATTTAAAATGTAATTTAATTAATTAATTTATAATTTATTTTTAATTTGATATTGTAAAACTATAGATTTAAGCGATTTGGTTGCATATACTGTAAGCTTATATCTTATTTTTTTTTAATGAATAAATGATGATGTCGTATGAGTCGTATGACTACAGATTTGCAAAAAAAAATCAGAATGCTGTTAACACTGCCCCGCACTCGCTCAATTAAGATAAACTTCACAGTCTATTTTATCATCTGTGACCATTCCTGATGCGCTACAGGAACGAGGCAGCCCTACCAGCACCCAGAACGCGTTGTTGAATTAAACTCAAAGGGCATCCTTAATGATTAATCAGCATGTGAATTATAAAGGCGATTTTATGTTGATCAAATAATTATTGCGATATTGAATTTATTACCAAAAGGAGTACCGTAAATTACACATGTGAACCCGACGCAGAACGTTAGAATGTGGATAAATAAACTATCGATTTCGACTTTAAAATTCACATAACTTTGAATAATTACCAATAAATTCTCATATAAACTTTGAATGTGTTTTAAAGGGCATTATTAGTCAATGTATTCTTAAAACATACATCTCAAAAAATAAATATTATATCTAAATCTAGTTTTGATATTCACAAATTGATTTTGAATTCAAATCTAGGAATACTTATACATATAAATGACTGAAGTTGGCGCATTACGAATACTGTTTGTGAACTAAAACAATAAAATTAAGGCTAAGCTACGATTCAGACCAACCGGCTCGCATCGGCCCGCGCCGGGCGGCATTTTACAATGCGTTAAAGAACATTGAAATGTATCAACAGTAATTACAGTTCATATTTGCATGCAACTTACGCATAGTTACCTCCGTCGGCATCCCGCGACGCGTCGCGACGGCCGACCGGCTCCGACCGTAAGTTGCATGCAAATATGAACTGTAATTACTGTTGATACATTTCAATGTTCTTTAACGCATTGTAAAATGCCGCCCGGCGCGGGCCGATGCGAGCCGGTTGGTCTGAATCGTAGCTAAAGCGTTATTTATAGTAATAGTCGTAGTGTGAAATTGTCTTTAAGGATTCATAGCATCACGCCTTTTTTTCCCGAAGGGGTAGGCAGAGGTGTTTCACACTCACATTTCGCCAGCTATATTTTGTCCCATGAAATAGGGGGCGAGCCTATTGTCATCTACCAGGAACATTTGTTTACCAAACTCCGGAAAAAACTCAATACTGGACTTTCATGATAGAAAATACTAATATCATTTTCAGCTAAACCAGGAATCGAACCCGGGACCTCTTGCACAGTAGTCGTATACACTTCCCGCTGCGCCACCGAGGTAGTTTAAGGATTCGTTTATATTCAAGTTTTATCTAATATAACAGTTGCCCGGAGCTCCACCCCCTCGTTCTTTGTTTAGCCACAATTCTAAAAAGTGTATTGAAAAGCATTTAAAAAAAATAGCTCCGATTATTAAATAATCTGTTCGATTATTTAATAAACGACTGGCCTGTTGGTCTAGTGGTTAGTGACGCTGACTGCTAAGCCGGAGGTCGTGGGTTCGATCCCCACCCAGGACAAATCTTTGTGTGATGAGCATAAAGATTTGTTCTGTGTCTGGGTGTAATTTATCTATAATATATATGTATTTACAAAAAAAAAAACTGTATTTAAGTAGTATATCAGTTGTTTAGTACCCATAACACAAGCAAATATAATTGCTTACTGTGGGACTAGATGGCGCTGTGTGAATGTGGTAAAATATTATTATATTATTATTATAATCTTTTGAGGTGATAAAAGGAACAAACCAATGAGGCTACTCGTGACCTTGTAAAAAAGTATTTTTATGCAAGAAACGTGATAACAACGGATTTTCAGCGTGTAAGAGATTTAAGGTCAGGAAAGTGATTAGTCGAGTTTTTGTTTCATGTTCAAGTTGTATTCAAGTGCGAGGGATTAGTACTTGTATTGTGCAATGTTTTGTTTATAATTATAAATACAATTATTGGCATAATGTAAAAAAAAAGAAGATAATTTCTTGTGTTCCAGTTTGCCCGGGCAAAAATTAGTAAAAGTTATTGACTATATGATGAATGCCTAGTTTTAGCCAGGATTCTTAATTATTTATTTTTATTTATTTATTTATTATACATAAACATACAACTATCCTTACAGGTGTTACCTAATTCAATAGTGTATGGACATCCTTAACAAAACTAAATCTAACTATATCTATATTAATATAAAATACGTATTAGTTCTAGGTTTTGACACACTCCAACGCTATAAAATAATGAGCGGCCCTTGTGAATTCATTCTGAGTACAATTAAACAAATCGACATGCTGTGACAGTATGTTGAGCGCCCGAAGCGCGCGCGTGAGGGGCGCTCTTATTTATATTAGCCCGGTAAATAACTCACCCCCTAAATGGAATCTGACATAACTGGCTAAATAATATATCTTTAGGTAAAATACACCCCCTTGGGCAAAATTGCTTCTTAAAATGGCATTGTAATCACTCCTTGTACAGATGTTGTACCCACAGGCAACGCGATTTGTTCTCATCATCATTTCAATCCATAAATGTCCCACAGCTGGGCACGAGTTTTCACCTGTGGAGGGAATTCAGCCTACTAACTACTGTTTCGAATTTTATTTTTTTTCAATGCTCTTCGCTTCTCGCCTTTTGCGACACCGAGTTACGGGTTGAGTTGGGCTATTATAATTTTCATTTATCATATTTTAAATAGAATTAATATAATGATATTCTACTACATTCACACAGCATCATCTAGTCCCAAAGTAAGCAATTATATTTGCTTGTGTTATGGGTACTAAACAACTGATATACTACTTAAATACATTTTTTTTTTGTAAATACATACATATTATAGATAAATTACACCCAGACACAGAACAAACCTTTATGCTCATCACACAAAGATTTATCCTGGGTGGGGATCGAACCCACGACCTCCAGCTTAGCAGTCAGGGTCTAACCACTAGGCCAGTCAAATACTTAAAATGCCTTATATGCATATGGAACAAATCGAAAATTTATCATTAAATGATTTAGTGTGCAAAGGTACTCTATCCTGCCGACTGCTAAATAAAAAAGCACAAGGAAATTATGATGACCTTACACTAGGTATGTACTATTCAAATATCTTCAAATTTCCGGACACTCGATATATTGAGCGTATTTACTCTTAACCTTCACTGGAAACTCATTTGGTGTAAGTATTGTGTACTTACAAGAACGATATTTATCGTACCCCTAATCGATCATGTACTTAGCGACCCTTTAAGAACTTTGTCCCTGAAGCTCTTGTATCGGGAACCTAATGAGTCCCTAGGCGTATAAAGTTATGGGCCAACAATGGTTGACGTTTTTATAGCTTCGTAAAACCTGTGTCTTTTTAAGAGATGTTGTTTAATTAATTAATGTACTTAACACAGAACATTAGCACTAAGTTTTCAGACTAAGGCTAAAAAAAAACTTTCAGAAGGGTTTAGAGGTGACAATAAAAAAAAATTGTGATAATTTTGGTCCGTTAGATTTGTGTTTGTCTTGGTATTAAGTAACAAGTATTAATTTACCATTTTAGCAGTTTTTAAGACAATTTCTTAGCGAGGTAGATTCTTTAGTTGCTTCTGTCACTTTTATAGGACAAAGTATCACAAACATTGGCCAACGTTGGCATTAACTTTTATGTACAACTTCAAATTGAGTTCGTGCAATATCATCTATAAACTTGGACATTGGCCAAGTTATGAATACGGCCAAGTTCTATTGCAGTTTTGACATATTGTCAGATTTACCTCCATTGTGGTCTGTTGGTATATAATAAACTAGTTGGGACCTTCTATTTTGTCCCTGTCAAATGTTTCTGTTTTCTAGTATGGTTACTATTAAAAATCCTCTTGATATTAAAAACTGGTGATTCTGCTGCCGATGCTTGATGATAAGTAGATATTTATATTATATTGATTTAATTAAAGTGCTGCTGCATCATGTTTAAACGATTTTATCTTTTTTTTCTCTATGTTTTTATATTGCAATCTATCCAGGACTTTTAAGTGTAAGTGTTATGTTGGAAAACCTTTTATTAATTTTTAAATTTATATAAGATTCTGACATCAATTTTAATAACAAGAACATGACTTTCAATAGACAAAACAATATTAACACCTGAGATCTTACTCGCAATTTCGAAATTCGATTGGTCGGTTTTGTTATACGTAACGTAATTGAATGTTTGAAAATAACATCTGATGTAATTGATTTTGATATCGCTGTTAAAAGTTTAAAATATTTGACAATATCAAAATCGAATGCTGAGATTGCAAACAGACCCTCCGAAACCAAAATACTCCATTTCCTTATGTTAAAAATGTTGAGTACCTACGTATGAAGTAAATATAAATGTGTGTAATGGTGTGAACAGACGCGATAAGTATGTCTCTTGTTAATGCACATGTGTAAGTAGCACTGAGTTCAATCAATCTTGGTTTTTTTAGAAGGAAGATGGAAGAGGCATCGGCTTTGTGTAATCATCATCAATTTACCTTCACGATATTTTTGCATTATGTATATACATATATTGTACTTACAGAGTGTCCCAAAACATAATGACAACTTTGCTCTTTTTGTTTAGTAAAAATAAAAAAGTTAAATGAAAAAAAAACCTACTTTTTGTACAGATTGACTTTGTTGTTGTTATTTTCACTCTTGTCTTCGTCAGCAACCCATTAAGTCCCACTGCTAGGCTCGGGTCTCCTCTCCTCTAACTAGAGAGCTGAGAGAGTTTAGGCCATAATCCACTCACGCTGGCCTAGTGTGGGTTGGTGGATCAGACATACTCATAGAATTTATTTTAGGGTATGTGGGTTTCCTCACGATGTTTTCCTTCACCGTCAGCAGATGATAAGTCACTTGACTAGTACATATAAATTCCACAAAGTGGAATCCACATTGGTACTGCCGGTCGGGATCGAACTCGGACCGCGTGATTTGCACACCGGTCCCTTATTCATTCAGCCACCATCGCTTGTCTCTCTTGACTCTTGTCTTATCTAGCTTTTAATATTTAAACGTGATTTGTAATTTTTTTTTATGTAATTGAGGACATAACTAAATAAAGTTTTTTGCCATGGTAGAGAAGGACCTACTATGAAAAATTATCAAAATCATAAAACGAACACATTGCACTATCGTTCTCAGGACTGCCGTGTATTTTTTTTGCTTGTGCAATTCACCCACACCTGACATTAATTACCGTCCCAGCTACATATTAGTTAGTAGAAACCGCGTCGTAATTCTCTCCGATAAAATAACAAACGTCTTAATACACAAGAGGAATTGTGTCGAGCAATAGTAATCATTGATCATCTTGTCAAATTAGGACACGCCTTGTGCGTTCATTCGTTTCTACAAACAACTGCCTGTTAGAATCATAATGGCTAGTTTACACGGAGAGAGTTGGACTTGTCACTCGCTGATTTATTGATCACTCGCATGCGAAAAGGTTAGGTTACACTTTTTTGTGATAGGTTCTTAATAAGAATTATATGGCCCATCATTATATCAGCCCAATGACGTCTACTGCTGGACTTAGGGCTCACCTAAATACTCAATCGTTTATTGCTTATAGTTATGTAATAATTATGGACCCTGTCGGGCACAGCATTTCGTTAATTATAATAAAAAGTTTTTAAATTTATGCTATTTATAATAATAATAATATATAATATAATAATAATAATATTCTACCACATTTACACAGCGCCATCTAGTCCCAAATTAAGCAATTATATTTGCTTGTGTTATGGGTACTAAACAACTGATATACTACTTAAATACTTTCTTTTTTTTTTGTAAATACATACATATTATAGATAAATTACACCCAGACACAGAACAAACCTTTATGCTCATCACACAAAGATTTGTCCTAGGTGGGGATCGAACCCACGACCTCCGATTTAGCAGTCAGGGTCACTAACCACTAGACCAACAGGCCAGTCAAAATTAAATACTTCCAGTCATATTTGTAAGAATTATTATAAGTATGCTAAATTTTATTTTAAAAATGTCAGGTTTTAAAGCGAAAAGATTTTCATATTAATATTAGAATGTCAAGATCTATAGAAATGTGGTTGTTAAAAGATAGCAGTAGTATTATAAGAGGATTTGTCAATTTAATATTTTTGAATTTAAAGTTTTATGGGCAATTTATTATAAGTCAAATGTGAATTTAATAGCTAGGTATTATGAATTAATGTATATATAAATAGGTGGTGGTTAGCCTACTGTTACCACGCTGGCCAGACGGGTTGGTAAAGGGTTTTGTTTCGAGTTTTCCTTTCCTAGCGCAGTGGTGACACACATATTCTATAAGTAATAAGAACTTTATGGTTATACCAGTAATTTGTCGTTGATTGCAGGCGACACAAGGCTCTGTGATGAAAATTAGCAGAGGCATATGTCTAGCAGTGACGTCATTGGGTTGATATAATGATGAGTAAAAGCCTATAAACTCATTCGCCTTAACTCAAAATATAACTCCATGCAATATTGAACCTTACCGTTATTAATCTTAAGCTTATTCTCAACTATCAGTGGTGTATACATTCATCTTCCCCCAAAATTATTTACCGAGAAAAATCTCTGAACATTTTTTACCTACGAAAGTTTCATCTTATTGGGAACCGTAATCATTTCTTGATATCACACTCTTGTTTGTCGCATCCAAACATATCACCTCACCTTACGCAGTCGGCCAAACAATCAATTATGTCCACAAATTGGTAGTATATAGCTTTTTGATTTGCCATTGGAATTTGGACCTTGTTAACTGATTGCTAGGGCTGTGTTTCGATTACTAAGATGTACAGGTACATGGGTCCTGTAAGTAATTATCTTAATGCTCACCAACGTGTAACAATTAGGGTGATAAGTAACCGCAATGGAATATAAATGAGATACTGAGTGCTTAGTGGGTTGCACATTATTATTCTTATGACTTCAAACATAAATTCGAGGACATCGAGACGTATATACAGTAAAAGACCAAGTACCTACGTTATGGGAGTGCAGCTCCTGGATTCGAATTTATTTTGAATTCGAAAACTAGCTGAACATATCCACAATTTAAAAACGTAGCTAGGGTTGCCACATTATTTTGAAGGTAAAATAGTATCTTTTTCAAAACTTTGCAAAAAATTTAGTACAATTGGGAAATTCAAGAAAAAAAAAGTACACATATTTGGTAATTATTCCATGTGTATATTTTGTTATTAGTCTTAGCTTTGATTAACAAACTTTTATTATTTTTAAAATCACTATAGGAATCTGAGCAATTGAATTCGTTTCGTTCTGAAATTCCCAAAATGCTGCTTTGCGAGTGCGTTACTGTCATATTTTATTATAAAAGCGCGTAAACTCAATTACCTATGAAAATATAGTATTATTCGTACTATTTTATTTTTCTATAACATAGTACAATGAACTGAAATATAGCACAATACTATATAATATAATATAGTACGGGTGGCAACCCTAACCATAGCATACATAAATAAATTACATAAGCGATGATAATACAATTCTGACACTAGTCTCGTTAAGTAGTTTATGTGTGGTATTGAAATTATGGATATGTTTAGCTAGTTTTGATGCTGACTGTACCTATTTCTTCTTCTTGGCCTAAGGGTGTTGTGTTCCGACGCTTCAAAATAATAATATTCAATGTCATATTTCTATTTCTAATGTTATTCGTGTAAGAATACATAATGTCACTACCCCATCTCAACCCCTGTGAGTGTCGTAAAAGGCGACTAAGCGAGAAACCTTATATGGAAAAGAGGACTGCAAGAAAAGGAAAATTCGAAACAAACCTTATAGCAGCCCGTCGAGCCAGCGTGGTATAGTACGCTAAATTCTTTCCACATTCTTTTGAGGAGACCCATGCCCAGCAGTGGGACGTTTACGGGTAGAAATGATGGTGATAATTATGAAATGATATTTCTATTTCTAATGAGGAGAATATTAATCAAAGCTTGTTATAACGAAGTCCTAACCAAGACAAGTAAGAAGTATTACAAAAACAATAACAGAGCTACCTATCGATCAAAACAATAAATAATTTTCTCTCCAAATATTATTGTGAAAGAAGTTTCTTCGTATTTTTCACTTGACCAACGATCCTTCGGAGATTGTTTGCGTTACCAATTACAAGTTGTTCCTACATTTTCTTCGACTAATTTAGGCCTTCTACTTTCGTCTGTTATTCCCAAAAGTTGGCGAAGCGTGGGTTCCATTGACGCACTGTTTATGCTATCCATTTGATGAATTACACCTATTTATACACGATGGAATCAACCCACACACTGTGTAGTTTTTCAAACAATAATCATTATATTGTATGCCATATTGAAACTCAATTCGGTTTAAGCGCCAGGAGGCAAAAGTGGAACTAAATTTAAATGACTAGTCATATTTTAATTCCACGTTTAACTTCTGTCCTAGCTCAGGCTAGAAGTCAAACGTTATCCATTCAAATTAGTTGCAATATTCCAAATACTGTGATGAGGTGATTCAGGGTGCTACTTGAACGGCGGCGCTTTATTAAAAAGACTAAGCAATTAATTGTACGACTATATAAACTAATTGGATGTGACAAATCAATAATTTATAATATAATATTCTACCACATTCACATAGCGCCATCTAGTCCCAAAGTAAGCAATTATATTTGCTTGTGTTATGGGTACTAAACAACTGATATACTACTTATATACTTTTACTACACAGAACAAACCTATATGCTCATCACACAAAGATTTGTCCTGGATGGGGATCGAACTCACGACCTCCGGCTTAGCAGTCAGTGTCACTAACCACTAGACCAACAGGCCAGTCGTGATTTATAATTATTGAATACTTCATTTGTCCACTAGTCTAAGTCTCAGAACTCCACCACTGAACACGAGGTTGTACTCGTATGTTGAACAAATAACTATTTCCCTGTTGTACGTTAATTAATCTCTCAAATTCCATTTTATGAGCATTACCTATTACTTTTATAACTTTACAATGAAATGAGAAAACGCGTTTCAGACGGATGTATCTAGTCTAGACATCAAATGTAATCCAAATTTTGTACAAAATCCACGGATGGATTTCGAGCTTCCACCAGGGTCACCTCTGTTGGACGAGACATCGTAAGATCCGCGTGGTCTTTACCTGCGGCAACGCATTAGCCTTACCATTCCGCGTGGTAATGTAGCCCAATTGGGTAGTAGTCAAACCTCAATCAAATATTATATTAATAGAAAAATCATATGAATAGAATATCAGGTGATTTTGTAAGGAATTTAGCTGTATATTATTATGTCCTTACATATGAAACTGGCGTATATTTCAAACAGGCCACTCTGATGTCAAATATATGCCTGAGAGATAAGAATTCCAAGTTTTTTTTATATATACGAATGATTTTTTTAGGCTTGTGTACCTATTTGTATTTCGAATTTTGTGATTTATTTTCGCGCCTTTGTTTTTCTTTGACATTGTTTTATTCACGAAAACTTGAAATAAGTATCACGTTATTTATATCGACTATTATATCGACTGGCCTGTTGGTCTAGTGGTTAGTGACACTGACTGCTAAGCCAGAGGTCGTGGGTTTGATCCCCACCCAGGGCAAATATTTGTGTGATGAGCATAAAGGTTTGTTCTGTGTCTGGGTGTAATTTATCTATAATATGCATGTATTTACAAAAAAAAAAAAAATTAAGTAGTATATCAGTTGTTTAGTACCCATAACACAAACAAATATAATTGCTTACTTTGGGACTAGATGGCGCTGTGTTAATGTGGTAGAATATTATATTATTATTATTTAAGAGTTCCTCCGTGACACCAGCGCTGCAGAAACAGTTCTATGATCATAAAATTGTTATTAATGATATGATTACTTTGATTGAATCACGCAAATATGTTTGTAATTGCTGACAACCTAACCATAACAAAGAAATAACTGTACATATTCCTTAATTTATAAATTTAACTATCAGTTGCAATATATTTAACTGTCAAATCTAACCAAACGGTTACAATTTCATCACAAAGGCATCAAATTCAAAATATTTACCAACTTCAATAAGCAAATTGTATGAACTCACTATTCAAACAACATCTTCGCTAAGTCCGCCAAATTTACGCTATCAAATTACTGGAACAAGGCGTAGCTACCGACTATTGTAATGAGATAATGGTTATACGTTTGTTTAACAGTGTTTCAGATAAATTACTTGTTTTACTGAACAAGTTATACCAAAGCTGCCTCGGTGGGTGGGAGTGATGACTGCTGTTCAAAAATTAGGTATTTTTGTTATGAAATTCTTAATAAGTACCAGAGTTTTGCTAATTACAAAAGAACTAAATTGGCTGATGAACTGTGGGTGTGATGTATTTTTCTACGAGAGAGAAGAGAAGGTATGGCGCTCGCGCTGTCTATACTTATCTATACTAATATTATGAAGTGTGTGTCACTCACTGTCACACATGTCACTAATATCAATTTAAAATAATATAATTACAGATGGAATGTCACAAAGAAGTCATTTCAATTGTATAACATACACATACATGTACTAGTACAAGATCCCATTAAGGAATATATACCCTCATCTGTTATTTATTAGTGATAAGAATTAAATGATAGATAATATTCACATTGACTTATTGCAAATAGGTTGCCTAGTTAAATCGCGCCCGGATAATATTAATATGGCGCGCAAAGTTTTTTGTTGGAGATATTTCCAGCATGGTGGAATGAGATTGGAGTCCATACCTTTTATTTTTTTCATAAAGTGCTCTCATCAATTATTTAGTCGAAAAAAATATCAAATGAAAGCCTATTTACACGGGGGGGGACATACATTTTACCACTTTGGAAGTGTATCCTGCGCAAACTATTCAGTTTAAAAAAAATGAACTTAGAAACCTCAATATCATTTTTGAAGACCTATCCATAGATATCCCACACGAATGGGTTTGATGAAAAAAATTTTTTGGGTAAGTATGGAAATTAAGAATAAAATATTATCCGGGCGCGATTTAACTAGGCAACCTATTTGCAATAAGACAATGTGAATATTATCTATCATTTATTTCATATCACTAATAAATAACAGATGAGGGTATATATTCCTTAATGGGATCTTAGACCATACACATCTCCAAGCCTTACAAACACTTTTCCAAAAGGAAGGCCTTCAGTTTGGTTTTAAATAAAGTTGTGTTGTATACTAAATCTTTTAAATATAAAGGTAGCCTGTTGAATATATGGACTGATTGATACTAATTAGATGTTATACTGTAAATTACAGTAAAATCGCCGAGAAATAAATATTTCATAATCTAGAATTTGCTTATGTATAAGAAAGTTTACCTGATCTACAAAATATATTGTAGTGTATAACCCCTTTTGTCCATTCAGGTCCAAGTGGAGCAACCTAAAGTGCTTATTTCAAGGACCTTATACACATCACACTACCAATTCAATACAGGTATAAGTTGATCTTTGTCTGTAATCCAGTGTTCATCTTCTTTTTATAAGCATTAGGTTCAAAATTGCCCAGCGGCGTATCTCATCTTATAACTCTTTTGTACTATAAGTTCGACATGTCGAATGACGTAGACATTTGCTGGACAGGACATATCCCAAGGGTACGTTTTTGTTCCAATGTCGCTTGACACGGAACACTTACCTTTTCTTTCAAGAATTGGGTTATGGATTAAAGTATAAGAGGCAGCGGACTATCGCCATTATTTTAAGAATCTTACGGCAATTCATCATCATCATTTACAACCCATAAACGTCCCACTGCTGGGCACGGGTCTCCTCCAAAAATAGTGGAGGGAATTTAGCCTACTATACCACGTTGGGCAGACGGGTTGGTATAGGGTTTTGTTTACAATTTTCCTTTTCTCACAGTGCTTTTGTCTGTTTAAGATTTTCCCTTAGTCGCCTTTTACGACACCCACCAGTTGTAATGGGTTAGTAACATATTGTATTCTAAATCCGTCACTACACGGATTTTTGATGTTGCATAACTAACTAAACTAAGTTATAGGACGTTTGACTGTGTATGTCACTACCTCATTTCAATCCCTAGGTGCTGTAAAAGGCGACTAAGGGATCAACTTAAAGCAACAAGAGCACTGTGAGAAAAGAAAAATTCGAAATAGAACCCTATACCAACCCGTCTGGCCAGCGTGGTATAGTATAATTCCCTTTACATTCTTTGGAGGAGACCCGTGCCTAGCAGTGAGGCGTTTATGGGTTGTAATGATAATGATGAAAGACGTTTCGCAATAAAAACTTTTAAACTTTCGCGACTTGTACACATATTAAATTACTTTAAAGCGGGTCTACGTCACGTATTATATTAAAAGGAATAGTAATTTAATATGAAAGACGTTTCACTTTAACTTGTAGATTTCTTTTTTTGCTCTCTCATTATATTTATTTTCTTTCCTCTTTTCTTTAGATTTGCTGAAAAAAAAACTCAAATTTGAGATAAGCTCGCCTAAGAATATGTTTTTTCTTTGTATTATTGTAAATAATGTCACTGTGTGTGTCTTGTGTACAATAAAGAATTAAAGAAAAACACAGTTACTGAGGCCTACCAACAATACAATATGAAAGACAATCGTTTGCATGAAAATGAATGAACCTTATTTTCCTATAAATTCTATTTAAAGGAATTTAGTGTAAATAGAGTATCTGGTTCTTTTTTTTAAATAGGTTAGATTTTTAAGTTATGTGTAAATATTTTATTGAATAAATGTGATAGATAAAAAGTGAATAAAAAATAAAAATAAAGCCCAATATTGTGTTTGTACCACACAAATTCCTTTCTAATATTAGGCTTACGATCAATGTCAGGGATTGTACCTGATCGATTCGGCTATTAGACTACGGTTATGACAAAAATGTTGAATTATTCGTTACTATGAACAACGATGTATTACGTTTTATCTTTTATTCGCACTCATGTTTAGTTTGCGAACATAAAACTCTCTATGATACTTTATGGCTGTTTTAGGCCGATTTATGAATAAAATATTGCTACCTTTTGTGGACAATGGTGTTGGTTATATGCTTACAATATTTTAAATAGTAAACTACCGTATTCATTACATTATAGGTAAGTAAATACCCATTACTTACAAATACTACCTGCTATAACAAAAAAATAAACTGCCTCAGTGGCGCAGCTGTAGACGTAAAAGGTCCCAGGTTCAAACCCAGGTCAGGCATGAAAAGGTAGTTAGGATTAGCATTTAGCAATACTTAAAAAATTCTCAGGTTCAACCTGACGCCTAGAAAGCCCCCGGTAAATATCGAAAAGATAAATTCGACACAAACCATATACCAACCCGTCTAGTCAGCGTGGTATAGTAGGCTAAATTCCCTCCACAATCTTTAAAGGAGACCCGTGCCGAGAGCAGAGTTTTGACGCACAAGCCATCGAAATAAATTTAAATATTAAATTATGATCTGAACTGCCTCGGTGGCGCAGCGGGAAGTGTATACGACTGCTGTGCAAGAGGTACCGGGTTCGATTCCCGGGTCGGGTGAAAATGGTATTGGGTTTTTCTATCATGAAATTCCAGTATTAAGATTTTCCCGGAGTTTGGTAAACAAATGTTCCCGGTTGATGACAATAGGCTCGCCCCTTATTTCATGGGACCAAACATAGCTGGAGAAATGAGGGTGTGAAACACCTCTGCCTACCCCTTCGGGGAAAAAGGCGTGATGCTATGTATGTATATGTATGTATTATGATACAGCTCTTCTATGGACAACTATATTCCTCCAACCAAGTACCAACAAGGTTGTAATGCAGTTTTTCTTCATTATCTGTGGACGAGACGCAAGACGCATTCAACAACAACATTTAATTCCTTCTCTTCCGCTTTAGGAATAGCTTTGATGTTATTTTTATTTAATTTTTAGTTAATTCGGCTACAAACCTTGTTTACCTTATCTTAATTTGTAAATTTTCATTCATTGTCAATAACAGATATGATCTAAGAGGCAATTTGGTTATGATATCTGTATTCAGATCCTTACACGTGACTCCGGAATTAAATTTCCACGAAATCGTAATGTTCTTATTTTGTTTGTCAAGGTGTTTTAATATTCATTTTTATTTATTTATTTGGTATGCTCTCGTAACAATTTACTATAAATATAGTTAGTTACTATAGAAAATTTAATTGTACTTTTTTATAGACAGAAGCGATGGTGGCTGAATAGATAAGTGGCCGGCGTGCTAAACACGCGGTCCGAGTTCGATTCCGATCAGAACCAATGTGAATTTCACTTTGAGGAATTTATATGTACTAGTAATGTGGCTTACTATTTGCAGTAAGTATAGTATCATAATTTAATTTTTAATGGCTTGTGCGTAAAGACTGTCATTCAAGTTTTAAATATTGTTATTTATTGAACGGTGAGAGAAAACATCGTGAGGAAACATACATAGATTAGAAGAAATTCTAAGTGTATATGTCTGATCCACCAACCCGCATTAGGCGAGCATGTGTGGATTATATATAGTATGGATTATAGTTAACACTCTTAGCTCTCTAGATAGAGGAGAGCTGAGCCCAGCAGTGGGACATTAATGGGTTGCTGCTGATGATGATGATGATGATAGACAGACGTCATAATGACAGTGTTATTATTTCTTATCTGTATAAAACTCACCACTAACCACAACTAAAAAATCATTATTATTCTCAATAAAGTTTGTGGATTGCTTAAACATTTGTCCTGTCGATTTCCTAGAACCTCGCACACAGCAGTGACTTAAAACAACAAGCAATTTGAGGTAGGCAAATTTTGCAGCAAATAATATTATTTTTTTACAAGATAGCTTTAATAAGATGACTGAATTGCTCGATCCCACTGGGAAGGTATTTCAACGCTACGTAAGATGGATCCTAAAAATAACATTTTCATAATATTCCATTATTTCTGTTAGCAAGCAAGGCTTCCAGGGCTCCTTAGGGAAGAACTGTAGGCATCGAGAGCCAGGAATAAAATAAATAAATAAAATATGAATAGGTACTTAAATAAATGTGTTAATTAAAAATCAATATCGTTTTTTTATCAATATAGTGGCGGATTATGAATACATGATGTCACTACCCCATTTCTACCCGTGGATGTCGTAAAAAGCGACTAAGGGAGTTACCGTTAGAGTACTAGCAAACAAGAGCACTGCGAGAAAAGGAAAATTCAAAACAAAGCCTGTACCTACCAACCCATCTGGCCAGCGAGCGAATAAGCAGTTAGTAAGCTAAAATTTTTTCACAAGATTTGGAGGAGACTCGTGTCCAGCAGTGGGACGTTTATAGGTTGAAATGATGATGATGATAATCGTTTTTGCACGACCTGGAACTCCAACCTGGAACCTGGAACCAACGCACAACAATCATATTCTTTCACAATACCGGCCACCTCGGGGAAGCCCCCGAGGCAATTAAAGTAAATACAATAATGAGACCTTATCTCTACGTATCAATGTCCAACCTACATTCCCCATGTAACTTCTCAACACACGCACCGTCTCGTGTCACGTCATATATTGAACTTATTCGTTGAGAGTGTTGATATGAACTGAAGTCCTGAGATAATGTGATCGTTATACAGGTTTTCTGTTGCAGGAAAGCTGATTTGGGATTTTCACAATCAGGCTGCTTAATTTACGCTTCCAACAATGAAAGGTCCTACGCAAACAATTTCAAAAAAAACCACAATCAATCCTTAATTAAGAAGTCGGCTCACACACAAAAACAATAAAAATACGAGACCTCAGTCCGAATGCAAAATAGGGTTGGCCATCAGTATCCCAATAAAATCAAATAAACCGAATATAAACATGAGAAATGTAATAATGGGGGATGGGGGGTGGGCAAACACAGGGTAATACCAGCTCGGCTTATCATTTTTATAACAAAAGGATTTCGTTGACAACAATACATACTAACAAAAGTGTCGATGTATTTTGACCCCGGCAGGTTGAGTGTTGCCCTCAAATTCAAATCTTTGTTATCTTGGATTAGTTATACTTGAAACAAATAAAGATTTTTAGTAGAGCAATTGCGTTTGGGAAGTTTACGATTTCAATATTTGATTGATCGATGAAAATTTTACGGTGATGTCCAGATTGCGAATATTATATTATTATGTTTGTGCTACGTTTATAGAAGAAACTAAGAACTAATAATAGTTAGTTAATATATAAATATTTAAAAAAAAAAATTGAAAACCACGATATATAACACTAAATTACGATATTGCCACTCCGTCTGTAAATACGCTCTTAGCCAAAACGAAATTATCTATTTGCAGTTAAGGCTTGTACTAAGCTAGTAAGTACTCGATACAAATAGATGGATGGATGTGTTTTTAATTTATAATCTAGGTATACAAATAAATAAAATTGGATTGTCTGTTTGTAATATTAAAATAACCGTTTTGTACTACATGCATATGAATGTATGTATATATACGGTACATAAAACAAAATTAAATATTTTTCAATTTTTGTCTGTCTGTCTGTCTGTTTGTTCCGGCTAATCTCTGGACCGGCGGGACCGATTTCGACGGGTCTTTCACTGGTGGATAGCTAATGTCACAAGGAGTAACTTAGGCTACTTTGGTTTTGAAAAAATATCAGGGTTCCGTAATTATAAATCATACTTATTCCAAATCTAACAAAACCAAATTCTAAGTTTCTTGAGAGGTTGATGTTGTTTTTCGTATCATTCGATAAAAAAATAAAGCCATACAATTGGATCTTCTGAACAATTTAGTGCTGATATGATGATTTTTTTACATAATATAAGTAATAATAATAATATTCTACCACATTCACACAGCGCGTCTAGTCCCAAAGTAAGCAATTATATTTGCTTGTGTTATGGGTACCAAACAACTGATATACTACTTAGATATTTTTTTTCTTTTAAATACATACATATTATAGATAAATTACACCCAGACACAGAACATACCTTTATGCTCATCACACAAAGATTTTGTCCTGAGTGGGGATCGAACCCACGACCTCCGGCTTATTAGTCAGGGTCACTAACCACTAGACCAACAGGAATTTCAGACAAAATCAGATTTTGAAACACATCATGTAGATTAATATTGTATTTTTTTTTTGCAGGCATTTGTATTAGGTACTATAGATGCCTTTATAATATTGGATTTAGTGCACTTCTTTTTCATATTTTTTTGCGAGAGGGGGCTTAAATATAATAGTAGATTACTTGAATAATTTTTAAATCTCATCGGAAAATTTTCATAGAGGTATTTTTAGTGCTAGCTCGAAATTTATTAAATACATTAAAATTTTATAGATTACATGGGTCATCAGATTTCTCGAACTTCGAAATATTTCGGCTTGAATTTTATTGCAGATAAATCGAGAATATATTTCAAATAAAATTTATTAAAAGGCAAACTTATTGTTAACTTTAAAATTTATTCGATTCAAGAAACTTTAGTCAAAACAATAGTATCACAATTACTAAACTTGAAATTTATTATAGAAATAAGATATCAAAGTCTAATTAAACATTTGGGTACCAAAGTTAGAATGAAATTGATGACGTTGTTGAAAATCATTTAAATATAAATGAAAGTGTAACTTAAATAGAAGATATATTAGGTTCGAAACTAGGTCAGGCAGCAAGTGCAGAGCTAAATTGTTTGTGTACAATTACTTAACACATTGTGGCTGTTTTAGAGCATGATAAGCCTGTAGCTGTTGCTGTCTGAAATCTAATGTTGAGTTTCGAGGCGAGTCGTTTAGGTTAGGATTCTGGTTAGTGTGCTTTCCAGTAGGGAGTTTAATAAAAATAATACTGAACGGCTCGAGTTGATACGGTTACGATCAGTTTCCGATTTGATCGGGTACATTTCTAGTTTCAAAAACAAAAGACAGAAATGCCCAATACCGTTTTTGCTCGACCTAGGGATCAAACCCTGGACCTCCATTTGAATAAACCCACTGCCCTACCAAGGTAATCTTAATATAAAAATATAAACTTCTAATAATTTTGACATAAAAAGAAATGTTCATTAAAGTAATTCAAAATTTAATAATTACGAAGCTGTAGTACCTTCCACTTATTTTTAATGACTTGACAAATAATTATCTAAAGGTCCTTGACACAAGAAAATAAATGTACCTTTAAAAAATATTTAAAAAACTTTTCGCGTACAAGTTGAAGTGCTTGAAGTCTGCTAGGTTCAATGACAGAAATCGCTGAATATTTCTTACTTTTCAAATTATACAGCGTGATTCAGACCGACAGAATACAAGCACAATACTTAAATAAATAACTAAACCAGAAAATTTTAATGATTGTCACCGTGGCGTAGCGGTTAAGGTCGTCTTGCCACAAGCATCGCCGTTTCGAGGTGACGCGGGTTCGATTTCCACATGTGACAAATATTTGTGTTATTTTCATAAATATTTGTGTCTGTTAATTGTCACTACTACGTGATGGGCACAAGTCTCTTCCAAAGATTTTGGAGGAAATTTACCCTATTTTACTATTATAGAAGGGTTGGTTCCAATTGTTTTTTTGTGTCGTTTTTACGACACCCACGGGTTGAAATGGAATAGTGACATTATGTATTCTTAATCCGTCACTACACGGAATTGTATATCTGTAAAATTGCCCGCGATACAGGGCTTGTTTCAAGTCAAGGAGTTGTCTTTTAAAATAAAAAAATAATTCCAACAAACCCAATTTAAAAAATTACACACGTTTGATTTCAACCTTAAACTTACTTACAATATTTTATCTAAAGAACGTGAGTCTGAACAAACTTATTTTTCTACAAAAGAAGCACAATGGACCCGTCATTTACTCCAAGGTGAAACCGATCTTATATTCCTCCCCCTCATCGGCACCGGCTCTGGCCAAAGCGTACCTAAATGGCCGTGAAATCTTCCTTTTATAACGAGCCATCGTTAAAAGGACTATTCTAATACTGAGCCATCTTTTGACTAAAATTACAAGTATTTTTTGCTTTATAAGCACTGTTAAGTCGAAGTGCTTTAAGGCTTAAGAATTGCAAACTAGGGTAAAATTGTAAGGGATAAACATTTACTTATTAAAACCAATTAGCATGTTAATTTTCATACTAACTTCGTGGTGCTTATCAAATATATTTTTACTTTTTTGTGTGTAAAAAAAAGAGGACAAACGTACAATCGACCGACCAAGTCAAGTCTTCTCCTAGAATAAGTGGTTCCCCAATTCGTGGATTAAATATAATATATCTATATAAATAAATAAATTTGGAGTGTCTGTTTGTAATATTAAAATAACCGCTTTTTACTACATAATAATAATAATCTCATTTTAATAATATAGGTAAGAAATTGAACATAATTGATATATTCTTATTATCTTACAAAATCCTTTATTTTTTTCCAGCTGCAACTTACATTTTTTAAATAAACTGTACAAACAAAACGCCAAAAAGAATTTCATGACCAAACGCCGCCGTGATATATTTAAGGATTTGTATCGAAACAATTTTTCGGGTATTTAATTTCAGAAAAAAAACAGTACCTTCATTAAAATTGTTTATTTTTAAGACCATTTTATCACAAAATCCGTAGTCCTATACGACTACTTTACGTATACAATTATTAAAAGTAATATCTAATACAAAACGACTTAAGTTTAGTACTAGGATAGACTAGATTGGAGGACTGTCACCGTGGCGCAGTGGTTAAGGTGGTCTCCTCGCCACTACATCGCCGTGCTGGGTGACGTGGGTTCGATTCCCACACGAGACAAATATTTGTGTGATTCATAGATATTTTTTTCTAGTCTGGGTGTACTTTGTGTCCGTTAGTTTCATGTTTGTAAAGCTCCCCGCGACACAGGGCTTGTTCCCTAGTGCGGGCGTTGTCTTTTTAAGAAAAAAAAAAAAAAAAAAAAAAAAAGATTAGTTGCTGTGAGTTTGGGTCTTTTTAGACACATATACGACTTATTAACTAGATGTGACACAAATGATATTATTTCAAATAATTAACTTATTTAATATAATTATACATTTCTTCGTGTAGTGACGGATTAAAAATAGGTACATAATGACTGGCCTGTTGGTCTAGTGGTTAGTGACCCTGACTGCTAAACCGGAGGTCGTTGGTTCGATCCCCACCCAGGACAAATCTTTGTGTGATGAGCATAAAGGTTTGTTCTGTGTCTGGTTGTAATTTATCTATAATATGTGTGTATTTACAAAAAAAAAAAAGTATTTAAGTAGTATATCAGTTGTTTAGTACCCATAACACAAGCAAATATAATTGCTTACTTTGGGACTAGATGGCGCTGTGTTAATGTGGTAGAATATATATTATTATATAATGTCACTACCCCGTGTCGTAAAGGCGACTAACTGCCCTTCTCAGAGACGTTACTTAACTTTAAAGTTTATTTAGTAAAAACGTGTAACACTTAAGTCGATGCGACTAAAGACTATTATTCAATGAAAAAATTGTGTTAATGACAGATTACTGCTAATTGATGTCTCTGAGTGCGGCAAAGTCAAATCTTTTTATTTCATTTGGATCACATACATGATACTTATGAACGTCATACAAAGCCAGAAAAGGTGTCAGTAAATTTGCCTATGGCCAGTTCACTGACAAGGTTGAGCTCTGAGAAGAACTTGGCAAGAAACTCAGACCACTCTTTTCAATCGCCATAGTTGTTACAATTTTCATTGGTTACAGTTTGAAATATCACAGAAAGTACAAAACCAAAACACCATACTAAATCAAATTCAATAAAATTTGGATATGAGAAAATAATAATAGTAATAATGAGCAATCAAACTTTAATATATTATGTTTTCGTTAAGAAGTATGGTATGTGGGAACATCACTTGGTACCAACTATGAATTAGAAAAACGACGTTAGACGACGCAGACGGTCTTTTTATTTGTAACTTTATTTTTATATTAAAAAAAATGTTATTGAATTATTTGCAGTAATAACATAACATAGCATCACGCCTTTTTCCCCGTAGGAGTAGGCAGAGGTGTTTCACACCCACATTTCGCCAGCTATGCGCGAAATGTGGGTTGCGCCATCGAGGTAGTTGTAAATAATAATAACAAATTGAAATATCGATGAAATTAATATTTCATATCACAAATCGTGAAATAATAGGCTCACAAAAAAATTACAGAAGAAAAAACGCTGGTGAAGTGAGCTCAAACAAAAAATGGAATCAAGCTGAACGCTCAATGTTTTACTAGTTTAAGCACCGAATTTATTTTACCCCTCCAATTTGTCAATTGAACCGAACAAAAACCTAACAGAATTCCAATTGATTAATGAAACCGGTCTTTTATGTTGATTACAAATTCACACATCACGGAGTTTTACTCGTTTTTTGGTTCATAAAACTTTAATAAAACTAAAAATAGGGTGTTAAGTTCGTGATCAGTTTATTCTCCTATTTTCTTCGTGACATATGAAAACATAAACATAGCTACTTTTTCCTCCAAAAGGTAGGCAGAGATGTATGACACCTATATTTCCCGGACACAGATCAGACCGGGTTGATTCTAAAATAATATCGTTTTTGCTCGAGCTGGACTACTTGCCCTACGTATTGAACACTCGCGTTGCTTCGCTGTGGTAGTCTTATTAGGAAGTCGAAAGAGGTAATCGAAATTAGAACAGTTAGATTCCAATTTAGTTCGATTAGAAGTTCTTGACCACATATTGTTTCTGATTTAGATTTTCCACCAATTGTGTAATAAGGGCTTACCGTAACGTGACAGGCTACAGTCAGTTGAATGAATAATGTCATCATTGCAAAAAAAACGTCCCATTACTGGGCACGAGTGCCCTCCAAACATTGTGGAGGGAATTTAGCCTACTATACCACGCTGGCTAGACGGGTTGGTTTTGTTTCAAATTTTCTTTTCTCACAGTGGTCTTGTCTGCTTAAAGTACTACCTTAGTCACCTTTTACGACACCCGCGGGTTCAAATGGTGCAGTGACATTACGTGTTCTTAACCCGTCACTACACGGACTAAATCAATAATGTAACTAATCCAATTTTTTACTTTATTAATAAGAATTTTACCTCCAATAGTGAATAAAGTATTTTATAATAAGTTCAAAAAGAAAGAATCGTAAATCAAAATCTGCTATTTCGCCAATCATCAATCTGTCAAGTGGAATTAATGTTTTGAAGCCATTTACCAAATTATAGCGAAAAAGTACCTATAGTTTCATTCCAAGGTTCGCGCCCGAAGTCATATTTCTGAGATATAAATGACTTGTCCAAATAAATACCGTTGAGGCTTATTCACACAAAAAGGAAAAAGCAGGCACTGAATGAAAAATATTTCATTTTAACTTGAAAAGTGTACCTGCTTTCAGCAGAAAATAATTATATGCCTATTCTATTTTGAATTTTGGACGATCATGTTATATAATGCAAATCATTATCGTAATTTGTTGGACGTTACGACATTCGCTGTAGTCGATTTCAAAATTATTTTCAAATGTTTGAAAAGTTCGAAATCGAAATCTATTGTTGAGATTCAGGTTTCAATATTCTAAAATGGACCTTTTTGTCTATGACTCTTTAAATTTTATGGACTTTTCATGGAATCCCAGCATCAATAATATTGTAAAGCTGAAGAACTGTTGAACCGATTTGAAAAATTCTTTAAGCCCAGCGCTTAAATAATTTTTACAAAAAATAACATGAAATACTGATTTACCGAGGAAAGCTATAGGCTATATAACATTACGCTACAACCAATAGTAGCCAAACAAAGATCGACGGGGCGAAGCCCTGGGTAACATCTAGACTAAAAAAAATAAGGTCTTTCCTAAAAATACATTCTTAATACTGAAAAAGCTAATGTAATTTTACATGATCTTCACGAGACTAAATCAGATTTGGATAAAAACGAACTGTTTGAAATTGCAAAAACGCCAAAATGATTTGATAGTATAATGAAGAAGAGTCCGTGCTGAGCCTAAAATAAGAATATTTTATTTGACTAAATTAGAATTTTGTAACTTATGTTAATCTACAAAAAGCGCAGCTTCTGAAACAATGTATTTGAAATTGTTTTCCAGGTTTTTTTTCGATAACTAGGTATCTTATTTTATTTTTATGTTTTAAGAAATCTTTCTTTATTCTTTAAACATGAAATTTAAACCTTTCTGCTATCGTCTGCCAGTTTGTTACATTTAAAAAAGTTCAAGTAGTTGATAGCATAGCTTATGCTATATTTGTTTAATTTCTAATATTACAAAATTTTGCTTTCTTATTTAAGTTTTAAATGTCACTTATAGCATTAATTAAATTGAATTCTATAGTCATAAAAACAGATTATGTATTGATATCACTCTATCAAAATTGTTAAACATTTCAAGAAAAACACTCGTGCAAACGCCACTAATTAACCCAATATTTTATTCTCAAATATTAACTAAACGACATTTTGCTAAAATAATTGCTGTCATTAGTAAATGTATAATTTCACGTCCATTTTTGCGTCTGCCTTTTGGTATTTTCTTCATTACTTTCCTGTTATAAACCATTCTAGGTATTGTTTAAAAAGCTAATTAAGTGCTTCCCGCCACTAATGGCAATTTCGAGGAAATACAAGGGGTTAATTTATGTAATACAATTTGTTTTGTGGTTGAGTGTGTCGTCCATTTAGATAATTAATTTTATGATGTGCGTGGACGAAGAGAAGAAGAATTGTTAGGATTTTTGTGTGAAATACATGATATGAACATATTATTTCAGGTTCAATTACATCTATAAGCAATTGAATGAAAGTATAGATTAAATTATGTTAAACAAAATGAAAAAGTGGTCCAACCGCTGCCGCTGCAGCATTAGGTACTTTAAATTTAATTCAATTTAAATTTGAATTTGAACCAAAAGGTTTTCAATTGGAACACCAAATTTTTGTTACCTTATAGATCACTACATGTTATGTCTGTCTGTCTGATGGTTTTAGGTAAACTCAGAAACAACTAAACCGCTTTGGAGGCAACTTTCACTGTCGGATAGCTAATGTAACAAGTAACTTAAAATTTGGAATAAAAATATTAGGAGTTCCGTGAAAAAAAAACAATGAATGCGAGAGTTGCCCACGTGTTCGAAGCCGGCGGCACGACTAATATGAAATAAAATTACCTATTATGGTCTAACAAAACGTATGATATGACAACCTCAATGATATAATGCACGTCAGCAATGTGTTCATGTACTCGGACATCAACCTAAAAACGGTCATACAGGAACTTGAACCATGTAGCAAAAACTACCATACCAGACTCAACACTCACAGGAACGTTCTGGCTGTCCAACTGCAGGGCCCTGGAAGCTTCTTATTCTCTCGGCTGAAACGCCATAGTATCACAGAACTCGCGGCAAGATACGCGACCAGAGAATGAGAGATGACTGACTGGACAAGTCCCCCATAATAGTGACAATTTAAACAGAGGACACTCAGAGAGCAGCTTGGACTATTGTTGCCCTAACAGATTGCCAAGATGCAGGATATAGAAAGAAAAAAAAAAAAAAACCTATTATCGTCTAACAAAACGTATGATATGACAACCTCAACATTATTATTATAGTATCAACAATATGATGCCATTGCACGGCAAGACTAGGGCAGATAAATAATAAGCAAAGTGATTTGGCACTCTCACAGATACTGCTTTTGCTAAATAAACCACTTTTATTGCTGTAGTTCATAACATTAGAAGAACCCATTACGTTGCCATGAGTATCTCGTGTTGGTATAGCGTCAGGTGTGGCTGACACTGGCTTGGCCACCATCGTGGATTTTGATTTTGATGATGCAAAAAATTAGTCGATAATTGGACCAAATTGGTCATCAAATATCAGAATTGGACCTTCAATGGTTCAAAAGTTATAAGGGTTTTTATTTGGCCGATCTGGGGAGAGTCTCCCCAGCTTGGCCACATTTGTATCTCAAAAACTAGGACACCTAGCGAAGATCTGTTTTCACCCAGAATTAGTCGCTAATTGGACCAAATTGGTCATTAAATATCAGAATTGGACCTTCAATGGTTCAAAAGTTATAAGCGTTTTTATTTGGCCGATCTGGGGAGAGTCTCCCCAGCTTGGCCACATTTGTATCTCAAAAACTAGGACACCTATCGAAGATCTGTTTTCTCCCAGAATTAGACGTTAATTGGACCAAATTGGTCACCAAATATCAGAATTGGTCGGGTCTTAGTTTAAAAGATACGAGGAGTTGAATTTTTAAGGTAAAGTCTAGGAGCTTTTACCCTATTATTAAACTATAACGTTAGCTTCTAAAGTAAGGATAGAATAAAAATCTTTCGGTTCTAAATATAAAATGATTTATTATTGTACTTATGTAGGTACCTACTATAAAATGTTAATAATAATACCTACTTAATCTAACATGTAGGTAGGTGTTTAGAACCTCTGGCAGATATGGCAAAGACAGAAATTCAAAAATGAAGTTGGTAGGTAATTTAAATGATAGTGTTTCCAATGTTGAGAGCATGCCTACAGCACAGATTAGATAATAGTTACTACGTAACAGATACATCACTCCCATACAAAAGCGAAAATATATTGTTTGTTTATAAAATACATAATTGAATTTAAATTGGTAAGTTGAAGAGGTTGGAACTCTGTGCATAATTGTAAGTAGGTAGGTAGTAACCCTATCGTAATAATAAATAAATCATTTTATATTTTGAACCGAAAGTTTTTTATTCTATCCTTACTTTAGAGGTTATCGTTATAGGCAAATAATTGGGTAAAAACTCTTTGATCTAGCTCCTAGACTATACCTTAAAAATTAAACTCCTCGTATCTTTTAAACTAAGACCCGACCAATTCTGATATTTGGTGACCAATTTGGTCCAATTAACGTCTAATTCTGGGAGAAAACAGATCTTCGATAGGTGTCCTAGTTTTTGAGATACAAATATGGCCAAGCTGGGGAGACTCTCCCCAGATCGGCCAAATAAAAACGCTTATAACTTTTGAACCACTGAAGGTCCAATTCTGATATTTAATGACCAATTTAGACCAATTAGCGACTAATTCTGGGTGAAAACAGATCTTCGCTAGGTGTCTTAGTTTTTAAGATACAAACGTGACCAAGCTGGGGAAACAACTCCTCGTATCTTTTAAACTAAGACCCGACCAATTCTGATATTTGGTGACCAATTTGGTCCAATTAACGTCTAATTCTGGGAGAAAACAGATCTTCGCTAGGTGTCCTAGTTTTCGAGATACAAATATGGCCAAGCTGGGGAGACTCTCCCCAGATCGGCCAAATAAAAACGCTTATAACTTTTGAACCATTGAAGGTCCAATTCTGATATTTAATGACCAATTTGGTCCAATTCGCGACTAATTCTGGGTGAAAACAGATCTTCGCTAGGTGTCCTAGTTTTTGAGATACAAATGTGGCCAAGCTGGGGAGACTCTCCCCAGATCGGCCAAATAAAAACCCTTATAACTTTTGAACCATTGAAGGTCCAATTCTGATATTTGATGACCAATTTGGTCCAATTATCGACTAATTTTTTGCATCATCAAAATCAACATCCACGATGGTGGCCAAGCCAGTGTCAGCCACACTAGCGTCAGAGCTAAATGATGTAAGAAACGCAATAATGATAAAGCAGATTTTATGAGACACTTTTCCATTAAAACCTGCTATATTTAGTGACTAGCTGTTGCCGTGGACTTTTGTAGGACCATTACTCACCTCTATTGGTTGTAGCGTGATGTTATATACCTAAGCCTTTCTCAATAAATGGGCTATCTAACACAAAAATATTTTTTCTATTCTGATCAGTAGTGCCTGAGCTTAATGTGTTGAACCGAACAGACTCTTCAGTATAGATTACACAGAAATATACTAAAACTTCAGAGACCTTACTTTGACTTGGTAGAAGTCGCTATCGTTGTCAGATATTTTAAACTTATGGTCATTGTAATTTTCAAACATTTATCAAACACACATTTGACATTTCATTTCTCAAATTAAAAAACAGACAGAGTTACAGAAAAACCGTGATTTAAAAATACAAATTAAACTTGAAATTTTATTTGGTTTTTGATTCATATTTGGTGGTTTGGTCACACGTGGAGTACATAGATTGACATTTAAAAGCGATCAAGATCAAAAGTAACCAATTTAATTAGATTTGCTTTTTTGACTTTTTTGCGTACATTCGATTTCTGTTTTGTAACTCGAAAATAAAACAAAATGGCTAAAAAATAATATTCTGATTTAAATTCTAAGCGAGTATTGCAACCGGTACTGTAAGCGCGCTAAAAGTCTTTATTATATTTCGAATACAATAGATTATTAGCTTCAATGCTATGAGCCAGCATACAAACAAGGCGTTTGCCTTTGCAGCTTATTAGTTCCCTTTAAGAGCACTACACAATAAAAGCATACAACTTAGTACTTTAGCATTATGACGGTACTAGACAAGAATAATCATGATGCAGGAACCATACAACCGGTCTTATTGCAAATCTCTTAAGGAGGTATTTGTCCAACGGTGGACTTCTTACGGCTTTTATTTATTTATACAATTGCTCACACGTGTAGTGAGCCCCATGTAATATTTTTAAACAACTACTAATTTATACTCGTATAATTATACAGGAACAGAAAATTACAATTTTAAATTGCAAGAAAATATTATGTCAACGTCAGTCATCAGTTGCAAGAGAAAATCAATAAAGGTATTTTCAGTGCTCAAGCTTCTGAAAGATTCTTTGGTAATAAGAAAAAAAAGACTTATTTTCTAATTACCTCTATAGAGTTGCTACAGAGCTCTGCGAAAATGCGTATGACCGCTGCACACAAGGTCCTTGGTTCCATTCCTAGTGAAGTATTGAGGATTTTCTGTCATGATATTTTCAGATTCAGCATGGAATCTGAAAATATGCTCGGTCAATGGCAATAGTCTCGCCCCCTATTCCATTGAACCAAACATTGTAGGCGCATTGTGGATGAGATAGACCTCTGCCTACCCCTTCGGGGAAAATAGTGTACTTAATGCTATATATTGTTCATATTTTCCAACAAAAAGAATATTTACTGCGCATTCATCACTCTAGAGTGGTCGAGACCACCATTTATATATATTTTTTGTTATCTTTACAAACGAAAAATATTCTATGAAAAATTTAATGTTGATCTTACTATTCGTTTAGCAAAATTCATGTAATATATCTTGGAGATATTCGGCCTCTACAAGGGAAATAAGCTTCGAAATAAAATCATTTATTTTATTTCTAAAAAATTCTAAGTCTCGACCTAATCGATGCTTTTATCTGGTTGATTTATTATTCTGTTCATGTTTAGCTGCTAATATAAATTCTGTATTTGAATCAATGAATAGAAAAAGTAAATCTTTGAAAAATGTATTATTTAAATCTCATTTTCTAGTTTCATGAGTAAATTTTGACGTGACTAGAGTATAAATTAAGTATACATTGATGATCTAATGATAATTTCAAAATAGTATTAAGAATATATAAAGATTACTAAAATAAGACATATTATAAATTATTTTGTAATATTAGACAAAATAATACAACGCAAAATGTTTTTACTCATAACTGTCTCCTAAACGTTAAAATTTTACTATAATTTCAAGGGCAAATTTTGATAGATGTAGTTCTTATATCGCAATGAAAAAAGTAACATGTGTTTCTGGTTTATCTTCACATTCGCTTTATTTTATTCATAATGCTACCAAAAAGGCTCAAAAACGACAAAAAAAAAATTTCGAAACAATTTAAACGTAATTTTCTCCTAAAATACCAAGTTAAAGAGTTCCTTGAAAAAAAAATTGATCATGTTTTAGTTATACGTACCAGAATATTGAAAAAAAAAACTTATTTTTACTCGGACTTTGTTTAATGAGCTCACTATATAGCAATTATCTAATCAGACAGATTCACAAAAGTAAATAACATATTAGACAACAAAATAAATTAACTACACAAAGATACACCGTAGTTTTAGTATTAAACTTAAGATAGTTGTATATATACGATGACCACAAACTCCTACAGCAAACTGTCAGCTAAAAGCCCATTATCCAGCAGTCATATAAAACTCCTTATCAAAACAACTATCAGGTTGGTTTATCACCCGTATATATCGGATATAAGAGAGTAAAATGTGAAATATACGAGTTAATGAAACTAAATGATGACAAAGTTTTCATGTACCTATTTCTTTTAGTCTGAAGTTTATTTTACGATGAGACATCGGGAACGGTAGATTTTTTGTGGAAAACTGTTTGAACTTGTTTGATCATAACATTAAATTTTCTACGGCGTAGTAGTACACATATTATGAAATGTATTATATTCAGGAATTGTATACAATTCCTAGGACATTTGTAAACTGACAGAGCTTTTTAGGAAATGTATTTTTCAATTTTACACTATTCCTATCACTATTTTGGAAATGTATACAATAATCAGGAAATATACATATTTTTAAGGAAATGTGAAATAACTTTTGATAAATTATTTAATACATTTCCAATTGAAACCCATCTTTTTAAAATAAATTATACGTTTAAATATTCCGGTATCTACATATTTGATGAAATTGAACCACAATACTAAAGCGTGTAACCTATTTACAAATTCACATTGCACGAAATATAACATTTACAAATCCAACTTTAAACACTAAAGATAAGATTTAAATTACATTGTCAGTTCGTTGGTAAATGATTTACTATTAATTTGTATCTATTTACATCGGCATGTGAACTGAGTCTGCGGTTTAATCTAAACTACTAAAATACCTATTGTAAATTGAAAAATCGCATACGTTCTTAACGTTTATTTCTCTTACATTTTCTAATTGTGAGTCTCCAGAAGGCTAGTCTAAAATCAGGAGAATAAAAAGCGTAAATGAACGGATTAATAGCTGAATTGAACCAACCTAACCATGTAAGAATGTACATAAGTACTGGATTCACATATTCATTGGGTATGAAAGGAGTTAAGAGATAGTAAAGGAAGAAGGGTAGCCAACAAGCTACAAAACCACCAACAACCAAGCTTAAAGTTTGAGCGGTTTTTGTTTCTCTTCTTAATGAAGATACTCTGTTATTTTCTACGTGCTCTTTCATAGAATGTGTTCGTCTGGTTGTGTTTTTATATTTGTAATTGGCTTTAAATGGTACTTCGTTATAAAACCGAGATTCTTTTTCTTTACAGTTGCGAAACTTTTTCTTCTTTTCAGGTCTGAAGCAGCAAGGACATTTGGGGTCTTGAGTGGAACAGTCGCTCGGCTGAGTCGAGTTTTTTGAAGTCTGTTTTGATGCTGATTGACGTAATGATAGCTTGTCAGATCCTGATTCTGATTCCGTTCGTATGCAGGACAGCTTCCCTTTCTGAAACAAAGGATAATTTGTGAATATTCAAAGAGCTCGTCAGCCTTATTAAGAATGCATTGGCTTTATTGAATGTACGGTTATCTTTATTGACTTTATTGTTAGTTGGATAGACGATCGTATTAAAGCGACGGCTAATAGACTGTTATCTAATTTTATATACCCTAATGGTTATTAAAGATTCACCTTCAGTTATAAATGGTACTTTATCATTATCATCATTACAACTCATAAACGACCCACTGCTGGGCATGGGTCACTTCCAAACATTGTAGAGGAAATTTAGCCTACTACACGGGTTGGTATAGGGTTTTGTTTCGAATTTTATTAATTATATTCTCTATGATAGAAATATTTTTTTAGTTTTTCATACTACGCTAGCCACAAAGACATTTTTTGTATCGGTTCTTCGTATTACATTGAGAATATTATAAATAAATAATAATATATCTTTATAACTGCCTCGGTGGCGCAGCGGGAAGTGTATACGACTGCTGTGCGAGAGGTCCCGGGTTCGATTCCCGGGTCGGGTGAAAATGATATTGGGTTTTTCTATCATGAAATTCCAGTATTGAGATTTTCAATTAGTCATTATAGTTAATATAGCTTTTAAGAGACTGTTGTCAAACCAAAACTTAAAAATGAATAAAAACCCATTACCGACGTTTTTGGCAGTCGAGTAAAAAGACAAACATGAAAATTAAATCTTTATAATAAACATTATTTTCGTTCATAAATCCCGTTTTCATTAAATAAACCGAGTTAAAAGTAATTATTGCGTCAACAATCTTTTAATAAGAATTTATTTCCGCTTGTCTGTACAAGCCTTTTGTCCCAGTTCCGATAAAACGGCCCTAAACCAAATTTAGTGGTCGTTAAAACGGGTTATATTTTTATACAAACCCGGGCATTCTTGTTTTGTAGTAGGAAATAATCTCGGATAATTCTAATGAATGTTGCTGAGTTAAAGGATAAGAAGAAAATAGTTACTTCAGCGAAAACTGCCAAATAATGTGGCGGACCTTTTACAGCTCTCCCATACATATTTAACCCTCTGAACGCCAGAGACGTCTATACGCGTAAAATGAAAATGCGCTCATCACGCCAATGACAGCATGGCACGTCAAAAATGTATTGTATTTTAAAAGCTTGGCGCTCAAGGCACGGTGATACCTATTTGACGTGGCGGTCAAAAGGTTAACCTTTTGAACCAACTGTAACCAATTGAAATTGTAACTACTTTGGCGAATAAAAAGAGTGGCCTGAGTTTCTTGCCAAGTTTTATCAGAGCTCAACCTTGTCAGTGAACTGGCAATAGGCCAATTTGCCGACACCTTTTTGGCTTTGTATGACGTTCATAAGTATCATGTATGTTATTTATGTGAAATAAAACATTTGAGGTTTGAACGTCAACGTAAACTTTACTCGACAAGGTACGTTGACGACATTATGCCTATAGCGGACACCAAACAGGTTCATGAAAATACAAGATATAGATATCAAATTATTACTTTCATGTCATTTATTGCTAAATCTGTAATAATATCTGTAATCCGTCTGCTCGTCTGCCACTTTAGGCAATAAAAAAAAATAAAAAAAATCTTAAAAAAGGGCACGAAAGATGCCGTAATGGCGTGACGTTCAAAAGATTACTAGCGGCAGCATACGGTGACTAAAACCCGCTCAAATTGACCGCACGTCTGGGGAAGTAGTATTTTTTGGGTAAGATGCCCAACGTTGATTAACTTCCATGATCGTAACGAACATCTCAGTATATAAAAGTCAGTCGTAATATGAAATTAAGAATGATTAATGGCGGCAATAACAGACTATTCTGTAATCAGATGTGAAGGATAATTTTGAAAACAAACAGCTAGAATTAAAATCATAATTAATTTGAAGCTGTGTTAATAATATGAGATAATTATTTAAAAATAGCCTTGATTTCTTATGGACTATGTATTCAACACGAGCCGTAATTTGAACCTTTGTTATATTTGTCTTAAGGTCCTAATTTGGATCACAAATCATAAGAAATTTACAAATTTTACGCAAAACCCCTCACAGTTCCTTCTTCCACCTAATTATTCATTAAATTGTGACTATACAATGTATATTTTAAAGGTATGTTACATAAAAGACCCTCAATTATCCCTTAATTCCTTTTAATCTTGCTCCAAATTGATTTTGCCCTCAAATACGATTTTTGGTCAGAAAATTTGCGTAATACCGTCCTAATTTTTATATACCTGCTAACGAGTTTGATAATATCTAATATTAACGTAGGTACTTATCTTCGTATAATATCTAATAAATAAGGGTCTAAATATAGATATTATATATAAAAAAATATATTTAAGAAGATAGATACGAAAGGTTATGATTAAAAATATTTTGCCAATTTAATTAAAACCTAAATCTGAGCTTGCTATTGGACTTTAAATAATTTACGAGCATTTCTGTAATCAATTCCACTTAGTTGTGATTAACAATTTTATTAAAGTACAAACTTTAATGATTTTATATTTCTAAATTATACCCACTTGATTATAAGCTGATGATCAAATTAAATAAACCGGGAAGGGTTTTGTGTCATAGGAATTATTAATTTAGTGCACAAAGATATTAAGAAGTTCCTGACACTATTAATCAATAATTGAATGATTCAAATGTCAATATTTACATTGATAGCAGTTATTTTTTCAAGTGTATCTGTGCTAGTTCTATACTTCTATCCGGGACAATAGATAAGTAAAAATTAAAAATATTGCGGTAATCTGGTCGGAAGTGCAGATTTTATTTATTCTGTAAACAAATTTAAAAAAATACGATAAAATAATAATACAACATCTACTAATAGAACAAAAAACAAAATTTAAAATCTCAGTATTCAGACATGATTATCATGGTTTTAAAATCCAAAATAATTTCAATTGGGTACAATTTGAAATATCATAGAATGGTACAGAACCAAAATACCATACACAGCTGCTAAACTAAATTAAAAATAAAAGAAAAAATTTAACTGTATTACTCTATCCAACGCGTAAGGTCATCACTTGGTACCAACTATGTATTTGAAAGCGGTAAAAGCATTTTGTAAACACAAGTATTTTGCAATATTATTTATATACTTACTACCTACTTGACTGGCCTGTTGGCCTAGTGGTTAGTGACCCTGACTGCTAAACCGGAGGTCGTGGGTTCCATCCCCACCCAGGACAAATCTTTGTGTGAGAATAAAGGTTGATAAAAATAAATGTATTTAAGTAGTATATCAGTTGATAACATTATTATATAAAATAATTCGTAGATAGTATTCAAAATTGTCCTTTCTTATAATCTAATAAGTTCTTGTCTTGTTAAGCATATATTTTACCACATTTACTCGTTTAGATGATAAATTTACTAAGGAGGGATTGAGAGAGCTTCGGGGGCTTGACAGCTCTTTATGTAAGCTTAAAAGTGTTTTAGTTGAAGTTATTTTAAGTTGCGAAAATATTCACTCTTTTGAATTCTACATTTATGAGTTGAGAGTCATTATGTAAAAGAAAATTACTAAAACTCTTTTGATATTTTAACTACAGATGTGTTAATATTATAACAAATAAACTAACTAACGAGGTCGGCTGAGGACTACAGTCATCATGTCTATCCATAAACGTCCCACTGCTGGCACGGGTATTCTCCAAAGAATGTGAAGGGATCGAAGGAAATTTAGCCTACTATACCACGCTGGCTAGACGGGTTGGTATAGGGTTTGTTTCGAATTTTCCTTTTCCCGCAGTTTTCTTATCTCCATAAATTTATTCCCTTGGTCGCCTTTTACGATACCCACGGGTTGAAATGGGGTAGGTAGTGACATTATGTATTCTTAATCCGTCACTACAAGTTCTACCGTTGGGATTCTTAAAAAAAAAAAATAGGTTTCTTAAGGGTCAGCAACGCGCTCGTGATGCCTCCGATGTTGCAGGCCCATAGGCTACGGTACTTACCATTGGCAGTACGTCTGTTTGCCACCGTCAAGTAAAAAAAACTGCTTCGGTGGAGCAGCAGTTTTGAAGTCCTACGAAAGATACCTCGAATTCGATTTCTAGGACGGTTAAAAACAGTTTAGGTTTGTTAACCAAAACCACGTTGTTGCTATCTCGTTGTGGTGTGGTTGTGGTGAGGTTGTAATAGAGCCTAAGTCAATCTTGAAATTCATAGTAGGGTCTCAGCACTTATATATTTATACAAATATTTTCAATTCCTTTTTTTTTAAGCTTATAATGCTCACAAAATGTTTTTACCGTTTTCAAATACATAGTTGGTACCAAGTGATGATCCCACATACCATACTTCTTAAGGAAAACAATTAAAAGTTTGATTACTTATTATTATTATTATTTTCTCATATCCAAATTTTATTAAATTTGATTTAGTATGGTGTTTTGGTTCTGTATCTTTCTGTGATATTTCAAACTGTAACCAATTAAAATTGTAACAACTATGGCGATTAAAAAGAGTGGCCTGAGTTTCTTGCTAAGTTCTCAAAGCTCAACCTTGTCAGTGAACTGGCCGTAGGCAAATTTACTGACACCTTTTTTTGGCTTTGTATGACGTTCATAAGTATCATGTATGTGATCCAAATAAATAAAAAGATTTGACTTTGACTTTGAATAAGGCAGGTTGAGTTCAATTTTTTATGGAATACAAAGTTGATAATTTTTCAATATTTTTTTCTTATCTTTTATGAAAATCAATTCAAACGGGGAACTAAAAAGATTGTTATCACAAAGTCAATAGCTACGTGAATGTTTACCCGGTAATAGGAATACTATAGAAATCGAAACAGTAACTATGTAGATATTATTTCAGTACTGTTAGTTTTAACTTCAGTTTCATATCGTTTGAAAGGAAAATAAATCGATACACATACATAATAATAATAATAATAATATTCTACCACATTTACATAGCGCCATCTAGTCCCAAATTAAGCAATTATATTTGCTTGTGTTATGGGTACTAAACAACTGATTTACTACTTAAATACATTTTTTTTTTGTAAATACATACATATTATAGATAAATTACACCCAGACACAGAACAAACCTTTATACTCATCACACAAAGATTTGTCCTGGGTGGGGATCGAACCCACGACCTCCGGCTTAGCAGTCAGGGTCACTAACCACTAGACCAACAGGCCAGTCAATACATACATCTAATATTATAAAACTGTCCGTGTAGTGACGGATTAAGAATACATAATGTCACTACCCCATCTCAACCCGTGGGTGTCGTAAAAGAAGCACAGAAGAGCACTGTGAGAAAAGCAAAATTCGAAATAAACTCTATACCAACCCGTCTGGCCAGCGTGGTATAATAGGTTAAATTCCCTCCACTATCTTTGAAGGATACCGGTGTCCAGCAGTGGGATGTTTATGGGTTGTAATAATAATGATGATTATAAAGCTGAAGAGTTTGTTTGTTTGTTTAAACGCACTAATCTCAGGAACTACTGGTCCAATTTAAGAAATATTTTAGTGTTGGATAGCTCATTTATTGAGGAAGGTTATAAGTTATATAAAATCACGCTACACTCAATAAAGGCTAAGTAATGGGCAAACAAAGGACCATGAGAGCGAAGTCCCACGCGATAGCGAGTTTTTAGGGTTCCGTAGCGAAAATGGCAAAACGGAACCCTTATATATATAGTTATTATTATATATAGTTTCGTAATGTCCGTTGGTCCGTCCGTGTGTCCTCTACATTGAGTATGGTCCAACATGCTCTTAACAGAAGAACAACCACTAAGAATTTTTAAAAAGTAACTCAGATTTTCTTATATATAAATATTATTACTCTGTACCTGACTTCTTAACTGTTGAGTCATTATAATTGAATGTAGTATTTTTAATTTTTGCAGGCCTTACAGCCAGAATCTACAAGGATTCGCTATTAGTTTGTAAGACCTTATTGTAATACCTACATTCTTAGCAAATAAAAAGTTTATACTTATTCTATTCTCTTCAGGTTTTTTTCACTATTAATCCCGTGGAGGTTAAGGTAAGTTTAACCGCCGAAGCCAAGCTCCGGCAGATAGGGGGCCTGTAGCGGGCCATCGTCGCTGTGGTCGCAGACGAATCTTCTTGCGCTCCCGTGACCACAGCAGAGCGCGACGAGAGGGACACCTTGGGGTTTTGGTGGGTGCGAGCCCCACATAAATCCTCGGTTCTTTCCCCAAGACCGAGGGGTATGCGTCAGGCATTTCCCCAAGTAAAAAAATAAAAAAAAGTTTAGTAAAGGTTGCGGGTGGCTGTTGGCTGCGGGCGGCACAAAATCGCACGTTGTGACGGAAATTAGGTAAAGCCTATGTCTAGTAGTAGACGTCATTGTGCTGATATATGATGATAAATCCCGTGGAGTCTTTTCTATAATACTATTAATAAGCTATCAAACCAAAAGCGACTGTAAATATAACCAAAAAGAGTCTATTTTTAACCAAATCCAGCACAAGAATATAAAATTAACATAGAAAGAGGGGGGTAAATCTCCGCAATGGTAACTCAATGACTTTTCCCATAAAATAATTCGTTTTAGGTGATTCCTTTCTTTTCAGTTAAGAGCCTCATGGTTCAATAAAAAGTGAATTTATTTACATTACGTTTTTTCGTTTTATTTTAGTCAATGTTTATCTTGTTCTTGTTGCTTACAAATTATCATACACTAGAAGATATTCGATGAGTATGTTTGATCCACCAACCCGCACAAGGCCAGCGTGAGTGGATTATCGCCTAAACTCTCTTAGCTCTCTAGTCAGAGGAGAGGAGACCCGAGCCCAGCAGTGGGACTAAATGGGTTGCTAATGATGATGATGATGATTAGTTATCTTGTTTATATTTCATCATTCCAATTCTGACTGGCCTGTTGGTCTAGTGGTTAGTGACCCTGACTGCTAAGCCGGAGGTCGTGGGTTCGATCCCCACCCAGGACAAATTTTTGTGTGATGAACATAAAGGTTTGTTCTGTGTCTGGGTGTAATTTATCTATAATATGTATGTATTTACAAAAAAAAAAAAATGTATTTAAGTAGTATATCAGTTGTTTAGTACCCATAACACAAGCAAATATAATTGCTTAATTTGGGACTAGATGGCGCTGTGTGAATGTGGTAGAATATTATATTATATTATAATTCATAAACGTGCCACTGCTGGGCATGGTATCCTCCAAATATTTTTAAGGGAATTAAACTTACTATATCACGCTGGCCAGACGGGTTGGGATAATTATGGTCTATTTCGAATTTTCCTTTTCTCGCACTCGCAATGGTCTTGTTTACTTAAGGTTACTCCCTTAGTCGCCTTTTACGACACCCACGGGTTGAAATGGGGTAGTGACATTATGTATTTTTAACCCATCACTACACAGATTTTCTTTCTGTAATACCATACCATACTATCTTTACCAAATGAAGAAACTTTTTCTTTTCTGTATGTTATTATAATAATATACTAATAATAATATAATAATATACTACCACATTCACACAGCGCCATCTAGTCTTAAAGTAAGGAATTATATTTGCTTGTGTTATGGGTACTAAACAACTGATATACTACTTAAATACATTTTTTTTTTTGTAAATACATACATATTATACATAAATTACACCCAGACACAGAACAAACCTTGATGCTCATCATTCAAAGATTTGTCCTGGGTGGGGATCGAACCCACGACCTCCGGCTTAGCAGTCAGGGTCACTAACCACTAGACCAACAGGCCAGTCAAGTATTATTTAACGACATGCGTCTGGAAGTCAAAAAAATCTCACCTTATTGCACTTAGTGCTGCTAGCTAACTGTTGATGTCTTCTCGCGACCACGCAGGATATCCTGGCATAAACATACACCATAACAGCCATCGGTAGGAAGAAGGAACCCATGGCAGAGAAGACCACGTAGCCAGGGTTCTGGTTGTACCGGCAGACTCCACCCTGGTTGTGATCTGGTTCATACCTGGGAAAAAAGTGTATGGATAGTGGTGTATCAGAAATGGTTGTGTATGAAGTCTTGTATTAAATTTGTTATTGGTTTTAACAGTCTAGAATTCTAGAAATACGTCTGTTTCATCGGCTGTTAGGTAATAGATTTGATGCCTTGATAGAATGGTACTATGTTATAATGGTGCTGTTATTTTACTTGATTAAAAAAGCAGTTTGACTAAATACTTCAGGAGAACTCATACAGCTATTTAAATACTTTTTATAATTGATGTTTTGTAATTGGTGCGTAGTAATGAAAGTAACAAGTAGTTTTTATAAGTAGGGTGCATGTTATTATTACTGTGTATTTAATTACGTGTTAATTATATTTTTTTTTTATCACAATGTTTGTACCGACCATGTCACATTGCTGAGAATAAATGTATTTTACTTTCTTTTAAAATATATAACCATATATTTATTATGGGATCTAGAATTTATTACTAACAAGTAAAAACATGACTAATTTTTTTATATATATTAGGCTTAAAATTAAAAAAAAAAATTCAGTCATGTTTTTACTTGTTAGTAGTAAACTCTAGATCCCATAATTGGAAAACGTTTAAATTTTTACATGCAAAAATATTATTCTAACCTGTAATAAGCCGTAAAAAATATTTTTCAGTTTGACTCAGTGAACAGTGTTACATTCAAAACACTTTTGGGATCTAATGAATTAAATTAAGGCTTGTGTAGCGTCTATCCTTTGTTAAATTAGCATCTCGTGTGTAAAGACACGTGGGGGTTAGGCACTTGTTTTTGGAAGAAGTTCCTAATAACAGTTTAAATAAAGGTTTCGACAAAACTAATATGCCATGAAACTAATTCAGATCGTTCGCTCCCTTTATCCTTGTTTGACCATTACTCAGCTCCTATTAGTCTTAACGTGATGTTATATACAGGGTGTATACGACGATACGACATTAAATGACAAGGTAGCCAGTGTTAACCCTTATAAACATATTCTAATATAAATTATTAAAAAAAAAAAGAAAAAAAAAAAAAAGCTGCACATTATTTAAAGTCGAAAAATTTAAGAATATAAAACTACACATTATTTTTCTATCATGTCGTTTTCGGCATGACGACGACAACTGTGCGGAACAGAGTAAGAGATAAGATAATATGAAAGAGTCAGAGATATTTAAATGAATTGAATGACGTAATGACAACATACGATCAACGTAAATACCTACAGGTTGTTTAAAACTGTGAACAACTGTGACATAAAGAAAGTACATTTGCGTCTAAACTATTGCAAATTTCTGTTTAATTTTTTTGGTATAGCCTTCTAACATCACATGCTACACGTGGTTTCATTTAATGTCGTATCGTCGTATACACCCTGTATATAATAATATTTTTATTAGTTACGGTAGCTTCCGAGATTAGCGCTTTCAATCAACCAAACAAAAAAACTCTTCTTTTTTTTTCTCTTCTTTTATTACAAAATATGGACTAAAAAAAATTTACATAAGCGATTGTTTTAGTGTCAAAGTTGTCATTTTAAACCTGGTTTCATGCTTAGTCCGTGTTTTGTAATAAGGGGTTCAGCTTTGTAATAATAGTATAGATTGATAAATTTTTTTTTTTTTTTTAACAGACAACGCCCGCACTAGGGAACAAGCCCTGTGTCGCGGAGAGCTTTACAAACATGAAACTAACGGACACAAAGTACACCCAGACTAGAAACAAATATCTATGAATCACACAAATATTTGTCTCGTGTGGGAATCGAACCCACGTCACCCAGCACGGCGATGTAGTGGCGACGACCACCTTAACCACTGCGCCACGGTGACAGTCAAAATTGCTGTCATACTTTATGTGGCCTTATCATTAAACCTTTGAATAAAAATTTACTTATACTTAATAATATAATCTAAATCTATTTAACTTTTTTTCCAATTTCCTATAACTACATACATATTATTTTTGACACACACAAAAAATAGGGTTTATCTGTGTGCTGGCGAGTCTATACTATACTATTTTAAACTTATTTTCAATAAGAAGTTATAAAGTATCATGTGTAAAATATCGTTCGTATTTCTACTTGAAACGTTTCGATCATAAATAGCCTTATTATTTACGTTCGTAATACCATTGTTACCTTAAACGAGCTCGTCCCGCTACACAAAGTTTAAAAGGTACCTACAAACATCAATACAATATTATTATGTGGCTAAAACTATTTATATCCATCCCTGTACTATTATAAACTATTTTTAACAAAAAAAAATTAATACGACTTCACAATACTAGTAAAAAGTGAAAAATAAACTGAATTAGATATTTAATTCCAAGAAAAAATTCCTACCTATCTGTTTAAAGTATAATACCCTATTACAAATCTGTTTGAAGTCGTTTTTAAATCGGCTCAGGCATCTCCAAGAAATCGTTGAACATACATAAAAAAAACATACAGTCGAACATATAACCTCCTCCTTTTTTGAAGTCGTTTAATAAAAAGGCATAGACCAATGCATTATTTCCTCAATTTTCCCCTCAGTTATATCTAGCTAAGTTATCGAAAGGTGTGAAAGGTAAACACAAAGGGCGCATAAGTAGAGCGCCTTATGCCGTCCCTCGGCACGGTTGACGAAGCAACCAATCACGCATGGAAGGTTCAACGAAAGGGGACCCTTAATGTACTTCAATCTTTTGGTATCTGCATACGTGGAAATAATGTAAATAACCTTGTTTCATAGGAGCATGGACTGACCTGTTGGTCTAGTGGTTAGTGACCCTGACTGGTAACTGGGTTCGATCCCCACCCAGGACAAATCTTTGTGTAATGAGCATAAAGGTTTGTTCTGTGTCTGGGTGTCATTTAAGTAGTATATCAGTTGTTTAGTACCCATAACACAAGCAAATATAAGTGCTTACTTTTTTTTTTTTTTTTTTTTTTTTTTTTATTTATTAGGAACAAAAAACAGTTACATGCTATGATGGTACAAAATCAAAATTTTCTATAAGTATTAGCAAACATATAACCCACACTATTGTTCACAAATTTTCATAAGAAATATAAAGTTAATCAGACAGATTGAAGAATCAAAAATCCATACAATTACATTATTTCGAAAATAGCAACTCATTTGCGCGAACTTTAAATTGTTGATGTGAAAGAGCAAAAATATCGATATCGGTAAAGTGCGTGTTATATGTGTCCACAAGTCGGCGAAGAGGTGCGCGCACCCCAGCGTTGGTCCTACAGGCAGCTGTATGGAACAGTCGAGGCACGCGCACCCCCCGTCTATACACAGTTCTAGGTACCTTAATACATAGTTGGTTAGTAATTTGTGTACAGTCAAACCTATGGTTACACAAACCATGGAGCATCATGGTATTCAGGAGTAGACGTCGGGATTCAAGACTTAAGATGTTATATTGCTGCAACAATTGCATATAAGAAACTTCACTTCTATTAAATTTATAATTTATGTGTCGCAAAAACTTTTTCTGTACCATCTCAAGACAATGATTGTACTTTTCATAAAGGGGATTCCAAATTGCAACAGCGTACTCTAATTGTGATCGTATCAACGTTTTATACAGCATTAAGAATGTAGAGGGACGTACAAAGTCACGAGAGGATCTTATGACAAAACCATACATTTGATAAGCTTTGTTAACTATATTATCAATGTGTATATCAAAGTGCAAGGAAGAATCTAATGTTACGCCCAAATCACGAATCAAATTAACAGTTTTAAGATGTATATTGTTGATGGAGTAATTGAAATTAAATTTATTTTTGTTTTTGGTAAATGAAATTGAATGACATTTGGGGAGACTTAGGAAGAGTTTATTTTGTTTACAGTAGTTATAGAGATTATTGAGATCGTGCTGTAGGAGCAAACAATCATTAGTAGACTTACAGGGTCTGTAGATTTTTATGTCATCGGCATACATTAAAAAGTTTGTATTTGTGAAGCATTGTTTTATGTCGTTAATAAAGATAATAAAAAGAAGCGGACCTAATATGGATCCTTGCGGAACGCCAGATTTAACGACAATAAAGTCGGACTTAAAACCATTTAAAACAACTCTTTGAGTTCTATTGAAAATATAAGATATGAACCACCGAAGCAAATTACCCCGTATTCCATTGAAGGCGATTTTATTTAACAACAGCTCATGATCCACTTTGTCGAATGCCTTCTGGAAGTCAGTATACACCGCGTCAACTTGTATTTGTTTATCCATGTTTAAGAACAGGTAGTCAACAAATGTTATTAAGTTTGTACTAGTTGAACGCCTTTTGAGAAATCCGTGTTGTTCTGGAATTATGATTTTATGAATGAGAGGATATAGTGCGCTGTGTACTAACCCTTCAAAAAGCTTCGACAAAGTGGAGAGAATTGAAATTGGGCGATAATTTTCGATGTTGCTTTTATCACCATTTTTATAAATTGGAGTTATATGTGCCTGTTTCCAGACCGCAGGAAAGACACTTTCATGTAAACATTTATTAAATATAAAATGCAATGCTGTATGGATATTGTCAGATGTTTTAACTAGAAAATAGGGTGGTAAGCCATCGGGCCCTGCTCCTTTAGATGTATCCAGTGACTTTATAGCATTGTGCACAGAATGAGCAGATAGGTACAGATTAGGGATGCACGATGAATTATCTGAGTACTGAGTAGGGGGTTGCCACGTATCAGGGTTCAAGGTAGAAGGTTCGTAAACAGAACTGAAGAAGGTAGAGAACATGTTACAAATATCCGAAGGATTTTCAGAGGAAACGTTTTTCAAATACATATTGTTGGGGAAGTTTGATTTATTTTTCCTGTTAGAAATATAGGTCCAGAAATTTTTTACATTTTTAGGTATATTGTCTTCTATTGAGTCTATATAATTACGGAAACATAAGCTGATCTCTCTGTGTAGAAGCTTACGGTAATTAGAGAAATGCTCATAATCGTAGAGGTTTTTGTAGGTTTTCCACTTAAGCCAGGCTCGTTCTTTGTTTTTAAAAATACGAATTAACGACGGAGTAAACCAGACAGGAAAACGTGCACTTTTCAAACGAGTCAGAGGTATATACTTCCTTATCACGCTATGCAAGATGTCATAGAATTCACTGACTGCCTGTTCAGCAGAAAGGTGGGATAGTGATTGGCACCAGTCAACCTTTGCAAGCTCCTCGTTTATGTCTTCGTAGTTCGCTTTATGATAGTTATATACTCGCATCGAATGACGCCTCATGGGTATAAACTTTGGGACTAGATGGCGCTGTGTGAATGTGGTAGAATATTATTACTATATTATAGGAGCTGCCATCTACCTGCTTTGGTTGTCAAAATCGGCCTATGTGCTATTCTATTCCATACAATCTATCTCATCATCAGCAACCCATTAAGTCCCACTGCTGGGCTCTGGTCTCCTCTCCTCTAATCTAGAGAGCTGAGAGGGTTTAGGCCAAAAGCCACTCACGCTGGCCTAGTGCGGGTTGGTGGATCAGACATACTCATAAATTTCGTCTAGGGTATGTGGGTTTCCTCACGATGTTTTCCTTCACCGTTAGCAGATGGTAAGTCACTTGACTAGTACATATAAATTTAACAAAGTGGAATCGACATTGGTACTGCCGGTCGGGATCGAACTTGGACCGCGTGATTTGCACGCCGGTCCCTTATCCATTCAGCCACCATCGCTTGTATATGTATCTGTGTGTCAAATTTCATACAGATTCAGCCGTTCCGGAGTGATTGAGTGACAAACATCTATACATAATATTGATAAGTATACGAGCTAGGTTATAGTGAGGCGACGACTATTGAGAACGCACTCACTTTATTCTTGTAACGAAGCTATTTATATTCGTAGGAGTAGATGCAACTACCCTCATTATCCATCTATCCATTCATCCAACCTAACTTTCGCATCTTAAAATATAAGTAAGATTTATTTTTAGAGTTCCGTACCTCAAAAGGAAAATCATAACCATTATAGGATCACTCTGTTGTCCGTCTGTCTGCCTGTCTGTCAGTCTATCCGTCCGACTATCAATAATATTTTTCTCAAGAACGTATAGAGCCAATATTTAGCCAAAATTAATATCAAATGTTCGGGTCGGCAATCTCTTGGTGAAATATAAAAAATGCATAATCGCCCGGAACCCCCGGTACGCGAGTCCGACTCGCTCTTGGCTGATTTTTTAAAAGAGTTACGCCTTTCATTGTACTAATATTTTCTTTTCGTGACTAGATTAATTTATAAATGAATACAACAATGAATTGTTTAAGCCAATAACAGTACACTTTTTGACTTTAAAGACCGCTAAAATAATTACTGTTTTTTATGTTGACATTATAACTTCTTCCATCAAAGTGTAAGTTTGCCGGCTTTCTTATCCTCGGTCCACAGCACTGAAGATTTAACCAGGAAAATCTTAGAACCCACACTGGTTAATTCGGAAGTGTTGTGTAAGACTGAGGCTTTGAATGCCTGGAAAATGGCTTGCCCAAATACTTTGTTACCCACTAACCCATTTTCTCAGAAGCAGTGGGACGCGCCGCTCTGCAACATTTAAAAAAATAATATAATTTCCACTGCTTCCAGTGCTGCTGAGCGCGCTCGCCTGCTTGCTGTGGGAAAATGGGAGTCTGGTTTGTGGCTGCATGCACTTCCGTCGCCCAACATAGGCACTATGTTGGACGACACCACATTCCGCCTTGCTGCTGCTTTACGTTTGGGTGCTCCATGTATTTCTCCGCATCACTGTCACTGCGGTGAAGCCGTCGACAGCCTCGGACACCATGGCTTGTCCTGCAGCAGGAGTGCCGGCCGTTTTTCCCGACACGCTCAGCTTAATGACATTATCCGTCGTGCTCTTGTCAGCGTTGGCGTTCCATCCTTATTAGAACCTCAAGGTTTGGCACGTGACGATGGGAAGAGACCTGATGGTATGACGTTACTGCCTTGGAAGATGGGCAGGCCTTTGGTGTGGGACGCTACCTGCGTCGATACCCTTGCGCCATCACACCTTCCGAGTACAGCGGGTTGTGCTAGTGCTGCTGCTGCAGCTGCAGAGTCCCTTAAACGGCGCAAATACAGTAATTTAGCTGATAATTACTTATTTGAGCCGTTTGGGGTCGAAACATTAGGCTCATGGGGTCCGAGTGCTCTCCGCGTTTATAATGAACTAGCGACGCGGTTAATCGACACTTCACGTGACCAGAGGGTGGTTTTTATCTCGCACAGAGAATCAGCATTGCCATCCAGCGTGGCAATGCTGCTAGCCTTCTGGGCACTTTCCCTTGTGACAGTGATGCCGATGAATACTTTGACGCCTAGCCCACATTACCATTTGTATTGTTATTTATTTATAGTATTGTAAATAGAAGTTGTAGATATATAAGTAGCTTAATTTTAGTTTAAAATAGTGTACATAAGACTGTTCATATTATGTTAAATTTTATTTAAAAAATAAATATGTTTTTTATTATTAAAAAAATAAACTAACTTAAATTCAAAGGAACAAAAACAAAAGCATGCAACCATTTTCCTTAAGAGGGTGATCCTTATGGAAACTTAAACTTTATGTAAATTGCATAAAATCATGCAAAAACATTTCGATGTCCCCTTTTATTTGGGCTTGTTTGATAGTTCTGTTTTCATTGTAATTCATTTGTTTTCACCAGAACTTCCCGATAAAATTCGTTAAGTCGATTTATACAAGGAAACGAAGAGTTCTCTTATGTCAAACGCACAAGCCAACTTCTCCAAGAATTTTAATTAGGTAGGTACATAATATTAATTTAACTTTAGTTAAATATTTTAGGTACTGACTATCACTGTTAATATCGTCCTGTCAAGTAACGTGGGTTCGATTCTCACACGAGACTAATTTTTGTGTATGTATTTGTTTCGGGTCTGAGTAAAATAATAATATATAAGTACATATAATATTTTTTTGTAAATACGTACATATTTATAGATAAATTACACCCAGACACAAAACAAACAATCATGCACATCACACAAAGATTTGTTCTGGGTGGGAATGGAACCCACGACCTCCGGCTTAGCCAAGGTCAGTAACCACTACGCCAACAGGCTAGTCAGATACTGCCTTTCATTCATCATAATTAGCAAGAGCAACCCATTAAGTCCCACTGCTGGGCTCGGGTCTCCTCTCCTCTAACTAGAGAGCTGAGAGGGTTTAGGCCATAATCCACTCACGCTGACTTAGTGAGGATTAATGGATCAGACATACTCATCGAATTTCTTCTAGAGTATGTGGGTTTCCTCACGATGTTTTCCTTCACCGTTAGCAGATGGTAAGTCACTTGACTAGTACATTTAAATTCCACAAAGTGGAATCCACATTGGTACTGCCGGTCGGGATCGAACTCGGACCGAGTGATTTGCACGTCACTTATCCATTCAGCCACCATCGCATTTACATCGCAAGATACTGCCTTATCGAGTTGATTCCACAGAAAATACCTTAGTGGAAGTAGAGAACATTATTATCTAAACGTTTAACAAGCTTAGATAAGTGGTTCCCACGACATTGAGACCTAAAACCATCATCGGTAATGGAGGGACAATTGGGTACAAACGTAATGCCTAGATATCTAGCTTTCTGTAATAGTGATAACCCTTTATTGAATGGGCTTCTAAGTAAAAAACTGTAAAAAGCCTGTAATAGAGAAAACCTTTTGTTTCGTAAGTGGGTGATGTATAAATCTCATTTTGTTTAGAAGGTTCCTAGAAAAGTGTTTATTATTTTTACCCGACTTTCAGGCCTTTCGCGCGTATCTTGTATGTTTGTAAATTTCTTTATTCCCACGTTTCTTCCAAACGGCTGGATGGATTTCGACAATTAAGGTATCGTTAGATTCTTCTCAAAAACCCAAGTTTCCTTAGATAGGTATTAATAATTAAAAAAAAAACGGCGGACTTTTGGCGCCAAATTGTAGTAGTTAACATTTTTTTTTAACCAAACGTATCTAGTAGTGTATCAAAATAAAGAGAATCAAACAGAGATTACAAATATTACATACGTTGTGTATTTAAATTAAATAGGAATAATAATTAAACCATTTTTCGGTCTTTTTAGTGCGTTGCTTATCTGTTGATTTTTTGTAGTCGGGTTATTATAATGTTTTAATTATTTACTTGTGTAACTACAAATTCGACCGAATGGATAAGGCGTAATTCGGTGAATGGCAGTACCAATGTGGATTTCACTTTGTGGAATTGACTTAACATCTGCTAACAGTGAAGAAAAACATCGTTAGGAAACCCACATACCCTAGAAGTAGTTCTAACTATGTGTCTGAACCACCAACCCGCATTAGACCAGCGTGTGTGAATTATGGCTTTCTCGGCTCTCTAAATAGAGGAGAGGACACCCGAGCCCAGCAGTGGACTTTAATGACTTGCTAATGAATATGAGACGGCTATATTATGCGCAAAAATTACTCTAAGCGCGAGCAACGTATAATAGTAACAACAGAATTCTGAAAGTATTGGCTGAAAGATGGGACAATCTGTCCAATTCTAATCAATGACTGGCCTGTTGGTCTAGTGGTTAGTGACCCTGACTTCTAAGCCGGAGGTCGTGGGTTCGATCCCCACCCAGGACAAATCTTTGTGTGGGTGTAATTTATGTATGCATTGCATATGTATGCATTTACAAAAACAAAAGTATTTAAGTAGTTTATCAGTTGTTACTACCCATAACACAAGCAAATATAATTGCTTAATTTGGGACTAGATGGCGCTGTGTGAATGTGGTAAAATATTATTATTATATTATTAATATTAATCCAATAATTAATTATTTATTGGACATACACAATTATTGGATTGGACAGATTGTTTGCTTTGTCAGATTTGACAAATAAGTCTTGTCAACCATATTTGTATGGTTTTGTGTCTGTATTTATTTAATTGTAATATGTTCCTATTGTATATTACTAACATAGCTTTTATGTCCTACTAACTCACTACGTATTGCCTGAAATCTATATTATATGCTAATACAAATATATATTAATCTATAATAATATTATAAAGCTGTAGTTCGTTTGTTTGGTTGAACGGGTCTCAGGAACTAATAGTCCGATTTGAAAAAATATTTTAGTATTGGCAAGCCCATTTATCTAGGAAGGTTATAGGCTATATAACATCACGCTACGGCTAATAGAAGCTGAGCAGTGGCGAAATAAAAACGATGGCAGTGATGCCCCGCGCGTCTTTTAATAAAAATATATGTATAGGTAAGAAGTCGTACGGTGCTTCGCTCCCGTCTTTCTTTATTAAGCCACTGCTCAGCTTCTATTGGCCGTAGTGTGATGTTATATAAGCCTTCCTCGATAAATGAGCTATAATTGTTAAAATGCTATAATTAACTACAAGACATTTTACTCACCAGCCAAACATAGGAGGACAAGTAATGGCTCCAGCGGCAATCCACACGAAGAATATCATGGTTAAAGCCAGCTTCTTGGACCGTCTTCTTCTAGAGTAGGTCAATGGTCTGGTAACAGCCAGGTAGCGATCCACGCTGATGGCACAGAGGGATAGGATAGAGGCAGTACAGAGGAGGATGTCCAAGCTGATCCAGATGTCGCAGAGGATCCAGCCGAGCTCCCATTTACCTACGACAAAGAATTAAAAACGTAAACGGACACATACTGTATCTATTTTATAAGAACTAGTTTTAAAAAAAATGTATCTTCTGTGGCCAAGGACTTGTTCTCTAGTACAACAGTTGTCTTCTATCCAAAAGAAGAATCATCATCATCATATTATCATCCCAATGACGTCTACTGCTGCACACAGGTCTCAACTAAGAAAATTTACCAATAGGTACCTAATAAGTACCTAAATAAGTGTTTATTAGACTACCTAAGACTTTTTTAACAGATTTTATTTGAAAATTACGTCAAAACTCTATTAAAAAAGTAAGTTTTAGTAATTTTAGGAAAAATAATAAATTACAAAAATAAATAATATTGACTACTATATGAGTCCTTAAAGTACAAACTGTTTTTACTTAGGAAGGTGCTTTATGTTTCTAAAATACGAAAATTAGGCAACATTAGAGATAATCTAGTGGTTATTCACGGACCATTAACCGATTTTAAGTTCATTCAACGAACAAAAATATAAAATCCGCTCCTTTTATTGCTATTCCAAAATGTCCATCACAAACCGTTTCCCATTTTGATAACAAAAAGGTTTTTGAAACTTAAATTTATTCAATACTGTAATATATCTGTTGCGAGGCAGTTCGCTGCCGTAGATCTTTGTTTAACCACTAGTTAATTCCTATTTTGGTCGTCAGTATAGTGACAGATTAAGAACACAACAATGCCACTACCCCATTTCTACCCGTGAGTGTCGTAAAGCAGTACCTTATGCAGACAAGAGAACTGCGAGAAAAGGAAAATTCAAAACAAAACATATACCAAGTAACTTATATTTAAGAATACATAATGTCAGTACCCCATTTCTACCAACCCGTCTGGCCAGCGTGGTATAGTAGGGTAAACTCCCTCCACATTCTTTGGAGGAGACTCGTGCCCAGCAGTAGGACGTTTATGGGTTGATATGATGATAAAATACGCTGCTGACACCTTTTTTTTTGACTTTTTATGACGTTCATAAGTATCATGTATGTGATCAAAATGAAATAAAAAGATTTGACTTTAACTTTGACTACGCAAAGAAAATATATATTTCAAGTCTTACTGACATAGCTTTTAGTTGCTTTACACCTTAAAGCAATTAACAAATAACTAGAATAGTATTTACTATTTAAAGTAATTAATTTAGGTGGCTTTTGTAAGTATTTTCAAGAGATTACTCCTAACACCAACAAACCATTTTACTTGTACTCAAATTTTCTGCAAAATTTTGTCTAGAATTTTTGGCATTTAATTATTAAAATGCCTTTATTTTTAATTTATTTTGAGACTTTTTACGAATATTTAAGCTTCAGGTGAAGGGCAGAAGGGAGGGCGATCTCAGTAATAAATCCGTTTACATATTTTGAAATTAAAAAACAGCAACAAAATAACGTATACTATACCCTTTTTTTACATAGGATTGTATTTAAAAAAAGCACAATCGAATAACTAATATATAATGCAAATAACAAAGATTGAAAATGAATATAATATCAAACTTAATAGATACTTTTGTGGGGCCCACATAGATTCCAAAAGCCTATTTACCTAATAGGAAACTGGCAATTTATCATCATTACAACCCATAAATGTCCCACCGCTGGGCACGGGTCTCCTCCAAATATTTTAGAGGGAATTTAGCCTACTATACCACGCTGGCCAGACGGGTTGGTATAGGGTTGATTTCGAATTTTCCTTCTCACAGTGCTCTTGTCTGTTTAAGCCTTAATCTTTAAGGTTACTCGCTTAGTCGCCTTTTACGACACCCACGGGTTGAGATGCGGTAGTGACATTACGTATACTTAATCCGTTACTAAACTGACAATAATAAAATTTGTAACTGGTACAAAATACTATCAAATCAAGAAAAAGAATATCAAGTAAAGAAAAAAGTAAAAATAACCCTGATATTTTAAAGTGCACACTCAAATAATCGCAGGTGTTCCAGCTATCCAAACAGCAAAGAATTTCAATGCACGGACTATCCAATACATATTTCAGGATTCGGATATAAATGTTTGTGAAAAGAAGATACGGTACGATTTTATCGAAGAGCTAGCTTCTCAAATAAAATAAATTCGAAGCAATCTTTGAAGGAACGTCTCGCGTCGAATGTTGTCAATCAAAAAATATTCTGCATAAAATGTTCTTGAGTACTCGAAATTTCGTTAATGTGTCTCTTGTGGTGAAAAGAGACATAATTTTAGGATCCTCTGGGTGTATAAGTGAATCAATCATTCATTTTTACTTTCTATTTTGGTGGCTCTTTCGTACTTTTATTTGAGAGTTTTATAAAAAAGGTTTGAATAAAGTTCTAGCTTTTTATAAATTTATGATTCTGTTTTCGTCATTGAAGCATAGATATTCTTTTGTTAGTCTATGTTATCTCATAGATAACATAGACTGGAGCGGTCTCTGGCTTTTCCTCAGGCATGCCGTGATGAAAATGGAAATAAGAGAACTCATTACTGGGAAAGCGCGTGAGGCTATATATAAATAAGTAACTGTAAATATTTGATTTATGTAGGTTAAACAAATAAATTGATAAAAGCTAAACCCAAAACTGTTTTTGCATGATTCGAGGATCGAAGCCGAATATTCTGTTGTATCCTAATAAAAAAAACCTGCTAATAAACAGCTGCTTAAAATGTAACCATAATTAAAACTCCTTTTAATGAAGGTCCATTAACTTGACCCAACAATGAGCAAACAAATCGACGTTTTCTTGTCATAATATATTGTTACACCATTAAGGAAGTGACTGAGGGAGTGTTTGCTGAACCAACAAGGTAGCCAAACAACTGAGTTGCTCCCTTTATAGCTTGCTGTTATCGAAATCTTAGATTCGTCTTCTGAACGTCATGCGTCTCACACTAGAGAACAAGCCCTATGTTGCTAGGGCCATAACAAACATACAATTTACGTACATGAAATACATCCAGACTCATCAATCAAATATCTATCACACAAATATTTGTATCGTTGGGAATCGAACCCTTGTCATTCGGCACGGTCATGTTAATGGCGAAGCAACCACCTTATCCGCAACGTCACGATAATAGTTGTCTGTCGTTTTCTGTTTTCTGAGCGTCAGGACAATTAATATGTAGTTACCGATTCCATAACATTTAAAATTACTTTAAGACTACTTTAAGTTGGTGCAGAGAGAGTATGCACTGTGTGTAAGAGATCCGTGAGTTCGATCCCTGGGTTAGACAAAACAAAAAATTGGTATTGAGTTTTTCTGCATCATTTCGCCAGCCGTGTTCGATGCCGGTGTATTTTAAGGGTTGAAAGTTTTTGAATCACACAAATATTAGTCTATCGTGGTAATCGAATCCATATCACTCGGTGTGGTGATGTTAGTGTCGAGGTGACCACCTTATCTGCAATTTTAGCATTGACAATATCATGAGCGAGAGATCATGAGAATATCGAGCTATGGTAGGCATCCCTCCGTACGAGTCGTGTAAACCCTATTTTAAGAAATTTAATATATTACCGTTGCCTTGCATGTATATCTTTGAAGTCAGTATGTTTGTCAGAAGTAATCCTACATTATTTAAAATTGCAAAGGAAAAGTACCTACGTAACACTCGTAATGGTCAAAGACTAGTATTAGACTTTGTACCAAGAACAACATTGTTCCAGAGAAACTGTTACGCAATGTGCATAAAATTATTTAATATATTACCACAAGATATAAAAGAATTACCATTGCCGCAATTTAAAAAGAATTTAAAGATTTGGTTGATTGATAAAATGATTTACTCTATTAATGACTACTTACGTTGTCTAAATTAGGATTCTATTATTTTGACCTATCTATACTATGTACCTTGACTTTTAATTTGACATTCTTCTATTGACGCAATTTTGACTAATAATATATAAATAATAATTACCTATATAATATCAGACATCAAAATTGTTTAATTATTTTTTAAGTAGCTGCAAGGTCCAATTTAATATTGTTATTTTAATAATTTGCATGTCAAAAACTGACGAAATATGTGATACTCAAAACGCATTTAAACAGCCTATGTACCTACCTACCATATTTCTGCAAATCAATAAATTTCATTTCATTTCATTTCATTTCATTTCATTTCATGACAAAAATATCAATCCCGATCAGACCCAGGAATCAAAGTCAGGGCCTCTTTCACAACAGTTATATAACACACTCACACACCGCGCTACCGAAGCTGTCTTTGAAGTCAAAGTCAAAGTCAAATCTTTTTATTTCATTTAGATCACATACATGATACTTATGAACGTCATACAAAGCCAAAAAAAAGGTGTCAACAAATTTGCCTACGGCCAGTTCACTGACAAGGTTGTGCTCTGAGAAGAACTTGGCAAGAAACTCAGGCCACTCTTTTTATTTGTGTGAAATACCTCAATTTCACACATTTAAGGTCACGTATCTATTTAAAGTTTCTTCTGATACAAGTTAAAGATAGAGTATTGATCTTTTGTACCTTCGGGAGGTCCAGAAACTAGCCCGTTTAAATAAAAAGTGCCTTTGTATCCGGTAGTCCTTTGTGGGCAATTCAATTGTAGTTGGTGCCTATACAATGTATATTATACGTATTATTAGTTACTAACTGCCGTACTGAGAGACATTACTTAACTTTAAACTTTATTCAGTAAAAACGTGTAATACTTAAGTCTATACACCTAAAGACTATTATTCAATGAAAATATTCTGTCAATGGCAGATTAATAATAATAATAATATAATATTCTACCACATTCACACAGCGCCATCTAGTCCTAAAGTAAGCAATTATTAAGCAATTGCTTGTGTTATGGGTTCTAAACAACTGATATACTACTTAAATATATATATATATTTTTTTTGTAAATACATACATATTATAGATAAATTACACCCAGACACAGAACAAACCTTTATGCACATCACACAAAGATTTGTCCTGGGTGGGGATCGAACCCACGACCTCCGGCTTAGCAGTCAGAGTCACTAACCACTAGACCAACAGGCCAGTCAAAATTTGTTTAAACAGTTTAAAATTTTGTTCCTTTTGTCTATGAAATACATTTTTGAAGAATGATGGATATCGAATTTTTATGTTGAGTGGAAAGATATATATACCTCGAACGAAACGAAAACGTGTGAAACGTTAGTAGTTTTTACCAGGTTCAAGGTCATCGACCTTAGTCTTGCATACCTTCACAACTGCAGACCGTTGGTCCCAGTTACCACCTAAGGTCGTAGCACACATATCGACGGAGAAAGAGACCTAAAATGTGGTAGTCGTTGTGTCAGATTCAGACCCAGAGACAAATCTTTGTGTGATGAGCATAAAGGTTTGTTCTGTGTCTGGGTGTAATTTATCTACTTATAATTATAATATGTATGTACTCGTATATATAAAAAAAAAATATATAATTGCTTAATTTGGGACTAGATGGCGCTGTGTGAATGTGGTACAATATTATATTATTTTTATAATATTATTATTATATTATAACAAAGCAGTTTTACAATATTTTCTAAGCTAAGGGTACACTATCCCTAATTCCATTACCTATCTACTTACGCTGGCTTTTAAATTAGGCTTATATACCTTCACAAAAAAGGTGTAATTATTACAAAACCTTCGAAAATTGACCATCAATCACTTAAAAATTCTTTTTAGCTCAATTTTATGGCATTATCAAATTTATTGGGATTCGTTCAAATTTTCTTCCGAAGTAATCTTATGATAGGTAGGTAATGTATAAGGATTGGCTTTTAAAACTTTTTCAATGACCAAAATTGAGAAAAAATGTTTCAACTTTTCAATAAATTTAAAAAACTGAATTTTATTTTTATGATTTGAGTGTATGTTACTGGGTTTCTGTGATTATGGCTCGTTTATTGTAATTTTAAGATTTTTAAAGCAATTTATTTCTTATCTATGTTGACATAACGCAAAACAAAGTGACACAGTTGAATTTTTATCATACTCTAGCTGACTAAAGTAAAAATCATAATTACTAGCTGACTAATTGATTCTATGAAAAGTAATTCGTAAACATGGCACGAGTGGAACGTAGTCCTTTAAATACCTAAGTTTTTTAATTTTACTTATAAAAACAAGTGTTATAGTAATTTTAAATAAGCGAAGCCAGCTCAGTAGCTACTGACCCTGACTGCTGAGATAGAGGTCGTGGGTTCGATTCCCACACAGGACAAATTATTGTGTGATGAGCACAAATATTTGTTCTGTTTCTGGGTGTAATTTATCTATAATAATTATGTATGTATTTAGAAAAAATAAAGTTATTATTGAGTATTATATCAGTTGTCTAGTATCCATATTAAAAGCATTAGCTTAGTTTGGGACTAGATGGTGCTGTGTGTGAATGTCCTAAACATTATAATACTTAATAGTATTTTTCTGTTCAAAAACAGCCAAAATACAATGAAAGAAAAAGGTTTACTTACATAAAAGGGCTAATTATGACAGGTCTTTGTAAATTGTTGTTTTTAATTAAGGCTGTATGTGGCGTTTGTAATTATATGTTTTGTATAGCCGCTGGGCTTGTAGGTAACTTATTATTTCTTTGGTAGAATGCAGTAAAAGAACTCTTAAGACCGAAAAATTGAGGAAGCTCTGATATTTTTTTTAGTAACAAATTTAAAAAATATATTTTTGACATAATTTGTAACTCAGACACTTTTTTGCAATAAATCAATTTGAATGATTTGTAAAGATAGTTGTAAGTTTGGAAAATAAATAAAATATATGCTACGCTTGGAGCGTTTTTTTAATTATCTTAAAAAATCTTAAATTGTTGATGTGAGATGATCACATCAACAATTTTTCTTAGACTCCTTTACAGTCTTTTTAAAAGATCTGTCAAAATATGCGCCAAAAAAAATCAGCTTCTGATACAGGCATGGAGTGCCCACCATAAAAAAAAATATTTTTATTTTTCAACTACCAAACATAGTAGCGGCCTACACAAGACGTCTATTCTTCAAATTTCATCAATATACATCAAGAAGTTTTTAAGTGAAATGCCTGTGACATGTCCGTCTGTCCGTCCAGACGGACATGACGAAACTAATGTGTTCCGTTTTTGCCATTTTAGCTACGGAACCCTAAAAACAATCAATTCAAATCAATTTTGTGTATTTTTTATCTCGGTGCAAATTAAAAGGCATCCAATATCAACAACCCCACACACGCTCCAATAAAATTAAATCTAAGTAAGCATTAAAATTGTTAAGGTAAACCGTTTTCGTAAATAATTGGTAAAAAAAACTTCAGGTGTGAAGTAAATATCACGTTTCAGTTACCACGAAATGAATGTAGCGTTCCCTTACGATAGGGTAACCATCTTGGAACCATGTGGAGTCTGTATAATATAAAAATAAAATTACCTAAAATTTTCATATCAGCTTTCAACAAAAAAAAAATCTCATTAAATTCGGCCCATTCAATTAAGAGCTACGATGTCACAGACAGGCACAGATACCGTTTGACTTTTTTGGTAGCACAGTGGAAGTTTGTTCAAATGCTGCGAATGAGATCTTGAGCTCGATTTTCGGGTCGGACAAGATTAGAATACCAATCATGTCCGACCTGGAAAAATCCCACCGGGATTTTTTGTCATCAAATTCTTATCATACTTTTCCTTATCGTATCAGTCCAGAGTTTGAAAATGTGGCCGATTATGGCCATATACTTGCCACCATGAAACTGCATCGCGTCATTATCAATATTTTCATTTTTCGAACACAAAAATTGCGAACAAAAACGAAAAACGAAAAAACTATCTTGCGTAAATTAATACAAACCATGGTATTCCTACAAGGGTGTCGTTTTACCCACTTCTTCGCGGAACGTAAGTAGTCTTGAAAGGCGAGCTCGACTCATGATACTAGATTCGTTTATTGCAAGTACCCACATAATCTTCACAAAAAAAGAATAAATCTGATACGGGGGTGGTTGGTAGCACCATTGACTTTGAGGCTCTGGGGCTCCTAATATTTTCTTATATATTAGACGTTTTTCCATTTATCGCGGGAAGGGTATTAAAGTGTCAGAAAGTCGTGGGAAAAAGATTTGGGTAAAGGTTTGTTGAAAGCCTCTTAGTAGTATATTTAAGCTGGATTTTTTTTCGTTGTTCCTTAATCAACAATAATAAAAAGTGTCTAAGATATATAAAAGGTTGTGGGAATAGAAATAAAATAAAAATACTATTGGGTACACAGAACAGAGATAGGGTTTTTTAGATTGGGTAAGAGTCAAAAGATTAACGTCACTCGCATCTTTTATTTAACAAAATGCATTTTTGAGAGTTTTACTGAAACATTATAATTTAATTCCCTCGGTGGCGCAGTGGTATACGACTGCTGTGCAAGAGGTCCCGGGTTCGATTCCCGGGTCGGGTGAAAATGGTATTGGGCTTTTCTATCATGAAATTCCAGTATTGAGATTTTCCCAGAGTTTGGAAAACAAATGTTCCCTGTTGGTGACAAAAGGCTCGCCATTTCATGGGACCAAACATAGCTGGTTAAATGTGGGTGTGCAACATCTCTGCCTATATTGGTTTGCCATTGCCATTTTTTTTATTTTTAGACCGCTCATAAATTGTAGGAAGCACCAAAAAATTATGTTAAGCATTGTTCACCTCAATCATACATTTAAAAAGAAATTAGTCAAAAAATTAAATTAAAATTGACCGCCGCAGAATTTATATAACTTCAGCTAATTTTAGTTTTAGTAGTCCTAAATTTAGCTGCCTCTTGTGAAATAAAAATAACGGCCTGAAGTTTTTAAACACGCAAAAAATACTGCTCTTCCAAACAATGTAGGAACAAACTTAATAAAAAATATGATTGAAGCGTACAAACTTAATACAAAAGCTATAAAAAATAAGTATATAGCTTTTTACAAACGGGAGTAAACCGGGGAGTTTTGTATATTATATAATAATTTTTATCGCCATATTCTCCCAAGCTAATGTTATTCACAGTCATAAATAACTATGTTATCTCATTCATGTCAAGATAATCCTTTTTGTAATTCATTTTTCTAGTAGGTACCTACTGTGATAATATTTTATTATAATTTTAATGATGATTGCAAGTACTTCAACTTTTATCATGTTCAACTTAATGCTATCGTTACAAATGTTTATACTGCTATATAATTTAATTTTCTTAGTAAAATTTTACTAACTTTAATTACTGAAAATATTGTACTATCTTTCGATTAAGTAATCATAATTTTCTTAGTTTTCGGGATGAATAATAAAATATATTTTATTTGGCAAGCGTTAGTGTTATCAATCCGATAAGATTTACTACTTGAACAACTCTCATTGACAGATTCAAATGATACAGGGATTCATTCATGGACAATTGGACATCGTAAATGTGAAAGTAACTAAATTCATATAAAATTTAGTACAGAATCAGCTCGAACCATTTATAAATATAAATATGTTATATTCTTATTCCATAAGAAAAAAAAAATCAGCCAAGTGAGAGTTGAACATACGATAAAATAAATAGTTTTCTACGTCATAATTGCCCAAAAACGATTTCAATATTATTATTTCTGTAATACATGACTTCCATACATTACATATGCAAAAGTACCTTTTTGAGTATGTTATCTATTTTATGTGATATAGCACTAAATTATTTTTCAGATTTATTTCTTTACTTGTGATAAAAAACCATGTTTCATAACTCAAGAACAAGTTAAGTAAAGAAGTTTTCCCAAGGGATTACAGCATGGGATGCTTGAAAAAGGAGTGAATAGGTTTCTTAAGGATTGGCAACGCACTCGTAATGCACCTAGTGTTGCAGGCGTCCAGAGGCCATTAGGTTCGCCTGGTAGTTCGCCGTACGTCTGTTTGCCACCGTCGTGGTATAAAAAAATAAGCTACCTTATGAGTTCTGATTTACAAGAAAAAAACTACTAACAAGCAGATAGACAGATGAACAACATAGTGATCCTGTAACTTGGATAACTTTTAAACTCTAAAGATTAAAAAAATTACTCACCACTGATATGAACAGCAATCGCAGGTGGCATAACAAAAATTCCCACCAAAAGATCAGCAACCGCCAAACTGGTCACGAAGCAATTCGTCACTGTCCTCAACCGTTTGGTCGTCACCACAGCCGATATTATCAACGTATTACCAATAACAGTCACTACTATTAGCAAACACAGTATTATAACTACACTTATTTCGAAGCAATCGTATGCTTTTTCACTGCACTCATGAGCTATGCTTGCGTTCAAAGTTCCATTGGTACAATCGTCATTACCTTCATCTACTTTTGTGATGACATTGTAGAAATTGTTTGAAAAGTTGTATTTTTCGTCTTTGACGTTTTCTATTATTATTTCTGTTTGTGTGTCTGTTGTGGTATTCCATTTTAGTTCTCTGTCCAGCTCGGGCAGTGATATCATCTACGCCTTTTGATATAACTGCAGTGTTGGCTTTGAAGTCATTATCTGCAACAAAATTTGAAAATATTAGTTTGTTAATTCAATTGTTTTGCAAAATAAATACTATAAACTTGTTATGCATGTCTTTGCGCTTTCTTGTAATTGAATATATACCATCTAGGATTTACTTTGATATATTTGCATATATTTTTAGTTTTTAGTAGTATCAATAAAAAGGCATGCCAAAATCTTATATTTCATATTTTATTTTACTCCGTCCGACAGTGCAAAAAATATTGATGTATGTAGGTTTTTTGATGTGACAATTTTCAGCGATAGCTAAATAAGTTCATAAATGGTAGGATTACGTTTAAAATTTTTATGAACTGATTTATAAACAAATGAATTAACACTATTGCAAACATTGAAAGAGACAGAAGAAACAAATGTAAAAAAAGATGAACAGTCTGCGATAAAGGCAAAGTTGTTTTGTTGCAAAGAAACATGCTCAAGTCACGCAGAATAAAGTGCCATTTCCATGATCCTAGCTTTGCAAACCTCGCACCATTATTGTTTTCTTGACGACACAACAAAGATACCCCAGAACTTGGGTAAATGAACCATAAATTACAATACTGTGACTTTGACCCTCATTACAAATTACTCCGATAACATTTTTTTACGAAAAAAATCGGGTTAGCGCTGATTCCCCCCGTTTTTATTTCTCCCGGAAATGTTTCTATGGAATATTTACGTTCTTTTCAAATAAAATTAGATCGGGGGAAACAAGAACGGGGGGAATCTGCATTAACCCAAAAATCTCACGTAATTCGCATATTTATTGAATAGTTAAATACATAATATAAAATTAAACAAATTTCCAGCTGGCTGAATACTGGTTTTGAAAATAAAAACAAAACCAATTTCAATTTCTCAAAATTTTGCATAAACTCAATCGAAAACAGTTGTGAAAGTAAAAACTTTAAGAAAATAATTTAGGATTATGTGATTCCTTTTTGCTTTAACGGATTAATAAAATTCTTATTTAAATTTTAGTTTGGATTAGTATTTACGCCTAAGCCAAAAAATAAATTAGATGCTCCAATAAATACATTTCGAAGAAAATTGTCAATATTAATAAACAATAGAGTTTTTAGTTTTCTAGATAAAGTTTTGAATCAATTTAAGTTGAGATTTCTTTAATGTGTAATTTAAATATAAATAGTTAAAATAGATCCCCTAGGGCATTGAAATAAATTAAATGAATAATTGAAATAAATTGAATAAATCCAAATAAATCCCTCAGAAGAACGATGAGGACAAGAAAAACAAATAAATCCCCCCCACCCTCCCCCCCGGGAATACACTTAGGGGATCCAAGTAGACGGAGAGTTGAAAATTTCTTAAAATAGTAAAATACGTTTTGTGTTTTTACTCATCTTGCAATGTTCTTAGACAAGATTTTGAAATGCAAATCTTATTTCGAATTAGCGTTCTATTACAACATTGTAAAACAGAATAAATAAGAGAACACCTACGTGATGATCAGACAAGTCTTTCTTTTTAGGGTTCCGTAGTCAACTAGGAACCCTTATAGTTTCGCCATGTCTGTCTGTCTGTCTGTCCGTCCTCGCTTAATCTCTGTGACCGTTAGCACTAGAAAGCTGAAATTTGGGACCAATATGTGTATCAATCACGCCGACAAAGTGCTAAAATAAAAATTGGAAAAAAATGTTTTATTAGGGTAGCCCCCCTATATGTAAAGTGGGAAGTGTTTTTTTTTTTAATTTTAACCCTAATGTATGATATATTGTTGGAAAGGTATTTAAAAATGAATAGGGGTTTAGTAAAATCATTTTTTGATAATGTCAATAATTTCGGAAATAATCGCTCCAAAAGTAAAAAACAAAGCGTCCCCCCCCCTCTAACTTTTGAACCATAAGTTTAGAAAATACGAAAAAAATCTGAAAAGTAGAACTTTATAAGGACTTTCTAGGAAAATTATTTTGAACTTGGATGGAAACAACAGATGGAAACTGCAGTTAACCAATATAATTTGGTCCCTGAATCGTATGAGCGCCTATACAATCCAGAGGTCAAGTTTCATTTGCCCGTATTTTTTTTTTAACTTCGTTTACATAATATTTTATTATCCTGAACGTATCTTTTTTTAGGGTTCCGTAGTCAACTAGGAACCCTTATAATCGCGATCGCGAACATAATGGATAGTATGGATACCCACCTTTAAACTCATAAGTGGGAACACTTATTGTGACGGACGGGAAACTACGGAACCCTACACTGAGCGTGGCCCGACACGCTCTTGGCCGGTTTTTTTTTATTTTCCAAACACGTAATAAATATGAATTTCAAGAAATGAAATCATAAACTCGTTTAGTTTTTTTACTGTCTACGCCATAACTTGTCCAAAATTGTAGACGTAGGGATATCATTGTCACTTTTGCCAACTAGTCTAGGTAGAACAAGGTGTGTACGTGTAAATTGTTTTTACACTTAGGTACGTAACTTTGCCATCTTCTTATCTTATCGTGTGGGCTTGAGGCAGACCCTGGTGTTGGAAGTCATCAAGTCGCCCATAAGGCTTGCAACTTGACTTAATGACTACCACATTAAATGATAACCGGGACCAACGCACCAAGCACGAGGACGCTTGAGAATGAAATTACCACAAACGGTCACCCATCATGGACTGACCCTGCCAAGTGTTCCTTAACCTCCTCAGTACCAGAATGCTACGAGCGCCTCAACAAAATTTTTGCTATGTTTATGACACAAAAAATTTCATCCGAAAATGGTTTGATAAAAATTATACGTATCCTAGAAATTATATACAATTTTATTCATCACACACACAACCATCTGACGTACTTAAACAATCCTGCAATTTAAAGTAAAACATTTAATATCACTTGAAGGGCCCGTGGTTCCTACTATCAAATAACTGCGAAAACTAAAAGCAAACACTTTCTGGTGTATAGTTTTTAATACAAGACTTGTAGATGCATAGATAAATGTAGACCGTGACAATGCACTCTACACAAAGCATCGTCGGCTCAATGCACTCTCCACTCTTCCGAATTTGTGGCCTTAATACGTCTCGGCAGAACAGTCGGTTTTACGTACGACTACAACGGAGGGTATTGGTTTTAGGTTAGATTTTGTATTGAAGAAATTCTTTTTACGGTATTTATTTTATTCAGAAGATCAATAGCAGTTAATATTTCTATGTGATATCACATAGAAACAAGAAGCCAAGAATTATGTAACTGTTTAACCTAAAAAATGTTACCTTACTGGCCAAAATATTTACAAAGATAAGTTGAACACATATATCATCATCATTATCAGCAACCCATTAAGTCCCACTGCTGGGCTCGGGTCTCAGACTTATCATCATCAGCAACCCATTCATGTCCCACTGCTGGGTTCCGGGTCACCTCTCCTCTATCTAGAGACTGTAAATTAGCGTGGAATGTTTTTTTTGTCTCATTGAGAGGAGAGGAGACCCGAGCCCAGGAGTGGAACTTAATGTAATTAAATTTGCCTTAATCATCATTTCAACCCATAATCATCCCACTGCTGGGCACGGATCTCCAAAAAATGTGGAGGGAATTTAGCCTACTATACCACGCTGGCTAAACGGTTTGGTGTAGGGTTTTTTTTCAAATGTCCTTTTCTCGCAATGCTCTTGTCTGCATTAGCTTCCACCTGCTCTAGCAGTGTGGTATGTCTATCTATCTGTCTGCGAAATTTCATAAAGATCATTTCAGCCGTTCTGACGTAATTGAGTAACAAACATCCATTAATCTGTGAAATGAAATGAAATCTCGTTAATTCATCTAGTTTACAAGGTAACACTTATGAAAGTCACAAGATAAGAATGTAACAGGTTATCCGAAAAGTAGTGTCAGCAAATTTGCCTACGACCAGTTCGCTGAAGGGGTGGAGCTATGAGAAGAAATGGCAAGAAACTCACGCCTTTTTAAAAAAAAAATGGATAGTTACAATAGTAATACTAGTCGATAAAGAATATTTTAGATTAGCAAAAAGCTGCAGGCCAAAGCTAATTGCTTTGGAAGGTAACCGTATCTCACTCATGCCTCCATTATCAACAACCCATCGTGTTCCACTAATGAGAGGGAATATACACTTTATGCGCCTGTAATTTTGTATATATATGCATTACTTAACTGTAGTCATGTACATTGCTTTTGGACTAATAGTTAATATTCCCAGTTTTCGACATTTAAATGTCTTCCCTTCTATACAATATAGACACTCTAGAGATGTTTTCTCGTGTAAAAATATTTATCTATCTATGCAAATAAATAAAATTGGAGTGTCTGTTTGTAATATTAAAATAATCTCTTTTTACTACATGCATATGAATGTATATACGGTACATAGGTACCAAAATACAATTTTTGTCTATCTGTCTGTCTGTTTGTTCCTGCTTATTTCTGGAACACCTGGATGGATTTTGACGGGACTTTCACTGGCATATAGCTGATGTAATAAGGAGTAACTTAGGCTACTTTGAAAAAAGAAATATTGCTTTTGTTGAATTCCACGCGGACGAAGTCGCGGGCAGAGTTAGTATAAAATAAAAAGCACTAAACTAAACGGAATAAAAAAAGTATTCCAATCGGGTTGGATCTATTGTTGCCTTCGTAGTAAAGTACTTCTATAAAGAATCTCTGTTATTGGACCCTCGTTTTTTCTGTCTTATGTCGATAAACAAGACGCGAAGAAAATCAATTGCATCTAGCTTTTCTCTAAAGTTAGGAGCTATTATTTGAGCTTTTATTTATTTTTTAAAAAACCGACAAGCTATTATTTGTCGGTTTTTTAAAAAATAAATAAAAGGAATTCAACAAAAGCAATATTTCTTTTTTCAAAGTAGCCTAAGTTACTCCTTATTACATCAGCTATATGCCAGTGAAAGTCCCGTCAAAATCCATCCAGGTGTTCCAGAAATAAGCAGGAACAAACAGACAGACAGATAGACAAAAATTGTATTTTGGTACCTATGTACCGTATATACATTCATATGCATGTAGTAAAAAGAGATTATTTTAATATTACAAACAGACACTCCAATTTTATTTATTTGCATAGATAGATAAATATTTTTACACGAGAAAACATCTCTAGAGTGTCTATATTGTATAGAAGGGAAGACATTTAAATGTCGAAAACTGGGAATATTAACTATTAGTCCAAAAGCAATGTACATGACTACAGTTAAGTAATGCATATATATACAAAATTACAGGCGCATAAAGTGTATATTCCCTCTCATTAGTGGAACACGATGGGTTGTTGATAATGGAGGCATGAGTGAGATACGGTTACCTTCCAAAGCAATTAGCTTTGGCCTGCAGCTTTTTGCTAATCTAAAATATTCTTTATCGACTAGTATTACTATTGTAACTATCCATTTTTTTTTTAAAAAGGCGTGAGTTTCTTGCCATTTCTTCTCATAGCTCCACCCCTTCAGCGAACTGGTCGTAGGCAAATTTGCTGACACTACTTTTCGGATAACCTGTTACATTCTTATCTTGTGACTTTCATAAGTGTTACCTTGTAAACTAGATGAATTAACGAGATTTCATTTCATTTCACAGATTAATGGATGTTTGTTACTCAATTACGTCAGAACGGCTGAAATGATCTTTATGAAATTTCGCAGACAGATAGATAGACATACCACACTGCTAGAGCAGGTGGAAGCTAATGCAGACAAGAGCATTGCGAGAAAAGGACATTTGAAAAAAAACCCTACACCAAACCGTTTAGCCAGCGTGGTATAGTAGGCTAAATTCCCTCCACATTTTTTGGAGATCCGTGCCCAGCAGTGGGATGATTATGGGTTGAAATGATGATTAAGGCAAATTTAATTACATTAAGTTCCACTCCTGGGCTCGGGTCTCCTCTCCTCTCAATGAGACAAAAAAAACATTCCACGCTAATTTACAGTCTCTAGATAGAGGAGAGGTGACCCGGAACCCAGCAGTGGGACATGAATGGGTTGCTGATGATGATAAGTCTGAGACCCGAGCCCAGCAGTGGGACTTAATGGGTTGCTGATAATGATGATGATATATGTGTTCAACTTATCTTTGTAAATATTTTGGCCAGTAAGGTAACATTTTTTAGGTTAAACAGTTACATAATTCTTGGCTTCTTGTTTCTATGTGATATCACATAGAAATATTAACTGCTATTGATCTTCTGAATAAAATAAATACCGTAAAAAGAATTTCTTCAATACAAAATCTAACCTAAAACCAATACCCTCCGTTGTAGTCGTACGTAAAACCGACTGTTCTGCCGAGACGTATTAAGGCCACAAATTCGGAAGAGTGGAGAGTGCATTGAGCCGACGATGCTTTGTGTAGAGTGCATTGTCACGGTCTACATTTATCTATGCATCTACAAGTCTTGTATTAAAAACTATACACCAGAAAGTGTTTGCTTTTAGTTTTCGCAGTTATTTGATAGTAGGAACCACGGGCCCTTCAAGTGATATTAAATGTTTTACTTTAAATTGCAGGATTGTTTAAGTACGTCAGATGGTTGTGTGTGTGATGAATAAAATTGTATATAATTTCTAGGATACGTATAATTTTTATCAAACCATTTTCGGATGAAATTTTTTGTGTCATAAACATAGCAAAAATTTTGTTGAGGCGCTCGTAGCATTCTGGTACTGAGGAGGTTAAGGAACACTTGGCAGGGTCAGTCCATGATGGGTGACCGTTTGTGGTAATTTCATTCTCAAGCGTCCTCGTGCTTGGTGCGTTGGTCCCGGTTATCATTTAATGTGGTAGTCATTAAGTCAAGTTGCAAGCCTTATGGGCGACTTGATGACTTCCAACACCAGGGTCTGCCTCAAGCCCACACGATAAGATAAGAAGATGGCAAAGTTACGTACCTAAGTGTAAAAACAATTTACACGTACACACCTTGTTCTACCTAGACTAGTTGGCAAAAGTGACAATGATATAAAATAATCTCTTTTTACTACATGCATATGAATGTATATACGGTACATAGGTACCAAAATACAATTTTTGTCTATCTGTCTGTCTGTTTGTTCCTGCTTATTTCTGGAACACCTGGATGGATTTTGACGGGACTTTCACTGGCATATAGCTGATGTAATAAGGAGTAACTTAGGCTACTTTGAAAAAAGAAATATTGCTTTTGTTGAATACCACGCGGACGAAGTCGCGGGCAGAGTTAGTATAAAATAAAAAGCACTAAACTAAACGGAATAAAAAAAGTATTCCAATCGGGTTGGATCTATTGTTGCCTTCGTAGTAAAGTACTTCTATAAAGAATCTCTGTTATTGGACCCTCGTTTTTTCTGTCTTAGATAAACAAGACGCGAAGAAAATCAATTGCATCATAGCTTTTCTCTAAAGTTAGGAGCTATTATTTGAGCTTTTATTTATTTTTTAAAAAACCGACAAATAATAGCTTGTCGGTTTTTTAACATCAATAAATAATAGGTCCTATATCTATACAAAATAATAAAATTGGAGTGTCTGTTTGTAATATTTAAATAACCGCTTTTTACTAGGTACCTGCATATGTACGGTACATATAACAAAATATTTTTTTTACAATTTTGTCTGTCTCTCTCTTTGTTCCGGCTTACCTCTGGAATGGATGGACCGATTTTGACGGGACTTTCACTGTTAAATAGCTGATGTAATAAGGAGTAACTTAGGCAGTAGTTAGTAACATTTCTTTTAGAAAAATACTAAAATAATTATCAAAAAAGTAATGTTGCTTTTGTTAAATTCCAAGCGGACGAAGTCGCAAAGTTATCCATACATATTATAAAGGCTTTGTCCTGACTGACTGACTGACTGACAGACAAGGCACAGCCTAAACCGCTGGTCGCTTGAAATTTGGAGGGTGTGTTTGTCATAATGTATAGAGGTGTACTCAGAAAGGGTTTTTAAAATTAAGGCCCTAAGGGGGTGAAAAGGGATAAAATCGATTGTATGAAACTTCTTTGTTTTTTAACTTATAGATTTAAAAAATTGTTTTAGAGTACTACTATCAAAATAAAAAATATCCTCATTTTTGGCAAGGGTGAAATTGGGGTTGAAACGTTGTATGAAAAGATCTTTGTTTTAAAGTTAACGTTTTGCAAATTAGTATTGGGATAGGAACTTAAAATGTTGTTTTTAATATTTTTAATAGGGATGGGTTCAAGGGTGAAATATTAAATAGACAGTTCTTTGTTTCACAAGGGCAAACTTTAAAATACGCTGGTGTGGACTTAGGACAGAATTGTTTCTCGCACGATCAATTATATGTTGCTTGCTCCCGACTAAGTACACCATCTTCATTAATTATTTTAGCTGCCCCAGATAAAAAAAACAAAAAACATCGTTTACAAAGAAGTGCTGTGGACAGCTCTGCCCTGCCAATAGCGTCTAACTATAAAACTATATCCACGCGAGCGAAACTGCGGGCAAAAGTTAGTTTATAATATAAGGCTATAGCCTTATACGACGCAGGTTTGACCTTTCCATTCAATTGTTCCTTAAAGGTCCGTCTTAGTCTTCCCACACCTTTTTTCCTATTTCTTTTGTTTAAATTATTCATAGCTCACGCAATAAACAATAAATAAACACAAAACATTGTATACGAAATCACTTTATTCCGCCTTATGATAAGTACAATCGAAATACGATTCGCTAGAACGATTTCGATACAACCGAAATAATATTACGCGGAGAGAATAACTGCGAACATTTGTTTTGAAATATTTTTTCGGATGTACTCGTATTGTGGTCCTACCACAGGAAAGCCAACCACAAAAGGCTACGAGCCCATTCGTACCTAAAAATTTGACCCTTTCTTATTTTGAGTACCCATTCGACTCCTGGCACAGCAGCAGCACCCATTCGTTCCTTTTCGCGATTACGTATAAATTACAGTCAGTGGCTAAAACAATCTTCTTCAATGAAAATGTTATTTTCGGAAACAAAGTTAATTTCAAAATGTCGTAATATATATAATTAAATTAGACAGACAGCCCTCTGTCTGAACGAGGTTCTGTTCAAACACATGTTATTTCGTAAAGTAATATAAATAATGTAACCTTCTATTGGTCGTAGCGTGATGTTATATTGCCTATAGTCAGCAGTCATCATCCTCAGCAGTAACCCATTAATGTCCCACACCGCTAGGATCGGGTTTCCTCTACTCTGCCTAGAGAGCAGAGAGGGTTTGGCCATAATCTACAAACGCTAGCGTAGTGCGGGTAAGTAGATTATAATATCTAAATATTAGAATTAAGAATACATAATGACACTACCCCATCTTAACCCGTGGGTGTCGTAAAAGGTAACTAATGGAATAACTTTATGCAGACAAGAGCACTGCGAGAAAAGAAAAATTCGAAACAAACTCTATACCAACCCTAGGTTCCCACCAGATATTTATCTGCTATTGGGGAACAGAGGCCCTGTTAAGCACATATTCGTGAAAAAAGATAAATGTTCTAAATACTTTCGTCGCGTGACTGAACTACAATCAAATGATAGGGAGACGACCCAAATATCATATTTCTTTTTAACTCAGCAATATTGTAGACGAAATAAGACTGTGGAAGGCATTTAACTCTGTTTATTAGTACTATTTCTTTTTGGTAAATGTTTGACCTCTTAAAAGGACAAATATAAGTGTGAAAAGAACTTATTTATTGTGTTAGTTTCAAATTGCAGCTATAGAAAGAAATTTGTTGCTTTCAGTTGGAAACTAACAAATTGTTCACCTTTGAGAACATTGTTAAAGTTTTGTTTATATGAAACAAGTCTGTAAGTAAATTGAGCTTTGAAATCAAATGTATTGTAAAGCACTATTTAATTTATAGGTATTTCAATTATTTATTATGTGTGGCCGAATGGATAAATGACCAGCATACTAATCATGCAGTCCGGGTTCGGTTACGACCGGCAGTACCAATGTGGATTTCACTTTGTGGAATTAATATGTACTAGTCAAGTGACTTACCGTCTCCTATAGAAGCATATCCAGTATATCCACCAACCAGCAATAGGCCAGCCTATGTGGCTTAAGGTCTAAATCCTCTCAGCTCCCTAGGTAGAGAAGAGGAGAACCGACCCCAGCAATGTGGGACATAATTTATTTATTTATTAAAAAAAAACATTATAAGCTAACAGTGTGAACCAAATCGCTTACATGTTATACTACTTAACAAAATTCTTATAAACTAACTTACATTCTTAACAATAACAGCTTTATATATACATATTTATTATACCTATACCTATTTATTATAATCTAAAAGTTATATTGCAGCATACATAATTGAGATCAAAGTTATCACAATATAGTAATTAAATTTTAAGTTTATTTATATTAGGAGATTAAAAGCGATGGTGGCTGAATGGATAAGAGACCGGCGTGCAAATCACGCGGTCCGAGTTCGATCCCGACCGGCAGTACCAATGTGGATTCCACTTTGTGGAATTTATATGTACTAGACAAGTGACTTACCATCTGCTAACGGTGAAGGAAAACATCGTGAGGAAACCCACATACCCTAGAACTAATTCTATGAGTATGTCTGATCCACCAACTCGCACTAGGCCAGCGTGAGTGGATTATGGCCTAAACCCTCTCAGCTCTCTAGTTAGAGGAGAGGAGACCCGAGCCCAGCAGTGGGACTTAATGGGTTACTGATGATGATATTAGGAGATTTGAAAATTATATATTTATTTATATTACAGGGTTTTATCTATTATTTTACTTTTTAACAACTACTAGTAATATAATAATGGGTTGCTGCTAATGACGATGACTGCTGACTATTCTCAATCGATGCTCTGTCACTTGCATATATTTGGCAATTGCATTTAATTTATGTAGAAGATTTATTTATTTATTTATTTATAGTTAATTAAAACGGTTTAATCCAGTTACATTAATTAACTTAAAACTATATTTTAAAATTATATAAATTAACAAAATATTATAAATAATTACGCTGGTATTGATGATATCCTCATGTACCTTCTCTCACAAAATACCAGGCATACTCGTTTTATTTCGATCCATCCATCAGCAAACACATCACTTTCAGGATAGATAGTAAGGAGGGCGTTGAGTGCATCCAAGGTACGGCACACTGGGGACTGGGCTCTGGCAACAGTTCGGAAAGAAGGCCGCGCGAAAAGTAGGTGGCGGTGGTTTTCGCGATGCCCCACATATTTATTGGGCACGTACAGCCGGCAGAATAACTCATGGAGTTCAAGACTATTGATCAGTCCACGCAGGGACTTAAGGGTAAAAGTGATCTGATCTAGACCTCTTCTAACTTCTAAGATATCATTGGTATTAAACAGATGCTGCAAAACTTAGCAAAAAACAAAACTAAAGAAAACGAACTACAACTTTTTTTTAAGACAAAAGAAAGTCAAACAAAGAAAACAAAATGAAAGAACTAGTAGGCGTTACACTTTCGAGCAAAAACTGAGTAAAGAAATCATTAACAGAGGTGCTTTATACCTTTTTTGTTAGCAAGTGTATTTGAGTGAAAATGAAACCGTGCTTCGTTTTTGTGGGACATTTTTCTGATGTAATTATTTTGTCTTCAGTTAGTGGTTAGTCTGTTTTGGAATTGGAATTTTCTCAAGAAATATGTCATTATTTTTTTTCAAATTTATTTATTTTATTAATTAATACAATGGTAAAATACCAATTATCGGATTAATAAAAAAAAATGATACAATGAAATAATAAGAATAAAAGAAAAAAACTCGCCACAGGAAGATTGGAAAATCTCAATACTGGAATTTCATGACAGAAAAGCCCAGTACCATTTTCACCCGACCCAGGAATCGAACCCGGGACCTCTTGCAGAGCAGTCGTATACACTTCTTTTCACAATTAAAATTACTATTTTCATAATAATTTCCTTAATCACACAAAAGATTATGATTGATGACTCAACAATTGTTCTGCCTACCCTACAAATTACATTGTAATACTAACATTAATACAGATTATCTAGATCGTTAATCAATGTCTAGGCCTAACCTTAAAACCTATGTTTTATTACCTTATTGATCCCATATTTTAGTTTTTATTTGATTTAGTTCAGACTATTTTGCGTGACCATGTTAATAGTATTTACTGTTTCCATTTAACTTATGAATCCAAGAATATAATTTTTTTAAGTTTACTCTGCAACTAATAAGCTATGGATTACTCTATTCATCATTTCAACCCATAAACGTCCCACTGCTACACGGGTCTTCTCCAAAAATGGCGAGGAAATTTAGCCAGACGGGTTGGTATATGGTTTGTTTCGAATATTCTTCGCAGTTCTCTTGTCTGCATACGGTTACTCCCTTAGTCTCGTTTTACGACACCTACGGGCTGAGATGTGGTAGTGACATTAATTGTATTTTTTTTTAATCTGTCACTAAACGGATTACTCTATTACAAGAATGATAAAACATAATAATATCTAAAAGCCTCAAAAACTGGTGGCACTTATACCATTATCCCGATTTTCAACAAGATTCTGAAATCATCATCATCATCATATCAGCCTATCGACGTCCACTGCTGAACATAGGCCTCACCTAATTTACGCCACTGCGAACGGTCCTGTGCCGCCCGCAACCAACGGCCGCCCGCAACCCTGACCAGGTCGTCGGTCCATCTGGTGGGGGGCCGTCCAAGATTCTGAAATATTTTTAAATAATTGTATAAACTGTATAATTATACTGGTGTATAATTATCTAGTTTATACACCAGTATAAACCGGAATTTCGTAAATAGTATAGTATAGTGGTAGTAGTAAGTATTACAAACAATTATAAAATACTGAGTCAAAGAATGATCTCAAAGAATTTCAGGGGAATGTACATAGTATATAGGGTCACCTCTGATTACATGAAACCAATCATAGTTGGCAAAATGGGCACGTCTGCCTTAAAAAAAAGTAAAAATACGTATAAAAAAAATATATACGTAATATATAATGAGTTCTGTACTGTTATTTTATTGTCTAATCACAATATGCGTCACACAAACAGTGGAGAAGTGAAACCACACAAAATAATTATTTAGTTTCTAAACAATGCTGTCACATGCCTTTTAATGCTAACAGAAAGCCTGTCGAGTTTGAGTTTCAAGGTTACACAAACTATGTGGTTTTCATATACACTGTACGTCTCCAAAACAATTGAGTTATAATAATATTAAGAACTTAAAAGAAACGTGTACTTTTTTCAGGAAAATTATTTTAATTATTTGTACGAGTAGATACACTTTTAAAACGTTGTTTTGAATTATCACAGCAATATGTGAAATCATCTTCATCAGCAACCCATTAATGTCCCACTGCCTGGCTCAGGTCTCCTCTCCTCTAACTAGAGAGCTGAGAGGGTTTAGGCCATAATCCACACACGCTGGCCTAGTGCGGGTTGGTGGATCAAACATACCCATATTTTATAATTCTTCTAGAGTATGTGGGTTTCCTCACGATGTTTTCCTTCACCGTTAGCAGATGGTAAGTCACATGACTAGTACATAATAAATTCCACAAAGTGAAATCCACATTGGTACAGCTGGTCGGAATCGAACTCAGACCGCGTGTTTAACACGCCGGTCTCTTATCCATTCAGCCACCATCGCTTATATGTGAAATAAAAAGGGAAAATTTACCTTTTTACAAAATCAGTAGGTACTGTGAAATGAACAACGAAAATGGTTACGAAAATACCAGAGTTAAATTAACAATTTTATATTTATAATCTAAATAATTCTAAATTCTAGTGTATCTATTGTCACCAGATTTCTTCTAAGTTGTTGGACCGGTGGTTGGATGTGTTACCCTTTTAATATATAGTTTTCTATTGGACCTTGTAGATGGCATTACAATCGAGTTATATTTACTTTTAAACTTTCACGTTACATGATAATATTTATTGATTTTTTTTCACAAGCTGACTCAATAAGTCAGCTTTGACCACGGCCGGTGTAAGCTGGTCGAAACGTCAAGCACCATAAGGTATGTAAATACCTAAATCATAATCGCGTGAATTTCCGTTTAAAATCAATAAATACAAATGGAGTTATAAGCAAGCCAACGTTCGGAATCTAAAAACTTATCGTACCGGACAAAGTCGCATCCTCTAGCAAATTTTTATTTGGGACATTTTTTGGACAAAGTGTCATCAATGTCTATCCCAAAGTAAGCTAATATAAGCTTATGTAATGGGATCTAGACAACTGATAAAATCTATACTAATATTATAAACCTGAAGAGTATGTTTGGTTGAAAGCTAGAATCTCAATAACGTTTGATCCGATTTGAAAAATTATTTTAGTGTTGGATAGCCCATTTATCGAGGAAGGTTATTGGCTATATAACATCACGCTACGACCAATACGAGCTGAGCAGTGGCCAAATAAAGAACGACGGAAGCGAAGCCCCGCGTGGCTTCTAGTACCTACGTTTATAAAACTAAAATTCCTTAATTTAGTTAAGGAAGAGAGGTGGAAATTTATTTATAACATGATAATGTAAGCGAACAATTCCCGTCAGGCCTACATGACGCAAATACAACATGATTCGCGAGATTTACGTTAATTAACAAACAATTTGGCCTACAATGAACTAAATTAACCTTAATACAATATAATACATACAAAACTAGAACATTATTCAGTTAAAAATGACCGAAACTGCTTTTTTTTTTTGGAAGAATTAAGAAAGGTAAGGTTGTCTGTATGTCTGATACACCAACCCGCATTAGGCCTAAACCCTCTCAGGGTTCTCTACTTAAAGGAGAGGAGACCCGAGTCCAGCAGTGGGACTTAATGGGTTGCCGATGAAGGTGCAGTAAGTAGGTAAATTCCGCTCAAATTGAGCCGCCCTAAAAAGACCATACCCATAAAAACATTTTTGTGTTCCCGCTGCTACTACCGTGTAGTGACCGATTAAGAATACAATAATATCACTACCCCATCTCGACCCGACGGTGTCGTACAAGGCAACAACAAGTTGCTTGTTATAATAATAATATAATAATATTCTACCACATTCACACAGCGCCATCTAGTCCCAAAGTAAGCAATTATATTTGCTTGTGTTATGGGTACTAAACAACGGATATACTACTTAAATACTTTTTTTTTTGTTTTTTGTAAATACATACATATTATATAGATAAATTACACCCAGACACAGAACAAACCTTTATGCACATCACACAAAGATTTGTCCTGGGTGGGGATTGGGGATCGAACCCACGACCTCCGGTTTAGCAGTCAGGGTCACTAACCACTAGACCAACAGGCCAGTCTGTTAGTCCCTTACTCTCTAGTTCTAGTGCTATGACTATAGCACTGCGAGAAAAGGCAATTTCGGAACAAAACCCTATACTAACCCGTCTAGCCAGCGTGGTATATTAGGCTAAATTATTAGTATTAATAATTAGTATGTATGTTAGCTAGTATGTATGTTCGTTATACGTCATGATTGTAAAATGCGTGAGTGGGTAAAGATGGAAATGTTTGGAGGAGACCCGTGCCCAGCAGTGAGACATTAATTTATGGGTTGTAATCATGATGAAGTGAAGTCCTGAGCTCATTGGGGAAGGAACGGGTTTTAAAGAGTCAATAACGTGTATGTGATTCTCTGTAACCCTAAAATTTACCACAAGATGCTTTGTTTCCTTAACCAGTTGTATCAAAGACAACAGCTGATTCAAAAAATAAAACAAAATAAAAATAAATGATAAAACAAATGTTCCCGGTTGATGACAATAGGCTATTAATTAGGCCCTATTTCATGGGACCAAACATAGCTGACGAATGGGTGTGAAACACCTCTGCCTACCCCTTCGGGGAAAAAGGCGTGATGCTATGTTCTGTTATGTTATGATTCAACAAGAATTGACTGGCCTGTTGGTCTAGTGGTTAGTGACCCTAACTGCTACGCTGGTGTTCGTGGGTTCGATCCCCACCCAGGACAAATCTTTGTGTAATGAGCATAAAGGTTTGTTCTGTGTCTGGGGGTGTAATTTATCTATAATAAGTATGTATTTACAAAAAAAAAATGTATTTAAGTAATATATCAGTTGTTTAAAACCCATAACACAAGCAAATCTACTAAAACATCAAAAAGATACCGAAAACTTCCGGATACCATCTACGATCTTTAATCAAATTTTCAAATCTATTTACTGTTACAAAATATACAAACATGATTTACAAACAAACGTAGGTACGTTTAGTATAGAATTAATGAAAAGAAATGTTTCTTAAATTGTTTAAATTAAATTATTTATTTATTATATTTTAAAATTAGGTGAGGCCTATGTTCAGCAGTGGACGTCATTGGGCTGATATGATGATGATGATGATATTTTAATTTATATTTCTTTTATTTATAATTATAATATGTATTGTAATGTATAATAATATATTTATTTACGCATTTATTCACTACTCTTGATTCTTACACACATTCATTGTACCTAATAATGTTCCTTAAATTTCAAAATTTTTAACCACACATGCGCCACTCCAGGTGTTGCAGCTGAAAATCAGCGTCAGTTATAATTTTTTTTATCTGACATAATGCTGAGCTGTTCGCCCTTTTGGCATTATGACCATATTCTACATAAAATATATGATATTAAATAAGGTGAATTGTATTCTTAGGGTGTCATATTGTCAAATAAATTATTTTTCTTTCTTCTTCTTTCTTTCTTTTCAAATATAATTGCTTAATTTGGGACTATATAGCGCTGTGTGAATGTGGTAGAATATGAAATATGAAAAAAAAATCTTCTCCTTTTCAAACTAAGATTACAACCATTTCGCTGCAGTCGTTAAATGTGAATTAGAACAACTGCATTGCGGGCCACAAATGTTTGTTCACTAAATATGATGCAGTGTTGTAATTTACAGAGAAATGAGTAACTAGTTACGCATTTGTGGAACATCGCAAAGAGCTTTATGATAGTACCTTAATGCTACATTTGGTTTATAGTTCCTGAAATTATGGAGTTCGGTACTTCAGTCAAAAGCTTCATAGAAGAGAAGGCAATGAAACATGATATAAAATTTAATGAAACAGCGCGTATATATACGTACACGTCCACGTATTCCTTTGCTTTCGTTTAACATTTTTACCCGACTGCCAAAAAGGAGGGTAATGTTTTTCGCGCGTATGTATGTATGTATGTGGGCATTTCTGTTCCGTTGTGACCTCCTGTAGCCTAAACGGCTTGGCTGATTTTAAAGTGTGAGATGTCATTAGATTTTTATTCTTCCCCCGAGTGTCATAGGCTATGTGACGTCAACAAAAAACGTTTTTTTAGTGCTATCGCAATATGGGTATCAGATGAAAGCTAATTAATAAATAGCCTAATTCAATTATATATGCACTAACTATGGCCTGCGGCTCCACTTGTCTCTTGTAACCTAAATAGTTTGACCGATTTTTAAGTGCAAGGTGTTGTTATAATATTCGTATTCATCCCCGAATCTCTTTAAGTACCTATACTAATATTATAAAGCTGAAAAATGTATTTGTTTGTAGGCTATATAAATATCTAAATAGAGAGCTGAGAGGGTTTAGGTAGGCCATAATCCACTCACGTTGGCCTACTGCGGGTCGGTGGATCAGACATACTCATAGAATTTCTTCTAGGGTATGTGGGTTTGCTCACGATGTTTCCCTTCACCGTTAGCAGATGGTAAGTCACTTGACTAGTACATATAAATTCCACAAAGTGGAATCCACATTGGTGCTGCTGGTCGGGATTTATCTGGAACCGTGTGATTTGCACGCCAGTCCTTTATCCATTTAGCCACCATCGCTTTTACACGGATAATATATAATGATATATAATATCAATATGTGGTTAAAATAAGAACGTAGGTTATACTTTACGTAATTTTACAACGACATCATAATAGTTCTAAGATCCTGCTTCAAAGTATACCCTATAGCAAATTAATTAGTGTTAAAACGACAAGACTAAGTTAACAAGAACAAGCTCTTAACCTATCCGGAAACTTGATTCATTAATCTACACCTCACATAAGTGTACAGGGTGGTTTAATTTGACAACTTTACTGTCGCCTGCTACAGGCTGTTGTATTAATGTAGGAGGTAACTTAGTAGCAATTTAGCTGTATTGTATATAGGGTGTTTTTAGTGAAATATGGGCTCGTTCAGTTTAAAATGGATTTTAATTTGTTTAGTGTTTCGACATGGTAATGCTGTGGTTTGAAACTAATGGAATAATTTGATTTTATAACTATACTGACTAAATAATGGTTTTCGTGAAAGCTTTCCTCGTTTAGAACCTTGATAGAATAGAACTATTTATTTCTAGTAAAAGTTTTACAGACTCATATTGTTAGTTAAAAATTAACATTGGTACTGCCATGCCGGTCTGAATCGAACTCGGACCGCATGATTTGCATGCCGTTCACTTAACCATTCGGCCACCATCGCTTACTTATATAGCTAACAAGTAATACTATACAACCTTATGAAGTCATGTAGTACATACATACATATAGATCACGCCTCTTTCCCAACAGAAGGGTAGGCAGAGACCATTTCCTTCCAATTGCTATGATTCTGACATACATCTTTGGCTTCTTCAACATTCATCAGTCTTTTAATGCATTCTCGCCGGTTGAGGGTACTCCTGATCTGTCCCTTCTTTAGAACATCACCTATTTTGGTCATGGTACGTTCTTCTAGGTCCTCCCCTTCCAACGTTTCCTTTCATATTCGCCTCATATATTTGTTTTGTCACTCTTCCTTCATTCATTCTCTCGACATGTCCAAACCAGCTTAACATCCTTTTTCTATTCGTTATGGAGTAACTGTAGTTTAAGTTTGTAAGAGACATAGTTTCACAAGTTTCTGTGTGTGTGTGTTCTGATGCTCAAATATTCTACTCTAGTTTCGCAAGACGTGGCCAATTTTCTGCTGACACTACAACATAATATGTAGTTGTATAACTTTTTACTGATTCCATGATAGCATCAACCGTCATAGATTGTTTGGGGGAAAAGAGGGTTTTGTTTTTTTATTATTCAAAAAATAAATACTTATTAAAAAATAAAATTTTAATTAAATTAAAAAAAAAAATTAAATTAAATATATAATATTATTAAATTAAATATATACAGGATGGAATTTTGTAAAGCCACCTGGAGGGAAAGTACTTTAAATACTAGAGATAGATAATTTTACTCAATTTTATTCTTATTTAATTAACCATGTTTGTTAGTAAGATTCGATCCTTATATCCAATCGATAAATGCCATACAAGTACTGTGTGTATGTTATGGCAAGCGAATTTCCAAAAACAATTAAATGCAGTTCTGTTTCTTTTTAAAAACAAAGGAATTTGAGTAAAATTATCTATCTCTAGTATTAAGAGTACTTTCCCTCCAGGTGGCCTTAAAAAATTTCACCCTGTATAATATAAATATCATCATACAACATTATGTTAAAATAAAGTAAATAGAAATAAACAAATGGATACACCTTAGTATTTAAACATAATGTTTAATTACCGAAACTCCCCACACTAGGCTAAGCCCATTACTAAGCGATAACGAAAGAGGTTCTGCACGCGGAGGAAACGATGATGCGCTCGACTCTCACTCCTGTTATTAATGACAGAAATGGATAGAAATATGAGAAAGTGCAACTTCATGCTAGATGTGTTTCAATCCTTAGACAGGTGACATCATCAATCAGACACATACGTTACGTATATTTATGTCAGTATCCTAAAACAGTATGACTTTACACGTTTTTGAAATGAAAGGCGTCTTTTTAGTGTTTCATACCAAAAAGGAACAAATAATGGTGTGATTTCGTTTGCCGTTAGTTACAACCATATATTTTGTAGCTAATGACACTTCGCTTTCCTCGAATTGCTTTTTGAAGAATAAAAACATGGTTACAGTTAATAAAAAAAGTGTGGGTATGTAAAAAAATAGGTATAGACAAAATCGCTAGCAGATAGTTTTAAAATTTTCTATACTCAAAAAAAAATGTTTTCGTTTCACAAGAACTTTTGATTCCTCAACTATTTTCCGTCAAAAACTCGAATGGTTGCCAAAACGATCTCACCGGAATGTTCATACGAACATCAATGGTATATATAAATACAAAACAGTGTTTTGTTTGACCCTTCAACACACATCTTAAAGGAAATTTTGAATTCCTTCATGACACGCATACAAAAGTGGTACGATCGATAGAAAACTGGAAACTGAAAGGGTTAAAGAATATGTACATTTTATATACCACGTTGGTGACAAATAGACGTACCGCTTGCCTGATTGTAAACAGTCCTTTAGTCTATGGCTGCCTGCAACACCAGAGGAATCACGAGCGCATTGACTACCTTTAAAAACCTATTCACTCCACTTTGAAGAACGCCATACTCGATTTAGTTAGAGTTGATCATCATCACTCATCACTACAACCCAGAAACGTCCAACTACTGGGTACGGGCCTCCTCCAAAGATTTTCGAAGAAGAAAACCAAGAAAAACTATTGTACCACGCTGGCCAGACGGGTTCGAATTTTCTGTTCTCGCAGTGCTCTTGCCTAAGAGCACTGCGAGAACAGAAAATTCGAACCCGTTTAAGAAAACAGGCGTTTAAGATTTCTGTCAGAGTTGATATCGCTGTCAAATGTTTGAAAATTTAAATATTGGCGCTTTCATTTTCACAGATTTGACAACGATATCTTGACTTAACATCCTAATTCCTGGATGGGGTAGAGGGCGTATGAGTGATCGTCCATCGCACGTGGGCTTCAGGTTTCATCTCACTCCATGTCCTCCTATTGTACTTCGTCTCGTCTGGCACTGTCCTTCTCCAGGTTTGTTTAGAACGGCCACGCTTGCGATATCCTTGGCAATTTCAATCCAACGTCTGCTTAGGGATGTGTTCGAAAGCTCTTCGGAGGATGTGGCTTCCTTCTTATTTCTGATAACTATATCGGTTCCGACTTATTCAATATCAAGATTCATAATAGGTTTCTGAGTATTCGACTGGCCTGTTGGTCTAGTGGTTAGTGACCCTGACTGCTAAGCCGGAGGTCGTGGGTTCGATCCCCACCCAGGACAAATCTTTGTGTGATGAGCATAAAGGTTTGTTCTGTGTCTGGGTGTAATTTATCTATAATATGTATGTATTTACAAAAAAAAAATGTATTTAAGTAGTATATCAGTTGTTTAGTACCCATAACACAAGCAAATATAATTGCTTACTTTGGGACTAGATGGCGCTGTGTGAATGTGGTAGAATATTATATTATTATTATATTATGAATATTATATTATTATATTAGTATATTAAATATTGAGGTACAATAGCAATATAAAAGTTCCTTAGAAAATAATATTAGGTGCTCTTACATAAAACTAGTTCATAATATTGGTCAGTATCGTTTGATGTGCCTATAATCGAATCTTATAACGCGATAAAAGCCTTGGGAATCACGAGTCGAAGGGAATTGGACCAAATTGGAGTAACTAGAGAAAATAGGTCATGTTTTGGTTATTCATTTAAGATATAAACTCATTATGAATCAATAACTTACTGCGTATGCGACGATAATATGCTTTTTCAACATCATGGTTTATTCTCCGAAAAGATTGTTTGAGTAAGAAAGAACATAAAATGTTTTAATAATAAAATATAATATTTCACCACATTCACAAAGCGTCATCTAGACCCAAATTAAGCAATTATATTTGCTTGTGTTATGGGTACTAAACGACTGATATACTTCTTAAATACATACATATTATAGATAAATTACACCCAGACACAGGACAAACAATCATGCTCATCACACAAAGATTTGTCCTGGGTGGAGATCGAACCCATTACCTACGGCCGTCAGTCAGGGTCACTAACCACCAGACCAACAGGCCAGTCTTAAGTTTTTTTTTTCTTTCTTACTCAATCTATAATAGAGCAGTAGAGACTATTTTAGTCCTATGTATAGTCGACAATAAAATTGCTTTACCGCCTTTAGAGTAACATCGTTTATTATCACAAAACAATAAACTGGCCAAAGACAACGACGACGACGAAAGACGGACAAAGACTGGCCTGTTAGTCTAGTGGTTAGTGACCCTGACTGCTAGGCCGGAGGTCGTGGGTTCGATCCCCACCCAGGACAAATCTTTGTGTGATGAGCATGAAGGTTTGTTCTGTGTCTGGGTGTAATTTATCTATAATATGTATGTATTTACAAAAAAATATATATTTAAGTAGTATATCAGTTGTTTAGTACCCATAACACAAGCAAATATAATTGCTTAATTTGGGACTACGTGAATGTGGTAGAATATTATTATTATATATTATTATTATATTATAATTTAGTGTCAATAATGTCTATTTTAGCTTGCAAGTGACATCAGTACTGTGAGTGTTTTTTTTTTTTTTTTTTCCTAACACCACCGACAATTATCAATGTCGGCGTCTATTCATACTACTCTTTCATTCCAGTTCTATCATTTATTCTGCTAGTAAGTTCATGCCTCATACTGTTTCTTTCTTTTGTCCTCCCTCACTCATTCTTTGCGTGGGTGGGTTTCCCATCTGTACAGTGACTGTTACAGTGACCCAGGCCTAAGACGCTCATCAAAGCTCCGCCGCCATTTCGTTATTGTTTTTATTATTCATTCGTGTTTCACATAGAGACAAATATTAATAACAAAAACAAGGGAGACAAACTTTTCAAAATTACAAATAGAAAGTATCATTAATAACATCTGTGGAAATCTTGTTTCCAACAATTCTTGCATTCATAATATGAAACACACGTGTGACGTAATACTGATGACGTATAACTGTCACAGTATGTTTGTATTTGATGGCATATGGCATTCGGCGTCTGATGACAAAGCGAGCGGTTTTAGCCTGTGTGAAAAAAGTCGAATACTTCTAAATATAGATCCGATGTTTTGACAATTTCATACGATTTATCTCCATCCTATCCAATTGCAAACCACTGAACACGGTTATCAGGTCCAGCAGTGGACTATTACAGGTGGACTATTAGCAATAACGTCTTATATATTTCGTGTCGAATTCTAACTACAAAACCCCTATTCGCAAAAGGTCTGTATTTCATGACATACATATCAATTTAGATAATAGATTTTGTTATACTATTGTATTGGGTACTGGGGGCTTACTCTGAATTTCGACATTCGACTTAGTCGGTTTTGATGTTGCTGTCAAATGTAAGGAAATTTCAGAAATTTAGATATGGTCGCTGTAACTTTCATACATTTGACAGCGACGTCAAAACCGACCAAGTTGAATGTCGAAATTCAGAGTAATCTCCCTGGTACCTTATATGCCTACTTTCGTTCATAAGGACTTTTAATATAAGTAGGAATTTATAGTTACTTTTCGTTCTGTCTGTACTTTGACTAAAATAATGTACTAGTGACGAGCCGGGATTTGATTTTTTAAAATAAGTGATACGGGGACGAGTCGGGATATGTTTTTTTATGGTGACGAGCCGGGCCTGACTCCCTTTAAAGATAGATGTAAGAGTGATAAGTAAATAAATAAAAATAAATAAATATCTCAAAAATATACATGCATAACTTCGTTATTCGTTTCAAAATATGTTCAAAAAATGTACGTATATTTATCAACTTCCTTACACAACTAATGCAAATTGAAAACAAAAATAAACTCTCAATCCAAATTTAAACAAAATCAATTTTATTCTAATTAGCTTCCTAATCCGTAGGGCTCTATCAGTCCTTGGCCTACAAAACAAATAATTAATCTTCCGTAACGAATTTAAGACAACAGTAATAAATTTCTTACAATGCTTTTATCTGATAAAGATACTCTTCTATTTCGTTAAGTGGTACTGATTTATATCTTATATCAGCAAACCATTAAGTCCCACTGCTGGGCTCGGGTCTCCACTCCACTAACTAGAGAGCTGAGAGGGTTTTGGCCATAATCCACACACGCTGGCCTAGTGCGGGTTGGTGGATCAGACATACTCATAGAATTTCTTCTAGGGTATGTGGGTTTCCTTACGATGTTTTCCTTCACCGTTAGCAGATGGTAGGTCACTTGATTAGTACATATAAATTCCACAAAGTGTAATCCACATTGGTACCGAATTGCTAGACAGCCGCCCAAAAAAATAAAATTTACACTAAATTTTTTATATAACTTCTTACATACATGCCTTGCCTCGACCATAGCAAATACAACAAAAAAAGAATTAGCCAAATCGGTCGAGTCATTCTCGCGTGAATCTATCAAATACTTTTCGGCGATCCATTTTTATTCATATAGATTTGGATCCCAACATTAAAAAGTTTGTCATATCATAAAGCCTTGAAGAAATATTTTGCCGAGTTTAAAAACAGCTCGTCAAATGGCCGCTATAGTTATATACACAGAGTAAACGTTTGATGCGCCAGGTATATTTAATTTTAAAGTGAGCTTGTCGAGCTCACATCTTAATATTGTAAATGTGCCCCGAGCTTCGAGAAACTGAGTTTCTCATGTAGTATGTGTTATACTTGTCTATTGATAGATAATGTTCATTTTAGTAAGGCACGAATATATTGCCTCTATAGAATTCTCAAGTATTCTGTACAGGCTATGTATAATCAGAGAAGAACTCTCAGCTCTCTTGTTAGAGGAGAGGAGACCCGAGCCCAACAATGTGACTTAATGGGTTGCTGATGAAAGCTATCCGTGTTTTCGAAAATACTGATTAACCAATAATCATATCATACGACTTCTTACAATAAAGATATCTTATATCTTATATTGTATACAAAATGGAGACCCATCGATATCAGATATCCCTTAATAAGGAAACCGCAAGGTTTAAATATTGCCAGTATAATAAGAAAATTCGTTTGCTCACAATAACAAATTCCATCCACGTCCATAATTACCCCAAGAACTATCGCCCTTATGACCTAGGTCACTTGTTACATCCAACACGAAGCAACGATGCCACTTGAGTAATAAGTTGTTTCTGTAACGACAAATGGATTTATAGCTCGTCACTAACATTGCTGTGTCAAGTGACGTGGGTTCGATTCCCATTCGAGACATATATTAAAAGTCTTTTCGCATTATACTATGTATGAACTTGTAATAAAATCTCTTTGGCTATACTATTTGTATTTGGCTGGATTTGGTATCATTGAAAGTTTATATTTTAAAGAACATAAGTAATTCCAAATTCAAATTAGGAAAATGTGTGATTTTCATTTGTTTTTCGTACTGTCAAGATGTGTGAATCTAAAGAAGAAATTCGATTGACCACAAATAAGTTTTGGCGCATTTGAAAAAAACTGGGTACACAAAAAAGCTCGATATTTGGGTACCTCACGAGCTCACTGAAAAAAACCTAATGAACCGTGTACTCATTTGTGATTCTTTATTACGACGTAATGAAATCGAACCATTTTTGAAGAAGCTGATAACTGGTGATGAAAAGTAGATCACGTACGACAAGAACGTTCGAAAAAGGTCGTGGTCAAAGGCCGGTCAGGCTTCACTGACTGTGGCGAAAGGTAATGTTGTGTGTGTGGTGGGATTAGAAGGGCATTATTCATTATGAGCTGTTACCACCAGGCAGGACTATTCTGAACTCTACTGCGAACAACTGATGAGATTAAAGCAAGAAGTTGAGAGAAAGCGGCTGGAATTAATCAACAGAAGGGGTGTGGCTTTTCGTCATGATAACTCTAGACCTCACACATCTTTAGCCACTCAGCAAAAATTAAGAGAGTTTGGCTGGGAGGTGTTGTTGCCGTATAGCAAAGTATTTAAATAAGCGCTTAAGTACTTAAATGTACTTTTTTTATATAAATAAAATGAAAATTTTAATCTAAAATAAGTCCCTAACCTAAAGTTATATATTTATTTTGCTATAAGTCGCGTGGAGCTCCACTCCCGTGGTACTTTATTTGGCCACTGCTCAGCTCCTATTGGCTGTAGCGTGATGTTATATAGCCTATAACCATTCTCAATAAATGGGCTAACATATCACACATAACAACATTAAGTTTAAGTCAGTCGCCTCGAGGGAAGCCAGTGCTCGTCAAGCTGGTCTAACTTGGCGGTCAGTCAGATGTACTTTAACCGGCAACGTTGGGTAAATTATGGCACGTATAATATGGAAAAAGATTATTAAAATATTTTTTCAAATAGACCAGTAGTTCCTGAGATCATAGCGTTCAAACAAACAAACTCTACAGCTTTATAATATTAGTATTGAAGTATAGATAAATATCTAAGGACACATCCTATTGAAGTCTTTAAGACGTTGTATCTAACAAGTAAATATAATTAAAAAAATTTAATAACCCGACTGCAAAAAATCAACAGAGAGCAACGCACTAAAAAGACCGTAAAATTATTGTAATATTATTATACCTGATTAAATTTAAATACATAACATAATATGTAAATATTTGTAATCTCCATTTGATGCCCTTTATTTTGATACTCTACTCGATAGATTTGGTTAAAAAAAATTGAACTTCTTACAATTTGGCGTCAAAAGCCCGCCGTTTAAGTCTTTTTATTCTTAAAACCTATCTAAGGACACTTGGGTTTTCTAGACGAATCTAACGATACCGTAATTGTCAAAATCCATCCAGCCGTTTGGAAGATTCGTGGGAATAAAGAAATTTACAAGCATACAAGATACGCGCGAAAAACAATACCCGTCCTGACAGTCGGGTAAAAAAGGAAAAAATATATAAATAACATATTTTCTTGGTTACATATAATATATGCGTGGGTCTCACGGAGGTTTTAATTTCTCGCTTCGTTCGAGCGCAAAACTTCTAAGCACCGAGTTTATTGGCGTAGAAATATTCAGCTTGGATAGACGTAAATTGGGATTATATTCTTTTGAATAAATAATAAAAAGGAAAAAGGAAATTTATATTGCTGCGGTCCTGTTTTTTAGTAGGTATTATGACATTTATGGCGTCTCGCTTTTCACGGTGATGGGATAGGCAGAGGTATATGTGAATTTTCGAATTCTAAGAATTGAAACTTATAGTTGTGACTTATTTACAACGCCCGCACTAGCCCGCGACACAGGGCTTATTCCCTGTATGGACTAGATTGTCATCGGACATTACTATAGCAGACATGTTTCTGGCTCAGTCCGATAGATAGAGTGTTTGTATTGTAATTATTATAGTATGTATTTGTATTTGTAGGTATATCTATTTGTGTCGTGTTTTTGTGTATGTATGTAATGTATGGGTTTATAGGTAGCCTGAAATAAATGTTTTTATTATTTATTTATTTATTTATAAATTGATTTTTTTGGGTTCAATTTTCATCATTATAACCCATAAACGTCCCACTGCTGGGCACGGGTTTCCTCGAAAGATTTTGTAGGGAATTGGAAATAGCCTGTAGAAATAGCCTACTACACCACGCTGGCCAGACGGATTGGTATAGGGTTTTGTTTTGAATTTTCCTTTTCTCACAGTGCCCTTGTCTGTCCCTTAGTCGCCTTTTACGACACCCATGGGTTGAAATGGGGTAGTGACAATATGTATTCTTAATCCGACACTACACGGCTATCTAATAATATATATCAATTTTACAATTTAATTATATTTAAACCACAGCCCGTCTCTAATTCCTTGGTTTCATATTGTTTTTGATCTTATCCCCAGTCGTCATCTATCCTTATTAGAGATAAGCCTTTAATTAATCCCCGTAATTTTTATGCAAATAATTAATGTTGACAAGTTTATTTATTGTACGAATTTATAACAGAAATAAGGTCTACGTTGATTGCGCATTGGAAGTGTATACGACTGCAAAAGGTAGGTACAAGGTTCGACCCTCCGCTCGGGCACAAATTGTGTTGGGTTTTTCTATTTCGAAATATCCAGTATATACTCAAAGACTGCATTTTTCGGATAATCTATTACATTCTTAACTTGTGACTTTCATAAGTGTTACTTTGTAACCTAGATGAATAAACGAGATTTCATTTCATTTCAAGGAATTGTCCCGAAAACCAATTGTTTGCGAATCAGGCATTAATTAAAAAGTATTTAACAAAACATTCTGTTGTGAAAATTTGAGGCTTGATTCTACCACATAGTCGGGTTAGCCCGACGGCAATGACCTTTATAAGTAGCCATTTTAATTACAAGATTAGTGTTTCAGTCTATTTATCTCGAGGATATTGTATTGTCACACTAAAGGGGTGTTATAAAGGGTATGTTGAAGTATTTTGTGTGTATTTGGTTATTTACTGACGCTATAATAAAGTGAATTCTGTGAGGCGTACATTAGTTTCCGCCAAGAGCTTTAAATCCATTGAAATGTATATTTGGAATTCATTATAGTCTATAAAACGGTAAGAGCCTGAAGGAAAGATGTTACAATGCGAACAAAAACGTAGTTAGACTAAGGGCGGTCGCCCACGGTGACTTCTTGCAGGGATGCAGTGCACTTTCATGAGCACACGACTATATCGATTCTTTTAGCTGTAGGTCGCATTTGCAATGAGCGGCTGTATCGATTCAGCATTGCGCCTACATTGATGATACATTTATCTTTGACAACCAGTGTGTCTATCACAACTGAAGCGTCTGTATCGATACTATTTCATTAATCGCAATGTTGACGTAAATACGTGGACTATTGTGTTTTATCTGCGAACATTGAAAGTCATCCTTCATAAAGATTAATTTATAAAAAATTGTAACGTCAAGACAGTCCTTCTAGATAATTTAATATATACATAGCACTAATATAAATAATATTGTCACTGTATGCACATATATTTACTTTGCAATCCAGCTCTGTATTCTTCTGTTTTTAAATTTTACTGTTTTAACGATTGTAATGTGTTTTGTGCATCTTAAATAAATAAATAAATAGATAGCATTACGACAGTTGGACGACGTCCGGAAACCATTCTAACTTTCACATTCATAAAATTAGTACAATAACCAAACGTTTCAAACTTAATCCAAAAAGCCTTAAATTTCTTGTTGAATATAACGAATGCATGGATGAGCATTATAAGCTCACGGCATATTGTTTTCAACGGGTAACGGGTGTAGCACGGAATCCACTGAAATTTTCATTAAACCACCAGCAAACTGAGCATGTGACCAATTGGGCTGTATGCACACAGATAGTTAAATTTTATTTCAATTCAATTCCTTTTTCAATTACAATCAACGGTTTAAATATTTGCGAATAAAATACGTATGCTCTTTACACCGCCCGCGCCCGTATGAAATGTATGTATTTATTTTATTTTTGAGAAGGCTACAGATAACAAATTTAATTTGTGATATTATTTATCTGTATTGGGAGAAAGAAAAAATGTTTATTTAAGATCTGCTACGGGAATACAGGCTACTACAGTTACAATGTTTTAGAGAAAATAAAATTCGGTACATATAAGGCACTAAATCCCGCAGGAAACAAAAAAATGGTTCCTATGTCAGCTATACATGAGTAAAGCTTAAAAACTTGTATTATAATATATAGGAGACCGAACTTCGCAGCACTCAACTAAAAGTATGTGGTTACCGCCTATCATGGACGTTGTTAATTTAAGGGGCACAGCAGAGCCACTGCCTAACTTAAGAGGATAGCTCTCTTTAAACCTCGTTTGAAGAAGGACATGTCATAGCGCTCAGGAAACACTGCTGTAGGAAGTTCATCCCAGAGCTAGAGCCACGTCATCATCATCATCATAATTATCAGCCACGTACGTACTTTAAAAGAAACCTTTGCTAATTTTATTACAATTTATCTACAACTTCTTGTACTAAGTCGATATACAAAGAAGGTCTATATTAACAAGGCAATCTTCTTTCTCTTTTAAATATTATAATTGATAATCCACTTATGACATAAAAATCTTTTTATAATTATTAATTCTGCATGATTTCAATCAAGAAGGTTGTAGATCGCTTAAAATTAATGAGCAATTGCAGCTTAAAGCTTTTTCCAAAATAATTAAGAACTCAATCGAATAAAATTAGTCAAATTTTTTGTGGAAAGTTCGAAACGAAAGGTTAATCGTTTGATTTTACAGATATTCTACTTAATTAGATAGGTTAATATACTGAAAAGTCAAGGTCTCAAAGGTTAAACAAAGTCAATTAATCAGCAAAACTTATCTAGATAGCCTAGACAAATACCATAGGTATTTAAAGATAAATTGGTTAAAGATTTTTCACTTCAAATTGGAATAGTTTTAATCTAATCAATTTTGATTACCTCAGTGGCACAGCAGGGGTTCTTTATAGTACGATGGTGATAAACTAGTTTCTTTATTTTTTTGTTATTATTTTTTTGTTCTATATCTCAATACTGGAATGAAAAAAAAAACCAATACCATTTTTAACCGAGCCGGGAATCTTGCACATCTGTCGTATATACTGGCCACTGTGCCACTCAAGCAGCCTTTACTTAAGACCGTCAAATAACATAAATCACAGTAAACAGCACCAATATTCTATTTCGAAATCCGATATCAATTAATTAAACAGTATCGCTCGAAAATATACTTATTATAAATTACTAGATACCGCGCTGGGCTTTCTTCCCGTCGTTCTTTATTTGGCCACTGCTCAGCTCTTATTAGACGTAGCGTGATGTTATATAGCCTATAATCTTCCTCGATAAATGGGCTATCAAACACTAAAATAATTTTTCAAATCGGTTCAGTAGATCCCAAGATTACCCCCTACGTTACAAACTCACAAACTTTACCACATCACCACATCACATTCACACAGCGGCAGCGCCATCTAGTCCCAAAGTAAGCAATTATATTTGCTTGTGTTATGGGTACTTAACAACTGAGATACTACTTAAATACATTTCTTTTTTGAAAATACATATTAAAGATAAATTACACCCAGACACAGAACAAACCTTTATGCTCATCACACAAAGATTTGTCCTGGGTGGGGATCGAACCCACGACCTCCGGCTTAGCAGTCAGGGTCACTAACCACTAGACCAACAGGCCAGTCGACAGTTTACCTCATTAGCATAGGTAGATATCCACCTAAAAACCGGTAAATTTATTCCATAACATGGTAACATTAAGCTTAATTTCACACTGACGTACAGACAGCAAAGAGGAGACAGCAAACGAGGTTTAAAGAGAGCTATTCTCCAAAGGTAGGCAACGGCATGGCTTTGCCCCTAACATTGCCAACGTCCATGAGCGGCGGTAACCACTTACCATCAGGTGGGCCGCTTGCTCGTCTGCCACTTCAGGCAATAAAAAAAAATACATACATAGATACATTGCACCCAGAAACAGAACAAACAGTTGTCCAAATCACACAAAGATTTGTCCTGGGTGGGAATCGAACCCATGACCTGTGTCTCAGCAGTCAGGATCACTAACCACTGAGCCGTGGAGGCTTCAATATATTCAAATTGATACATGGCATGACGTTAATATACGCAAAGCGCGTCATATACGCGTTTATAAAGAAGCATAATATGCGCGCTTAATAAAATAAGTAACTAAAAAATTACCCTAACTCAATATTTTCAGGCGAAGCGATGGTGGCTGAATGGATAAGGGACCGGCGTGCAAATCACGCGGTCCGAATTCGATCCTGACCGGCAGTACCAATGTGGATTCCACTTTGTAGAATTTATAATTATGTACTAGTCAAGTGACTTACCATCTGCTAACGGTGAAGGAAAAACATCGTGAGGAAACCCACATACCCTAGAAAGAAATTCTATGAGTTTGTCTGATCCACCAAGCTGCACTAGGCTAGCGTGAGTGGATTATGGCCTAAACCCTCTCAGCTCTCTATTTAGAGGAGAGGAGACCCGAGCCCAGCAGTGGGACTTAATGGGTTGCTGATGAATATTTTCAAACAAGAATAACATTTTTGACGCGTTGCAAACTTATTAAAAATCTCTTCCTAAGTATTTATTTATTATCTTCCGCAATATTCCGTTTTCACGCAGATTAAGTTCAACTTAATATGTTTACAACCCTCAAGGGATTATTACAAAAACATAGACGTAGAGATTACATATTTCATGGTTTGGTTAAGAGGGTTCACACAGAGGAATGGCAAAGATTGTAAAACTCTTGAATTTTGTCAATTTTCATTGTCAAAGTCATTGAATTGTCAGCAAATTAAAACGAACTGGCAAGAAACTCACGCCATTTAATTAAATAGATAGTTACAATCTTTTGTGAGTGACAATTTAGATAGCGTGTAAAGTGACGCAGCAGAAACCCGTGTGAATAATTAGTTTTAATTAAAGCATTGCTTACAATTAATAGTTGGAAGTTAGGCGAGGCGTTAGTTCAGCAGTGGACGTCATTGGTCTGATATGATGATGATCATCATCATCATCTCAGCCTATTGCAGTCCACTGCTGGACATAGGCCTCTCCCATGATGATGATGATAATTGGTTACAATTATTAATTATTCTTTGGAGGAGACCATTTCATTATTTAGTTTAGTAACTACAAACTAAATAATAAAACAGTGCTTTAAAGCGGTTGCTTTAATTTATACGTTGCTTCTAAACAATTAAGGACTTAACTTCATTAAACAGGTTTCTTTTTGAAAGCGATGGAAGGTGCTATGTTATGTCCACTAATGACTAGTCCCATTGAGACTAGCCGTAGTGTCAAAAAATCAGCAGAAAAAGAAAGCTGATAATGTGAGCCTGTTACTCTCCTGTCTGCTCCCCTGAGGGAAGATGCGTGATACTTTTATGAGTTCTTATCAAGTTGAGTTGGGGTTAGAAGACGGCTTCCTGTTATCACTTCTCATGGGACCTTATTATGTTTTTTTTACCCGAATGCCAGGACGGGTATTGTTTTTCGCGCGTATCTTGTATGTTTGTAAATTTCTTTATTCCCACGTTTCTTTCAAACGGCTGGATGGATTTCGACAATTACGTAAGTCTCAAAAACCCAAGTGTCCCTAGATAGGTATTAAAAAAGAAAAATACAAAACGGTGGACTTTTGACGCTAAATAGTAAGTAGTTAATTTCTTTTTTTAACCAAATGTATCGAGTAGGGTATCAAAATAAAGGGAATCAAATGGAGATTACAAATATACCTATGTTATAAAGGTATTTAAATTTAATCAGGAATGATAATTACAACCATTTTCCGGTCTTTTTAGTGCGTTGCTTATCTGTTGATTTTTGTAGTCGGGTTATTATATTTTTTTAATTATTTACTTGTTTATCTTAACGTTTCGCGTAACAAGGTAAGACATGACTCGAGTATTGTCTAATAGTCAAAAGTTATTTTCAGCACTATTATGTTTTATATATTCAAATTCAAATATTTTGCTTTATAATATTTTGTAGAACTGATGACCGATGGGGGAAAAGGTTCTAAAGTGGCGGCTACGTATTGAAAAGCAGTGTGGAATGACCCTCCAGGAGATGGACCAACGACCTGGTAAAGGTTGCGGGTGGTTGTTGAATGCGGCACGAAGTCGCTCGCAGTGGCTCAAGTTATGTGAGGCCTATGTTCAGCAGTGGACGTCATTGGGCTGATATGATGATGATGATGATGATGATATTATTATGCATTCAGAACATCTGGATTTTTAAGAAATATATTGAATTTGTCAGAGATATAAATATGTGAATAAAATGAAAATTAAAAAAAATCAAATTTTATTTTTTCTTCTTCTTTATAAAATAAAATAAAAATAAAAAGCATTTACTTCAGGCAACTTACAAACTCATACATAGGTACTCAAAAAAAAAAAAAACATGACACAAATAAATATACAGATACAGATACAAATACATACTATAATAATAACAATACAATAAATAAATACAAACACTCTATCGGACAGAGCCAGCAACATGTCTGCTACAGCAATGTCCGATATAGGGACAATCTAGTCGCCCGGCAATCATCTCCAGAACGGCATTGGAGCTGCCCCATACCCTGCGCACCAAGGACGCGCACCGCTTGCGCATAGTGGTATGGAAACAATCGGTGCGCGCCCACGTAAACATGCCAGAGGCACTGCAGAAGCGGGGCAGCCCCAACACCGCTCTGAATGCGTTGTTGTACTGGATACGGAGGGCACTGTAAGCCGCTCGTGTGTACGAAACCCATAGGCTGCACGTGTATAGGGAAGTGCAAAAAGCTTTAAAAAGCGTATTCTTTACTTCATTTGCTTCTTTGCATTGAGAAATCTATAAAATGCAAACATAGCTTACGAAACATGGGTGAGATTCACCTCAGCCTACCCCCTCGTCTCTCTATAGGCGTGAAGTTAAGTTAAAATAAGTACAATTTTCCACAATATAAAAACAAGTAAACTTGTGAAACGTAAATTTCGCGATTGATATCACGTAATCAGTTCCGTGACTCGTGTTTCAATGTGTTCGTACACTGAATATAAATCATTTGCACGTTTCAATACAGTTGCTTACATACCAATGTTGTTTGGAATTGTGCATATTTCGATCAAAATGATGTTTATTTATCTCGTTTTTGGATCTTCATTCGCCAATGAATAGTACCAACATAATAGCATTTCTAAAAGTAATAATCTGGACATTTTCGGACAGACTTTACCTAATTTCAAATTCGCTGTTTTAAAAGCTGTTTTGACGGGTCTAGTGGTTAGTGACCCTGACTGCTAAGCCGGAGGTCGTGGGTTCGATCCCCACCCTGGACAAATCTTTGTGTGATGAGCATGAAGGTTTGTTCTGTGTCTGGGTGTAATTTATATATAATATGTATGTATTTACAAAAAATAAAAATCTATTTAAGTAGTATATCAGTTGTTTAGTACCCATAACACAAGCAAATATAATTGCTTACTTTGGGACTAGATGGCGCTGTGTGAATGTGGTAAAAAAAAATAAAAAAAACAAAATTCCATGACAGACAAACAGACTAGATTTACAGGTTTTCATTTATTACTGCATACAATAGTTATATCATTAATGTTTGGGCTACTTTTATACCTACCAATTTCATAAGTTCACCGATCCTCTATTTTGCTTTTTTATAAAAATTGTTACTATTTAGTTTTCAACATTGTACTTAGTTTAATTTTTCTGTTTAATTTAACAATCGTTAAAGTGTTTCTTTATTCATGACGTGGCAGCCTTTAATTAAGATAGCACTACACAATGTCTATGGTAACTAGCTCTTAAGTTGAAATGTAACAGTGTGTACCTACCTTGTTGGTTGTCCAAATAAATAAAATAAAAAAAAATAAAAAAAATTATAAATTGGTTTTAATTAGTAGAAACCTGTACTATTGGGTAAAATAATGATCTTATATTTATCTTTCTTTTGGCCAACACTCGTCACGATTTCGGGGTCGAGGTTGGGGTCGGTCTCCTTCTGCATTTGCGCCAGAGAGCTCTAGACGCGCTAGACCTCTCTTTGGATATTTGACCACCAGGAGGTGGGTGGTCATCCTCCTCCTCGGGGTCGATCGGGACTGGCTTGGGCCCTTATAACGGCATGGTCGTCTTCGCGACTCAGGCGTTGACCGTATGTACTTACTTACTTTTTTTAAATAAATTAACCGACTCTATGGCGCATATTTTAATAATTATGAAATATATAGTTATATAAAGGTCTAATGATATGTCATTAGACCTTTATAAATTAATTTATATATGTACTAATCGCGAAAAAACTCACACACAAAAGCCTTTTTTGAAAAAAAAAAAAAAACGCTTAATTTACATATCACAGATAATTAAATAAAACCCTTAAACATACAATTAAAATAGATAACAAAACAAAAAGGCTAATGCCAAAAAATAAAACATTCTAACCATTATTGTTCCTTACCTAAATAACACAAATCGTATTCATACAACCCATAAAACCAAATTACTGTGAAGATGACAATAAGAAACAATGTCCCAACAATAGACGTCCTAACAAAAAGACGATCAATATCAAGCCCTTAGAAATACAAAAACCCTTTTTATTTCGACGATTATTCACAACCCTTCCTGCCGAATCCCTTAGGGCAAAGGCCATGCTGATATTCACACGTACGAGCGATTGAAGTGTTAAATCGAATGAGCCGATAGGAATATTTACGGGTTGAATATTTGGAGGGTTAAATGATCCATAAATATTAGGTTTGAAAGAGAATTTATTAAGTGATTACTAGTAAATTAGTTTCTATAATATATTTTACTGGAAATGGCGCGGGGTTCGCTCCCGTCTTTCTTTATTTGGCTAGTGCTCAGCTCCTATTGGCCGTAGCGTGATGTTTTATAGCCTATAACCTTCCTCAATAAACGGGCTATCCAACACTAAAATAATTTTTCAAATCAGATTAGTAGTTCCTAAAATCGTAGCGTTGAACCAAATAAACAAAAAACTCTTTCCCCCTTACTTACAAAATACGGACTAAACAATGGCTTATGTCAATTTAAACCTGGTTTAATACTTAGTCCATATTTTGTAATAAGAGGGTTTAAGATTTAAAGATATTAAAAATACAAATGTCAGTATGTATTTTACGCTTTCAAGGCTTAACCAGTCAATCGATCATCATGAAACACATGAGTCTAAAATCTGTAAATAGACATAGACTAGTTTTGTTTGTAGTTTGGGAAACTTCTATTATAAGATAATATACAACTACCTTATTAATAATAATGATGATGTACCACCACATTCACACAGCGCCATCTAGTCCCAAATTAAGCAATTATTTATATTTGCTTGTGTTATGGATACTAAACAACTAAAATATATAAATACTTAAATATTTTTTTTTTTTGTAAATACCTACATATTATAGATAAATTACACCCAGACACAGAACAAACAATCATGCTCATCACACAAAGATATGTCCTGGGTGGGGATCGAACCCACGACCTCTGGCTTAGCAGTCAGGGTCACTAACCACTAGACCAACAGGCCAGTCTCAATATACAAAAATTACTCGTTTCACAGTATTAAATAGATTAAAATGTTAATGAATTTATAAGCCAACATTTCCGACACCAGATGGATAAACAAAGTTCATTTTGTTGTACAAAAAAAAACGCAACGTCAATAACGCCTACTAGCCTTAGGTCTTCTTATATCTTGAATCCCAACTCTGAATCTTAACCCCTAGAAATAAGATCTAGATTGAGATAACCACCAAATTTAATAGTTGTTCGCAAGGAAATCCATTTTTCTGTGTAAGCTACTTTAATTGTTTTCTGTTTGGGGTTCTGGCGTGTATTGAGTGGTGCTTTTTTATTGCCATAAGTGACAAGGGTGCTTAAATTTTGACTACCTTATTGTAAACGCATAAAAACCAGGATTCATATTTCGATTCAGACAGAAATATCATTGGGTTTTTCCAATATAAAATTCACCAGTATTGAGTCAGTAAATGGTAAATATGTTTACACCCTATTTAATGGGACCTTACTTCTTCTTCTTATCGTGCGGGATTGAGGCAGACCCTAGTGTTGGAATTTATCAAGTCGCCCAGAAGGCTTCCAACTTGACTTAACGACTACCACATTAAGTGATAACCGGGACCAACGGCGCCACGTGCCTTCCGAAGCACGAAGACGCTCTAGAATGAAATTGCCACAAACGGTCACCCATCATCGACTGATCCATAATCCAATCACGCTGTGCTAATGCGGGTTGGTGGATCAGACATACTCATAGAATTTCTTCTAGGGTATGTGGGTTTCTTCACGACGTTTTCCTTCACCGTTAGCAGATGGTAAGTCACTTGACTAGTACATATAAATTCCACCAAGTGGAATCCACATGGGTACTGCCGGTCGGGATCGAACTCGGACCGTACCTTATCCATCCCGCCACCATCATTATTTATAACATACTGACGTATATAACACCAGGTGAAATCCATTTAATATCTTTCTTCAAACTGTAATCTCTTGGGTAAATATCGATACGACCAATCGTAAGTGGAGAAGTTTCATAGAAAAGCAGTACCCAAGAGATTTTAAGGTGTTATAGTAATACGTGGGTACCATACCAAACCGTTATAGATAGCTAACAGCCGTCTAATCTACCCGTTTAGCCAGATGAATACACGTGTAGATATTTCTTTAAAAATAATAATAAATAGATACTTCTTTCCATAAAATCACATTGATTTGTAGCTTCGGTGGGTACTTCGCCGTTTGACACCACGAGTTATTGGTACCACGGTATCAATCGCACAAGGACGTTTTTGGAATTGGCTGTTTGGGACCATGGTGTCAATCGACGAACGTCTTGTTTGTCTTCGTCGATTTATACCAAGGTTTGAAACAGCGTAGGACTCTTTTTGGCATTGTTGATTAGGACATGTTATTAATATACTGGTCCAAATTACCATGGTTGGAAACGAAGAAGGTAAAAAAGGTATATGTCGTTTTTCACCAATTGGTACAATGCTAGAAAATTAATATGGAAATAGTCTCAAACAGCCAATTTAAAAAAACATCCTTGTTTGATTGACACCGTGGTGCCAATAACTCAAGTCAGTCAGTTCAACAAAAAGTGTAACTATAATAATAATATTTTCACACAGCGCCACCTAGTGTGACTAGATAAAATGAATAATTAGTATAATATAAGACTATATATAAATATTATATCTAGTGTGTCTAGATGGCGCTACGCACTACAGATATACTGGAGGCAGGTGCTAGTAAAGATATATATTGCATTTGCTTCGTCTGTAGCACTAAACCATGTTCGCTTAACACTCGACGTATTTCAAATTGAAAGCAAGTAGTGCAGATGTTACGTCCTGGATTTAGTAGCTTGTTGTAGTGAAGTTTAATACCAAATAGGTTGCAATGGGATTTAGAAGATAGTAAACCTATATGCTAACAAATCATACAAAAAGCGATGGTGGCTGAATGGATAAGGGACCGGTGTGCAAATCACGCAGTCTGAGGTCGATCCCGACCAGCAGTACCAATTTGGATTATTTTTTAAATAAAAAAACATTTTATACACATAATACATAATGCTAGTTGTTACATATACAGGCAAATGTTATTTTGTCAAGTTTGCAACGCTTTAAGCTGTATAAATTTAAAAAACACAGCCAAATTGGTCCAGCATTTCATAAATGATAATTATGAATCATCTTTTCAACATACGACAGTTAATTTTTATTTAAATAGCTATAAATTCTCAGTTAAAGGATAATGCGCCGTAAACAATCGTTTATAAAGTTTAATTTTCTTTCCATTACTTTCTTGCAATAAAGGCAGTTATCCAGCAGGAATTAAAACTAACTCATTAATATTCTCTCTCCTATTTAAAAAGTTAACGAAGCCAATTATTCTTACTGTCTTCTACGAAATGAATGAATTTAGTAAGTATCTAGTGGTTGTTTTGTCGAGTGATTTAGGGTCCTAGAAAATGTCATGACAGGTTCAATAGGTACCTTTTTCAAATTCAAATTCAAATCATTTATTGCGAACACAGGTTACATATTTGGTGTTACATTTTATATTAGATGCGCCATAATCCGCCTTTTTAGCATGCAATGTAATTTATTAGGTAGAGATACAGATATTAATCATTATAAACTAATTTACATAATAATAAATAATCAAAAAGGTTTTAATAATGTCCAATAAAATATTTAAATGTCATGATGAGGTATATTATGTCACAGATGAATGTCAAAATAATAATGTCAATATTAAAAAAAAAAAAAAAAAAAAATAGTTAAGAATTAGCATGTCATTCAAATATTCATTTACAGTATAATAAGCTTTCTCTATTAGAACCTTTTTCAGTTCATAATTAAATTGATTGCTACTTTCCAATTATAACAAACTCTTAGGAACATGATTATATATTCGTGGTCCCATACAAAAGATACTATTATTAAATAGTGTGGTCTTATCTTTTTATTTGTCATGTTATTAGCCTTTTAGAAACTTGCGTTCCGACAGAGTGACCTTGATGGGAGCTGATTGCCATCCGCGTAGTTTGTATGAAATTTGGTTTACAACAGCCGGCTACACGGTTGAAATCCACCAAGGGCACCTCTGTGGAAGGCAAGTTTATAACCATGTAGCACCGGTTTTTAGTCTTAAAAGTCACGCGGGGCTTCGCTCCGTTCGTTCTTTAGCCACTGCTCAGCTCCTATTGGCCGTAGCGTGATGTTATATAGCCTATAACCTTCCTCGATTAATGAGCTATCCAACACATTTTTTTCAAATTGAAGTACCTGATTTTGACTTTTTTGATCGTCAAGATATTATGCGACAAAAATGGGCTGTACCAAGGAATTTCAAGTATTTGATATTAATTTCAGCTTGATACATCAGCGATCATGATAAGCGTCGGCGATACGGATACGGTGATCGGATCGGGCAAATGATACATAAATATCTGGACCCGCCTTTAGATATGAAAATTCTGAACTCAATAAGAAGTAGATCAACTCAGAGACTTATAGGGTGACTGACCCTTTATATAGGTACTTATTTCTGAATCATAAAGAAAGTGTGAAAATAATGTTGTTTATCTCAGAAAGGATAAATAACTGTTGCATTACGTATACAGGGTGTCCAGACCAGTATAACATAAAAAGAGTATAAAGTAGTGCAACGTGGTTTATATTATCATAATTTTCATGTTATTTTTTGGGTTATGTACAAAATTATGTATGACATTATATTTTTGGTCATAATGTTTATTTACATCATTTTTTTTAATGTTCAGTTAATTGGCAACATAAACGTGCAAAGTAAAGCATTGAAATTAAAGATTGCTGATTGTCATTTAAAATAGTTTATTATTACGGGCTTTAATGTTGATAATTCTAAAATTTTGGTAGGGACTTAGGAACGGATAGATATTTTCCAGAAAATCTTTGGTTATTTCCTTTAGAATAATAAATTATGTTCACACACCTATTTTAAAAAAAAAATCTGGACACCCAGTATTGTTGGAAAAGGTCATTGACTCCCGGATATGGGCAAACAGGACAAACAGAAAAACAAATAAGTAAGTAGTTTTTCTAAGTTTTATTATTTTCTCACATCGTACTCGTAAACTCGTGTGATATAGTTATTAATCTCGGTCAATGAACCTTGGCTGTTACACAAAAGTTATTATCATATTGCATAAAGACAATTCTGGCTATATATTTTTTATATTTCCCCATTGCCTTCGGAGTCTTAACTCACTTGTTACTGTCTTTTTAAAACAACGCATAAGATTTTTATATACCTACTAGCTTTTGCCCGCGACTTCGTCCGCGTAGATTTCGATATTTACATAGATCTTTGTTTTAAGTGCAATTCATGAATTTTCATGTAGGTACTTATCACCCCACTACAGGGGTTGAATTTAATTTTACGTCAAAATAGATAACATAATCGTAATCAGCGTCCCATAAACCCTTGAAAATGACATTCATATCAATTTCTAATAATTTTCACACCCATTGCATTCCTTAGGGTAAGTTTTTCAAACACCAAAATAGTACTATTTTGGTATTTGAAAGTGAGTTAATGGGTACCCATTATTAACCCCGTTAGGGGATGAATTTCAATAAAATACGAAACAGGTCTTTCATCAATTCTGATAAAGAATGTTTATCCAAAATTGGAAGTAGATTGGACCAAGAAATCACGTTGTTCCATACAAAATTTACCCCCTATTTTCACCCCCTTAGGGGTAGAATTTCGGAAAATCCTTTCTTATCGGATGCTTACGTCATACAAAGAACACATCCTCCAAGTTTCAGGTCTCTACAATCAGCGGTGTAGGCTGTGCGTTGATCCGTCAGTCAGTCATTCAGGACAAAGCATTTTATATGTATAGATTGAAAAAAATGTGGGTGGTTTTCACTTATAAAGATATAACAGGTTTTCCATATGGAAAAGATATTTTTAAATTTTGTTTTAAAAGGCTCTTACAAAAAAATCAGTAAGTTCTAAAATAACAAAATGTCAGTAACATCTGGGTTAAACCTCAATATTTCATCCAAATCATCAAAGCCGTTTTCGAGTAATCGGTGTATAAATGTACAAATTGCATTCACAATCAATAAAATTAGTTTTTAACCACTGCATCTACTTATCGCCTGAAAAAGGGGATAGTCCACTCAACTAATAAAATACTTACTAAAAAGTTTCAATTGGCACACAACTCGGATTTTACGAGTGGAGCATAGCGGAAGAAAAGCACAGAAAGAGGGGGAGGGCTCGACTAACCCGAAAAAAGCAAACAACTTTTCAAACGGCCTTGTTGCATAAAAGTGTCGTGTGTAAAGCGCCCTTGATATACAATAAAATTCCAAATAAGTTTAAAGTCCTGGACATGGTCGAATTTAAAAAAAGCACTCAAAACATTATTGACAGTAAATTGCTACTATAAACTTGAAGATTTCTTGAATGACAATACTATTTAACTGTATCTCAGGTCTTACTAATAATTTTATTGTATTTTTTTTAATTTATTTATATACTATTTTGGACATTATTTAGAATAATTATTGAATTTTATTATGTTAGTATCTTTAACTTCACTTAAAATTTTGAATAATAAAATTTTTAAAACTATATTTAATAATGTTTTGTTGCTGTTGTTACATTATTTGATGAAATTTACTGTTTAATATACTTTATAAACTATTCGTACACCAACAATGGTCGAATATGCTGATCTGTCTTTAACATCTTTAACATCTATATTAATTCTACATATGTTTTTACAAATAAAATATCTTGTATCTTGTATCAAAGCAGTTACCAAACATTCATTTCGTTTCACTACTAATCTCTTTCCCACATAACCCCCCAGGGCACTATAAAACACCCAAACACACCGTATGGACTATTTATCAACTATTTTATGAGCCACTTAATGGGAACTAAACAAATAAGCCTATACAATCCCAATACAATATAAATCTAAGTGGGGGACTATTTGTTCGATTTTAACTCGAAGATAAAGTTTTTGAGGTTGACTGGCAGAGAATGCCTAATGGCATTAAGTCCGCCTGTACATATTTTGTATAAAGTATTAAATAAATAAATAAACCAGGCTATTAACTTGCTGCAAACTGTTTGTTGATAGAAACTTAACTAATATGTAGCTAAAATAGTAATATACTTAATAGATCTAATTTAAAAAAATTATAATATTTCTAGTTCAGGCAATTATGTATTTTTGTATTACTATTCTATAATTTATGAATTTATTAACATATTTGTACTTTTTACATAAATAAACAATTAATTTTACAAATTTATTTATAATAATTGTAGAAAAAAAAATAACATAACGCTGCGTATATCAACGCGTGGGGTAAATAGCGAAAGTCCCATTTTGAATTCCTGATTAGGACCACGGTTTGCTCTTGGTGTGAAACAGCCAATTCAAAAAAGGCCGTTCCGCGTTTGACACCGTAGTTCCAAAGTTTCGTGGTCCCAAAGGGGAAAGACCCATTTATACAAAGGCAGGCAGGGTGGGCAGAGATACATCACACCTATTATCACCAGCCGTGTTAACCCAACCATTAGTGACATATTAAGAATACATAATGTCACTTGATACCACACGACGACTTCTTTAAAACAATAATTGAAGGAAAAATAGAAAGAAGAAGAGGCAGGGGTAGACCTAGGAGAAGTTTCATCCAGCATGTCAAGGAGAAAGTGGGAGCTGTGTCGTATCAAGAAGAAAAATAGCAGAAAATAGAGAAGAATGGCAATTGCTTCACCGACAAGAGCAAAGCTCTTAAATAAGAGAGAGAGAGAATGTCACTACCCCATTTCAACCCGTGGGTGTAGTAAAAGGTGACTCAGGGTGACATTAAACAGACAAGAGCACTGCGAGAAAAGGAAAATTCGAAACAAAACCTATACCAACCCGTCTGGACAGCGTGGTATAGTAGGCTAAATTCCCTCCACAATCTTTGGAGGAGATTCGTGCCCAGCAGTGGGACGTTTCTGGGTTGTAATTATGAAAATGATGTATTGATGTGTCAGCCCATGTCGTATGCAGCGGGCTTTTTAGCATAAATCACATTTCCAAACACCAGACTAACACTCACAATTTCATGAGAAAAAGACTCAATTAATTTTTTTACCCGCCCCTATAACCAAACCCAGGACTTATTGCTTAGCAGTACCTATATGTATATTCGCACTGCACCACCTTGGCAGTTCAGAGAGGCGCTATTTTAGAGTTTTGTTATTAAATTACTTATCTATGTATGTCACTACACTTCTCCGAAACGGCTACACCGATTTTGTATTTTTTTTGTGTGTTTTGAACCTGGTAGATAGCATTACAATAAATTGGGCTTAAGAAAATGATAGAACATAGTTTGTAGATTTCACTAATAAATTCGCATTCTATTGCAAAATTTCTTCTGCCTTTTCGTCAACGCTTTCATGGAATCCAGGCTTTAATTTTTAATTAAATTCAATTTCCATTTTCTGACAATTTTACCTAGGCCTAAACAAATACTTTTACTCGAATCGACCATTCAAAGTAAAATAAGCCTTAAATTTTTACAATAAAGTTGAAATTCTTCTAAAATTCTTGCTGGACAATGATAAATTCGTTGTTCAGAGATAGAAAGTATACTTAATCCTCCGGGATCACGCGATATTTGCTAACTATGTCGATACAAAGCTTTATAAAGGTGAGGTTTTCTCAGAACGCGCGTTTCAATTGAGAAGAAGAGACATCTTAACAACTGGGATATAAAATTGGAAACAGAAATGATGAGCGTTACAATTAAATGTGAAATTGACTGGCTTGTTGTTCTAGTGGTTAGTGACCCTGATTGCTAAGCCGGAGGTCGTGGGTTCGATCCCCACCCAGCAAAAATCTTTTTGTGGTGAGCATAAAGGTTTGTTCTGTGGCTGGGTGTAATTTATCTATAATTATGTATTTACAAAAAAATAATGTATTTAGTATCAGTTGTTTAGTACCCATAATACAAGTAAATATAATTGCTTAATTTGGGACTTGATGGCGCTGTGTGAATATGGTAGAATATTATTATTATACATTTTTGAGACCGTTCTAATAATTTAGCTTCTCTTTACAATGAGCCCTAATGCGTGATCAATAGTGACCACGCAAGTGAAATGAAATGAAATCTCGTTTATTCATCTAGTTTAGAAAGTAACTCTTATGAAAGTCACAAGTTAAGAATGTAACAGGTTATCCGAAAAATAGTGTCAGCAAATTTGCCTACGACCAGTTTGCTAACGGGGTGTGCGCGAGAAGTTTTACGGTAGGTGTCTCGCTGGCATGCTTGCATTTCAATATGAATGGACCGGTACATCTGATGAAGTATTAACCCTCCTACATAATATCCGGTGAGTATGGAGTACTGGAGGTCCAATTCTTCCTCTCAATGCCCTTTCATTTTCCTATTCCTCTCTATTACCCTCAGCGGCTTAGAAGTATCTTACTAAGTGCACTCGTTTTATTGTAGTAGGTACTGCGATGTCAATACGCTCATCGAGGTTAAGTAACGATTGACAAGGCCAGTCCATCGTTGGATGATCATTTGAGGCATTTTCACTCTCTTGATACTCCGTGGATTTCGTAGTAATAGTCATAATCTTTATTTCATTGTGATCACATACATGATACTTATGAACGTCATACAAAGTAAAAAAAAAGTATCAGCAAATTTGCCTAAGGCCAATTCACTGACAAGGTTGAGCTCTGAGAACAACTTGGCAAGAAACTCAGGCCACTCTTTTTAATCACCATAGTAGTTACAATTTTAAATAGTTACAGTTTGAAATAGAATAGAGTGGTACAGAACTAAAACACGATACTAAATTAAATTTATTAAAATTAATATTTTTAAAAAAGTATATTATTTTATGAAACTTTAATTTACTTTCGTTAAACAGTACGGTATGTGGGATCATCACTTGCTACTAGGTTATATGCTCGCTGCTTGCTACCCACTGTGTATTTAAAATAAATTCGTTTGTCACTTAATGCGGGAGTAGTAAAGTAATGTTGGAAGCCTTCTGTGCAAGCTGATAAACTCCAACAAACAACATCAGAGCAAGCTCAATCTATATGAAAACTACGTCAATGAAGCAATCAGAAGCTACTTTACACAACACTAAACATCAACTTGCCTTATCCGATAGATAAGTCAGATAACAATCGATAAAGACCGATTATTTTTCAATCAGCTTTTCGGCTTAGTGTGACGGAGCGTTGTTTAGAGAATTGAGACTAATGTGGAACTACATCAGTTTATCTGATGACAGTTCAGTTGGACCGCAATGGGGTTAAGTCAAATGGACGTCGAGAGGGTGTGTGATAAATGGATTTGGATTAACTGAAGTTTCTATTAAGTGGTTAGTTAAGTGCTGAATAAATTTGATCGACTTTTAAAAAACATAACATATCATCACGCCTTTTTACCCTTACGGGCAGAGGTGTATCACATCCACATTTCGCCAGCTATGTTTGGTCCCATGAAATAGGGGGCGAGCCTATTGTCATCAACCGGGAACATTTGTTTACCATACTCTGGGAAAATCTAAATACTGGAATTTCTTGATAGAAAAACCCAATGCCATCTTTACCCGACCCGGGAATCGAACCCGGGACCTCTTGCACAGCAGTCGTATCCACATCAAACTGCGCCACCGAGCCAGTTTTTAAAAAAAGTTATATATTTTCGAGTGTTTGTTTGTCTGCGGTGTTCTATTAAAATAATAGATATAATATTTAAGCGCTTCTTGTACAATCAATTTTATTTTTATTTTTTAGGTGCTCAAGTAATAAGAATAAACATTATTTATCAAAAAACTTTTACCGTTATATTTTTTTAAAACGCCTCGTTGACTTATTGTAAATATAATTTTTCCATCTTAGGTATTAACACAAAGTTCCATACCTACTTAGTAGAATATCATTTTCCGATATTTATTATAATTTAAATTCAAAATACATGCAAATTTGAACAATAGTAATCTTTAGATTAATCTGCATTGTTTTGTAAATTTATCCTTTTAAATATCTCATAGGTTGCCTCTTGCCCAACAGTGGGGTTGTTTTTATATATATTCATAACATAACTATATAAAATTGTAAAGGGGTTGATGTCTGTACATTAAAGATATTGAAGAAAAAATAATGTAGGGAGTCTTTTTAGAGCCACAGAAGCCAAATTAACAATTTTTGATTTTTTGTCTGCTTACTTAGAGGTCTAAATATAGGCTACTTTTTACCGACTTGCCACGCAGGCGGAGCCACGGGCGAATACTAGTTCATAATATAATGTATATTATTATTAAATATTTAATATCATTGTCATCACTCCATTCCACGGGTCAATGCACTGGGCAAAGTTGACTTAAAGTTGATTACACTTCACATTTTAATCAAAAACAAAATATACGTAACATTCCCGCGTTCCACACACACCAGACCATCCCATGACGTCACATTTACATTTTTACCTCATTTATTATTGTTCCAACGATTTTAAAACAATATATTATATGTAAATTTATTCTTATTGCGTACTAGAATTAAATGATATTTTTCATAACACGGCTCATATAACATTTTTATGTAACGAACCTGGCACCATACAAATTAGATGACATCCCACTTGACATTTTTCTTCATCCGGCCTTTAAATATTAGGGTGTGCTAAAATGATATACATTTTTAAAATGAAATTGAAAACAATTTGCAAGTATTTGTGAATAGCAAACCGAAGGGATCATCAGAAATCCATTAAGTCTCATTGGTGGGCTCGGGTCTCCTCTCCTCTAACTAGAGAGCTGAGAGAGTTTAGGCCATAATCCACTCACGCTGGCCTACTGCGGGTTGGTGGATCAGAAATATTCATAGAATTTCTTCTAGTGTATGTGGATTTCCTCACGATGTTTTCCTTCACCGTTAGCAGGTGGTAAGTCACTTGACTAGTAAATATAAATTCCACAAAGTGGAATCCACATTGGTAGTGCCGGTGGGGATCGAACTTGGACCGCGTGATTTGCACGAGAAACTACTGGTTTGATTTGAAAAATTCTTTGTGTTAGATAGCCCATTTATTGAGGAAGCGTGATGGTTATATAACATCACGATATGGCCAATAGGAGCTAAGCAGTGAACAAACAAACAACGATGAGAGCGAAACCCCGCATCTTCTAATAAATAAAAAAAATTAAGTCAGTTTGCTTTACATTTGACATCCACAGTAACACTTCTGTAATCTCTTGAGCCGCTTTCCGCTTTCAAACTAATGAGGTCAATAAAACATAGTCTACATGTGTGAAGCGGTAAGTTTCCCCGACTCGTCACTCTAGTGGGATGCGCCATCAATCACGCTGCTGATCCGGCATGGTTATAATCCTCTAGTATAAAAATAGTTGAGTAAATATTATAGAATACGTGCCCGCAGCTATACGAGTACATGTTTTAGGTTAAGCGATGGTGGCTGAATGGATAATCGACCGGCGTGCAAATCACGCGGTTACCACATTCACACAGCGCCATCTATCCCCAAATTAAGCAATTATATTTGCTTGTTGTTGTTATTAAGCAACTGATATAGTTACTACTTAAATACATATTATAGATGAATTACACCCAGACACAGAACAAACAATCATACTCATCACACAAAGATTTGTCCTGGGTGGGAATCGAACCCACGACCACTGGCCAACAGGCCAGTACTAAATGAACGAAGTGAACATTTATTTCAAACAGATAACAGACATAGATGCCACTGATGTACAAAAGTGTTGCCATTATTATATTTTAAATTATTAACTGAATAATTTGAATGAAACAGGGCTGAATGATTTGCAAATCCACTTCCATAACAAAGATCACTCATAAATACAATCCCAAAAAAAATCTCTCGAAATAAAACCAATAGCTGAGTGTAGGTGTATGGTACTCATCCCTTTCCTCTTGAATGATGGAGTGGAGTCTTATGACCTTTATTGATAAGCCTGTTTAACTGACGTGGGTGAAATATGGTAATGTCTAATCAACCTTCCAATGAGTACTCTAGAGTTGATTTTTGTTTGCTTATTTTAGACCTAGACGTCATCTTATTTATTTTTTATTTAAAAACTTTATGCACATGTTGGTACAATGGTGGGCTTAATGCCAAAGGCATTGTCTACCTGCCAACCTTAGGGTGATGCAGAGAAGAACATGGTAGGTGCAAAAATAAAAGAAAAATTGAGATTTGACTAAATACATAAGTTAAATACAATATATAAGTAGTAACATAGAATAAAAATAATATTTATGATAAATAGTTATATAATATATCAAGGTCTAAATACATACATAGTATATATAAAATAAAATAGTATAAATATATATATTTATTATAAAATATAATATTAATATTATACATAATAATAAATACTACTAGTTTATTGATGTGATGATTCTGATAGTCTGTCGAGTAGGATGCTTCGTACCCTAAATTTGAAGGTAACCTTGTTAGTGACCATCTTGACTTCCAGAGGGAGCGCATTCCAGAGTAGGACAGATTGAATAAAGAAGGAACAATGAACAAAATCAGTTGTGTGAGGAAAGGGACAGGTGAGAAGAAGATTGTTAGAAGAGCGTAATGTTCGGTCATGGGTTGAGGCTAACGTTTGGAAGTAAGGAGCTAGATAACTGGGTAGAATAGGAGAATGAAGAAAAGAAAAGAGGGTAGTAAGAGCTCGCGAATTACGACGCTGCCGTATTGGTAACCATTTAAGCTCTGCGCGATACGAGGAGATGTGATCAAATTTACGCAGATTAAAAATGAATCGAATGCAGTTATTGAGAAGACGGTCATATTTATTGAGAAGATCTGCATTCAGGTCGAAATAACATACATCACCATAGTCGATTATAGGAAAGATTAAGGTCTGCACAATCATGGTCTTGGTTTTAGGAGGCAGGAAGTTCTTCAGGCGGTATAAGGCACGTAGGGTACCTGTTACTCTTTGACTTACGCTAGTGACTTGGGCTTGCCAGCTGAGATTTTTGTCAATAATTAGCCCCAGATCTTTGACGGTAGAACTAAACGGAATAGTCAATCCATCAAAGACAAGTGATGGTAAACTTTCCAGGTCGATTTTACTCATCAGTCGCTGGCTTCCCACAATGATGGCCTGGCACTTGCTAGGGTTCACTGACAAACCAAAACGACCAGACCAACTCCTTATAGTGTCTAGATCGTAGTTTACCTGGTCTATAGCTATGGATATGTCGTCTACACTAGCTTGGTAATAAAGTTGCAAGTCATCGGCATACAGATGATACGCACAATGAAGATGAGGAGTTAAGAAATTAATAAAAATAGAAAATAATAGAGGAGAAAGTATGCCACCTTGAGGAACGCCTGAGTTGACGGCACACCAAGCGGAAGAACAATCTCCCATGTGTACCGACTGTTGACGTCCCTGAAGATACGACGAGAACCATTCCAGTGCATCAGACGAAACCATAAGATGGGAGAGGATAGAAAGAAGGATATCGTGACTGACGGTATTAAAGGCATTCGTGAAGTCAACCAAGGCTAAGACTGTAACCTTAGTTTCCTCCATTCCTGCCCTAATATCGCCAGTCACTTTAAGAAGAGCAGAGGTTGTGCTGTGGCCTGGCCTGAATCCAGATTGCAAAGGGCTAAGCAAATTGTTCCTAAATATAAACTGAGACAGCTGTTTCTGAACACAGGCCTCGACCACTTTTGATAGGAATGGAAGAATGGATATAGGTCTAAAATGGTTAGGAGCTGTTGGATTAGGGATCTTAGGTAAGGGAATAATGAAGGCGCTTCGCCACACAGATGGAAACTGCCCAGACTCTAATGAAAAATTCACTAAGTGTGTGATTATGGGGAGGAGATAATCTAGAATCTGGGTTATCATCTTGCGACTAACGCCATCACAACCCAAGGCATTGGATTTGATTGACAGGACCACCTTTTTGATTTCATCCGCTGCAACTGGAGAAAATTTAAAAGGGCTATCAAAGTTGGGACTAGGCAATGCAGCTATGTATTCCAGAGTTCGGCGTTTGGTTTGGAGATCTATGATGCTAGAAGAAAGGAAGTGTGCGTTAATTTCATCCAAGCCAACCGTTGTCTGAGAACACTCAGATCTCTGTTTGCCGATTCCAAGGGTGCCCAGAAACCTCCAGACATCAGCGGGGGAGGTGGAATTGAGGTTATTTAGAATGTGGCGGCGCTTGGCGTTACGTATAATCTGGTTACACCGATTCCTTGCAACCCTATAGAGACCCCAATTGTCATCAGAGCGGTCCCGACGATACCTGCGGAATGCCTTATCCCTGACCCGCATCGCCATCCGAACACCTTCCGACATCCAAGGGGCGGGAGGACGTTTAATTTTGACCCTTTTAATTGGTGCATGAATATTGTATAAGTTAAGGACGATGTCATTAAATATATGCACCTTTTCATCTACAGTCGATGCAGCTGCTAAAGGCTCCCAATCTAGGGAGGATGCATCTTTACATAAACTGTCCCTGTTTATTCTCCCAAAACAACGAATGTGCAAAACCTTTGGACGAGGTTTAGGAGGTTTAAGTTTATAAGAGAGGAAAAGAAGGTCGTGACGGGAAAAACCAGGAGCAAGGGTTTGACCGTGAGATCGGACTAAAGAGGGATTGGAAGTCAAGATAAGATCTAGCCACGTGTCGGCCCCTTCGATATTCCGATGGGTAGCTAATAAAGGTAGGACATGTAGACTGACGGAATCGATGATTTCATGTCATCTTCTTACTTTTTTAATAAAAAATCTTAAATACTAATAATATAAAGAGAAAAGATTTGTATTTTTTAACCCCCGACGCAAAAAGAGGGGTAAAAATTCTAAAAAAAAACGTCGCGTTGGGGGACCGCTCCTAACCTAACAATTAAATTAAAAATAATCTAACCTAACCTATCTAAGCAACAAAAATGAATTTAAAAAGAAAATTAACAATAGAAAACTTTTATCAAATTACTTCAAAATATTGCGTATTGGAGCGGTCCCCCAACGCGACGTATTTTTTTTAGAATTGAGTATTTATATATAGTAAAAGATTGATATTTTATTGATTGATAAGATACTTACTCTAAGATTAAATTTCTTTTATTATTTCTTACTTTTTAAACTTACTTTTTTCATTTGAAATTACTTTTTGTATCGGGGGTTTTTTAAATTTTTAATTTATGTATGTAACGAATAAACTTAAAAACTACTGGACCGATTTCGAAAATTATTTTGCCGTTAGAAAGTTACATTATCATTGAGTAACATAGGCTATATAACACCAAGCTACGGCGAATAGGAGCTGAGCAGTGGCCAAATAAAGAACGACGGGAGCGAAATTTGATACAGTGACAGATTTATATACAAGGCGGAGCTAGTAATACCTATGGGTATATCATAGCATCTCAACCCGTGGGTGTCGTAAAAGGCGACTAAGGTACGATTCAGACCAACCGGCTCGCGTCGCGCCGCATCGGAACGGAGCCGACCGGCTCCGACCGGCTGCCGCGGCATGCGTACGGCTGCCGCGGTAGCCGTACGGGTGCCGCGGCAGCCGACAGCGTCCGCTGGAATCCGTACGCACTCCAAGCGCCTAGAAGTGCCGCTCTCTTTGCGCCGCGTAGACGTAAAGTGAAATATTATTTAAAATATCGCTTGAAGAACACAACTTGAATGATTCGCTAGCTGTTGCTGCACCGTAATCTCCGTACGACACACGGCCGACCGGCTCCGACCGGCTCCAACCGGCTGCCGCGGCACCCGTACGGCTACCGCGGCAGCCGTACGCATGCCGCGGCAGCCGGTCGGAGCCGGTCGGCCGTCGCGACGCGTCGCGGGATGCCGACGGAGGTTGCATGCAAATATGAACTGTAATTACTGTTGATACATTTCAATGTTCTTTAACGCATTGTAAAATGCCGCCCGGTGCGGGCCGATGCGAGCCGGTTGGTCTGAATCGTAGCTAAGGGAGTAATATCTACTTACAGACAAGAGGACTGCGAGAAAAGGAAAATTTGAAACAAACCCTATACCAACCCGTCTGGCCAGCGTGGTATAGTAGGCTAAATTCCCTCCACGTTCTTTGATTGTTGTATAGATTGAAGGTTTATAGGCTATATAACATCACGCTAAGATTGAAGGTTTATAGGCTATATAACATCACGCTACGGCCAATAGGAGCTGAGCAGTGGCCAAATAAGTTCTTTATTGGGAGCGAAGCTCCGCGTGACTTCTAGTATGTAATAAATAGTAAATATGCTTGTTTTTGGATTGGAACAATTCGCACTCTGTCAGAGGCCTACGCCAAAGTGAAACAGGCGTAATGACAATAATAATAATAATATAATAATATTCTACCACATTCACACAACGCCATCTAGTCCCAAAGTAAGCAATTATATTTTGCTTGTGTTATGGGTACTAAACAACAGATATACTACTTAAATACATTTTTTTTTTGTAAATACATACATATTATAGATAAATTACACCCAGACACAGAACAAACCTTTATGCTCACCACAAAAAGATTTGTCCTGGGTGGGAATCGAACCCACGACCTCCAGCTTAGCAGTCAGGGTCACTAACCACTAGACCAACAGGCCAGTCAACAATAATGATGTATGTATGTTCGTAAAATTCAAAACAAACCCTATACCAACCCGTCTGGCCAGCGTGGCATAGTAGGCTAAATTCCCTCCACATTCTTTGGGGGAGACCCGTATCGAACATCGAACCCGTGGGACGTTTATTAGTTGAGATTATGAAGGTCAGAAAAAAGATAAAAATATAAATATAATAAACAAAATATTTATGTTATGTTTATGTTTTATAAGGAAAATAATAACAAGTCTTAATTTATTTACAGAAAATTATAATATTAAACTAAATTTAAAAATAATTTTAAAAAAATAACAATAAATACAAATAAAGACTAACTAAATGTATCATTAAAATAAAAAAGGGGGAGGAAATTGCAAATTAAAATATGGCATCATAAAATTCCTCCGCATCGCTGCCATTGTCTGTGGGAAAAGTGCCCAACAGACTGGCAGCATTGCCACGCTGGATGGCAATGCTTATTCTTTGTGCAAGAAAATAGCCAGCCTGTCGGTCACGAGAAGCATCGGACAATCGGTTTGAAAGCTCTTTAAATAGAGTGCGAGCACCTGAACCCCACAAACAAACAAAAAAAGATAAAACTCTAAATTAATTTTCGAATTATTACTTCCTTCGTTCATGATGTACGAGTATGTACTAAAATAGAGACCGAACGAAAAGTGTATGAGCACTCCTTCTGTCCTACTTTTCTGTGCTTTATAATAGCCAATCCTAAATATCCCCATAAACAAATCGAGCAGTAATATTCAGTAATACCAGATAAAGAATCGAGAAACCCCTTCTCGATTGTTTATGGGCCATATTCATCTTGTTTTATGTGTCAATTCAGCCATAAAGAAGGCATTCGATTACTTCGTAACGGGTTCACAGGAATCATTACTGTTGGTTGAGTAATGTTTGGGCAATATCGGACACTATTTGAGTACATTATGGAATTGTTTATTGCTTATAGGGGAATGAACTGCGGGCTCAGCTGATTGTGATAGTTGACCTCGGACAATGACAAAATTGAAATCCACTGAAACAATATTATAGAATTCTTAAACCCCTCGTCAGGTAAATTTTGAAAGAATATTTTCTGGACCTAGTGGCATAGCAGGAATATATATATCTGTTGCACAAGTTGGATAGGTTTAATCCTGGGTCAGGCAAAAACTCATTCATCATCATCATTTCAACCCATAAATGTCCCACTGCTGGGCATAGGTCTCCTCGAAAGAATGTGTAGGGAATTTAGCCTACAATACCACGCTGGCAAGACGGGTTGGTATAGGGTTTGTTTCGAATTTTCCTTTTCTCGCAGTGCTCTTGTCTGCATAAGATTACTTCCTTAGTCGCCTTTTACATAAAAACTCATTAAGGTTCACTATTTTGAAATTCTCAGTATCAGATCAGCCTGGAGTTTAACGACTTTAGGCTCACCCCTATTAGATGAGACGATAGTTTACAAAATATGAGTATGAAGCACCTGCCTACCCCTTTGGGGAATAGGTGCAAATGGTCAAATTTCAGATTCCGATCCCGGTCCCGGATCCTGAGGATTCCTACAAACACATTTGTGTATGCTTTTTATATAACATTGTAATTTTTTTTTGTGTGCAATGAAGAATTTAATAACCAATACCGTTTTTATAATAGGAATCAAACCCTGCACCTTATACATACTTCCGCTGAGCCAAACAAATGTTGTTTTGAAATAAACACGTACACCTACACTATATTTACCACATTCACACAGCTCCCAAATTAAGCAATTATATTTGCTTGTGTTATGGGTTTTAAACAACTGATTTAAATCTTTTTTTTTGTAAATACATACATATTATGGATTAATTACACCCAGACACAGAACAAACCATGATGCTCATCACACAAAGATTTGTCCTGGGTGGGGATCGAACCCATGACCTCCGGCTTAGCAGTCAGGGTCACTAACCACTAACGGCCGATTTCAATAATTTATCTATCTATGGATTTGGCTACTAAAGTTAGAATTTTGACATATATTGTATCGAGCTTATGTAAAAATTCTAACTTTAGTAGCCAAATCCATAGACAGATAAATTATTGAAATAGGCCATAGGTCAACAGGCCGCGTACACTCATTATTGAAACTGTAAAACCATTGTTTTTGAGCAAAATAAACTTTAATGTTATTTTTTTTTAAACTTATTATTATTACGCACACCTACGGTTTGCATTCGATATTGTATATATATTAGATATTTGGTATCGATATGTATATTTGGTTACTTTCTTGGCTTAGCCTGATTATAATATTATTACATCGTCAGACTGTCTGTTGTCACCCAACTCGTACAAAACATGTTGTCTGTTCTTGTGTTGAATACTAAGTAGTATGTCACGGACTTGTTTTAGTATTTTGTTTTTAAAGATGGCTGGTGAGCAGCCTAAAATTCGCCCCATTACAAGAATAATGTCTTATCTTCAGATAAAACAAAAATGAAATTATTATAAATTTGGCATTAAAAACCGTAAACTATCAATTGATCAAATTTGTATTTTGTAAAATACTGACTAAAGAATAAAATAAAAATTTGATCAATCGATAGTTTACGGTTTTAATGCCGAATTTTTTAATAATTTCATTTTTGTTTTATGTGAAGATAAAACATTATTCTTCTAATGGGACGAATTATAAGGTGTTATACCGTTGCTGGAAACCTGATCTATCCAAGTCATACTAGGAATTTGGATTTTCAACTTCAAATTTTGATAACGTTGTCAAATTAATATTTTTAAATAGGTAATCACCAATTAAACAATTAAAAACCCGTTTTTTTTTTTTTTTTTTACTTGCGGAAATGCCTGACGCAAGGACGCGACGAGAGGAACCCCAAGGTGTTCCTCTCGTCGCGCTCTGCTGTGGTCACGGGAGCGTAGGAAAACAAACAACTAAAAACCCTGTACCAACCCGTCTGGCCAGCGTGGTGTAGTAGGCTAAATTCCCTCCACATTGAGGAGGCCCGTACCGAACAGTGGGACGTTTATGGGTTGAAATGATGAAGGACAGAATTTTTTTTTTTTCTAGATTTAATAAATCAAACCCTCTCAGCTCTCTAGATAGAGGAGAGGAGACCCGAGCCCAGTAGTGGGACATTAATGGGTTGCTAATGAATGAATGAATGAATGAATCACAAAAATTGGTCGAGCCGTAGAATTAGTTATGTCCTAGTCCTCAATGTGTATTCAAAAATTATGGAGTGAGCCTATCCGTCACACAGGTCTTCGAACAGATTAGTACAATGTCAAAAATAATATTAGATTCAGTAGCTCACAAATAATCATTATAAGTCTTCTAAGTCGTCATACAGATATTGTCATTCTTACATCAGTTGGTTGCAGGCGGCATAGGATCGCTCGCTGTGGTGTGGGTGACGTCTATGTCCAACAGTGGACGTCGTTGGGCTGATATGATGATGATGAACAAGTTAAATGGGCTTTTCTGATATGAAATTCTGGCTCACCCCTATTATATGGGACCTAACATTGCTGGTGGAATGCAGGTGTGCAACTCTGCCTACCCTATGTTATCATTACAGCACTAACTAATCGAAGCGAAGGATTCAGTTTGCTTCCCTATTATCATAACAATATTTTGGCGCTTCATAAAAATGATATTACAAAAAAATTACAGCATAAATTCATAAGTTATTGGCAATATAGGCCTAAAATATTCAGTCGTAAAGTCCTTTTTTCATAAGCACTTCATCTTTTGAAGGGTAACCTTTTGACTTATCACTGTTTCACAATAGCTTGATAAATGTTTTATCTGAAAACTACAAGTTTACTAAAAAGCAATAACATTTTTGACATTCACACCTCAGAGTGCAAGAATTGTGTGATATTTGAACTCTTTTTGAGCTCTTTTTTGGTCACTGAATCTCTTGGGTTGTTTTAAGTCAATGCAAGTCAATGCTCAAATCGAGGCAAACTTTGCCCTAATAAAACCGACTTCCGTAGCACATATGCTACGAGTGAAGTCTACGCCGTAGCCACGTGTCTACGTCGTAGCTACATGTTTATAGCTACGCTATCACACATTAGATAAGATAGAGCATTTGAAGCCATTTTGTTTCGTGACGTAACTATGTTTAAGGAGCTCCCGAATGGTTAGTTTAGATAAAAGTATGGAATACAACGCCAGATAGAACAAAATTTTTGACGCAATAATATTTTAAAACTTACGATTTTAGATATCAGACTATGAATACATACATACATACATATAGATCACGCCTCTTTCCCAACAGAGGGGTAGGCAGAGACCATTTCCTTTCACTTGCTACGATTCTGACATACATCTTTGGCTTCTTCAACATTCATCAGTCTTTTCATGCATTCTCGCCGGTTGAGGGTACTCCTGATCTGTCCCTTCTTTAGAACGTCACCTATTTGGTCATGGTACGTTCTTCTAGGTCTACCCCTTCCAACGTTTCCTTTCACATTCGCCTCATATATTTGTTTTGTCACTCTTCCTTCATTCATTCTCTCTACATGTCCAAACCAGCTTAACATTCCTTTCTCTATTCGTGTCACAACATCTATTTTTAAGCCACAACGTTCCCTTATTACACTATTTCTTATTCTATCACTCAAATTTACCCCAATCATACTTCTCAAAGCTACTATGAATAACTGGCTTTAAAAGGTCTAATTCTACATCCCATCCCATCCATGAACTTATCCGGTGAAATTATGATAATAGACCACCATTGCACCACCAAGACATTATTTCGGTACCTATAATAATAATATAAAATACTTAAATACATTTTTTTTTTGTAAACATATACATATTATATATAAATTACATCTAGACACAGAACAAACCATCATGCTCATCACACAAAGATTTAATAATAATATAATATAATATTCTACCACATTCACACAGCGCCATCTAGTCCTAAAGTGAGCAATTATATTTGCTTGTGTTATGGGCACTAAATAACTGACCTACTTAAATACATTTTTTTTTGTAAATACATACATATTATTTAGTTAGTCAGTAGACTTAGTAGTCAGGGTCAGACAGGCTGGTCTAACCCTATCTTCCTATCTTCTTTAACGTAACCAAGGACAAAGTCAAGGTCACAACCTCCTTACGAAGAAGTTTAGAATAAAAAAGTAATAAAACACTAAAACAAGTACGAACAAAGATTCAATGTAATATTATTCGAACCCGGAAACATCTGGCCCAACATATTGCCACCCACAACTTTAATCTTTGGCCGTTCTTCGTATAAATCAATACTTCTTACATAGCCTATCCTTGTGTTATAAAAATGAGACTTTATTTATAGATCGTTTTTGTTACAGCATTTTATAGGGTAGCAATAAAGGATAATGCTATGCAAATATCTATCTTCTTCGTACCAAATAGGTTTGTTATAGAACGAACACAACAAAAAAAGAATTGACGAAATAAGTAGCCTTTCTCGTATGGTTTTTTTTTTTTTTTTTTTTTTTTATTGCCTGTAATGGCAGACGAGCAAGCGGCCCACCTGATGGTAAGTGGTTACCGCCGCTCATGGACGTTAGCAATGCCAGGGGCACAGCCAGGCCACTGTTTTCCACGTCTACACTAATCTTTTAAAGAGAACAGATTTTGATTTTTATATTTTTAATAAACTCACAAACTACTGGACCAGTTTAAAGAAATTCCGGAAAATATTAATAAATTTTGAGAAAATTGCGGTCAAACAAACATAAATATGGTTCTAATATAGATATCTATCTATTTTTAATCTGTAAAAATATTAAAAAAGATTACAGAGTACTTAAAGTAGTCAAATTAAATAAAAACAAAATTTTAGGAAAATGCGCCCGACATCACATCGACAGAAGCAATGACGAGCAACATTGCAGAACAAAGTTATAGCTTTTGAAACTTGTGGGTGATAGTGAGAATTTGTGCTGAGATCCCAGCACAAAATCTCGCTATAACCCACAAGTTTTGACGCCGATTAATGGCAGACTAGCCCCCTTTTACATGCCACCTAACAGAATTAGCAAAATGTAATAATATAATATAATAATAATAATTTATTAACTCCCAAAACAAAATGTTTACAATGTAAAAGACAATATTTGTGATACAGTTTGGTAATGGGAGCCTGGTCTCCAAGCTAGGTTTTAACCTGTATTATGGATAACCAGACCTCCATCCACGGAAGCAGTCGAGTACATTTCCAGAAAAAATGTAGGCAGTTAACAATCGCAATTTAGGAATGCAACTTATATTAGTAATATGAGTGAGATGCCCCTCAAATACAAATAAATACAAATCATTTATTCGCCAAAAACATGGGTAAAATAGTGCTGGAAATAAGTTATATGTAGCCACATGTCAACCATTACTGTTATGCGAAAATGTACCCTGAGTCTTTCAGTCACAATTTATAATCTAAGAGTGCACAAGTCAACAATTATTACAACTTACACCATTTTTATTATTAAATTTAAGTTAATACTATGTCTTTTTAATTAATTTATTGTGCGTAATTACATAATATTAAATGACCACTTGCACATTTCTTAGACTTAAACTTTCTTTAACCTCTGCTTACCTCTTCGGGTATAGAAGGTCTAAGTATATTTTATTTATGTTTTATCATCACGCCTCTTACTGCGTCACAGTTTTTCATTACATCTTAATAGTTAGTTATTCGTAATATCAGTGAGAATAAGACAAAAGTGTCATAACAAACTTAGTTATATACGTGAGAGAAATCCTTATTTGTGCACGATATTAGATTTACTTACGTCTCAAATGATAACATATATTATATTATTCTTTTGTCATTATTTTATAGGGCAAACTTAATATCACATTTTTAACTTACTCAGTGACATCATCAGCGACCCATTAATGTCCCAGCTGGACTCGGGTCTCCTCTCCTCTATCTAGAGAGCTCAGAGCATTTAGGCCATAATCCACACACGCTGGCCTAATGCGGATTGGTTGGCAAACTTAATATCACATTTTTAACTGACTCAGTGGCACTGTGAAAGTATGTAAGGCTGTTGGACAAGAGGTCCCGGATTTGATTCCCGGATTAGGCAAAATGGTATTGAAATTTTCAGTACAGACCAGACGAAGGGTCATGACAAAACTAAAGACTCCAAATATCTAGAAAAAGAATACATATGTAATTATTTAGACTATAGCCCAATTACCCATTATGGTACACTGCTGGACGTGTCCAATGAAGTGACGTGTCTCCTTACACAAAGACAATATTTAAAAGACAACGTTCGCACTAAAGAACCAAGCCTACAGGGCTTGTTAACGGAGTTGTAACAGAGACAAATAACACCCAAGCAACAATAACATTAGTGTAGTGTAGTAGACACTACAGCACTGGCGAGATCAGAAAATTGGCCTATAACTAATTCGCTGACAGGATGGATGTATAAGAAGAACTGACAAGAAACTCACGCCACTCTTTTAACAACAAGTATTAATTTAAAAAACCAAAAAACCCGACTGCCTAAAAGTAGCCTTCGACAGTCAATTTAAAGCAATGAATTCGAAGAATACACTTGTAAAAGGTCTATAGGCTTACCTATAGAGATTCGATGATGAATACGAATATAACAACACCTTGCACTTCAAAATCGGTCAAGTTATTTAGGTCACAAGATAATAATAATAATATTCTACCACATTTACACAGCGTCATGTAGTCCCAAAGTAAGCAATTATATTTGCTTGTGTTATGGGTACTAAACAACTGATATACTACTTATATACATTTTTTTTTTGTAAATACATACATATTATAGATAAATTACACCCAGACACAGAACAAACCTTTATGCTCATCACACAAAGATTTGTCCTGGGTGGGGATCGAACCCACGACCTCCGGCTTAGCAGTCAGGGTCACTAACCACTAGACCAACAGGCCCGTCAAAAGATACAAGTGGAGCCGCGGGCAATAGTTGGTGCATATATCTATAATTAGGTTTCATCTGATACCCATATTGCGATAGCACTAAAAACGTCTGTTTTGACATACAAATTGACATACAAATCTAATGACACCTCACACTTTAAAATGGAATGAAGCAATGGAACAGACATGCCCACATACGCGCGAAAAACATTACCCTCCTTTTTGGCAGTCGGGTAAAAATTAACTATTTTTTATCTTGCATAGGTATATCATGATTTATTTCCCTAGTCCCATACGATATCCTGGGTACGTAAAGAGATGGTGACATAATGTATTCTTACGTCAGACGGAGTGACCGTGTGGTTAGGTCAATATACTCGGTTCAAATTCACAATATAAGCTTGTGAACGTTTGGGTGAACGGTCGAATTACTCAAACGATATCTATACATGAGTGCAATCATTGAACACGTCTTTGACTTTATTTGTATTTTTATATCGATGATTTTTTTATTCGAAAACCAACTGCGATATATATTTTAACGAGTATGCTACACAGTTCTTTTGTACGTGTGAAGGTGAATGAACTCCTTCTAAATGGCTAGAATATGATGATTTTTTGTCCGTAGGTTTTTGCATAGATTAGATTCACACACTGCTGTCTCGACACCTAGGTTCAATACCCGAGTTGGACAAAAACAACATTTATTTTGGATTTCATTTGGATTTTTTATTTACTTGTGCTACTTGATATTTCTTCTTGCCAAATTTCATGATTCTAGGTCAACGGGCAGTACCCTATAGGTTTGGATTTTTTGATCGTCAACATAATAATTATATTCGACATAAATGGAGCATAAACGACTGTATTGATTGATTGCGTTTACTTAGAACTATGATTTTATTACTGCTCCAAGTATTATATTAAATTTCAGCTTGATATCTCTACGCATTCTTGAGAAAATATTCTTAACTAACGGACAGACAGACAGACGGACAACGGAGTGATTCTATAATTCCGATTTCTCTTTTAAGGTACGGATCCCTAAAAAGATGAGAGACCTTATAATCATAATTAATTATGTAAAACCAAAATTTTAATTCCAAATTACCCGACTAACACTACCTACCCGTTTTGTTTGAACTTGACATTGTATTTTCTTTAAAAACACTCATTATGGTACCAAAGTGGGTCTGTTAATTTAAAATGCCAACAAAGTGCCCTTGGAAGGGTTAAAACGCATTAGGTTTTAAACTTAAACACAACAGGGTTGACTTTTCAAAGTTAAACGACAAAAAACATAAAACTGATTATAGTGTAAACGGTTATTGTTAAGCTTAGTACAGATGAGCGAGATTAAATTAAGTCGATTGTTTTAAGCGCCACTGTTAGGATATTGTTATGGCATGTATGATGTTCAATATCAATATTCGTGGCATTTTGTTTGAAATTTACATGTTGTATGATAATCCACAATTTCATATAAGTACATATGTATAATATTAGTGATGCCTATTTCCCGTTGGGATTAGCATAACACATAAAAGTCTAATAGGTTTTGCCCGAAGATATATAAATGTATCAGAAAATTATTAGTATAACATGAATCAATCTCTCACTAAGTTAACTTAAGAATTAAGACTTAGATCAAGCTTCAAGTTTACTGTTGTGTTGAGAGAAATAAATCATTATCTTATCTTATTTAGTTTTGGTCTCCCGTCGACTGTCAACAACACATTTTAACTTTTTAAGAGATGACACACACACAGACACAAATTTTAAGAGTCAGCTTGTGACCAAGGCTGGTGAAACCTGGTCGAAAGGTCAAGCATCATATGGTATGTACTTAAATATCTAAATCATAATCGCGTGAATTCCCGTTTAAAATCAATAAATAACACATTTTAAACATTAAAAGGGTATAAAATTACTTTCAACTAATTGTATCAACTATAAATTATCACAAACTCAAAAAGTTCTAACACACAGTTGCACGTCAACAGTTTCAAAACTGCATTAAACTTCATCATAAACCCTTCTACAACACCGTTATACATCACAGTTATACTAAAAACAACAAATTAATCTTAGTTTAAGCGACTTAATTTAAAGCACGTAATAGTCTGTACACAGCCTTATAAAGCGACGCTTGCAAATTTAGAGGCACTACGCTAATTGCACAAAGTTTATAATGAACAAGATAAAACAGCTTGGTAAGGTATTAAATTGCTTAAAACTTACGTAATAAGGGCGAAAATGCTTAGTACACAAATTTTACGTGTTTTTTTAAAATTAATGACTGAATATAGAAGAGACTTGAGTTATTTCCAGAAAGTGAAAGTGTTGATAATAAAATCTTGAGTTTAAACCATTATTAAATTTATTTGTTATAAACTTCTCATCTCATTGAGGTAGGCAGAGGTGTATCTGGTACAAATTTCGGCACCTGGTCCCATATTAGAGGGCGAACCTATTGCCATTATACGGACAGACAGAGCAGGCTCTAGACTAACTAAGGTTTTAATAATCACAATCCTTTGGCCAAATTCCCTCCAAAATCCTTAGAGGATACCCGTTCAGACTCTAATTTAGATATGTGTATGATATCTTGACTGTTAAATTATTATATAACGGGTCTACGTCACGTATTACATTTAAGGAATATGAAAATACCTTATTTGTTTGCCCGACGTTTCGGCCGAATTACGACCCGTTATATAATAATTTAATATGTGTACAAGTCGCGAAAGTTTAAAAGATTTTATATCTTGACTGGCCTGTTGGTCTAGTGGTTAGTGACCCTGACTGCTAAGCCGGAGGTCGTGGGTTTGATCCCCACCCAGGACAAATCAAATGTATTTACAAAAAAAAAAGTATTTAAGTAGTATATCAGTTGTTTAGTACCCTTAACACAAGCAAATGTAATTGCTTAATTTGGGACTAGATGGCGCTGTGTGAATGTGGTAGAATATTATTATTATATTATTATATAGAGACTCTTTTTTAATACAGAGTACACCACAAACTCATACTTTTAAAAAACCTGTAGTAGTCCGAAAAACAGCCCTGTCTCAGCATAATGCTTCGGTATATATTATTATCCTATTATTTTGGGTTGGATATCAGCAAAAATGTAGTTTTTAAATAGAATTGCATGAAATTTCTTTCTACAGATAATTCTTTTATTATTCTCAACAAATTTCACAAGCAATTTTAGACTGTCTCACGGTGGTAAGGCTAACTAGAAATTTCGCCATTCTACTTAACCGATTTCGAAAAGATATAATTTTCAAGCTTTTGACTACGTTTTAAAAATCGACAAGTCGAATGTCAAGATTGCAAGTAAGACGACAGAACACTGCATATTTACAGAGTACACAGAGCTTCAAAGATATTACTTCATAAACTGCAAGTTGAGTAATTCCCAAAGGAGCACTAGAGATTATTACCCACTAGCAGAAACACATCAGTACCTAAGTAATATTTTATTTTCATACTATGCTCTTTTGCAAATTTGGTAATTTAGTACCTACTTAAATAATAATAATAATATTCTACCACATTCACACAGCGCCATCTAGTCCCAAAGTAAGCAATTATATTTGCTTGTGTTATGGGTACTAAACAACTGATACTACTTAAATACATGGGTTTTTTTTTTAAGGTTTAAGAATAACTTTATTTCTCATAAAGAATTGCATACAAAATTCACTTACTGAGAAACATAATTCACTTAAAATTAACATTTAGAGCGCACAGAGAACGTATAACTAATAAACAAAACAAAGTAACAAAAATGTGGGTAAACTAAAAATATTTAAACGTATTGTAAATAAATACATATTATAGATAATTACACCCAGACACAGAACAAACCTTTATGCTCATCACACAAAGATTTGTCCTGGGTGGGGATCGAACCCACGACCTCCGGCTTAGCAGTCAGGGTCACTAACCACTAGACCAACAGGCCAGTCAATCTTAAATATAAATAATATGGCTAATTTATAAATTTAAATTAGGTTGCTGTTCTTGATTTTAAATTTAATTTTACTTTTATTTTTTCCTGTAAATTATATACCATTATTATAAACAGTTATAACTAACACAGTAACACAGGATATTTCCTAGTACAGATTCTTTCATCTTAGATTCTAGACTTTATCTATAATTTTATAAGACTATTGACAATATGTACTATTAATTTCTGAGTAAATGATTTGATTTGATTTTGTAAGGTAAAACTACTTTCACGATCTGATTACGTCATAATCAGTAATGAATATTTCTGTCTTCTTCTCGATAAAGCATAAATCGTTATAAATATCGATACATCATTTTAATTCATGTTTATAATTTTATTCAGCTCATAAAAGTCCCACTGCTGGGCAAGGGTCTCCTCTAAATAATGTGGAGGGCCTACTAAACCACGCTGGCCAAACCAGTTGGTATAGGGTTTGTTCAGAATTTTCCTTTTCTTGTCTACTTAAGTTTGAACCCACGGGTTGAGATGGGGTATTGACATTATGTATTCTTAATCCGTCACTACACGGATGGCGCAATATATATATTATGTGTTTATGTATTAGTTAAACATAAATATTTATTTATGTATATTTTAAATACATAATAATATTAATAAAACTTTTTTATGAATTTATATAACGCCACTATATTTTGGAACGCACCTACTCACTATTATCTCTGCATCACCCTAAGTTCACTGTAAGAGAATGCTTGTTAACATTAAGTCCACCTATGTACATTTTATTTGTGCAAAATATTAAATAAATAAATAAATCGAAGGTTTACTGCGAAAACCTGATAACCAAAATTTTATCAAAAATTGGTTATATACACCAAAATTCTTAATGTTTTCAATTCTATATATATAAAAAAAACTGAGTAAGCGCTACGTTAAATAATGATGCCTACTATCCGAGGCTTCCTAAAATTATACCTAACATTTTAGTTTTAAAACGCAATAATTCAAAACTGACTTGATTGCACTTAGCTGGTTTTCGTAGTATACCCTCGAAATATTTCTAAGGCCCTTCGTCCACAAGGATACGCAAGTCGCCGATACTAATGTTGGATACTTTAGTCGCGAGACTCTTGTCGCGTACGATCCGTACACAAGGAGACGTGAGTCGCCTGACACCCACGCAAGGAGACTCGAGTCGCCTGATCCACACATGGGGCGACGCGACGCAAGTCGTACGATCTGCACGTATGCGCGAGTCGTCTGTTTGGCCAGTATAGGGTATAGTATAGGTGTTGCGGCTACACGGCTCACAGACGTTTAAAAAATGTCGGACACAAGTGACGACGAAACAGTAATTTTAGCTTATTATTACCGAAAGCGAAAAAATCTTCATACTCTTAATAGAAGATACTGGGTGCACCCCTATATAGAAAAAAATATTAATTGCAGACTGTTTGTTGCTGCAAAGGAATTGCAACAAACAGATGCAAAGTTTTTATCGCTTTACAGAATGTCGAAGGAGAGTTATAAATTATTCTTCCATGTCAATATAATTGGAGTTCAACGGTAGCTTTTAAAAACGTTTTCTGATACTAGAAAAATAAAACTTGCTACTCGCACCGACATTGTCACTAAAACGTAGTGGACATTTCTCTGTGATTGTCGCCTCGCGTTCTAATAAGCCCTATTATGGCATGAGGTAAGATGAAATAGAATATTCACATAGTCAAAAAAACAAAAAACGGACGGACGGATGGATGGACGGACATAACGCAACTATAAGAATTCTGTTTGCCATTTTGGCTACGGACCCCTAAAAATGCTAATTAATATTAAGTGCCAGTGAGTGATACTTATGTGATAATAACTGTACTTTTGATTTCAATTACTGTACTTTTCGAAACATTTTTGAATTTTTTTGTTCATAAAACCATGATCACCAGATTAAATACGTTTTTATTTTAAAATAAAGGAATACTTAATTAAAATGTTCTACGAAGATTGCATTAAAATCTGACAACTACTTAAATTTTTGGTGGTGCCAATCATTATACAGTCTACCCCTGTCTATTAAAAATAAAACACGAAATTAAACTATTCAAATAGGTTTGTATCAGGATCAGAAGGAAGGATCAGGAAATAAATAGTAATAAGGTCTTTTTTTGAAGTTTTCAAGGACGCCGATTACGAAAATGTTATTTATTTTGACTAATTCAACAAAACAAATTCAACCCTTAAAGAGGTGAAAGAGGGCACAATAAGTTTGTAAGGAGAAATTGTATTGAGTGTCTTTTTACTTCGGAACTTTATACCTACATGTGATCAAAAACACAAATACGTGTTCCTTGCTTTTTTTTTAAATTCTATCCCAAAGGGGATGCAATTGTGATAGACGTTTGAAAACGACGTACCTACTTAATCGTTATTTTTTAGGTTTTTATGGACGGATAATACGCAATTAGAACTTCAGTTATGAAGTGAGTTAGCTTTTTAGTGTTTGAAAAACTTACGATTACTGATGAAATAGGTGTGAAAATTATTAGAAATTGATATGGATGTCATTTTCAAGGTTTTCAGGGACGCCGATTACGAAAATATTATCTATATTGACGTAAAATGAAATTCAACTTCTGTAGTGGGGTGTTGTGGAATTCATGAATTGTACTTAAAACAAAGATCTATATAATATCGAAATCTACGCGGACGAAGTCGCGGGCAAAAGCTAGTTTTAAGTATATAAAAGAAAGTTAAAATTGGTCCAGACCAATTTTAACTTAATGAAAAAAATGCTACAATAACACTGAGTATTAACGTAGAGTATATTTTACTGTTAAGAGGGTTCATACAGAAATACATGAAATCACGAGATTTCCACGTTCGCTACAGAATATGTCTTTATATGTAGCTAAGTAATAAGTAAATAAAAATTGTATTAAGAAAAACAGACTATTTATTATTAGTATTTTAGTTAGAACAGTTCTTTCGCTCAGCGTTTTAAGAAATTTTTTAATGGATAAAGTAGTGTATGAAATTGCCCATAATTTAGTCTTAAAACATTCGTGTGATGCGAGGTATAAAAACTAACACTCGTTATTTAAGAACCCTGATTAAGCAGTAGTTTCATATTTATCAACTATTATCAACTTATAGTCTGACAACGCTCTGTTCCTACAATAATAGCGTTAGTTCCTAGTGTGTAACTGTGTACTTCCTACTTTTAAATTGCACGACATGTCTTGTCGGACTATACGTACGAAATAGGCGCTGTACGAAATATCATTTTCCTCAATGACGATATGATTAGTGTCCGTTCGCATAGATCGGGTCGAAGAGCAAAGCAAATTTCTATAGTACTTGTTCAAAATTTTTAATTGCATATCAGTTTTATTTTTAATACTATACAAAATTGGCTCTGCTGTGAACGGACATTTACCTACGTTTTAATGCTGGGGACTGTGTTCCAGTCATTATTAGCTTTTGAAAAAAGGAAGTCTATCGGATTACCAAGAAAAATTACCAACCTGTTATATTGAATGCCTTTCCTACTGACATCCAAGCCTTTTCTGTAAATTCTTTTTTAGAATATTCTTTCATTTTATAATTATAAAGGCAAGGGTATTTTTCTACCTCAAAAACAAATTGTATATTAATTAATTGCTCTGTCATCTTCGAAATCGCGGACAGATAGATTTACGCGCTCTTTGCGCTCCCTATTAAAATACCAACTAAATAAATAAAACTATTAAAAAAAAAATCAAGCAAGAAGAGCACTATAGAGTATTTAATACCTAAGTGTTTTTATGTTAACCACTGACCTCTATTATAATACGCGCATTATAATGGAGGCATTGAGCATGCGGCGCACGCCATATACAGATATATTTTTCTCTTCATAAACAAAATGTAATATTCAATAATAAATTGCTCCGCCATCTTTAAAGTCGCGGCAACATTAGTATCGGCGATCTTTGCAGGCAGGTAGCGCGCGACTTGCGTCGCCGACTATGAATTTCTATTACAGGGATCGCGAAGATACTAAAGTCGTGAGGTATCGGCGACTTGAGTATTCTTGTGTACGAGTGACACTAGCGACGCGCGACTTTTTTTTTTTTACATACTGTAGAAAAAAAATGAACTATAGAGTAAAACCAGGATAGACGCCACACTTTTTGTAATGGTGTATTTAAAATACGAGTTTATCAGAAATAATTTATTCTTCTTTTATTTATTTAACCTAACTATAACGTTTGGCAGAAATTTACTTCTTTGCAAAACAATTTATTATACGACTGCCCAAAGAAGGAGTGTTATTTGACTATAAATAAATGCCCCGCTATGAATTGATAATGCTAAGTACGATAGATGCCCTATCAACTAAAATAAATAAAATTTGAATTTTAAAATATTTAATTTGTAATCCTGCGAAGACAATTAGTGAAAATAATTATTAAGAACTTTAATTAATTAAACTTAAGCATTTGTATTACAAAAATGTTAGTCGATGAGGTTTATCGTGGCGATTATATCTATTACAACATAAAGAAATTTAGAACTTTAAGGTCATGGTGATCTCATTAGAAATTGTTACTTTCATGTTTTTAATATCATAGTCGATTTCAAAGTTTTATATGATATAAATATAATAACAAAATTATATGTAATTCATTTCTGACAGAGCCTAGAAAAAACTATGCCCAACTACCCCGGACTTACCCTATTCAATAATAAATTGCTCCGCCATCTTTAAAATCGCGGCGACATTAGTATCGGAGACATTGGCCGGCAGGTAGCGCGCGACTTACGTCGTACGACGAAAGTCGCGACGCGACCTGTGTACGGAAGTATACGAGTTTGTATTGCCGAAGTCGCGAAGAGACTAAAGTCGTAAGGTATCGGCGACTTGAGTATCCTTGTGGACGAAGGGCCTAAGTGTATTCGCAACTCTGCCGCCCTTTGTTGCATAATTTAGAACCTATTGTAGTGTGCAAATGTTAATTTATTATTTATTTGTGTATTTAAAAAAAAACTAACCTTACACTTTAAACTTTTTCATTCAACTTTCAACATCACATTGTTCAACATTTAATTAAATATGTATATGTATATGACAGCTACATAAGAGCTGTAAACCCACATTCATTCTAACTAAACAAATCACCACAACAGAACCCATTATGAACAAAATTTAAATAATTTACCAAACAATTAACAAATTCACCAACAATTTAACAAACCAATCAAAATGGCGAACTAATTGGCTATTCTGTAACCTTTATCAATCACAATTACACTTACCGTTAGCAAATAAATTGGTTTCAACACAAAACTTTCACTAAAGTTCCAAAACACTGGCCTTCACAACAACTTTTCAATTAAACACTTAAAAATACAATTTAAATTAATGTTTTATAAAAATTCAACTTCACTATATTTACGTTTAATTTTAAGTTTATAGGAGCAACAAAAAAAGATTTATTTATTTCAAAATTTCACTTGAAATTACGTACTCGTGAAAGACGGGAGGGAGTAGAAACGGCGCGACACCCGTTCCGTCCGAAAGCCGAAATGCTACTGAAATTTTCAGCGGCCTCTATAAGTTTCTGAATATAGACAAACTTCTTTAAGGTCAATTGTTATTATTTTCTTAGTTTATTTAATTTATTCTGTAATGGTTTAGCGTAAAAATGTATAAAAAATTACTTTGAAATAAAGTAAATAATTTAAATGTTTTTTTTACAATCTCTTGGCGCCTCAAGAGTGCGTAAGACTATTGAGCAAATGGTTTTAGCTTCTTTTTATTGCTGACGTGGCAGAAGAGCTTGCGGCCCATCTAATGGTAAGTGTTTACCGCCACCCATGGACATGGTGTGTTCTTTTAGAATCGGTTGCGAAAAAAACACAACAACGCCGCTGTCTATCGAAAATAAAAGAGTAAATAGGGAGGGAAAGAAAAAATCCAGCAAAGGAAAATAGAGAGGAAAAAAAAAATGGGGATCGGGAGGGGGATTGAGAGGAGGAATTGGGCATCTGTGTCCCCGGATTGGTCAATAGTTTTATTTTTTCCATTGCATAACACTCAGTCTCAAACAGGTCTATGGAATTGTGTCCGGTAAGTATAGCCCGGTATATAAAAGGTACTTATAACTTAAAACAAAACTATATAGAACTCTAATGCTACAGTACCAAGGCGGTCTCAATAAATAACCGAGTTGAAAACGTTGCAACTATCAAAAATCGAATGGCAATACATTTACCATTCGTACGTGCTTTGTAAAACACATTGCTAGTGAAAAATCTGCCGCAATTCAGCAAGCTTATGTTTTTAAATTTATTTTCTGCGTTTAGAGATTTAAAACTTAGTTGGATGTGGAAGGAATTTAGCCTACTATACCACGCTGGCCAGAAGGGTTGGTATAGAATTTGTTTCGAATTTTCCTTTTCTGGCAGTGTTCTTGTCTGCATAAGGGTAGTCTCTTAGGCACCTTTTACGACATCCACGGGCTGAGATGGGGTAGTGACATTAAATATTTTTAATAATAATAATGTTATAATAATGTTTCGACATTCAAACACAGCGCCATCTAGTACCAAACTAAGCTAATGCTTGTAATATGGATACTAGACAACTGATAAAATACTTAATTTTTTTTTTTTTTTCATAAATACATACATATTATAGATACATTACACCCAGAAACAGAACAAATAATTGTGCTCATCACACAAAAATTTGTCCTGAGTGGGAATGGAACCCACGACCTCTGTCTCAGCGGTCAGGGTCACTAACCATTGAGCCACGAAGGCTTCGAAATAATCCACACACACACGAATCAGTTTTGTTTAACCCGAACTAAAATTGGCCGACGAGGGGTTTATTTACGTATCTATACTAATACTATAAAGCTAAAGAGTTTGTTTGTTTGAACGCTAGGATCTCAAGAACTACTTATCCGATTTGAAAAATTCTTTTATTGTCAGATAGCACATTTATCGAGGCAGGTTATAGGCTATACAACGTCACGCTACGGTCAATAGGAGCTGAGCAGTGGCCAAACAAAAGCGACGGGGCGCGCGACTTCTAGTCTAAATATAGACGACGGGAATTTAAATGTATTCCTTATAGAAGTACCTTATTTTTTGAAAGGGGATTTGCATTTATGAAATGCAATGCATACCTCCGCATGCAGGAAAGGGGGCGATAATGTGGGGCTTGCTAACCTTAAAATAAACCTGATACAACATGACCTACGGCAACGCGTTACTAGAATAAAAAAATATCATTAAATTATGAATCAGTTTCGCCGCGACTACCCTACGTCGCCCACAAGAAAGCATTATCGTGATAAAATATAGCGTAAGTTACTATCCAGCCCTCCAACTATTTCTACGCAATAAATCAAGTTGATACACTGCTTCATTGCAAGAAGGAAGAAGAAAAATATACACTATTCTTAATAATACTTATTAACTATAAATACAGAACAATGTTCAACAGTGGACGTCATCGGCCTGATATGGTGATGATGATGATAATACAGAAAGCATTACGTATTTTCACCATCATCATCATCATCATCATATCAGCCCAATGACGTCCACTGCTGAACATAGGCCTCACCTTTTCACCATGCACACGCTCATTTCGTCAATTTCAAGACAGGAAAACCCAAAACCAGAAACTTTTAAGTCGAATTTAATGACTGGCCTGTTGGTCTAGTGGTTAGTGACCCTGACTGCTAAGCTGCAGGTCGTGGGTTCGATCCCCACCCAGGACAAATCTTTGTGTCATGAGCATAAAGGTTTGTTCTGTGTCTGGGTGTAATTTATCTATAATATGTATATATTTACAAAAAAAAAATGTATCTAAGTAGTATATCAGTTGTTTAGTACCCATAACACAAGCAAATATAATTGCTTACTGTGAGACTAGATGGCGCTGTGTGAATGTGGTAGAACATTATTATTATATTATAATTTAATTTAATCTTAACAGCAGCGCCACACCTATAGGTGTCCGTTTTTGGAACTAACTGCCATATTTGTTTTCTCTTTGACTGCATTTGAATTCTAAAACTTGGTATGGAATATTTCGATTCTTTTTTTAAAATATACGGGTATTTTGTGATATTTGAATTTTCCTTTGACGGCTCGATTTCTTTTCAGTGGTTTTGTTGTATCTTTGTTTGAAGTTTTTAGTGTAGTTCAGAGTTCTATGTAAGTAGAAATCGGATAATTCAGTGCATATTTACCTAAACTTATAAATATGTAACATAGAGTGGATTATCATCATTCATTCATCATTGACTGTCACCGTGGCGCAGTGGTTAAGGTGGTCGCCTCGCCACTACATCGCCGTGCTGGGTGACGTGGGTTCGATTCCCACACGAGACAAATATTTGTGTGATTCATAGATATTTGTTTCTAGTCTGGGTGTACTTTGTGTCCGTTAGTTTCATGTTTGTAAAGCTCCCCGCGACACAGGGCTCGTTCCCTAGTGCGGGCGTTGTCTTTTTTAAAAAAGAAAAGAAAAGAAAGAAAGATTATACCGGTACTTTAGAAGTGGTATTATCCACTCTATGTTACATACCAACCTTACAGTTTAGGTAAATATGCACTGGAATATCCGATCTCTAATTATCTTACCTATCTCAATTACATAAAGATATATAGTTACATCTATACCCGAAACAAAAATCTGTGAAAATAAAATCAGAGTGTTTGTTTCTCAGTAAACCTATTTAACCTATAAAAGATTCTAAACTGACATCGAAACATTTACTCTGTAATGAAAAAGGCTAGTTTGTGTGACCAAGGATCCTATCCGTAAGATCTTTTCTAAAAGGATTCCAATGAATTCTGTTTAAGGCTTGCCAACTTACCCACGTCTACTAACACTTGATATTCTAGTCATCTCCTCATGCCACGTTTACATTAGGTCGGCCATTGAAACCGGCGTCGGTTTCGGTTTAACCAGTCGTGGGTAGGTCGGTTAACCGAATTGAGTTGCTTATATGTCGGCCAAATAAATTCAACGATAACTATTACTATAACAACGGTTTAACTAAATGTAGTTGTTTATACTCGTATCACTACATAGTATAAAACAAATCGCTTTCTCTGTCCCTATAATAATAATAATAATAAAACCGCAAGGCAGCTAGTGGCGAGCTGAATGTGAGTGGCGACACTGCGGTCCTGAATGCCCCTGAGAGTCGGTCTAGGCTTCGTCTCCAGCACGTCTTTGTTGGCTGGCTGAAGTGGATCTCCAAGAGCGACCACACGACTCTCAACTCTGGCTTGCCTTAACCAGCTGACCAGAGAGGGGTCGCCAGAGCTATATGCTCGGGGGTGGAAGTGTCATTTTTCAATGGCATAATTACGAGGAAACCCGCTCCGGGTCTCCGCTTGGGACCCGCGATGGCGAAATCGGCGCCGCACCGCTCGACACCCCTAGCCGCGCACTACGGTGTTGCCCTGAGACCCGTGGACTTCGGCCCATGTCGGTTGTGGAAGGGGCCCATCTAGTGTAAGGCGAGTCACCGTCTGCCCCAATCCTCATTTAACAACATATATTCACCGCTAGAGGAGGCAAGCAGGCGACGTAGTTCCCGTATGCCATATATCACCATTCCACCGAACACCCAAACCCATAGCCCAATTTTATTTGACTCCATAACATCATTCAATAGCTTTACACTTATCAGTGACAAATCATAGCTGTACTACAATAGTGCAGCTGTGATATGGCAGCGGTAAGTGTCTCATCCCATTCTAAATTAAAATTCTTTAAGGGCCTCTGCGTGTTGGACCTGTGTCCCCGCGTAAGCCTTCCAAAAAGACCGGGTGTACTTCTCACCTTAGAAGTATAGCCGTGAAAAAAGAGACATAATAATAAAGAGAGAAGTATAGCCGAGAAAAAAGAGGCATAATGATAATAATATTCTACCACATTCACACAGCGCCATCTAGTCACAAAGTAAGCAATTTTATTTGCTTGTGTTATGGGTACTAAACTATTTTTGTAAATGCATACATATTATATATAAATTACACCCAGACACAGAACAAACCTTTATGCTCATCACACAAAGATTTGTCCTGGGTGGGGATCGAACCCACGACCTCCGGCTTAGCAGTCAGGGTCACTAACCACTAGACCAACAGGTCAGTCAGTCATTCCCTATATCCCTATGTATGCTTAAATCTTTAAAACTACGCAACGGATTTTGATGCGGTTTTTTTTAATAGATAGAGTGATTCAAGAGGAAGGTTTATAGATATTAAATACATCCCACGCGGGCGAAGCAGTGGGCGGAAGCTAGTGTATAATAAATTTAGTGACAGCTTTCGGTTTAATTGTCGAATTGAGTCATTAGCTCGACCATCGGAACCTTAATGAAGTACGGCTTATGTATAAGCCATCGAAATGTCATGGTTTTATTATGCAACGACGCGACGGTGGCAAACATACTTATGGCTCGCCTGATGGTAAGCCTGTGGACGCTTGCAACACCAGGGGCATTGTATTGTTCACTCCTTTTTTGAAGAACCTATACTGTAGCCCCTTGTGAAATCCTCGTTAGGGAGTTCATTCCACAATGTAACAGTTCTTGGAAGGAGATTTCTCTGAAACGGTGTGGTGCTAGTCTATTTCGGTTCCAAGGTGTGAGGGTGAACTCCCTGCCAATGGCGAATCGTGTGATGATGAAAAATATCACGTACCTACTCAAAGTACTAATAAGTAAGTGAAAAAGATGAGTTTCAGTGATGTGACATAGAAAAATAGAAGACTAGAAAAGCAATTGTCAAGAGCGGCAATTTACCTTACGTTAATTCACCTGATACAGTGACGTCCTATCCTAAGAAATTAATTGGTTATTCACAACGGCGACCTGTAATCGGTCGGCTAATCGAATATGAGGGCCCGCTCTCCATGTCTAAATTGGATTGGTCGAGTTCGAAGTCGTTATCAAGAAATAGAAAATGATTGCTAAAAAAATATTAACAATTAGCTGTTAGCTGCGTCACCGATCCCGTGACTACAGAAATTTTTAACCTCTAAATAAGTGGTGTGTTTGTTTTTTTGTTTAGACTATAACAAATATTAAGAAATAGCCTATTTGGTCCAGCCGTTCTCGAGTTATGCGCACATTTAATCTTTCAATTTATCTGTATACTAGGTTTTAATCACGCTGTAATGTCAATGAAAAGTAGCCTCAAGTTTTAAGGTAGACCTTAAGCAATACATTAATGAAAACTGAATTTTATGGCATGCAGTTGTTTTAGTGCGATGCGCGCACAAACATACGAATTGACAGACAAAAGTTCTAAAATAAAATATATTGTTCTGGCTTATGTGCCTCTAAAAAAAGATCCTCCATATAAATATTTTGTCTTTAATATCTATAATGTACTGACATCGACCCGTTTCAATTGTATTATATGTCCGCATAGATCAATTATTATTTATGTCTTATTGTACTATGATGGCGTGGTAGTGAGCTGGTCATATCTGCAGAAGGACCGATGGACGGTGTAACAAGCGCGTCCTAGAGTGGAGACCGCGACTCGGCAAGCGTAGAGTAGTAAAAGGTCCGACGACCTAAAAAATGTCGCTGGGTCTGACTGGATGCGGAAGGCGGAGGAGCGAGTGTTATGACGCGTGTTAGGAGAGGCCTACGTCCAGCAGTGGACTGCAATAGGCTGAAATGATGATTATGATGATGAATAGTACTATAATGATCATAGAGTTATCATTGAACTCAAACAAAATATAAGCTGATTGTCAATGGTCCCCTGAATTACCAATCATCCAGTAGGTACTATTGTAGTATCGATTGCCAATCGATTTTATACTCTAATAAACATCGAAATTGCGAGCGGAGTCCCTATTTACAAAAATCGGTGCCCGAGAACAGGCTACAGCCGAGTGTACCGACCCAATGTAAACGTGCCATTTTGAACCAACATATGAAAACAAGACAATTAAGTTACATCTCTGAATACAATGTCGTGGAACACAGACGTTATCTTATGTCGCAACAATGTTTGTTAACAATTTCCTCGAATGACAATTGTTGGAAGAAAATTTGGCAAAATTATTTATTACTTAGACTTGTTTTTAGACGTCATCAACAATATGGGTTGTATGTACAAACGAGTACGAGTACGAACTGCACTCTTTTTTTTTAATAATAATAATATTCTACCACATTCACACAGCGCCATCTAGTCCCTAAGTAAGTAATTATATTTGCCTGTGTTATGGGTACTAAACAACTGATATACTACTTAAATACATTTTTTTTTGTAAATACTTACATATTATAGATAAATTACACCCAGACACAGAACAAACCTTCATGCTCATCACACAAAGATTTGTCCTGGGTGGGGATCGAACCCACGACCTCCAGTTTAGCAGTCAGGGTCACTAACCACTAGACCAACAGGCCAGTCTCATTTATCATTTATAAGACTCAGACTCTCATTTTTATAAGTAAAGAAGTTTGCATTTGGAATTTCATAACTTTTTTAGTAAAAAAATAGTAATTTTAATTTATTTTACAGACAATGCGGAGGAATTTTATGGTGCCGTATTTTAATTTGTAATTTCCTCCCCCTTTTTTATTTTAATGATACATTTAGTTAGTTTTTATTTGTAAATATTATTTTTAAATTTAGTTTCATATTATAATTTTCTGTAAATAATATGCATACCATCTACTTACATTTCCCAGCAAGTATAATTATAAGATCTGTAATGATATTGTTATAGATTTTAAATAAATAAATATCTTCGGAAAAAAAACTTTCATTAAATATCTTGTTACGTAATTAAATTTTATGTGTTTACTTTCAATAAATTAAATAAATATCAAGTATGTGATCCAAATGAAATAAAAGATTTGAAGTTTGAAGAATTTGAAGTATAACTACTATCTTAATTGGTCAAACTTCTTAAGTGTCGTCCGTCATATTTGAGGCACTTTTTTTTCTTTTTTTAAAAGACAACTTCCGTATTAGGAAATAAGCCCTGCGTCGTCACCGGAATTTTTCCTTTTCCGTCCGAAAAACAAATTTCACTCGCCACAGAACCCTATGCAATAAAATTAAAAATAGATAGGTACCTAGACCCAATACCCAATACATATACCTATTTTGCTATAGAATTCCAAACTACGAATTTCAAAGGACTATTTTTAATATCGTAGTTCAAAGCTTCATACCAATGAAGGTGCATCTATTACAGTCAGATTTCCCCCAAAGGCCACCCCAATATCTAAATGTCACTTTGAAAAATAGTGTCTAGAAGCCCGTGTCACCTTATTTTTTCGAGATTTTGAATAAATGTATCCAATTTTCACCATTGGATTTAAATTTATTGTGTAAAGAATTTATTATAAATTGTTAGCCCGTCACTGCTTCGTATAGATAGATTTTCGAACTCGGCTACACGCCACTTGGGTCATAAAAAAAAAACTATATTTTCTGTAATATAGTTGTCACTAAACTGATAAGTATACCCTAAAAATATCTATTCTATTAAGAAATATATTTAAATAAATATTAAGTATACCACATTCACACAGCGCAATCTAGTCCCAAATTAAGCAATTATATTTGCTTGTGTTATGGGTACTAAACAACTGATATACTACTTAAATACTTTTTTTTTAAATACATACATATTATAAATAAATTACACCCAGACACAGAACAAAGCTTCATCACACAAAGATTTGTCCTGGGTGGGGATCGAACCAACGACCTCCGGCTTAGCAGTCAGGGTCCTTGTTGATATTTTTATTTATTTTACATGCAGTAATCAATGTGAAAAATGAAACAATCTAAATTCAAACGACCGCAGATCGAATTCAAGACCTATTGCACAACAACCTGGGTGGTGCCTCAGCAGTGTATGTCCAAAAAAAGAAACAATTTTAATTTGTAGAATTAGCTTTTCTTCTTTAAACTGTGCATATCCAGTACAAATTTAGCTAGCATCAATATCAGATCTTTGTTTGAGAATGAGATTGCTATGGAGTTAGGTAGTGGCCGTTTTCGCATACACAAGTTATTTAGTAGAGTGCTATCTTCAAGATTGGTACACATTGTTCCCGTAAACTCGCTGAGCATAAATTAATTAATACTCGTAGCAACATAGCAGGCATATCACGAAGGTATAGGCTTATATGGTCGTTGTCACTTTCAAACGTTTGAAGACGTTCGTAACATTCAAAAAGTTAAACTCTTTTTGTATTCAGTAATAGTGGCGTAACTATAGGGCGGCAGGGCTGGCAAAATGCCACGGACCCCCGACCCAAGAGGGCCCCGAAATTAGAAGTAATTTTTTAACAATGTAAGGAATATACCTGAGTTATATTTATATATATTATACGACTGGCCTGTTGGTCTAGTGGTTCACTAACCACTAGACCAACAGATCAGTCAGGGTCACTAACCTGACTGCTAAGCCGGAGGTCGTGAGTTCGATCCCCACTTAGGACAAATCTTTGTGTGATGAGCATAAAGGTTTTTTCTGTGTCTGGGTGTACTTCATCTATAATATGTATGTATTTACAAAAAATATTTAAGTAGTATATCAGTTGTTTAGTACCCATAACACAAGCAAATATAATTGCTTAATTTGGGACTAGATAGCGCTGTCACGTAAATGTGGTAGAATATATTATTATTATATAAAAAATATTTTACTTCAAAAATTTTAGTATCTGCTTAATGTGAGACAACTAGAGACCATAATACAAATTCAAGTTAATTATTAAGGATTTTAACACAACTTAAGTGGATTATTAAAATTAAACAAAGTACAACGTGACGATTCTTACTGTTAGGGCCCTATCAAAACAATTTGCCACGGGCCCCAGATGGTATAGTTACGCCTCTGTTCAGTAAGTAGCCCTTTATAATGTTATATTGCATTTTTGAAAAGTTTCAAATATTCCAAATCCTCACGTTTATTTATTGGTAAACGATTCGGCTACAAGTTCACGTGGGAATACATACCTAAGACTTTCGTGAACAAAAACGTGCTCGAGTTCTGTGAACTCGTTGCAAAATCACTTTTATTTTAGTTCTTTGTGTCGAAATTTTTTCATCAGTTTCACTGTTTGATTGGTTTTAAAAATTTTCTTTTGTCTAGTATTGAATCTTTCCCTGTTGTGCTTAGCAGTCCAAATGTTATCTTTTTATCATGAGACGCGTCCTACCAATATCCGCTTGAGTTCTATTCTAACACGTGATAAAAATATTAGATGAAAAGACTATCCTATGTATCTCTATATATATATCTATAGGGAAAACGAAAATTATGGAAGAAACTGGAGGTAGTCTTTAATAATAACGAACTCTATGTCTTTGAAAACAGTGTCAAACAAAGGGGTTTATTGTTATATTCACTATAAGTACCATAACCAATTAGGTAGTATATTTTAGCTGAGCGTTACCTACTCGATTTTTGATGCAATTAAAGTAATAAATACAATAAAGTGGGTGAAAAACAAAAGTATCTGTTCTCGAATAGAGTCGTTTCCAAAGTATTTTTTACACGACTACCCAAAAAAGGAGTATGAAGAGATAAGTAACAAATAAGTTCAAAGAAACAAATAAATAATGATAAATATTATGTAACGTTTACCTATTTAGAGAGAATAGAATAGAACAAAATAATTTGTAGATCTGTGTAAATATGAAAACATAACATTGTGGGCGTGTATAGACAAATGTCAAGATTGTTTAATTTAACTTTCAGAGATTTGATATTCGAACGTCCCTAGGCGCGGAATATGTGATTATTGATCTCGTACCTACTACTAAACCATCTAGGTATATAGGTACACATGTAATTTTTTTTTGTCAAATTGACTACAATTTTTTTTCCAAGTCAAAGTCAAATCTTTTTGTTTCATTTTGATCACATACTCGTATATGATACTTATGAACGTCATACATAGCCAAAAAAAAGGTTTCAGCAAATTTGCCTACGGCCAGTTCACTGACAAGGTTGAGCTCTGAGAAGTAGTTGGCAAGAAACTCAGGCCTCTCTTTTTAATCGCCATAGTAGTTGCAATTTCAATTGGTTGCAGTTTGAAATATCACAGAAAGGTACAGAACCAAAACACCATATTTGAATTGAGTAGGTACCTGTTATATTCTTAATTGTGGCTTTCATAATATTATAAATTACTTTGTAATCTACATGAGTACATGTTATTATTTTTCTATTTTTTTTCTCTTCAAGAAATTACCTAATTCCTCGTACATAGGTCCAATTAATTATTCATATACCTGAATAATTTTTTTTTGGTGGTAAAAATTCTTATACCCCGCGAAATCTAAAGAGGGTACCGTACCCCCTTTCCTCCCCAATGAACTCTGGATACCACTACTCACTAGATTTCATTAGCTTTGAAAAAAAAAAAGAAAATCGAACCAAGATATTTCTAAAATTTTATTTTCATGTTTAAAAAAGGTACATACATGTTTTTTGATACAATATAAAAAGATTACACAAAAATAGCATCTTATTATATTCTTATGAGGGAATAACGTATCTAATATCGCTTGTCAATATAATACCTGGAAATTTCGATCTTCTGCCTATTATTCTAAGGTTCAAATTTGCCCTCCAATGATTTTTGACATAAAACTCTTTTCGACTGTTAGTGCGATATATTTCTGAACGAAGAAGGAAGCAATTTAAATTCGTTTTTATATTTCGAAAATAATTTTGAATTTTATCTTATTAAGGCTTGTTATTATTTTCCTTATTGTATTTTTATATTTTCGTCTTTTTTTTTGTCCTTACCCCATGTTATTTGTTGTCGGTCGGCTCTATTTTTATATTTTTATCTTTTAGTGTTCTTCATCATTTCAACCCATAAATGTCCCACTGCCGGGTCTCCTCCAAAGAATGTAAAGGGAATTTAGCCTACTATACAACGCTGGCCAGACGGATTGGTATAGGGTTTGTTTCGAATTTGCCTTTTCTCGCTATAAGGTAAACAAGATTACTCCCTTAGTTGCCTTTTATGACACCCACGGGTTGAGATGGGGTAGTGACATTATGTATTCTTTCCGTCACTACACGGAAAATCTCTGTCCTTACCCCGTAATATTTGTTGCGAAAAGTTTCTCATGCTTTCCAAAAAGCTGAGTCGCTTGAGAGTAAAAACGTCACACACATTCTCCCATTCATAGGTTGACCTGTCCGAACATGCCTTAACCTAGAAATAAACGCGAATGAAGCCGAAGAGAGGAACTAATGTGACCTAAATGGTATTATTAACATGCTATTATTATAGTAAACTAATTTATTCTGCTAATTCGGTGATTAATTAATTAATATTCATGAACAAACACGGCTATCCAATCCATAATCACTAGTTAGTTTATTGAATTAATTTGAAATTGATTCCTACTAGTTACTACTCATGTATTATTTGTAGGTACAGTCGAGTTCATTAATATATTGGCACCATCATTAGATATTTTTGTTCAAAAGGGTGACTACAACTTATTGCATAATGTACAGCATATTTATTGAACCATGCACATGAGGACATATATTTAATCCATAGGTTCTATAGTATTTATTGAGCTTTTCAACGCTCACAATATTTTGAATCCTTGATGGTGCCAATATATTAATGAACTCGACTGTACCAACTACATTTTAAGCTTATATTATTATCAAAGATTGAATGTATTGGCTAGAGAAGTAGTAACTGTCTCGTATAGTAACAAGTTGACTGGCCTGTTGGTCTAGTGGTTAGTGATCCTGACTGCTAAGCTGGAGGTCGTGGGTTCGATCCCACCCAGGACAAATCTTTGTGTGATGAGCATGATTGTTTGTTCTGCATCTGGGTGTAATTTATCTATAGTATGTATGTATTTACAAAAAAAATATGTATTTAAGTAATATATCAGTTGTTTAGTACCCATAACACAAGCAAATATAATTGCTTAATTTGGGACTAGATGGCGTTGTGTGAATGTGGTGAAATATTATTATTAATATGTCTTTCCTTTATCTCGAGCCAGCAATGGTGACTCGGACTTTTGGAAGGCGTACATGGGGCCGAAGCCAACATGAAGAGGCCGTTTAGACAGTTTAATCTAAGTTGTAATGTGACATTGACCGGTTATCAAATCAAATCAAATCATTTATTCAAATTTTAAAGAGATACAAATATTAATATAATAGAACTTATTTAGTAATATTATGTGGCTAAAAATATTTATCCATCCCTGTACTAGGATAATAATTCCTGTATCACAGGCGACTGGAGAGCTAATAGTAATGTAAGAGCTAAACATTTCTAACAATATTAATTTAATGTTACATTTTCTAAAAATAAATAAATAACTAGAATCACTTAAATAATATAAAATCTGATAATTACGAAGTAAACAATGTGTCACTTACATAAAAATCAGCATCAGCAGTATTTCTATCTATGCTAACAACAATGTCAATCAAAACATATTATTGAGGTTATTGTGGCTTGTGTGACTGTAAGTTAGGTTAGTTCATTATTGCTAAATAAATCGGTGAATTGCTAGTCGGACTACTTAATAAAAATAGTTATTTCAAACCTTATAGAGTTCTTAAAAAATCTGTCGTATGTGTCACACGTAAAACTTTGCTGAAAAAAATCTGCTTCTGTTACAAGTATGGGTGGATTAAAAACATTTATTTTTATTATTTAATTATCAAACCTAGTAGCGGTCTACACTAGACACATATTCTCCAAATGTCATCAATATACATTGAGTAGGTTTTGAGTAAAAGCCCACGACATACGGACGGACATGATGAAACTCTGAGGGTTCCGTTTTTGCCATTTTGGCCACGGAACCCTAAAAAAACTATTCAAGGGAATCAAATTAAATATCAGCAGAACCACGAGCATCAACTAGTTTAGAAGTAAGTACCTACCTATAGTAGTATACCACTTTTCACTGTGAAACCCAGAAGTTTTGAAATCATTTTCAATCACATCAAATTAATAATAATAATAATATTCTACCACATTCACACAGCGTCATCTAGTCCCAAAGTAAGCAATTATATTTGCTTGTGTTATGGATAGGTACTATACAACTGAAATACTAGGTACTTAAATACATTTTTACCATTACACCCAGACAAAGAACAAACCTCCATGCTCATCACACAAAGATTTGTCCTAGGTGGGGATCAAACCCACGACCTCCAGCTTAGCAGTCGGGGTCACTAACCACTAGACCAACAGGCCAGTGTCTTGTTTTCTCAATGTCTTGGTGCAATCACTTTCAGAGGTCAATGTTATTTTTTTTTATTGCCTTAAAATATCATTGCATGCCATATGCTATTGGATGCGTACAAAAACAATCGTATCGAATAATAGTTATATAAATGCCTTCTAAAGTATAATTTTATGCTACAATTTTCTCTATACGCACTCGGTAGACGCATTTACTTCTAACATTGTGCTTTTAAGCACTATTGAAGCTATTTTGAAGCTTAATAAGCTATTACTATTCCCTTTATTTTCAGTGTTCAACATATGCGTTTTATTTTCGGTTTATTTAATCGTAAAATTAAATTTATGTCAGTGAAAATTTTAATCCTCATCTAAAGATAAAGGTCTCGTTATGCATAAAATAGATTGTGTTATTTATTTCTGTGAGAAGTCTAATATTTAGATCTGGCTACAAAAAATGCGATTGCGAAACGTATTTTGAAGGTTATAATATATATAAAGTTATATTAAGTTAGGGTTATATTCCTTAAAAATTGCAGTAAAGTTTTCAAGGAATATAACTATATGCAGACAAGAGCACTGCGAGAAAAGGAAAATTCGAAACAAACCCTATACCAACAATACCGTCTGGCCAGCGTTTTTCAAGCGCATATTCCCTCCACGTCCTTTGGAGGAGACCTGTGCCCAGCAGTGGGACGTTTATGGGTTGAAATGATGATGATGATAACTGTTATACGAACCCATTAATGTCCTATCACTAGGCTCACGTCTTCTGTCCTCTTTCTCGTGTCTAACTAGAGAGCTGTAAATTTTAGACGGTAGCTTCAGGTGGGCTGATTAATTGAAATTAGAGTTACAAAACTTACAGGCACAATTATAGCCATCAGGGGCGGATCGGAGGCCCCCGGGTATAAGGGGCCCCCAGTCCGAATTAAAAACAATGTGAATTATAAAGAATCATACATATTTAACTTTCTTAAATTATATACTTTACACTTGGCCGGTTTTTTTTTTAATGGCAGTTAATTAATAATTTAGACAGGTACCCCAGGGGCCCCCGAATAGTATCAGCCCAGGGCCCCACAAACTAACGGTCCACCCCTGACAACCATACACACCTACATTTAACAACGTACTCATACACTGATATTCTTGCTATCCCTTTTCAGTTAATAAGGTTCATAATAAGGTTGTTTTCTTGTATTTAGGTCAATAGAGCAATCGGTTCCCGCAACCTTTCGGCCGTAAATCTGATACCTTTACTAACTTGTAAGTTGCATAGGGAATTTCCTCGGAAGTTCTTGAGCAGTTTCTTTAAACCAATATGTGTGTAGATAGATACAGGATGATGATGTCTTTAGAAAATACTAGAAGTCGCGCGGGACTTGGATCCCGTCGTTCTTTATTTGGCCACTGCTCAGCTCCTATTGGCGGTAGCGTGGTGTTATATAGCCTATGTTACTCAATGATAATGTAGCTTACTAACGGCAAAAGATAACGCTGTGAGTTACACAATAACATAACTTAATATTCAGACCGGAATTTTAGAAAATTGTGTAAAATTTATTTTTAATAAAATTAAAAATGAATTTTGAAAACGTTCCAGTAGTTGTCTAAAACATTTCGACAAGAGCAACATGCAGTCCTGCTCTTGTTGGAATATTTTAAACAAATATAAAAACTTTGGTTAAAATTCGATCCTTGCAGGACTTTTAACAAGATAAATTTCTTCGAAAACTTCAAAATTTACTGAAGAATCTTCTTTCTATTTGACTCTATAATCCACAACTCAATTTCTAAAATATGAGAAACACTCTGTATCTAAAATGAAGTTTGGCTACAGTAGGGATGATTTGTATATACCCCGTTAAGATAAGGGCACCTTTAAACTCAATCGATTCTTAAAACTTTGAGAAAGGACCGCCGATACACTTTGATTCCACTCTTAAGAGATTGCAATCGGTAATCCAATTTTTATAGAATGAAAACATCAAAAGGTTTGAAAAATCTGCTTATCCTAAAAGTAGAGTGTTTCTAGAAAGTTTCTTATTTTAAGTGAAGCTTATAACCACTAAGGGTTGGAATTCAATAAATACCTTAGTGTTTTGTTATGTTTAAAACCAGTTAGACTGGCTGCGTTAAAAAAATATCGAAACTTAAAATACAGTAGATTTTTATAATCTTTATTGAACATAATCTTTGATTCAGGGGTATACATACTGCCAAAGCCTATACAAGTTGTTATTGTCATTCAATGATCTGCGATAAGTGAATGATGATTTTAGACCTCTTTAGGAATATAGTATAGTAGTGCGACTGCTACTCAAGAGGTCTTTGGATTCAATTTCAGGGTCGAGCAAAAACCGTGCCTATTGTTTTTCTGTCACAGAATTTTCAATATCAACTCGGAGGCAATAATCTTGCTCCCTATTACACGGGACGTGTCGTGTAGTGCTCCTCTGCCTAAAAATGGAGTGATACTCTATTATTCTATATTTAAAAAGTATCTACGAAAAAATCAGAAATGTCAAATATCTTTCTAATTTTTTTTTTCTTTTCTTTAGTTTTGAAGCTTCAATTAATTTTGGCTTTTATTAATTTTGGCTTCTTACATAAAGGAATCTAATTAATACTGTTTGTTAATTATTGTGTGGATTTATGTTGATTTTATTGAAAATAAAGTCATTGTAAGAACTGACACCTAGTAATGTTTACCTATCTTTTAACTATTGATTTGTGTATGTTATATATAAATAAATATTAGTTTCAAACTAGACTAAAGTAAAAATTACAAAAAGTAATACTTATAATATTGTATACTTACCTATTACATTGGTTCAGTTAATGTTGATTAATTTTTAAAATAATGTCATTGATCTCATATGAATGAATAAACATGTTTATATACATAAAGACAGTACTTATTTCAATAAGCATTCCCAAATATTGAGAAGTAGCCCTGATGAGAAGTAGCCCAAGTGAGAAGTAGTCCAAGGGAGAAGTAGCCCTAATTAATTAGAAGTAGCTAAAATGAGAAGTGGCCATAATGAGAAGTAGTCCATTAGCGAGTCGGTTGCTATAATGAGAATTAGCCCTAATGCGCCTAAACCAATTTTAATCGATCCTGAAGCGGTAGCTTTCGTGACTAAAAGGGGTATTTTTTACTTTATTTTTTATAAAAATAAAGAAACTTATTGAAACAAATAATTGATTTCCATACCAATATGCTACAGGATTGAAAAATGACAAATTAACAGTTAAAAGTTTCTACACGACATGTTGAACTGTTGCGAACAGTTGGATGATGGATGGGAACGAGTGACGCCTCGTTAACAACCTACAAAGTTTCTGTCGTGAGATCACATCACAGGCGCATTGGAGAAGATCAGTGCCGCTGCCATTTCGGTGTGAATCTTAGCCATGCTATCCCATTGAAATTCTTATACATTCCTATTTCCTATGTAGAAATTCCTTAGCCTCAATCCCCCTTATAACAAAATATGGACTAAGTATTAATAATAATAATAATATTCTACCACATTCACAGAGCGCCATCTAGCCCCAAATTAAGCAATTATATTTGCTTGTGTTATGGGTACCTACTAAACAACTGATATACTACTTAAATACATTTTTTTTGTAAAGATAAATTACACCCAGACACAGAACAAACCTTTATGCTCATCACACAAAGAGGGGATCGAACCACGACCTCCGGCGTAGCAGTAAGGGTCACTAACCACTAGACCAACAGGCCAGTCTTTAGTTTAGCCATTGTTTTAATGTAAAAGTTGTCACTTTAAACCTGGTTGAATTCTTAGTCCATATTTTGTAATAAGGGGTAAACCACTTCTTCCTTAACATGCATGGCGATGTTTGTAAAATTTCCTAATAAAAAATAGACTTGAATTTCTTAGGACGTTTTTACGGGTTAAGGATAATTTTTGAAGTCATCGTTTTATACCAGTGAATAATAGAAAATAGTACGAAACGACGATTTCAAAAATATTCCTTCCCGATTCATACTGTGGCGGGGCGAACAGCCGTGGTATGATTCGACGAAAGTACCTGACTTTCATAAGAATTACTTGGTAACCATAGTTTTTCCCAAGTTTCTATCAGAGTTAACCTGCTAAGTAGATGTTTCATTGTGATCCAACGCACTGAATGTGGTTTGAAACAGTTTATTCGGCTAACGAATTTCACTAACTCGTCACGGTTCCAATCGACACTGTGGATTTTTTATTGAAACTTTGTTTCTGGCGTATAAATTGAATTAGTACACTGTTGGCGCGTACGTCCGCATGTTTGGCAGGTGAATGGAATTGGCTTCAATCAGTGTTGAGTTGACCTTAGTCTAATCTTGTATACAAGGAGTGACAAGTAAGGGCATCTTGTATTACTATATAAAGAGCGTCTAGTATATGAGTATAAGGAGCGCCGAGTATATAATGCGAGTAGAGTATGTATACATAACAAACGTCTAGTATATTAAGAGCGCCGAGTAGGTATTTAAGGAGCGTCGAATAGGTTTATAATCACCATCTTGTATATAAGGAGCATCTAGTTTATTTTAGGGAGCGTCTAATAGGTATAAGGAGCTTTCAGTATATAAGAAGGGTCGGGTACCTACTATAAGGAGCGTAGAGTATAAAAGGTGCTTCTCGTATGTACCTACCTATTTAAGGAGCGTCTAGTATAGAAGTAGCGTTCAGTATATAAGAAGCGTCAAGTAGGTATATAAATAGCGTCAAGTAGGTGTATAAATAGCTTCAAGCATTTCAGGAACGCCAAATACCTATACCTATCGTCATCCTCGAAGAATAAAATGATAATTATTGATATTTCCATTGTTTTATGGTCTGTGCATACCGCGTTTTTTACCGCGCAGTTGACACGCGTTTTAGAAACGTGCGTCGAGGGCGTGCTTTTATCCTGCAGAGCAGTTTGATGTCGTTTGTTTCGATACGCGTTAGCATCGAGTTTGTATCGATTCAAACACGCGACACCGGCGCCTTTAGCGCACCCTCGAGAATAGTGCGTGGATAGCTCGCTTTTATCCTACAGAGCAGTTAGTAGTCGTTGTAGCGATACACACGCGCGTTAGCAACGCTTTTGTATCGATTCAAACGCGTGTTTGAAGTAACTGAAGAGTGCGTATCGATATAAACGCAAGTCGACGCCAACGACGTGTTTAACGTTGGTTACGTGGTGTGCATATGCCCTTAGTATTATCGCGTATTTACCTTATCTGTTCTGAAATCAATACATTCTATCGTGTTATAGTTTGGCCATGCTATTCGAGCAGTGGAACGAAATGCTGATATAATATATTATAGTTCTTGGCTCAATTTTTGATGTATCTTACAATAACATAAAAATTTGGTTAGTTTGCTGTATACAAATTAAAATAATTGTTTTATTTAAAAAAAGGTTTTTAGACAGATGTAAATCTCGTCAATATCATAGAAAGACGTAAGTCGATAACGAAACGCAAAAAAACACCCAATTTGTAACTGTCAAAATGACATTTTGAGGTTATACAATCATTCTTCAGATAGGTTATTGTTGTATTAGGTATATCGAATATCCTTTAAAAAATAAAAGCACAATGCCTTTCATGAAAGGAAGAGCACCTATACGACGTACGCTTAATTATTTGAACGCAGGCAAACTGGTATTGAAAGACAAAATCAAGATATTCTCGGTCGCATACAACATTAATGGACAGAATAATACTGGGGCTAAAGAGTTCGTATTTTGGTATTTACCGCAAATACAGTTTAAAAATCCTGATGTGCAAGTTGCTACGTTCAAAAATCTAACCCCTTCGCCTTTTATAAAATGTTATTTTGAAGATGGAAGCCGAATTTTGGTGGACATAGATAATAAATCTAAAGAAGACATTTTAGAGCATTTAATAAATACAGTCGGTGAGTTGATAACCTTAGAGTTACTTAACTAGCACCTAGCATATAGCTGTAGCAGCCTTATATCGGTGATTATGTCATTGCTAAGGGACTTTTTTCTTTTGAATGCCAACATCGGCTATAGTTGACAAAACTCAGGCCCAAAAATACAAGATAATATAATTATTATTAGGTACTCATGTGTTTTGTTATCCGTTTAGTATCCATATAATCCATGTGGTGACGGTTTAAGAATACATAATGTCACTACCCCATCTCAACCCGTGGATGTTGTAAGAACTTAAAAGACTAAGGGAGTAACCGTCGCGGGTTTGATTCCCACCTAGGACAAATCTTTGTGTGATGAGCATGATTGTTTGTTATTTGTGTGTATATTTACAAAAAAAAATATTTAAGTAGTCTGTTTGCCACCGTCATGGTATAAAAAAAAAAGTCAGTTGTTTAGTGTACCCATAACACAAGGAAATATAATTGCCTAATTAGGGATTAAATTAAATTAATATTATAATATTAACCGGAGTGAATAGGTTCCTTGAGGGTCAGCAATACGCTCATGATGCCCCTGGTGTTGCTGGCGTTCATAGGTTACAGTAACCATTTACCATCAGGCCATATGTCTGTTTACCCCTATTGTAGTATAAAAAAAACCTCTACAACTACAAGATAGTGGCAGAACTTATCTGACAACACAAATTTTGTATCATCAGCAAACTATTAAGTCCCACTGCTGGGCTCAGGTCTCCTCTCCTCTATCTAGAAAGCTGAGAGAGGGTTGAAGCCATAATCCACTCACAATGGCATAGTGCGGGTTAGCGGATCAGACATACTCATAGAATTTCTTCTAGGGTATGTGGGTTTCCTCGCCATGTTTCCTTTAACGTTAGCAGATGGTAAGTCACTTGAATAGTACATATGAATTCCACAAATTGAAATCCACATTGGTACTGCCCGACGGTATCAAACTCGAACCGCGTCATTTGCGCGCCGGTCCCTTATCCATTCAGCCACCATCGCTTCTACAAATTTTGTATTGTTGCAGGTAAATCAAAAGACATATTACAAGCAGAAACAATTACAGCAGAAAAGAAAGACAATCCTGCTAACTTTGGCATTGGTTGTGAACGGCCCTGCATTTGTGAGGTATATGGCCAAGTACCATGCCCCGGTGTTGTCAAGTTACCACAGTTCATGAGAGGGAAGTTCAAATATCAAACAAATTAAGTATCTATAATTTAATTTATTTAGAATTGTTAATGATAGTTTAAATAAAAATTTACAATAACATTTTTGTTTGAATGTTTTTCTTATTAATTTTATTGTCTCTGTGGTGACAAGAAATTTTAGGTCAAGCAATGTTATTTCTTTAACCTGCGATGCAAAAAAAATGGGGTGTTATAAATAATCTAATGTTATGTTATTATTTTATTTATGTTGTTCTATAGATAGAGAAGAGTAAACCTGGGCCCAGTAGTGGGACATTAATTATAAGTTTGACATATCTGTGTATCTGAGTCTGTCTCTGGCATCGTAGCTCCTGACTAAATGGGACGATTTTGATTGTTCTTAGATATATTTTATCAAAATTCGTGCAGCCGTTTAAAGGTTATCAGCTGCTGCTCTTGTGGGGAGTTACTTATAGTAATATTAGGCTTTTGATCTTTTAAAAAAGGATGTAAGTGCTATGAAGATACGCCCTTTTGCTGCGGTATCTTACATTAAGCATGGTCCGACAGGCTCTTAACCGGTTTTTTATTACCTAATTAGGTACTGTTACCCAGAAAAAGTTTCCAAAAAAAATTTAAATTAAAATCTAGTCCTTAGGTACTTATTACAATCAAAACTTTGGGTGCCCCAGTAGAACTGCTGTGATAGCATAAATAACTCGATGTGAATGAGGTCTCTCTCACTATCTTGTGTGGAGTAAATACCAACCCTCTCATGCTTCTGCTAATTCTTTCACCTCCTGACACACCACCCATACCTTCTTGATCTTCTGTTTAATAAAAGTCCTCCTGCTACCTCTTCCTCTCTTGCCTTCAATCTAGAGATCGAGGAGAACTGAATGGGATATGATATTGTATTTTTTTTTAATTTTGAGGTAATTGTGTCTAAGGTCGCCTGGTAAAAAGTTACAAATCAGGTCAAACCAGTGAGTTGTAATATATGAAACTGTATGAGACATGACTCACCGGTTTACCCACTGTGGTACGTACTCGTATCTACACTTCTAGGCTTATGCAATTACACATCCGGTGTGCTCGGGCCTTTAAGTCTTTGAGCGCCATGGGGGTCACCGGTGACCCCAAACAATAGTTTTTCTATTGTGTCTGGAATCTTGGCGTACAACGTGTTAAATAAAAAAGTGGTTTAGATGATACATTTTATTTTTCGACCATTATTTTATATTTACGTATAGTTCACTTAATTTCACTATACATTACGTAACTCTTAATTTACACAATGGCCAAATGTAAGTGACTACATTATTACGAATTTAATTACTTATATCAAAAAAAAAAAGTCTGTAAATTTTTATACATCTTTTGGACAAAAATCATAGGCATTAACGTCAGTAAGTGTATATAATTTTTTTTGACATTTAATATCATGAGCACTTTTATCTAACCAGGTACCTAATCAAATAGGGCAATCAATTTTAAAACGCACAGCGTTACATGGGAAGAGCTCGGGGTTTCCCCGCGTCATCGATTCAGACATTAGGAGATCCGCAACAGAACTAAAGTTGCCGACATAGCTTGCCTCGCGTCACCGAATCGCATCGCTTGAAGTCCAGCAGTGGACATCATTGGGCTAATATGATGACTTCATGTCAGGGCGTTGTACTATTACGAAGCAACATGTATACACGTTAAATTAATTTCAAGTAATACCTAGCTAACGTTAGAAATGAAGTAACGTTCGCCACTAACGTTTGTTTTACGTTAACTTGAACGTACAACAACTGCTTTTTTTACTTCAAAGGATACAGTCATTATTCCATTCATCAAAAACAACGTGCAAAAGCCGGGCAAACGATAAAGGATGTCAAATTAATAATTTTATATACGTTAATATGCCATTAACGTTAATTTTGTTACTACCGTTACTTAATTTTTTTACGTTAATTATATCAAAGCCCTGCTTATGTTATGCTGTAACAAAACTAAAAACTCATAATGCATCTATAATTTAGATCAGTGGTTTTCAAAGTTGATTGAGCACGACCCAACTTACAAAATCTTCTAGATTCAGGACTCAACCCTTGATTCGTCAGAGAAGAATTTTTGTTCATATGAATTAATTTAAATTTTTAGTTACGATTAACAATGAAAGACCAAGCATGTTGCGCTAGCCGTCAATCTTAATTTTAACGACCCACTCAAAATCCACTGCGGACCCACTAATGTCACGCCCATACTTTGAAAAATGCTGGTTTAGATGATAATAGTACAACAATTTGGTATTTTCGAGCTGATATGATAATGAAGCCAGGAGATTGATATGTAGGTAACTCTTCAATGGTTGCTAGGAAACCCATTCGAATGAGAGTTTGTTTTTTATGTATCACGGGTGCCTCTACAAACACACAGTTAACAGATACAGTACACCCATACTCAAAATAAATATCCATAAATCACAGAAATATTTGTCTATTTGGAAATCGCACATGTTACGGCACGGCAATGTTAGGGTCCGTTCACACAGACCGGCTCGCAGAGGAGAGCAGATTTTTAACACACTTAAAACAGAGTTTTGAATCATTGTAAGGTTTATTTTCACGTGTCACTTCATTTATTATTGACAATGCTTAAGAACAAACCTAATCCGCTTAGTGTGAAATAATAAGAGGAGCCGACCGGCTGACTCTGATGACATTCATCCGTGCTCGCGCTGCCGACCGACTCCGATTGCATGCTCTTTTTTTTTACTTTCTCTTTGCTTTTGACTGCGCGGACTAGAGGTATACCTACCGCCCTTATAGAGCACCGGCTCGGCTCCGAGCGCATCCGTCCGACTCCGAGTTCATCCGCTCAAAAACAGTGCTCTTCCATTCGACGGCTGTCATCCGCCGTCCTGTGTGAAAATAAGAGCGCCGGCCGATGCTCTTCGAGCCGGTCGGTGTGAACGGACCCTTAGTAGTAAGGCCACCACCACAGCCACAATGATAGTCAATCAGGGGGCCGAATCTTTTAAATTCCACACGTCGATAGCAGACCAATGGCCTAAAATCGACCAATCACAGGCCGGCATATGGCGCGATTGACTTAGTGAGCCAATCACAGCTGTCGATTGAGACCATCGGCTTACCATAGTGTTACGATTATGTTAGCAGACTCGGACCACAGGTCATGGGCAACAGCAGTGTGTTTCCCTAAATTGCAAATGATTAATGATTAATGCAGCACAGATAAACTGCATGTTCTTGATAGCGTTAAAGGATCTTGCGTTCTTATGCCAGAACACCTCATCCTCGGTTTCTTTACCGCGCGGTAATGTGTGATAGTACGTCCAGTATGGACTTGCATTTTTTTGGATATCCTGAAATAGGTAAATATTTTTATTTATTTATATAATATAATATTCTACCATATGCCACGTATATGGATGGCAACCAAGCTCCCACCAAGGTCACTCTGTTGGAACGCAAGTTTATAACCGTGTAGAACACCTATTAGTTTCATAATCAATTATTGCCTTTTTATATCATTATTATAAAACGCCTGTTTTGATTTGCATATAGCAAACCATCCATTTTGGCTAAGAGCATGGTTTATATTAGGATGTGCGTCTATTTATTTGCTTTAAGATTATGCTAAAAACAAGCATGCTTATTATTAGCAAATGCGTACAATTACATACCATGCTTTTATATGAGAATGTCCAGGGCCGGATTTAGAGGTGTGGAGGCCCTGGTGCAACGACGACGGAGCGAAGGCCGTAATTAATTTCCGAATAAAAACTCAAAATCAAAATCGTTTATTGCGAATGTAATTCTAACAATGTTAAACGATCTTCTATATTCTACCATCTTTCACAATATATTTGCTTGTTTTTTCAGTAAAAATGCAAAAAAAATCTATTAAAAAACACGTTAACTGCTGACCCGTCAAAGTTTTTTCTCCTTTGTGGAGGCCCCAAGGCCCCGCCTGCCCTACCTTAAATCCGGCCCTGTATGTGTCACTAACTTTAGTACCTAATTGGTTACCTTAAGCGTGAAGTGGAACTCTTTAACTTTGTCCTTCTTCATAGTCGCTGGCCCAGATATAATAACATCAGCGTTCTTAAGCACTTGCTTCGTATCAGAGGTCTGATTCACTACAGTATGGCTATGGTCACATTTGCATTTACCATCTTCTAATCTTAGAGGACTGACTGGGCATGACTGTGAGCAAATTAAGTACATTGAGATTCAAATTGGTAAAAGCGGTCCGCTTCCGTGGCAGTGGGACAATAATTAATGGGTTGTAATGATAATGATGATATCTGCAGACATGTAACGTTTCAATTCAAACGCATACCGTTTCGGACAAATAAATACACTTCCATACAGTTTGTATATAGTTTAAAATTAGCAACCCATTAAGTCCCACTGCTGGGCTCGGGTCTCCTCTCCTCTAACTAGAGAACTGAGAGGATTTAGGCCATAATCCACTCACGCTGCACGCTACTCACAGAATTTCTTCTAGGGTATGTGGGTTTGCTCACGATGTTTTCCTTCACCGTTAGCAGATGGTAAGTCACTTGACTAATAGATATAAATTTCACAAAGTGGAATCCACATTGGTACCTACTGCCGGTCGGGATCGAACTCGGACCGCGTGTTTTGCATGCCGTTCCCTTATCCATTCAGCCACCATCGCTTGTGCACGATGAATATTACGGACCGGAAATGACTCGATGTGTCAACCAGGTTACACCAGCCGTGGTCACTGTCTCACCTACTATTTAGGGTAATCACTTACCTATCTGCTATATCATCATCATCATCATCATATCAGCCCAATCCTAATTTCCGCCACAACGAGCGATTTGTTACACTGATGGCCGATGGGGCAAAAAAGTTCTCGAGTGGCGGCCACGTATTGAAAAGCGCAGCGTGGGGCGGCCCCCCGCCAGATGGATAGACGATCTCGTAAAGATTGCGGGCGGCACAAAATCACTCTGCTATATGCTTTACTAAAAATAGTTACTTACTGTGCAACTGCATTTAAACATAAAATTTGCCTTTAACATCGGACAAAGAAGTAAGTAGTCATTAATGACCTGATGTGGTGCCCCTATGTATGCCACATTCAGACCTTCTAGATTGCAATATTCTTCCTGGAAAAACAAAACAAATATTATACCTATTGTATAACGTAAAAATCTATACATGTATCATAATCATCATCATCATCAACCTGTACTAGTCCACTGCTGGACATAGGCCTCTCCAATTGCACGCCACTGAGTACGATTTGCAGCTACTCTCATACAGCGTTTGCCAGCCACCCTGCTAAGATCGTCACTCCATCTAGACTGGGGGCATCCTACACTACGCTTGCCGACACGAGGTCTCCACTCTAAAACCCGTTTTCCCCACTGGTTGTCGGTTCTACGAGTGATGTGGCCGGCCCACAGCCACTTAATCTTATTACGCTTCAAAATATATGTATAGAATGGCTTATTACGTTATGTTATGAAGACACTGAAAACCTCAATTATTCACTCTTTATTATTAATATATCACAATATTACTCTTTGACTTCCACACTCCCACACGCATAAACACTCACACTCATATACACTCATACTCTCACACTCATATTCTCACTCACTCTCATACAACACACCCTGTATAATTTAATTTCTTTACAGTTTCATTTACGATTATAATTTCTTAGTGTTTTATTATTTTGGTACTTTTAATACTTTATTATTTTGGAAAATATATTGTAACTCGGGAGAGGGCGTTGGTTTCTGTAATCTGTAACACAGTTTTATTACTTCCTCAGATATCATCGTTTCAATTGTTATTTGTAAAACTTGTTATTTATTCTAAATAAAGATTATTATTATTATTGTACCTAATTAATTCCTAGCATAACAGCTGGATTGGTTTTTTTTTATACCATGACGGTGGCAAACAGACGTATGGTCCGCCTGATGGTGAGCGGTTACCGTAGCTATGGCGCCTGTAACACCAGGGGCAACACGAGCGCGTTGCCGACCCTTAAGAAACCTATTCACTCCTTTTTTAAAGAACCCCATACTGTAGACCCTTGGGAAAACCTCGTTAGGGAGTTCATTCCAGAACCTGATAGTTCTTGGGAGGAAATTAATCTGGAACCGCGCGGTATGGTGTATGGTGTAAGATATGACGTCAAGCGAAAAAGAGCTGATAGGGGCTTCGCTCCCATCATTCCTTATTTGGCCACTGATCAGCTTCTATTAGCCGTAGCGTGATGTTATATAGCTTATAGACTTCATCAATAAATGGGCTATCCAAAACTAAAAGAATTTTTCAAACCAGACCAGTAGTTCCTGAGATCCTAATGTTCAACCAAACAAACGAACTTTTCAGATATACAGGGTGTATACGACGGTACGACATTAAATGAAACCACGTGTAGCATGTGATGTTAGAAGGCTATACCAAAAAAATTAAACAGAAATTTGCAATAGTTTAGACGCAAATGTACTTTCTTTATGTCACAGTTGTTCACAGTTTTAAACAACCTGTAGGTATTTACGTTTATCGTATGTTGTCATGACGTCATTCAATTCATTTAAATATCTCTGACTCTTTCATATTATCTTATCTCTTACTCTGTTCCGCACTGTTGTCGTCGTCATGTCGAAAACGTCATGATAGAAAAATAATGTGTAGTTTTATATTCATAAATTTTTCGACTTTAAATAATGTGTACTTATATTTTTTTTTTTTTTTTTAATATTTTATATTAGAATATGTTTATAAGGGTTAACACTGGCTGCCTTGTCATTTAATGTCGTATCGTCGTATACACCCTGTATAATATTAGTTTATATAGTCTTACCATTATGGACATGATTGTGGCCAATGATAGAATACTGCAATGTATTCTGGACCTCATAACAATAACAGGGACAGCAGAGAACTTGGAAAATTGCCTTATACACCCGTGGACGTTTGACGACATGAATATTGCGTCAGCCATTTCTGAAAACACTCTGAAATAGAAAGAAGTTTTATCATCATTTCAGCAATGGAACGTGACTGCTGTACTTAGGTGTCCCTTTTTTATAATCTTCTTGTCGAATAAGTTGGAGATAGGTACATACCTACCTCAAACTTATTCGACAAGAAGATTCCAAGAAGAGCCTTCTGGTTGACTTGATAAATTCGAAACCAGGATGTCCTGGTCCACTTTGGAAGTGTCTCTCGCGCAAACTATTCAGTTTAGAAATAAATTAAATTAGAAAACTCAATATCATTTTTGATGACCTATCCATACACTTATAGTTCTGATGAAATCATTTTTTGAGTTTCAGTTCTAAGTATGGGAAAGCCCCAAAATGTATTGTTTTATTTTCTTTGTGTGAAAATCTTAATGCGGTTCACAGAATACTTACAAGTCTCAACAGTATAGTTCTTATAATTTCGGAATAAAGTGGCTGTGACATACGGACAGACAGACAGACATGACGAATCCATAAGGGTTCCGTTTTTTGCCATTTGGCTACGGAACCCTAAAAACAGAATCCCAAACATAATATTTAGCATACAAATTTAGCTATACGGTCGGGCTATTTTGGTGATTACAAAAAAAAGCATGGTAATTAAAAACATTATTTTATTTTTCTTATTATATTTACATAAACATTTGTGATGACAAAACAATTTTTGTCATCACAAAGTTCGGAGGTAAATGGTACTTTAATGATTTAAATAAATGTGGAAACAAATCCCTTTCATTTGACACCCCACTTTATGTAATAGTCTCAATTTAAAATTTAATTTAATACCGGCCGATTTCGCAGAGGAAATAAAAACGTTTTCTGACTTTTTTTAATTTGATTAGTGTTGGATCAGCAGTGTTCAGTTCTTTTATTATTGAGATTTTGTTATTGATTAATAAAATAAGTGACATGTAAAAATAAACCTTATTACAATGATTCAAAACTCTGTTTTAAACGTAATAAAAATCTGCTCTCCTCTTTGAGCCGGTTTGTGTGAACGGACCCTTAAAAACACACATACCTGCCGTAGTAGTCATGATTCCATTCTATTTTGCTTGTTATGTGAACTTCGTCGGCTCCTAGCAGTGATATGGCTTTCGATAACGCGAGACGCTCCAGAGGTTCTCTATGATCTTCAAGAAGCATCACCTTATAATCAGACAGTAGATTCTGGAAAAGTAATCTTTATTTTAGTAATTTAAATAAAACTGAATGCAAAATCACTGAACTCAATCAGTCTTGCCACCAAACAACAATTTATCAATTATTGTTACAGTTACAGCCGGTATCATCCTACTGCAGACGACGCTGAATGGCAAGGCTATGGTGTCCAAATGGATAAGTGACCGGCATTCCAATCATGCGGTCCGAGTTCGATCCCGACCGGCACTAACAATGCGGATTTCACTTTGTGGAATTTATATGTACTAGTCAAGTGACTTACCATCTGATAACGGTGAAGGAAAACATCGTGAGGATACCCACATGTATACCTCTGAAGAAATTCTAGGTGTAGGTAGGTATATGTGTGGGTGCTACAATAGATCGTCCCATTAGAAGAATAATGTTTTATCTTCACATAAAACAAAATGAAATTATTAAAAAATTCGGCATTAAAACCGTAAACTATCGAATGATCAAATTTTATTTTATTCTTTAGTCAGTATTTTACAAAATACAAATTTGATCAATTGATAGTTTACGGTTTTTAATGCCAAATTTATAATAATTTCATTTTTGTTTTATCTGAAGATAAGACATTATTCTTCTAATTGGACGAGATACTACAGTAACTCGTCGCATACATTTTTTTAAATATGAAAGAAAGAAAGAAAAAAAAAAAGAAAAATAATTTATTTTGGTCTCACTTAAACATAATTACAGTAAAGTAGATGAAATTACTTATTACTATTTGTGAGAAACAAAAATAGTCCCAACTCAGCAATAGCTACCTTGAAATATAATGATATCAAGATAGCGCTGGTATTCTGTTAGGACCCTGTGTGGTTGCGACGGACATCATACGTCACATTTACTAATTAAATTAAATAATATTTTAATAAATAGATATTTAGAGTTTTAATAAGAAAAATATATACAAGGTAAATAATAAATAGTTGTCTATGATAATTTAGGTACGATTCAGACCAACCGGCTCGCGTCGCGCCGCATCGGAACGGAGCCGTACGCGTGCCGCGGCATTTCAATGTTCTTTAACGCATTGTAAAATGCCGCCCGGCGCGGGCCGATGCGAGCCGGTTGGTCTGAATCGTACCATAGCGATGGTGGCTGAATGGATAAGGGACCGGCGTGCAAATCACGCGGTCCGAGTTCGATCCTGACCAGCAGTACCAATGTGAATTCCACTTTGTGGAATTTATATGTACTAGTCAAGTGACTTACCATCTGCTAACGGTGAAGGAAAACATCGTGAGGAAACCCACATACCCTAGAAGAAATTCTATGAGTATGTCTGATCCACCAACCCGCACTAGGCCAGCGTGAGTGGATTATGGCCTAAACCCTCTCAGCTCTAGTTAGAGGAGACCCGAGCCCAGCAGTGGGACTTAATGGGTTGCTGATGATGATGATGATAATATTGTAAAAATGACAGCTGACAAGTGAAGTGACATTAATTTGACACATGATAATCTATAATTACATAATGCTCAGTGGAAGTGTGGAACTATAATTAAAAATTACTATTAAGTTAAATTATTGCAAATTTGCTATGCCATGCCATACGCCTACCCTCCGTACTCAACCTGGCTGTTTCTATATATTATTATGGGCAATTATACAAACCGTTTTCGTGCCATGTGTATCTCCGAATTCGTGTTTTAAGTCCAATGCGTCGCATATAAGGTGTAAAACCTTTTGTCTATCCCAGTCTTTCAAACAGACAAAATGAGACAAATGTCGACTGTAAATAAAAATAAGGACATTGTACTACACAGAGTGCTAATTCATTTGGTCCCAAAAGCATGTAGAACCAAAATCTGTCGGACCTAAAAGCTATTAAAAATGTTGAACCCAAAAATTGTTGTCACTCATGTCACTTTCTAGTTGCACAAATCTATATAATTATGTGCAACTAGAAAGTGACATTAGTTAGAGCTTTTTACTTTTAGACTTTCGGTCATCATCATTATTATCAGCCCACATTCACCCATTCTTGGGTATATGCCTCTTCTCTACAGCGCCACTTTTCACGGTCCTGTGCCAGCCACGTCTAATGAGATCCTATGATCTTGGCAAGAAGGGATGACGGACGGTGGACCAAGGCAGCCACAGAGTGGTGGCCTAGAGAATCAGGCCAGTGGGCAGACCACCGGCCCGATGGTCGGACGATATCAAACTTTCGATAGGTATTTTAATTATAAAACGGGAATCCAGGCGATCATGCAGCAGCCAGCTTGTTACCACTTCTGGTATAACCTGGTCGCAGTGTGTTCTTGTGGCACTTGTCTACAGAAGCCATGGAACACCACGTCTTTTAAAGGCTTATTTGACTACCCGATTTCTAGGGTCCCTTTAAGGCGCTACCTGATGATGATGTAGTGTAATATACTATTGATCCATTAATATATTATACTACACGTTGTTTAGGAGGTGCCTTAAAGGGTCCATAGAAATCGGTTAGTTTATTAAGCCTTTCGCGCTAATGAAAACGCTTACTTGAAGTTGCATATTCTATCGCATGCAATAGAAATCTCCCACATTTCGCATGCGATCCCTCCCTATCGACCAATAAAAGGAGCTAATGATCTAACTAACCAGCTGGCATCAGACCATTGGCCAGAGATTTGTTTATGATGCCGACGCCGTCGACTGTGTCTTGGAGGCTGGAGATCAAATATTGTTGATGCATATCTGTTAGAATAGTTACAACTCTTTGTAAAACTATGCCGAATACTAAGCATTTTGGGTTAAAAGACTTCAAAAGACTCTTCATTTAACTCTATCACAAAATTTTTATTGTAAATTTACATTTTGGATTAGATAAATACTCAAAGCTCGGTCAGAAACATTTTTAAGTTGAAAATTTTAATAGTGGGCTTAGTTGCTTGATATTTTTAAAATTTGTCAAAATAATGACAGATTTATATTATTAATCTGAATGACTGATATTATGTACGTCTATGATCAAAAGTCTCTAATTGCAAAAAAACAAAAAATAGACAAAAAATTTGAATAATATTTGAATTTTTAATTGATCTTATTTGTAGCTATATTTTGAAATTAAATGTTAATGAAACCCCTAATACATATTCATATAATATATATTTCTTTAGATTTTATACCATTAGTATTTTATTATTATATCGTATTAAGTATATTTATAAGCAACTGCTGGCTTGATGTCCGTACGTCACTACCTACAGGTGGCTACTGAAAATCAGCGCTGTACCGTGATTATATGTCATGGCACAGCAACGAGCTGAGTGGCTACCCTTTTTGTCGCGGCCATGGCATGCGAATAGTATAAAAATACCTGTAAAAACTCTAATGTATGCTCTGTATTTGTATGTTTATGGTTTGTGACAAATAAATGTGTTTTCTTTCTTTTCTTTTCTTCTTAATCCCAATTTTATAGAAAAAAACATAGTAGCCACGGTAGGCAGTACACAATAATACGTATGTACGAAGGGACAAATAAGAGCGGACATAAACTTTTAATTCGACGTCGTTGTCGACGGCTCATGCTCCTAGTGAAGGCCCATAAATGCTGGTGTGCCACAAGACTCGGTGCTCTCCTCAACGCTGTTCATTCTGCATATCAATGACATGTTGTCTATTATAGATAACATGCAGTGCTATCCAGATGAAAGCACAGGTGATTTGCGGTATACCGGCCAACAGAACATCCCTCGGGTCACTGTACAGGAGAAAAGATCAATACGTGTGGTACGGTGTCTGAAGTCGAGGCATCTCTAGGGCGAACCTCCGAATGGGACACGAAGAACTTGGTTCAGTTCAACCTAATTGCGGTTCCAGTTGCGAGAAACTTCCATATGATAGGTGTAAGCGTGCAATTCTGGGCAAAGAAATATTATTTACTTATTAATGTCACCTTGTATCGGGTCACACCGAATTTTGGGTTTAAAATAATTTAATCCGCTTTGTTTTTCTTAAGTAGATACTTATTTTTTAACAAACTCCTTGACTTATTATTTTTTAATTTTAATACACTCATAGTGATTAGTGATTATATTCTCTTGGGCCCAAGGAACTTATAGGTATAATAATATTTAAAGATAAGTTTCAGTATATAATATTTGAAGATAAGCAGTGGACGTCCAACGGCTGATATGATGATTATGATGATGAAGTTTCAAGTTCCTTTCTTGGCCTTTCTTTTTATTATAATTATGTCTGTGCTTGGGCCCATAGACTTAGGATCCGTATCTATGTTTGGGCCACACTTATTGTACGGAACTGTATAGAGCAAGGAGATTGTAAGCCTTGGAATTATACTGGCGGTCATCTGGCGGTGTTTGTTTAGATCACAAGAAAAGTAATGTCATATGTAAAAAAAAACCATTGACAACCGCTAAAATTCTCTTTGCTGTTTGGCAGCCATGAACAGTATGTAGTATATTAATTTTTCTCTTTGAACAGTATTTTCTGTTAGAGCCACACAGAGAATGACAAGTAAAAATTACTGTAGAAAGTAAGCAGAAAAAAATTTAAAATCATGGCATCTCTGCAACCTTTGCACACCTGCTATTCTTTGTAGCATGTATAATGAGATTCAATTAACATTCCATACAATGATACCAGACAGTAATACCATTTCATCCTGAACGATGAAGATAACAATATTATTATAATGAATACTTGAAATAAAATTTTAGTTTTAAAAATGAACAACGTATACAAGAAAACTCCTCTAGAAGAGTGTGAGATGTTAGACTCTGCATGCAAGCTCTGTTTACAGCCAGTTTCCAAAAATGATGGTTTGCAATGTACTGGGTCATGTAGACAATGGGTACATTTCGAATGTCTAAATTACACCCCTGGAAAAATAACTGACATAAAAGGTGGTATAATAAAGGTGGCGTGTCCTTGTCCTGATTGTACAGCGTGGAAACCTAAAGAATTCCCACCGTCCACGTATGCAAACCGACAATGTTCAGTAAACCAGCAGCTTGACATAAACTATCCGATGCAAGCTCGTTCAATACACACTAACTATCCTGAAACATCACAAATACCTGTACGCGAACGAATAACATCTTCCAAAGATTATCCTTACTATGAATATGACATTATAACTGGGACGGCCGATGGAAAAGTCTATTTTCATTCTCCTGTACCTACAGAAGGGCCTTATTCAATGGAACATGTCCCAATTATGAAAAAAGAATATTGTCCTAAAACCTCAGATCCTGTACCACCAAAATCGCCATCTCCTCGTCAAGACGTATCATGTTCCACTCCATGCCCAATGGGTAGAAGATGTCCTGGAACCAGCATTCCATCTCCTTCATATACCATGCTATCATCATGCAGTTCAAGTAAGAATAAGTTGAATTATATATTTCACTGTATTAGGTATTCTTTATCATTCATGACCAAATCTGCTAGGCCATGAATGGTTTGTTGGTCATTGATGACATTCTTGCTTCATCAGAAGGAGAATTGTAGCCTACTGAATTGAAACCCTGTTCGCTTAGTTTTCACAACACAGATGTGTATATATTACCTATAGTGACTTTGTTCTTGTATTCGAAACATACGATATCCTGGGTTAGAATGAGTGGAAATATTATGTACCTTGTATTTTTGCTCTGAAACTACCAATCATTCCACTCGACCCCACCAGTACGACACCACCTGTGGTTTCGTTTGGAATCATTATTCCGTACGACACTAACCTAGTGATGTCTTGAATAGCAAGCTAATAACGTAAAAATGACTAATAGTCGTAAGTACTTACTTAGTCTGTGAAACTTCCAAAAACAAACAATACAATTTGATGTTATTATATTGAAATTATGTAAGTATAAAATGCTTTTAGTTATTTCTCTAACAAGTCTATAATTGTTGTCACGGACTTAAAATATGCTCTATTGCATTTTTCTTCTTCGATTGATTGTGCTGGAAAAAATTGTTTGGTCAACAATTTCACTGCCATGATAATAGTGTACATCCATACATTTTATAAAAGGCTTTGTCCTGACTGACTGACTGACTGACAGACAACGCACAGCCTAAACCGCTGGTCGTAGCGACTTGAAATTTGGAGGGTGTGTTTGTCCTAATGTCTGGAGGTGTACTAAGAAAGAATTTTTTAAAATTCAATCCCTAAGAGGGTGAAAAGGGATAAAACCGATTGTAAGAAACTTCTTTGTTTTTTAACTTATAGATTTGAAAATTCGGTTTGGAGTACTACTATCAAAATAAAAAATACCCTCATCAATATTTTTGACAAGAGTGTCTTTGGAAGAGTGAAATTGGGGATGAAACGTTGTATGAAAAGATTTTTGTTTTGAAGTTAACGTTTTGCAAATTAATATTGGGATAGGAACTTAAAATGTTGTTTTTAATATTTTTGATAGGGATGGGTTCAGGGGGTAAATAGACAGTTCTTTGTTTTTCATAGTTTAGAAAAAATCTATTTTGATGCTTTAACCAAAATGAAACATTCTGTATTAAATATTATTGACAGTGATGCCTATAGGGGTGCTATATGGATTTGAAACATTATTTTTTTTATTATTATTATTACCTACTTATAGTGAAAAGCACTTACTTACTTGGATAGTTTATATTTCGCTTTTTGCTTCTTTGAAAACATCGTTTACAAAGAAGTGCTGTGAACAGCTCTGCCCTGCCAATAGCGTGTAACTATATCCACGCGAGCAAAGCCGCGGGCGAAAGCTAGTAATTATATATAAGTACATTTATTATAATAAGTACAGTAAATTTTAAACATATGAAATCAAGGATGATAGCTAGTAGTATATAGAATACACCTATGATAAATATTCAGGACATCACTAGTATGTCATATCGCATGGAATAGTGATTCCAAACGACACCACCGTTGGTGTCGTTCTGGTGGTGTCGAGTGGAATGATCGGAATCTACACCCTACACACTCATGTTTCATACAAAGAATTAGTTGGATATTTCCTAAAAGGGGTGCTGTGGAACTCCTTATAAATATTGTAGTCGTTTGGTTCAGCAATTTCATTAGTGTGCATTGTGAGATATTAGACTCTCCGTGCTCTCTCTCAGCCAGTTTCAAAAAATTATGTTTTTCCAATATATTGGATCATGAAAACAATGGGTTCATTTTGAATATCTAAATTACACCAATAACTGACATAGAATGGGGTATACTATAAGTGGCGTGTCCATATCCTGATTGGGCAACATGAAAACCTAAAGAATTCCTTGGAAACCCACCGTCCACTTGTACAAATAGACAATGTCCATTGAACCGGTAGCTTGACATAAATTATCCGATTCAAGCTCGTTCAATACACAGAAATTGTCCTAAAACACCACAAACACCTGCACACGAACGAACAACATCTTCCAAAGACTATTCTTACTATGTATATGACATTATATCTGGGACGCCTGAAAATCTATTTTCTTGCTCCTGTACCTTTAGGAGTGCTTTATTCATTAGAATATTCCCCAATTATAAAAGAAGACTATTGTCCTAAAGCCTCAGAACTTATATCACCAAACTCGCCTTCTCCTCGTCAAGATGTATCATGTTCCACTCCATGGCAAACGGGTAGAAGATGTCCTGGAACCATTACATCTCCTTCATACACAATGCTATCATCGTTGAGTTCAAGTAAGAATGAGTTCAATTATTTAATTCACTGTAGTGTTATTTATCATTCATGACCAAATCTGCTAGGCCATGAATGGTTTGTTGGTCACTAATTACCTTTATTCCCGGTCGTCCCCATCCTGTCGTCCCCACTGGGTACAAGTGGGAAAAAAAGTTTCGTTCGTCCCCAGTGGTGACGATTGGATCTTTTTCTTTCCCACTCGTTCCGCTTATAGACTGAGAGGCTTAATATTTTTTTTAAGTTATTGTAAATTAGTTTGTATGTCTATAATACACATCACAATACAGTCTAAATAAAAAATAAGTCTTTTTAATTATTTTTAAGTAGGTATAATGTTGCGATGCATTTTGATTCTCGGTCTATATTATTTAAGCGGAACGAGTGGGAAATAAAAAGTTCCAATCGTCACCACTGGGGACGAACGAAACTTTTTTTCCCACTTGTACCCAGTGGGGACAATAAGGTGGGGACGACCGGGAATAAAGTATTAATGATATTCTCCTCTTACATCATCAGAAGGAGTTATTTAGTCTACTGAAATGAAACCCTATTCGCTTAGTAGGTATTCACAGCACAGATGTATATGTCGCAGTCAACTGGTTAAATTAGCCATTTAATTAACTGCCTAGCCGTTTAATCAACGGCTATTTATTGTAGTCCTTTGGTTCAGCTTTCATTAGTGTGCTGTGTGGCCTGCCTCTCTAGACAAGGTGCAATCGCTTCGATCTATCTATTTTATCGACATGTCAAATTAGTACATTGATCACGTGACATGTCGATAGCTTAAGTCAAAGATGTGTTCAAATGTATTAAAGTGACATGTCGCTTAGAATAGATAGAAGCGATTGCCACTTATCTAGGGAGGGTGAACTATTTTATCCCTATCGAATCAAAGGAGACTCGCGACCTACGTTGGATGCTACAGCAATTAGCGCTACCACACTATGTTCTTCGCGCTGCTCACCACTCTGCTCTTCACACTGCCACTATATTGCCCTCTATCTCTCTCTGTCTCTCAATAAATCGTTCTTTGAAGCAGGGAGCGATTGGCATTACGAGGAGCATGACTATGCCTCCTTTCCTCCCTACTTCACATTTTACTGGACAAAAGAGTTACTATAAAACAAAAAAATCTCGTCCAATTGTGGTAATAGAAAACTTGTCTGCAGAATATCGCAGCCGTAATTTATGAAGCTCATTAATTTACATTAATTCTCCTTCAGAGTCAAGTCTTGGAGTCTTCAAAAAATACAACACATGTTCAAAGCCACCGAGCACGTCAGAGTATAATATCAGACAAAGGGACCCGATGGCAGACAACCTTAGACAGATGTACAACACGATGAATGAACTAACAGAACAAATGAAAACCCTTATGACTCAAATAGACACGTGCCCATAAATATTCAAATAGACACGTGCCCATAAATATTCAAATAGACACGTGCCCATAAATATAATGAAAATTATAAATTAACTTTTTTTTTTAAATACTTTTATTATTCCAAATATTTCCATTAGACACTTAAAAAAATCTTACATTTGTTGTTTAATTTATGGTATGCTTGATTTAATAGAAAAAGCCATAAGTGTCACGCTTTTATCACCGAAGTGATAGGCTGAGGTGAATCTTACCCATTATTTCTTTTACTTCCTCTTTATGAACGTAGAAAAATAGCAGATTCTTCATTTTTATGCAAAATTTAATTTTTATCGCTTGCTAAGGTGGAAATTAGGTGAGGCCTAGTCCAGCAGAGGACATCGTTGGGCTGATATGATGATAATAATTTTTATTTATTTATTTCACAATATACTATCATTACAGGTAACTTAACCTAATGCGATAGTACAGCCATCTGACTTAATTCTAACCACCTTCGATCCCCACCCGGGACAAATCTTTGTGTGATGAGCATAAAGGTTTGTTCTGTGTCTGTTTGTAATTTATCTAAATTATATGTATTTACAAAAAAAATGTATTTAAGTAGTATATCAGTTGTTTAGTACATTAGTACCCATAACACAAGCAAATATAATTGCTTACTTTGGGACTAGATGGCGCTGTGTGAATGTGGTAGAATATTATATTATTATTAAAAAAAAAGTTATGATAGTTCGGATCATTGTCTTTTGACTAGTGGAGGAGTCACACGTACATTTCTCCATTGAATCTATATACATGGTGATCTAATATGAACGGCCGTACTATTAGTTTTATTAGAAGCTCATTTGATGATAAATAATCTGACATCCTTCTTGAAAATGTTTGCAGCACATTCTAAATGCCGAACAATTTCAACATGTTCTTCCATTTTAAGGGCTACACGTTCTCCCTTTAATAAACAGTGCAAAGAAATAAAATTTCTTTCGGAAACGTTCAGGTTACATTGAATGAACAAGCGGGAGCGTCACAAACACGCCCCTCATCCCGAATTCGGTGTACACTCTGTATACGGATCTCCGTGTGTGATAATTCATAAAAAATGTATATTGTATCTCATAAACAATGTACATATTGTGAGCGATAAAATATAATACTATCTTCGCCGTGTGTGACGCCCTTTATCGTTTGATTACCACGATCCGTTTCTATGGTTACTATCAAGAGCGGTTTGTATATTCGAGTAATTTTTCTTTAAAACGGTAAACAAAATAGCTTATGAACCATGTTTAAAGTCATGTAACTTTATTGGCAATATAATATAAGCAGGCAATATAGAAGGTACTGAACACGTTCGTACAAAAAATACATGTTATTTACTGATAAAACTTTTGTCAGTAACGGAATGGGCTGAATCAAAAAAAAAGGTGCCGCTCGCATGGTGGAAAACCAAAATAAAGAATCCCCAATAGAAGGGAACGTCTATTCAAAAATTCTAAACGGAATACTATATCACGTTCTTAGGATTATTTATTTACATACATACACATAGATCACGCCTCTTTCCCAACAGAGGGGTAGGCAGAGACCATTTCCTTCCACTTGCTACGATTCTGACATACATCTTTGGCTTCTTCAACATTCATCAGTCTTTTCATGCATTCTCGCCGGTTGAGGGTACTCCTGATCTCTCCCTTCTTTAGAACGTCACCTATTTGGTCATGGTACGTTCTTCTAGGTCTTCCCCTTCCAACGTTTCCTTTCACATTCGCCTCATATATTTCTTAGTTTTGTTTTTTATTTGATATTCCTTAAAATATAGTACGGGCCGTTAACCTGCTACATACATAATTAAGTACGTGTATAAGTCGCGAACGTTTAAAAGTTCTTATCCAAATAATAGTAAAAAAAAATTAAAAATTTAGTCATTAGTCAGCCATCCAGACAAATTTTGGTCACCACCGAATAGAGGAATCCAACTCTCAGCTTTGTGTGTCTTTCTTTTTTCCAATAGAATGTGACAGGTATAAAAGTATACAGGTATAGAATGCAGGTTAGGTTAGCACTATATCGAAAACTTAAAATATCATCTATCAATTCCTTTGGACTATGCAACTTTACCTTCCATCAAGAGCTCCCACCTCATTCACTTGAAAGAGTTCAACTTATGGATTATACATGAATGTGATATTTAAAGAAATCATCATCTCACTCCTAACTATTAAGGAGTTTACCTTCCAGTGACAGCTCACCTGAATAACCTACAAGAGTACGACTTTTGGTTTATAAGTACCTATAATGTTGAAAGAATTATCCACCAACTCCTAACAGTTAAGGAGTTATACCTTCCATCATCAGCTCATCAACATGAGATGATGACTATCAGACGTAAATACTTGAATAACTTTAGAAAATATATGAAAAAAGTAACATGTGCCTATGAGATTTGAGGGTTGCCTTCGATTTCCCTGAGATTCCATCATCAGAACTTAACGTGGTGAATATGGGACCAATTCGGAAGTATATACTTTCAAACAAAAAAAAAATTCATCGGCTGAGGCATCTCCTAGAAATCGTTGAGCATAGATAAAAAAAAACATACAGTCGAATAATATAACCTCCTCCTTTTTTGAAGTCCTTTAAATAGTTTTGAAATGTAGTAATTCTGATACCCTGAAATGTAAGGTCAATAATTCGGAATGACATGGATAGATAGCAAAACGGTGGTGTTTAGAGGCTTATCGTCATTTTTTTTTTTTTTTTAATAAAGTACATTATAAGGCATTACAATAGTTACAGTCGAATTATTTAATTGTAATTTTATTTAATTACATGGCATATTGTACATAAAGATTTTGTCTTTGAGGTAGGTAGGTGCTACGATTTTGTCTCCTTCTTTGTCCTTATCCTTATTAAGTAAGCCGACTCCGAGGTGGGCATAAATAACACGTCTTTTTTCGACAATATTCTTGAATAATACAATATGGTAGAACGAAGTTCTCCGGGTCAGTTAGTTGTTTAAATAGATAAATTAAATTGTTATATTGAAGTTTTCAACAAGCAAAGAGTAAAGTGATCTGTCATTGTCATCTCCAGATGTCCATTTCTCTGTGGTCAGCATAAAATTCACTGTGACAAAATAAACGCATTCAAAATATATAGATTATAATAATATACCATCATGCCAAAATCATAATGTAATTATCCAGACAATGCAGATTTGATATCAACCTTTCACAAACATTTAAAAATGGGATCGGGATCACCGAAGCGCCTTTGTAAGATTTGTAAGAAACCGGTTACACCAAAGAATGGTCTACGATGTGAAGGGAAATGCCAAAGCTGGGTGCACTTCAGCTGCCTCAACTACACTCCTGGAAAGGTCAAAGATATTAAAGCTGGTATAATAAGGGTAACGTGTCCATGTCCAGACTGCAAGTCAACCTTACCGAAAGAATATCGGACAGACTTGGGACCGTTCACTTGTAATAGTCCGGAATGTCCAGCCCGGAAACCACCAGGATGCGGCAATGGGAGTTACCCTACGAACAGTTACACCCGACCTAGTACTCCGCCCCCGTGTGTTATCCCTACATGTAGTTCTCGCTGTAGAAAGAGCACCATTATTCAAGTGCCGCGACGCTCTACTGTTTATATCGGAAAGTCATGTCCCGAAGTGATCCCAGCACCACCACAACCACCTCCTGTTAAAGAAGATCCTGTACGGGTGCTTTATCCACATACTTACAACCAATCTCAGCCGATTCCGCCTTTCGGTCTTAAAGAATCTAGACCGGTGAGTCCTCAACGAGCGACGCCGAATATACAGGATTTTTGTTCTACTATGGAGCAACTCACAGTACAGCTCAATGACATGATGTGTAAAATGAAGAAATTAACTAATGATATGTGTGATACTACTAATATTAATAATTTTTCTTCATGTAAATATAATCGATCATCTACTGTTGTTCAGACTATTCCCAGAGAGAGCATTATGAACAGAAGAGGTGCAACTACAAACAGTGGTTGTTGTTCTGATAAATCAGTAGGCACACCGTGACTAAAACAGATTGTACTTATCAATGATTACTAAACTGACTTTGTTTTGTAAATATAAAATTAATTTAGAATATGCCATAAATCAGAGAAGATTGTTGTTTCAATATGAGTGCCTAGTAGCTCTAGTAGCAAGGTATGTATTTAACAAGACGCCCGAAGAACACCAAGCAATAAATTATATTACGCAAAGAAATAAAGAATATCAAGGACTTACAGATTGCTTGTGGAATTTCTCCGGTCCCAGGTCTGTCGTAAATTTTTCGATACATGAATATTATAATAAAAGTTTTCGTTAAGAGGTTGGGAAAACATGTTAGGTTAATTACCTTGACCTTGGGATAAAACCAAGCAGCGGGAAATTGACTGCGGTATTCAAAGCCTTTTTTCTCGAAGGGTTAGGCAGAGTTATCTTGTCAGTTTTTGTCACAGCTCTACCCTATCAGCGAACTGGTCGAAGGCAACTTTGCTAACACTTTTTTCGGAGATCCAGGTACATAGGTAGGTACTAAACTTGTGAATTTACTTTGTAACCTTGAGAGCTAACCAGATTTGATTTAATCAGTCATTATCACTCGCATTTTGCTAGCTATACCAGGCCCATAGTTTGAGTTAAGCTTTGTGACTCAACAAGAATTATCATAATAAACAAAGATTATTTATAATGTTAAATTAAAAAAATAAATTAAGTAGGTATTAAAACAACAAAAAACAGGCGGGCTAAGCAGGCGGGTTTTTTGTTCTTTTAATTCATTCATCAGCAACCCATTTAGTCCCACTGCTGGGCTCGGGTCTCCTCTCCTCTAACTAGAAAGCTGTGAGGGTATAGGCCATAATCCACTCACGCTGGCCTAGTGCGGGTTGGTGGATCAGACATACTCATAGAATTTCTTCTAGGGTATGTGGGTTAGTAAGTCACTTGACTAGTACATATAAATTCCAAAAAGTGGAATTCCACATTGGTACTGCCGGTCGGGATCGAACTCGGACCACGTGATTTGCACGCCGGTCCCTTAACCATTCGCCATTCGCCACCATCGCTTATCGTATCGTTTCTCATCGTTCTTTTAATAATTTATTTTATTTTCCTTTTTAGGGTTCCGTACCTCAAAATTGTTTTATAAATCTAACGACACCTCTCAAGTTAAAATCCATCGAAAAATATAAATATTATTTGTGGGAGCTTCCTTATGCAATATTAATTAGTATACAAATATTTATCAAAAACTTAAGTACGTTACAAATATAATAGCTACTGGAATTTAAAAATTATTTAAGAAATGTGGAAAGAATGTATGAACATTGTGGCAAATTAAACAGTATTAAAAAAAATCGGTTATGAATATGTCAGACCATGCTCAATGTAGGGTTCCGCAGCAAAAGAGCATATCTTTATAGCGCTTACTTTAGAAGCGCACGTGATGTGCGCTTCTAAAGTAAGCAAATCAAAATAATTTTAGTTAGAAGTAAGTATTTAATATGCGTTGTCTTTGTGACTTTTTCAGATTTTTACGTTTTACGGTTAAGAAAATAGAGGGGAGGGACACAATATATAATGCTACTTTCGGAGCATTTATTTTCTAAAATATTCACATAATCAAAACAATTTTTTTTCAATTTCCTCAACAATGGTGGACATAAATTAACAAGAAAGTCGCAAGTTATCCGAGAAAATAGTGTCAGCAAATTTGCCTACGACCAGTTCGCTGACAAGGTGGAGTTATTTGAAGAACAAGCAAAATACTCACGCTACTCTTTTAAAAAACCGGTCAAGTGCGAGTCGGACTCGCCCACTAAGGGTTCCGTACGAACATGTAATTTTTATTATTTTTTTTTGTGATTACCTACCAGTAATTTAAATTTCATCAGATATTGATAGGTAACGGGATAACTAAAAGTTTGAAAATATATTCACGTATAGGAAGGTCGGTGAAAAATCTCTATTTGACTTACTTTTTTTATAGACCAGGCGTATCATTAGATAACCCCTTAATAATTCTGTGATATAACGACATGTGTCATGTGTTCGGTTTTCGGATTTTTTCCTTTACTTGTGCAACATGATAGTGATATTACTTATTGCCCAATGTCTTGATGCTAGTTCAACGGAAAGTAATCTATAGGTTTTGACTTTTTTGATCAAAATCTTCAAAATCAAGATCAATTTCTTTTTCGATTTGGCTGTATCTTTTGATAGCGTTTACATAGAACTCAGTTTTTTTATTGCAACAAGGGATTGCACACCCGAGTACTTGATTTTAATTAGCATGATACTCTACGGGTTTTTGAAAAAATATTCTTGACAGACAGACAGGCATAGGGACAACGGAGTGATCCTTCCGTTTTTTCGGTACGGAACCCTAAAAATATATAGTTACAATTTCTTGTATATATATAATATCATTGGTTATCTTTTGTGACATTCAATTTAGGTAGCGAGTGAATGAGAATTAATCATATTCAAACTCAATAATAAAACAGTGAGCTGTAGCGGTTGTTTCATTTTACACATTATTATGAATACCATTAAAGCCCTGCTATATGGTTGGAAACTTGCCTTCCACCGAGGTACCCTTGTTCGATTCCAACCGTGTAGCCGGCTGTTGTAAACCAAATTTCATACAAACTACGCGGATGGCAACCTAGCTCCCACCAAGGTCACTCTGTTGGAACGCAAGTTTATAACCGTGTAGAACACCTTTTATAGACAACTTGTAAATAAATATTAATTTTTTATTACACTAAAGTCAAAGTCAAATCTTTTTATTTCATTTGGATCACATACATGATACTTATGAACGTCTTACAAAGCCAGAAAAGGTGTCAGTTAATTTGCCTACAATGCCTTTCAATCGCCATAGTTGTTACAATTTTAATTGGTTTGAAATATCACAGAAAGTACAGAAAAGAAAGTACAGAACCAAAATATATGAGAAAATTATAATAGTAATAATGAGCAATCAAACTTTAATTTGTTTCCGTCAAGAAGAATTATAAATTATCTATACTAGAATAAAATTGATTAAGTAGGTACCTATATGTATTTTATTTTCTAATTTTAACTAATGAATATAAAAAAAGAATGATAAAATACCCTACCTGTTCACAGCCCTTTTTACGGCTTATTCCCAGACATCCACAACCCATTGTTCTCGAAAAATAAACTTTCATTAAGTATATTAGTTCCCCGTACCTCCACGACAATTAAGCCTTTTTTACCATTGCCTAATTTATTATTAAGTATCTGTATTTTTTTATTTTTTCAAATCGTGCTACGAAAGATATCGTGCAAAGTTACTACCTCCATGGTTGGACGTATGATCTCGTGCGTGAATTGAGATAAATTAATAGAAATCGCGCGGAGCTACACTCTTCTTTATATGACCACTGCTCAGCTCCTATTTTATATTATTATGTTGCCTATGGCCTTCCTTGATAAATGGACTATCCAACACATAATGTTTTTTTAATACCGGACCAGTAGTTCGTGAGATTATTGCGTTTAACAAACAAACTCATCAGCTTTAATAATATTTGTATATACATATATTATACACATTATGTATTTTATATTGGCACACACACATAGGAAAACTTAACCTATACCTACCTATCTGCCAACCCATCAATAGCACTTGGAAAGTTGACAGTGGAACTTTATACGTGGGTATTGTGCAAGTCTGATTGGCAATCTAAGTTATGCCAACTGTGCGATGGTTTAACGGGAAGGTTGAAATTGAGATAGAATCACCTAGATCAGGAGTTGCCAGCCAGGGGGGCACGCCCCCCTTATAGGTACCTACATTTACATTTCCGAAAATGTTATATTATATCGTATCTGTCTGTAGGTATTGTACCTATTTGAATCTCAAATAAAAAATTGATGATAATAAAAAATATGTGTTTCTTAATTTTGTTGAAACTTAAGGGCATGAAAATATTAGGTATTTTGGGTTCGGGGAGGCTCAGCGAAGTAAAGATTGGGAAATACCAGACCTAGATAATATGAACGGTGTTGAAAATTGTTATTGCAGGTTGCATCAAGGCACGACAGAAACACCTTACAACACACCACACCTTAAAACCCCGTGTGGATTATGGAAATGAATCCTCGTTAAAATCGGGCTTTTTTGAGTAAACATATGCCAGTTTATAGACGGGTAAGCGTGGTCTGCTCACATAATCCCAAAGCTTCAGGACCCAGGAAAAGCACCGTTTGACCAACAGCTGACGTCACTGGAGATATCCTGGATAGGATCCCTTTGCCTCTACTTATAACTAGTTTAGGTTTAGTAGCACAGGCGTGATGCCGCTTCAAAACGTACGTAAACAAAATGTTTGTGCGACGCCGTGTAGCTAAAAACTACTCAAGAAGCGCAGCGCGGGAGTAGGTTCGAATTCGAAAAACGGGCCCGTTACCGGGGCAGGACCACCAGGCCCGTTGTGAAAAAATTGTTATATCGAGCGCGGTAGTGCCGACCCCGTTGCTTACCAGGCCGGATATTTCATACTTTTTATTTAAAAGAAAAAGACCTATTTTTTGGTCGGTTATGGTGGATGGTCCGATACATTTTACTGAGTACTACAATTCATTTTATCTGATTTTTTGGTAATAACTAAAAAAAAATTAAAAAAGTGATAAAATGAAATAATGCCCCATTAAAATGTATGGGAAGGTGTATTGCAACATCCACCTTAAGGGAATAGGCTCTCCCCGTAATAAGAAATAAGTACTATTAATAAATAAATATTATATTTTCGTAGCACAATACACAATTTAGCAGATTCAGCTTGTTTGAATTGATAAAAAGACTATTAGGTAATAATATAATATAATTAGACCCTTGCACAAATAATTTCTGATTCATTAAAATCGTATCTATTCCTTTCCGTACCTACCTATTATTTACATCATCATCATCATCATATCATCCCAATGACGTCCACTGTTGAACATAGGCCTCACCTAATTTCCGCCATAGCGAGCGATCTTGTGTCGCCCGCATCCAATACATACAATACTTACACAAATTTAATTTATCATTGACTATAAATATTCCTTTTGTTATTTCATAAAACAATCCTGTATCCACAGAACAGACTCGGCAGATAATTTATATCGTCTAGACTGTGCTGACGACAGAAAACTAGATTTAAATTAAAAACCTCGCAATTTGTAATCAAGTTTGACATAGTAACATGCGGGGCGGTTAAATTCGCTGTAAAATATTGTTGACTGTTTTGACAAAATAAATAATAAAAAAAGTTGTGGTCGCCGATTTTCTGTTTGGCCGATTTTCGGGTGGCTGTACCCGTTAATCGGCCAAGTTTGAAACATAAAATATCATCAGCCTGTCGATCCCAATAGACTGTAAGTGTGACGTCACTGGTCTATCAGGGTTGTGGGTGTGCCCATAGTGCCCACAACGGTGATTGCGCTTGACACAAGCTCTCCGATAATATAATGTGTGGCGGGAACCTGGGTATCGGCAAGTATATAAACATAGTAGGTATTTTTTTTAGATTTTTCTTTTTAGAAGATATTGTCTTTGCCGTTGGTTAAGTAACTTACCTACGGTTAAAGTATCGTGCTAACTTTTTCATCATTTCTATGTATCTTTACTCTGATTCTGTGCTGTACCAATAAATGTTTCTTTTCTTTTTTTTTCTTTCTTTTCAAATTGACCAATGACCGTTAAGTTTTGTATGTAGGTATATGATGAATATAACACGTAATATATATGACGGGCTTGTTGGTCTAGTGGTTAGTGACCCTGACTGCTAAGCCGGAGGTCGTGGGTTCGATCCCCAGTAATCCCCACCCAGGACAAATCTTTGTGTGATGAGCATGAAGCTTTGTTCTGCTGTGTGCTACCTATGTGCGTACAAAATGAAATGTATTTAATTTGTATATCAGTTGTTTAGTACTAGTACCCATAACACAAGCAAATATAATTGCTTAATTTGGGACTAGATGGCGCTGTATGAATGTGGTAGAATATTATATTAGGTATATTGTAATGCAGATAAGTGTATGCAATTGGCGACAGGCGCCTGTTTTAGTACAAAAGTCTCTCGATGATCACTCTATCCTCCTGTTCTGTGGGACAGACAACATTTGTAAAAAATAATGATAAAGAAAAGAATGGTTCTTCTGTATGAGGTAAACTCCGAAACGACTGAACCGATTTCGATGGGACGGACAACCTTAAGAAATTGTAAAGTCTAGTTAGTCCTTTACACTTAATGTTGGTTGTTGTATAGAAGTTTGTATGGTGGAGCACGTAAAAGAAGGATGTACTTAGAAGTCGTTTATTTCCCCGTAAGGTTACCTACAAGACTTAGTTTTAGGCAAATCACTTCTTGATAATGTTTACTGTGGCACTGTTAGTTATGTACTCAAATTATTTAATGAAAATTACTTATTAAGATTACTATTACGCGAAGCTAAACTAGGTTGCCGACCGCGCAAAAAAAGTAATGTATTGTGAAACCATACAGAAATAATCTTAAAAAAATAAATATACTTAATGACTGGTTCTTTTGTATGATTAAAGACCGACCGATAAATATTTTGTATATTTCATCAGCAACCCATTAAGTCCCACTGCTGGGCTAGGGTCTCCTCTCCTCTGAGAGGAGACCTCAGAGCTGAGAGGGTTTAGGCCATAATCCACACACGCTGGCCTAATGCGGGTTGGTGGATCAGACATTTACTTAGAATTTCTTCTAGTGTATGTGGGTTTCCTCACGATGTTTTCCTTCACCGTTAGCAGATGGTAAGTCACATGACTAGTACATATTATAAATTCCACAAAGTGAAATCCACATTGGTACTGCTGGTCGGAATCGAACTCGGACCGCGTGTTTAGAACGCCGGTCACTTATCCATTCAGCCACCATCGCTTTTGTATATTTATAACTTTTAATAATTTTGAAAAAAGCACCTCCAAATGAATCACCCGTTATTCTATGAATCACATTACGATGATTCATAGAATAACGTAAATTCGTCATAATTATTCGCATGCTTAATGGAAATGGAAAATCGACTCATCAGTAGATAGCTCAGAATTAAGTTTCGTACAGACACAGGCTTCTGTTAGCACCATCTACCATCGTATAATATATCTACCATACGTCCTCAAGGGACAGGATGAGTCCTCAAGGAAAGATCTTCTTTTGCGAATCCCCAAAAAAATATTATTTCATTATACATGTCAGTATTCCATTATACATGCGATTTGTCTCTTGTGAGAATCGAACCCACGACACTTACAAGGCGACGCGGGGCGAGACCAGACGCCGACGCCTCAATTCTAGTCAAAATCATCACGTACGAATTTATTACACATTTTGAACTTTATTAACGCACAAATTATCTAATAATACGGAGGTTATAAATAACACAACGGAAGTGCTATTTCATTAAGTAAATTATTGTGTGATTTGCATCAAAATAATAACAGCCTAGTAATAATGAGAGTCGTGGTTTATGAGCTAAACGCTGGTAGGTTTGAAATGATTAACTAAACAGTAGTTAGAAATTTTAATAATACATTCATTATAATAATTTCTATGTAGGTAGGTAAATTAATAATGCCATTGGTAATGAAAATACCACACACTGCCACCCATCTGTGGACTGAGCTTACCGAACATTGCTTAACTTTGATGATCTTAACGAATATAGGTACCTAACAGTAGGCAGGCACTTACCTACCAACCACAATGATTACGAGCACCTTTTTTATTGATAATAACATGATGGACTTTCATTAAATACTTACCTTCCCCCCCAAACCACACACTCACACATCACACACACACATCTCACACATCACACACAATCTAGTGTTAAGATGATACCTTTTATATTGTGTTCTGTTCTAGATGCATAAAAAAGTTAAAATAGCAAAGTGTAAATCCTTAATTGGCTATAAGATTAGTTAATAAGCAATATTGTAAAAATGAAGAGCTGTGGATTGTATGAATAAACAAATAGGTAAACCTCTCTGAAACAATTGTAAAACATTCATAACATATTAGGTATTACTACTCAACACAGATAGTAGGCATTCATTAAAATGGTACAGCCCAATAGTTCTCGTGATTACTTCGAACGCTGTAGAGGCAGTTCTATTAAAAACACATAGTATAAAACAGCAATAATTACAGAAACGTATAATACGGGCTTTAAACTAAAGGTACTTATGATGAACAAACAGTTGAAAATCAGCAATGAAATGTAAATCGGCAAGAAATTTTTAATATTTTTTGGGGTATTTTTTTAAAAACAAATCTAGGTTATACCTACCAGCTGCTATTGTTTGTCTTAAATCGACACTCCCCAAACCATTTTGATTGTTAACAAAGCTAGCTTGAAGGGTTTGACAAACATTTACATGTTTGAAGCTTGTTTGATGAAATTTCATATTTTTACCCGACTGCCAAAAAGGAGGGTAATGTTTTTCGCGCGTATGTATATATGTGGACATTTCTGTTCCATTGTGACCTTCTGTAGCCTAAACGGCTTGGCTGATTTTAAAGTGTGAGGTGTCATTAGATTTGTATTTTTCCCCCGAGTGTCATAGGCTATGTGACGTCACCATAAAACCAATATGGCGGCCGTAAACTGTCAAAACAGACGTTTTTTTAGTGCTATCACAATTAATAGCCTAATTCAATTCAATTATATGCACTAACTCGTGCCAGCGACTCCACTTGTCTCTTGTAACCTAAATAGCTTGACCGATTTTGAAATATCAAAATTCACAAAAATATAATATTATACATAATAAATAATAATATTGACTGACGAAGGCTACTTTTTTGCAAGGCAAAAGGCAACACAGTCGGGTTTTTAGTCCGGATACCCGGAAAAGAAAATAAGTAGCGTAAAAACAATCCCAAGAAAATTCGTCGGGGGCTGCCAATATCATTACTGTTTCGAGTATAAAATATATACTGTAAACTAAATATTGTTAATAACTAGGTAGGTATCAAATACATAAAACTGCAATACTTTCGTTCATTTCAAGTCAGGGTATGGCAGCCCCCAACGGATTTTCTTGGGATTGTTTTTACGCTACTTATTTTCTTTTCGTCGGGGATTTAAAATAAAGTTATTTAAACCTTTTTATATGGTACGTTTCTTATTTTGTACAGATGTTCTCGTCGTGGGTTTTTTCAAAATTTTTAATTTTGTTTTTTATATGTTTACATAGATTGAGGATTTACTAAAAACTAAACGTCTAAAACACTATGATATTTCACATAAACGTTATTTGCTAAAAACTATAAACCAGGCGTTTAATGACTATTCCGAAGAAAAATTTTGAGACACCGTTTTGTACTTTGATTGAGGATTTGGGGGTACTAGTTCAAAATAGAATTGTTATAGAATTATTTGATACTAAATATTATCTTATACTATGTATAGTAATATATATATCGTGGTGGTTTCGCCGGAAAGGATACTCTGCAGCACTTTAAATTTTTAATACTTTAAATTAAAGTTAGCAACGAAACTAGGTATTGTAGTCGGGGTGGGTCGGTTAATGATAGAAGCTTTAGTAACCGACATAAACTTTAATTATTGTATACACTTTGCACAATAACATCGACGCACGCGCGGCCATACTCGAATCTCTTGTTATGTTACCGGTAGGTACTAGAGATGAAACGAATATACTCATATTAGGTATGCATATTATAATACGAGCGACCCGTATTCATATTAGGTTATAGGAATGTCATCTATTAGGTTACTCGATATTAGTCAAGTATTAGCCAGAGACTACGCGAACGAAAACTAGATATAGAGCATAATACTAAAACGTTCACTCCTTACCCTATTATCTGACTAATATCGAGTAATAGGTATGGTATTAGAATATGACGAAACTAATATATCCTATATTAGGATTATGCGAAATTGACCCTAATATAACATCTCTAGTAGGTACGTCGCGCCGAACGACGGAAACAGCGACGACCGCTCTCATTGGTCGGCGCGATTCCCATCGTTCGGAAACGCACTACGGCGTTGTTAAATAACGCAGAGGCGTCTGGCCTCTATTAATGCGCCCAGGGAGTACGCGCTGAGTTGTTACCGCTATAGTATATAGATTTTTTTTTAATAGGACTAGAATTTTATAGATATTCCATAGAATTTTCTATGTAACTTATACTCATTAAAGTAAATGTGGTTCCGCCAAGAAGCATGACGTATCCGTTCGGATCTATGAATAGCATTTTTGTTTCCGTCGGATCGAGTTCTTGCCTTATGTCAAGCTATCAGTTTCCGATCGTAAAACTTTCGGACGGCTTAGAATCAGGGGGCTGTATATACCTCTGGACAGGCGTCTTTGAAACTGATGTTGTCGCTGTTTGATTTTCGCCATTGTGCGCTGTAAGCAGTGGCGGAGAAGATATGAACTAAAATTAGTGATGTGACAAACTTTGAAGATTTAACACGTACCTATCAATAGATTTCATTTTCAAAGAAGCCTGTCCAGAGGTATATACAGGTCAGTGGCTGCGCTTGTCATTTGTCAATTATTACAGAATTACTGTCAGTCAGATGCAGGAGTCAGTTAGCCTTCAGTTGTTTATTTCTTTGAATTATATTGATACTTGAAAGAATACTTTTTTAAAATCAGTGCCAGTATATGAAGGAATTCGATACTCTATAATATTGTAATCTAAGTTTCAGACTGATGTTGTTGTGACTCACTGACCGTACAGGTCAGTGTTGTGGCTGCAGAGTAGGGAGTGGTAGTAACAGGATAATGGAGTGTGATATAGTCATTCGTGCTGCGAGACCGCAAGACAAACAAGCGCGCGCCGAACTCATTGAACAGGGCATCACATCATATGATGGAGAGGCTATTATTTTCTTTATCTTACAAGAGGTAACTATCTCTTATCTCTGTAATGTGGATTTTGGTTTATTTTTTTTTATTTATTTACTTACTGCTAAATACAGGTATGATACAGGTGTGCGTGTAGAATTGTAGAACATCTCACACCAGACTTGGGCCAAATTGCATTTAGAATATTTTGTAAATAAATCACTGTCAAAATGCTGACAAATTTAATTTATAAAAAAAATTCTGGTTGGAGATGATATACCTATCTTGTTCCATGGGGCCGGCTATAGAGTTGGGACAAAAAATTAAAAAAATATAGTTTTTTTTTTATTACCACATCATATAATAAGGCTTTTTGTTCTTGTATGTTTTGTCCTAAACCAATAGTTTAGCGGTAAATGACTTTTGAAGATGTCTCATATTTCGACAAGTAATTATCGGATCATGTAGGTACCTAGGATTTTTTGATATCCTTTTTTTATTAAACGTAGTTCACCCTGACTTGTAGCCTAGAAAGATAACTATGAAGGAAAATGCGGGAGCTCATCGTTATTTATTTTTTTACCATCCAGAAGGAGCCAAGCTGGGCTCCAGGGAAAAATGCAATCATTGTGACAATTAATTTTTCATAGCGCCCCTAAGAGCTGTGATTCTCTGTGATGAAATTTGTAGTATAATTAGATTACTGTGTCTGTGTATTCAAAGTGACTCGATAACATGATGTCTTGTGACATAATATGTTACAGCTGATGCTACAGGTATGCGTCTTGCTGGGTGCTGTGCTGTTCATCTTCGTGGGCGCTGGACCGGGCGGCGTGGCGCTGGTACCGCCAGCGCTGGCAGTGCTAGCCGCAATCTCTGTGCTCACCACGCACCGTTTTCAAGCGCAGTCACAAGCTGCGGTAAGTGTGGCTATCTGTTGTAGTGTTTTGATTATACTACCAAGTTGCCAGTAAAAGGATTTGGTGTCTAGGTCAAGCAGTAAACAAAATATTAAATTATTAAAATCTCAAAAATAGAACAAGCTCACAATAAAAAGGTGTCAACCGACGCGATCCTGGCATTCTTTAAAAAAAAATACCCATGACTTTTTGCAAAAAAAAATTATAAATCTGGTTAAAAACTGAGACCCTATTGACTGTCTACAGCGCATTAGGCGGGAGGAAGTCGGCTTCGTAGCAGAGTACCGTGGGCCGTTGGGCACCGACCCGCGGGTGCTAAGGCCGCGCTTCGTGGAAGACGAGGCTAAGAGCGGAGTAAGAGCTCGTTTGATTGGCACGGTAAGAAATATAAGAATTATTTTTCTGCTAAAAACATGATATAAGTAACAGTAGATAGTATTTATCACATCACTTATCAGTCATTCATCACATAAAGCGCAAGTGTTTAAATGTGTATTTTACATAAGCTCCATACAAAATATGTCAAAATTCTAACTTTAGTACTCAAATCCATAGACAGATAGATTATAAAACGGCCGTAAGTCTTATTGAAATGAACATAATTTAGTTAAATTTACAAAAAGGTAAGCGTGTCACGTTTCCGTGGCGCTCGCCGTAGCGGTTGGCTGCACGGGCTGGCCGTGGAGGCAAGATGGCGCCGCAAAGGTGTGGGCGGCGCGTTGTTGAGCGCGGCGCGTGCGCACGCGACTGGCGCGCGCCTGGAGTCGCTGGAGCTGGCGGCCAGCGCGCTGCAGGCACGCGCACGGGCGCTGCTGCACTCGCACGGGTATGTAAGGACAACATAAAATACTATTTTATTTTCCATCATGCATTTTTATTTTAATAAAAGCGATAGGTGCTGACTAGTTAGTGACCAAGTAATTTCAGATACTCAAGCTGGGAACAAACTGTCTGACCGGTCCGTAAACTGTGTCTAAAGGTCGCGCCTTATTTTTTATCTGGATAGCAAATACACTAAACTGTGCAAACTATCAGTCATAAGTCGCGGACGTAATCTTGTGCCGACCAGAAACGTCGGACGTCCGAATTGTCCGCGGACGGGGAAAACGTCCTCATACGGCCAACCGTAAACAGTTTTCAGTCGCTTCCGTCAGCCTTGGCTTATGGACGCGTCCGATAATTTGTATCTTTATCTACCAGTGACGTGATGCATGTCCTGTGTACAGGTGGGAGCTGCGCGGTACATACCATCGTCGGCTGTTAGGTGCGGCACTAACGTTGCCGATGTGGCAACTAGGACTAGAACTGCCGGCTGCGTAGCCCTCCGTCGCCGGTGACTGAAGACTAGAAGACGATATTACAGCAGACATCAATATTTACTCGGACGCAGTCTAAACCGGCGAAAATGTGTGAAAAGATTTAAATGTTGAAGAAGCGAAAAGTGTATGTCAGAATCGTAGCAGAAGGTAGGAATGGTTCCTGCCCACCGCTATGTTGGGAAAGAGGCGTGATATATGTAATACCAGTCCGCGCAAAACAGTGGGAATAAGATATTTTCATGCGGTAAAATGGGGCCTTCATTTTATGTTAGACCTATTGTAATCATCATCATATCAGCCCAACAACGTCCACTACTGGACATAGGCCACCGCGAGCGATCCTGTGCTGCCTGCAACCAACGGCCGCCCGCAAACTTGACCAGTTCGCCGGTCCACCTGGTGTGGGGCCGTCCACATAGGTGAAATCTGCATTGAATTCCATGCAGTAGTTTTTGCGTGACGCGCATATGAACAGTACAGGACAGATAAAAATTTAAAAAAAAAATGTTTTGGCTTCTGTGCAGCGTTGTCGACAGTTATTGATGTGCAAGTTGAGTATAACGTACTATGGTCGGATCACTTCCCACTGGTAATTGATTGTAACTTAGGCCTAGTTTCATGTGAACAAAAATCAGTTTGCACATCAACACTAAACAAAGTTATATGGGGTGATCGCACACCTGAACAGATACAGAGTTATCATAAAATTTGTCACACTCAGCTCAGGGAAATCCATTTTCCACAGGAGCTTAGTAAATGTTGTGATGGTATGTGCTCCAATGTTGACCACCAGTCAATGTTAAAAAATATGTACCTAAGGCTGGTTACTATACTGTCACAAGCAGCCACCGTTACGCGTAAAAGACAGAAAGTACGAAGGAGGGGAGGTTATGTCCCAGGCTGGTCTAAGGATGTTGCAGGTTACCACAGGGAAGCTAGGTTGAAATTTCTGGCCTGGGTAGAAGACGGTAAACCTAGTTTTGGTAAGACCTATGTAGAAATGAGGGAAACTAGGAAATTGTTTAAGCAGAAGTTAAAAGCTTGCCAGGATAAGCAGGATCAATTTAAAATGGACTCACTTGCAACTCATCATTCTGCTAACAATTTCCCTCAGTTCTGGAAAGAAACAGGTAAGCTGAGCCAAAAGCCAAGCCTTCCTGTGAGTGTAGAGGGTGTTAGTGATCACCACATGATTGCTAATATATTTGGTGAGCACTTCAGGGTGGTACCACAGCCGGAAGCTGGTAGGTCTCGGACGTGCGTTACTGAGACTATCAACCAGCAAAGAAAAATTACATTTACAGCAAAAAGCGTAAAAGAGGCTATTTACAGTATGAACAGAGGCAAGTCACCTGGGTTTGATGGTCTCAGTATCGAGCATCTTAGACATGCAGGCGTTCACCTGCCCCGTGTTCTCTCTATGTTCTACAACCTATGTCTGGGTCATGGGTACATACCTGAGGAACTTACCAAAACGATAGTGGTTCCCATAATCAAGAATAGAAATGGGGACATATCGGACAAGAATAACTATCGACCCATCTCACTGGCGACAATAATGGCCAAAGTGCTTGACAGCTTGCTTAATAACATTATTGTTCAACATATAAAACTGCACGATGCCCAGTTCGGTTTTCGAAGTGGGCTTTCCACAGAAAGTGCGATATTATGTCTTAAGCAGGCTGTTAGGTACTATACTGATAGGAAAACGCCGGTATATGCGTGTTTCCTAGACTTGTCAAAAGCTTTTGACACAGTCCTATATGATAAGCTTTGGGGAAAGCTGGGAGATGCGGGTGTGCCGGCTGAAGTCATATTCCTCTTAAAGGAATGGTATCGCGGCCAACGGAACCAAGTGAGATGGGCGGGAGTCTTGTCTGACCCGTACGAATTGAGATGTGGCGTGAGACAGGGTGGGCTGACCTCCCCTCTCTTATTTAACCTGTACGTAAATGACCTCATCGGTGAGCTCAGCAGCACTCATACCGGTTGTTACATTGATAATGTGTGCGTCAATAACATTAGCTACGCGGACGACATGGTGCTGCTGGGACCATCGGTGGGTTCAGTTCGTAAACTGCTGGCTATCTGTGAGTCGTACGCGATGGAGCATGGGCTGACTTATAACACAGAGAAAAGCAAAGTCCTTCTTTTCAAAGGCAGGTTAGGTGAACCCGCTCATGTTCCGCCTACCATGTTAGACGGTAAATTGTTGCAGAGAGTAACCAGTTTTAGGTATCTGGGTCATGTTGTGACAGATGATTTGTCGGATGACGCTGACATAGAACGAGAACGCAGGGCATTGGCGGTCCGAGGGAATATGATTGCCCGTAGGTTTGCACGATGCTCCGTACAAGTAAAAATCACGTTGTTCAAGGCATATTGTCAATCGTTTTACTCGAGCAGCCTATGGGTGAGTCATACCCGTCGGGCAGCCAATGTTCTGCGAGTGCAATATAATAACATCTTTAGGATGCTGATGCGGCTGCCTCCCTACTGCAGTGCATCATTAATGTTTGCAGAAGCACGCACAGACGGCTATTCAGCGATAATACGCAAAAAGGTAGCGTCATTAATACGACGTGTTAGAGACAGCAGCAACGGCATCCTAGAGATGATTGCGGCACGCCTTGACTGTCCGATCCAGTTCAAATGGGTGAAAATTATAACGGGTCAGGACTGACATTTTATATTTATTTTTAATTAATTGTTTTCCTTGACATGAATTATGAATTTATTGTATGACATGAATGTTTATTTGAATTTATATTGATATTTTATAATTTTCGTATTTTATGTTATTTTTGTATTTTATGTTTAATTTATTGACTTTTTGTATTTGTGCTGACTGTTTTTCTTTTTCTTATTTTAATACCTATGCTATGGACATGTTTCCGAAATAAAATTATTATTATTATTATTATTATTCTGTGACTTTAAAAAATAACCCCCTTCTAATTTTTTCTTCAATATTTATCAAGTAAGTACAGTATTGTACAGACATCAACCCGTTACAATATATTATATTATTTATAGATTTAACCTTTTGACCGCCACGTCAAATCGGTATCGCCGTGCCTTGTGCGCCAAGCTTTTAAAATACAGTACATTTTTGACGTGCCATGCCGTCATTGGCGTGGTAAGCACATTTTCATTTTACGTGTATAGACGTCTCTGGCGTTTTAAGCTTATTCTTAGCCTACCGAGTAATGATACTTTAAGAAAGATAAAAATCTATTTTTGTACGAATTTTAAAATAAAGTTTATACTTATTAATATGGTTTAATTTAGTATTAGCCCCTCAACATTCAAATAATAATTATTTTACACAAGTACAGATTCTTCACAGCCGTAACCTCTGACTCAGTCTCACTTGTCAGAGTGGAAGAGCAGACGTAACTTGTCAATACCGACCAGGACCTGGAAAATAAGCGAAGAATAGTTATGCAGTGTGACACTATCGCTGTCTTCGAAAGAAAGCTCAAAGAAAAACTAGTTTGTTTCAGACTGGGGGCACAAAAGCAATACAAAATGAACTTAAAATTAGCACAAAAATAAAATACATGTAAAGAGCATTTCGGACCAAGCTCAAGTGTATAATCTATTATGTAGGGTTCCCTAGAAAAAGAGCGTATCGTCATAGCGCTTACGTCCTTTTGTTGAGAAGCGCAGTTTTTGCAACTACTTACTTTTCAGATTTATTTGTATGACGGTTTAGAAATCAGAGGGGAGGACACAATTACTGTTTTTGCCATTCTGGCTACAAAACCCTAAAAGGGAATGTAACAAAAACATATTAAATGAGGGTATGCGGCACATCCCTGTCGAAAAAGGTCATCATCTCAGCATAGGCTGAACAATAATGGCCCGGGCAGATTTTTAGAAGGACGAGTGTAGGAAATCAGAAGTAAGGGAAGGGCATACAAATATAAAAAACCGGCCAAGAGCGTGTCGGGCCACGCTCAGTGTAGGGTTCCGTAGTTTCCCGTCCGTTAGACGTGCCAGAAGTTTTCGATGGTAATTTTGAATTGCGAGAACCTATTTTAATAATTATTTTTTTGTTTGAAAAAAGATACGTTCAGGATAATAAAATATTATGTAAACGAAGTTAAAAAAAAAATACGGGCAAATGAAACTTGACCTCTGGATTGTATAGGCGCTCATACGATTCAGGGACCAAATTATATTGGTTAACTGCAGTTTCCATCTGTTGTTTCCATCCAAGTTCAAAATAATTTTCCTAGAAAGTCCTTATAAAGTTCTACTTTTCAGATTTTTTTCGTATTTTCTAAACTTATGGTTCAAAAGTTAGAGGGGGGGGGACGCTTTGTTTTTTACTTTTGGAGCGATTATTTCCGAAATTATTGACATTATCAAAAAATGATTTTAGTAAACCCCTATTCATTTTTAAATACCTTTCCAACAATATATCACACATTAGGGTTAAAATTAAAAAAAAAAACACTTCCCACTTTACATATAGGGGGGCTACCCTAATAAAACATTTTTTTCCAATTTTTATTTTAGCACTTTGTCGGCGTGATTGATACACATATTGGTCCCAAATTTCAGCTTTCTAGTGCTAACGGTCACAGAGATTAAGCGAGGACGGACAGACGGACAGACAGACAGACAGACAGACAGACAGACAGACAGACAGACATGGCGAAACTATAAGGGTTCCTAGTTGACTACGGAACCCTAAAAAGTGGTTGTTATTAATATAATTCGTAATTAAAAACTTGTGAATGCTTATTCTACATCCAATTCGGCTTTAGGATAAAATATTTAACGAAAGGAAAGGTACAATTCCTTAATATTTAACGCATTGCTATAGAAATATGATTATGCTTCACCTTGAGACGGTCTGGGCGCTGCGCCTCGTGCGGAGCGGCGAGGGGGGGCGCCAGCGCCGCCAACAATCGGCCGCGCGCCTCTCGGTCTTCTACCCCTAGGCGCCTTCCTAGCAGCTGCACACCATTATACCCTGACGCTGGGTCTAACCGCCTCCAGGCTTCTCTAAGAGCGCGCGCCAAGCACTCCACGCTGGGCTGGGGAAAAGCCGAGAAAATATATGATAATGCAATAAACGTTGTACAGCAAATAAAAAAACATAGATGTTCCATTGTTTTTGCTTTAAGAGGGTTTAAACAGAGGAATGGCAACGTCGCAATTATAATAATAAATAATAATAAATGTTTATTCAATTTAAAAAGGTACAATTTCATGAGAGAGAAAAATAATAATACATAAGTGCTTAAGTTTGAAATGCCTGTACTAGGAGCAATCCTGTATCACAGGCGGTAATATACGGCAGTATTATGTGTCATATGTAGTGCTTTTCTATTTTTAAATAACATTTTTTATGTTTTTTTGAAATGTTTTCAATACATTTTTCAGGATTACGTGAACTTATATTAAAAAATAAGTAAGTCAGTAATGCTTACAGTTATTTTACTATAAAAACACGCCCTGCAATTTCCAATTTGCATATAAATAGAATTGTAAACGCAATGATTTCATACCTTTTACACACCTTTCACCTAATTCTAAAAAGTGCATTGAACACATTTAAAACAAATAGCTCCAATTCATCATCATCATATCAGCCCAACGACGTCCACTGTCGAACATAGGCCTCACCTAATTTCCACTACAACGAGCGATTTTGTGCCCGCATCCAACGGCCACCCGCAACCTTTACTAGGTCGTCGGTCCATCTGGCGGGGGGCCGCCCCACGCCCCACACAAACCACGAATTATTACACTAAATTACGAAGTTGCCATTCTTCTTGTATGAACCCTCTTAATTTAATTTATTCTATTGAGCCTTATTTATATTCCACCTTAATTAAAAACCAAGGGCAAAACCAATCAGGTTTAAAAACCACATGTATCCATATTTGTATAACAAAGTAGGAAAAACATGCAATCTGAGGTACTGCAACACAAGAGAAGCTGAAGGAAAAGCCTTGCAATATCTCACTAATCTTGATTACGATGATACAGAACAATTACTAAAGACCATCATCTGATCATCGTATTCACTCATTCACACACACATACTCACACTCACCCACGCTCCATATTCACTCACATTTCATGTTTTATTTTATTTAGAGAAAAAAAACATGTATAACCAACTTTTATTTTGGTTTTTGTTAATTTAAGTTTAATTCTGGACTTAGATAAATCCAGTGTTGTGATATCCACGATACAGGCTGTGCCTAGTGTGGATGTCATAGAAAATGTAAACATGTATGAGTTAAACCTGAATAAATTATTTCTTTCTTTATGATCATTTTTTTTAAATTTATTTATTTAGAAACAAACAGTCAATATATATTTTATAAAGATATAACATATTAACTTAAACTAGACAATAAAGTTTCCTGTATTGATGTTCTTGTATTGCAACAAAAACCCAACCAGATCACCTTCGGCAAGAAAGCTGCAAGTGAATCATATGAATTATAGAATCATATGTGTAAGTTACTAGTTTCCAGTACTAGAGAGCTGCCCGTACCTCACTATTCCCTTGCTCGGCGTCCGGCGCTTCGCCCAGCAGCTCCAGTAGTGCCCTGTCCCGAAGCGCGGCGGCTAAGTGGTCGGCGCCCGCTGCCGCACCACTGCGCAACGCGTCGCTGAGCTCAAGGCGAGCCCGCACGGCTGGTAACGCGTCACCAAGTATACGTCCGAACGACTCCACCTGAAACCGACCGAGGAATGATTAGACAACTCCAAAGTTATAAAAAAAAATCCGTCTGGTCTGGAACAGATATACATATCCACAAACATACATATGGGTTCGATCCCCACCCAGGACAAAACTTTGTGTGATAAGCATAAAGGTTTGTTCTGTGTCTGGGTGTAATTTATCTATAATAGGTATGTATTTACAAAAAAAAAAAGTATTTAAGTAGTATATCAGTTGTTTGTGTAGTACCCATAACACAAGCAAATATAATTGCTTACTTTGGGACTAGATGGCGCTGTGTGAATGTGGTAGAATATTATATTATACATAGGCGCAAAGAACATAACCCTTCTTACTTATTTTTCGCGCTGTTGAGTGTCCAGAAGCTGTTTGTACGGACCGTACATACTTTTTTTTTTAATTAATGAACTATATTGATACTTGAAAGATAATTTGCTTAGATAGATAAAATGATAGAATGCTAGATGAGTACGCGACACGACCGTTGTCGGTATATGGTTATTGCGAACTAATTAATACAATTAATAAAAATGATGAATTAAGTGAACTGCTGACATGATACAATTTATTTTTATTTATTTTTTATTTATTTTTTTTTCTTTTTTTTTTTTCTCTCTCTTTTTCTTATTTATTTGGTTCCTAATGACTACTAATGTCACATTGTTTGTGGTGAATAAATGTTTTTACCCAACTACCAAAAAGGAGGGTAATGTTTTTTCTTTCTTCCTTCTTGAGGCAATCAGGTAATGTGTGTATTTTTTTTATCAATACCTGGTCTTGTGTGGCACGATAGTCCAGTAGCGTATGTAGTGCCCGCGCTGCGGGGACTCGTGTGATCGCATCGTTCGCAAGCACCGCGGCTGTGAGTAGCGCGCCAACTGCCCACACGTCATCGTCTGACCACGCCACCTCGTCTGCTGACACCATCGCGCCTATGCTCGCCACCAGCTGCTCGAGAGACGTGGCGAACAAGGCGACAGAGATTTATTTATTTTACTTTATTACAAACAGATAGTCCAAATAAATTTAAGTATTTTTGAACAAAGCTCTGGGCAACAGCCATTTTATAACAGTCGGGTAAAAAAGTGGTTAAGTTGGGATAGTTTAAGACCATTATGACATTACAAGGACATTATGCTATGTTTTACCGACATATTATCACGCGGGTGGAAGCCCAATACAAAATATGATACAACAGCAATGGCTGGAGTTACCTCTGGCAATCTGAGAGCTATATCGGGTTGCTCCAGCAACGGACGGGATGAAGCAGGCAGACAGCTAGCAAGCGCAGGCAGCAGGCGAGCGGCACAATGCCTATGTGTACTGGCCTCTGGCGCGGCTACATGAAGGTCGGTGACGGCGGCAGCTAACGAGGCCTCAGTCTCTGAGCCACTTGAGTCACAGCGCGGAACTGGCGTCGCGTCATCGGTTGCATGGTGTTCGCGCAACAGTTTCAGTTCACGTTCACATTCCAGCTCGCGAGCGCGTTGTGTCGCCAGCGTCTCGGCGCTCGGCATACTGAATGTACTCTAAACAAAGGTTTATTGTAATTACTCTATATGATTTTTTTTTTTTGGAGCTTATCTGCAATCAGTTAACTATAAGCAGATGATATTGTGAGCTCTGTGTCTTTGGCGAAGTGCGTCCTCCATCGTGGACAGCTACTTTTATTTCAATATAATAGAGCTAAACCAGAGTTTAAGCATTATTAATGATGTCCTTCCTCTTAAGGCGCTTGTGGTAGCTGCGTTTGGTAAGACATGCCGTGAGTACATTCGGGTGTTTTTCCAGTCACTTTTTATAGCATTTTGTGGAGGCCAGGATTTCCTCTCTCACAGTGTTGACATTTAAGTTTTGGTGGATTTCAGCATTGGTAATGAACCACGGAACCTGCGCTATGGACCTTAGTATTGCGTTCTGTGATCTTTGCAATATTGCGATGCTGGTATTACTTGCACTCCCCCACAGCTGAATGCCATACATCCAAGTTGGTTTTAATATAGCAGTAGCATAACATAATGTTATTTTTTCTTGATAAATCTATACTAATATTATAAAGCTGTTGAGTTTGTTTGTTTGAACGCTAGTATCTTAGTATCTCAGGTATGATTTGAAAATTTATTTTAGTGTTGGATACCCCATTTATCGAGGATAGTTATAGGGTATATAACATAACGCTACAGACAATAGGAGCTGAGCAGTGGCGAAATTAAAACCACGAGAGGAAGCCCCGCGCGACTTCTAGTAAATATATAACCTTCTTCAAAGGAGGAGGAGGACATCAATGAGTGGCGACTACTCGACTACCACTTACCATCAGGAGAACCATTTGCACTTTAGGCGACAAAAAAAAAAAATTGCACATAATAAAATTAATGGTTTAACATTTTTTTATTAACAATACTTTGTTTATTGATGAGGAGAATGATGAATGTAGAGGCAGCATAAGATTTGTATGATTTAAATTATTGTCTCTTACCCAATTTTTATATAACTACATATTTTTTTACATCATTACATTAATTAACAAATAACTATATATTACTAACATACAACACCAATTATGGTCACACCTTGACCACCTTGTCTAATTGTCTATATATAATATACTTTTAATTATCATGTAACGCGAAAGTTTAAAAGTAAATAAAAGTCCTTTTAGTTTACCGTATTGGAAACTGAAGAGTTCACGAAAATAACCGGCAGCTCTTCAAACTCATCGTCGTCACTCATGATTGATGCTGTATTATTTACTCCGCAATAATATTATTATAAACTGTATAAATTATAAATATATTTAGCAGATCAAAACTTTTGACTAAACTCCTTTTTTTTTCACGGCCAACTAAGTATTGATACAAAGATTGCAATCGCATACAGTCAGCAATTCCATTAATATTTTTTTTTTGTCAAGAAATAGCAAAAATGTAAGAAATAAATAATGCCGGCAAAATGAAAATACTTCGTATCACAGACTAATAAGAGATACTACGTATCAGACTGCCAACTCTAGAACAAAAATATTCGGCTTAACATTTGGACTTTTTAATGTCATATGACGTTTCTTTTTTTTTTAAATCAATGAGCGAAGCTGTAGTACTTAGGCAAAGGAACATTACTAATACAGCCTCAATGCTGTGGTACGTACGCGGTAGGTACTTACAGGTGGTTTATTTTTATTTTTTTTGAAAGATATTAAATAAAACGACCATAAATAAGTATTATTAGATTTATTTTTATTTCTTTTATATTTTAATAGTGCTTTCTTTTGCATCGCAGGCAAATCACGAATATTTAATCGGGAAATATCTGAGCTCTTCAATATTTTGTTAAAAAACATTGCACCAATTCATTATTATAAACCAAATAGTTAGGTTAATAAAATTATTAATTAAGGGTAATCATCTTGTGTTCGGTACAGTTGATAAAATCAAATGAATACTTGGAAAGAATTTGAACACTAATATTAAATTTGTACAAAGATATCATGTGTATTTTTTTCCAAGAATTCATTTTGTTTCAGTAATTACTGTATTAAAACACCATACTGCACCTTCAGATGGGTAGTATAAACTATTTGTTGCTGTTTTATATTCCCTATGCGTTATACATTGATGAATATTTGTTTTATTACTTAACAAGCAATTTGTGCACGAACTGCACTTGAGTTCTAATCTTTCAAAAAGTTTGCTTACTACCCATCCTGCAGTGTAGGCCCGCGAATGAATATTTAAGCATTCTCGTCGGGCCTGTTCCACAATCCTAACAACATAATGTTCGGTTTCTGGATGACCGGCTCATGAACATTTTCTTTCACATCTTCAAAAAATAATGTTTGTAAATTTATAATCTGATCTGCCAGATCATCCTCACAATATTAAATGATGGATTGTGGAACTTGATTATCCTGGTTATCAATGATTGTTTCAAGGTACAATTGAAGCTGTGGCAGTTTTATAATTTATTCTATAATTATATGCCCTTACTAGGCCAAAAAAGTTTTCAATTGGATCTGAATTAAAATATCTTGGTCTCATTATTTTTATGTTTTGACTATTAAATTTAAAACCTGCCACTTCCTCATATAACTTTTAAAGCAGTGACAAATTTTTCTAAAGCAGGCACAGACCTTTCCTTTCCACTTGAATCTATACATTTTATTTGTTGTAGTTTATTAAGCATCTTGCCAAAATTGATGACGAGGTGATTTCTCCATCACTACCGGTCGTAGCGGTTTTCCTTTAATTGTTAACAATGCAGCTCCATTGATACTATCAAACAGATGGTCAAGAAATAGAACTGTTTCAGCAGTCTTCTTCAATGTTTCACTGACAGGTCTTCCATCTGCATAGTGGGCTAAAAAAAAGAACATGTCATTAATATTTAAAAGTCAACTTGTTTGGATGCCAAGGACTTTACTAAAGTCGTGTATTAGGTGTGCCATGTACATTAGTACCTAAGGACATATAGATTTTTGTATTTTTCTAATATTTTTATCTAATATAATATAACTAATCATTGGTATCTATTAAAAAAAGAGCAAGAATTGTCTATATTAACTTTATGAAACAAGAAGTAATTTATAAAAACAAGATTTAGCTCTGTTTAGTGGCTACAAGCCATCATTGATAAGAGCCTCTTAAAATATATAGTATCATACTAAAGCATTATCACATTATTTCTAATCAGTGCAGATATTGAATGTTTATTAATCTGATTTACTCACAATATTTTGCTGTATACGACAAGGCTGCTGACACAGTATTTTCATTCATTCATTCATCAGCAACCCATTAAGCTACACTGCCGGGCTGAGGACTCCTCTCCTGACACAGTATGGCTTCAGATAAAAATGCTGATGTACTGCTATTTTCTCAAGTCGATATTCCACTTAAAATCTCTTCTCCAGTGAAAAGAGAAGGATAGGCACTGCCTATCAGATGAGATTTGGATATTATAAACTTTTTCTCAAAGTGTTTTTGGCAAACAAACTACTTTGAAAGTTGTTTTGAAGATAAACTGTTCAGATCATCTCGGTTTAGGCACTTTAACCACACAGAGTATTCTCTTAGTACATGGAAAATGATGCAAAATACAAAATAGCGTCCTGTCGTGAAGATTTACACTACATTTTGCAATAAAAGCAAAATAATCACAGAGAAACTGGGATAGTAAGCACAACACAGTACCTACCCTGTATGACGTTTAAATTTTTTTTTTTTTTCTATGGCAAGACAAATTGTGAAAATAAACCGGCGACTGCGACAACCAATCACAGCGAAGCAGAAACGTCAGTTGACATTAAAAACCAAAATGGCGTACGACGAGCGTTTGGATATATGAAGATTGTGGGGCGTGCTTCGTATTCGTTGTTTCTTCGACATTTTAATATGTCATATAATTGTCATTATTATGTCATATTTTATGTCACTCGCTTCTGTCCATAGATTATACATGAATGTATTGTGTTTGTTTGGATTTGAAATTAAAAATTTGGAAACAAGTGTCATTATTGTTCTTAGGTGTCATTTCACCAAGTCACCAACCAGCTAAAAGAGGAGGAATACCACTACTGCTGGTTAAATTTGTTTCAAGATTCATCCTACTCTTTATTATTCACTATATCCAAGGTCCCTTTATGACACCTCCTGAACACCGAGTTGTGTAATATACTAATGGATCAATAATATACTATAATTACATTACATTGTATGGTGTTCTAAGCTGTCGGATATTTTTCGGACAAAAATGTCAGTTAAAAAACATGTTAAAAAAATAGGTGGTTGTAGGAACAAATCTTAAATTAATCAATTTTTAATTTTCTATATGGGAGACTATTTTGTAGCATTAAATAACTTAAGCCGTAAAAATACGTCGTACTAAGATTCAAAAAAGTTTACGATCCGGCCCCCTGATTCTGACTCATCAGATTGCTCCCGGATCGTAAACTTTTACGAATCTTAACTTAAACTTTAACGGCTTGTGTTATTTAATGTTAGAAAATAGTTTAACGTATAGAAAATTTAAAACTGATTAATTTAAGGTTTTTTCCTACCACCATTTATTTCTTTAATAATATGTTATTTAACTTTAATTACACTGACATTTCGGGCCGAAAATTTTCTGACAGCTCAGAATCAGGGGGTGGGACTGTCCGGGAGCAATCCGAAGAGTCAGAATCAGGGGGCTGCCATGCAAGGGACCCTGAATATCGTGTAGTATAATAAGCTCTTTATAGATTCATCCCATTATCATTATATTATAACATTGTTACTAACAACTGCAGTAACAACATATAGAAGCTATGTATGATCCGGAAGGTTGATAGTAACTTTATTGAATTTTATTAAACCTAAAAAAAAATATTCGACTATTGACATTTGAAAATATATGGGTGCATCACTATCTTAGAAAAGAAAACAAAACAAATCAGCATCTGTCTGATATCTGTGAATTTTTTTAGTATTTGTGTCGGTAGTAAGAAGTGGGTGTACGACGACGGTTCCTTTGTTTGAAATAAGTCGGCTCAGAGAGCCCCGTGATGGCAGCGCCACGGCGACCAGCCCGCGAAATGTGGGAAGAGGTTGACAGCAGCAGCAGCGGCGGTGGCTCGCGGGTCTTCACCGAATCTGCGAAGCTCCACGATACGGTCTTTCATGAATTAATGCAGGAATGTAAGCACAGTGCTCCCGGGGCACGCCTCTCCGCCCGACTTCGCACTGCGCTCGAGAGGTGAGCTACTTTTCTTTTTGTACTTACTACAGTTGGACTTTTGCGTCGTATTTATTTTACAAGAATATATGAATAAATAATATTGAGATTTAGATACTGGTTACTTAGTATGTTGTCTTATAATTTTTAAACTAGATAATATTAACTTCATCTATAGTGCTTTGCAAAAATTATCTAATCATAAAAATAGTTTCTCTTGTTAGTCATTGAAACTGATGTGTAGCTGAAACATATGTTAATTTTCAAATATAAGCTAAAAAAGGTTTTTGGGAGCATACAATTACAGAAAAAAATGAGTATTTCATAGTCTCCTGACTATAAAAGTTTGATGATTTATAATATCATCAAACTTTTTCTTTCAAATTTTAATGTTAAAAGCATTATGGTAGTACATAGTTTTATGTACATGAAGCAATAACAGTTTTTGTGGGTAAACGGAGGCATTGTTTTGTTTTATAAAATATTATTTTTGATAAGATATTAATATAATATATGAAAGATATTAATAGGTATAATCAAATTGAAAAACAATACATATTTTGCTTAACAAATACTTACCTTTCATAATTTTAAATTGAGCAGGTTACAAAGAACTTATAAATAACACAACTTACATCTCAAACACCACCCAGGAAAATAATAAATAGCCCGTATGCTGTGCCATATTATTATGTAAAATGTAACCACAGTTAGAAACCGGCTTATTATATTATAAAATAACAAGATGATTGACCATATAGATACACTATAGATACAAAGCACAATAAAAATAGCACCACTAGTGCACTTGAAGTCTGATCATCTGATCAATATGTTTTAATTAATAAGCTTGGCAGGTCTTTTTAGCTTTAAAACAGATGTTATAATAACCATTTTACATAATAATTATGTAGTTATAGTAGTAGTCGCGCGGGGCTTTGCTCCCGTCGTTCTTTATTTGGCCACTGCTCAGCACCGTTTATTGGATGTAGCCGTGAGCAAGCTCCGGTGAAAATACTGTACGTGCCAGGTGGGCGTACATGACCAGTTTGATGCTTCTTCCATGATTTCCAATCGACATGACGAGGGCCGCACCGTAGATAAAATAATTTAATCGATTCACGACAAGAAAAGTATGATTCCATTGTGTTGCAGGATGTCGCCGCGTGGTCGGCGCGCGGTGTGCGACCGCAAGCGGGATGGGTGCGCGCCGCTGTTCGTGGCGTGCAAGCGCGGCAACGTGGAGATCGTGGAGTACCTCGTGCACGTGTGCGACGCCGACATCGAGCAGCGCGGCGTGTACGAGGTGCCCGACGACCGCTCCGTGCATACCGTGACGCCGCTGTGGTGCGCCGCCGTCACCGGCCGCCTCGAGGTGCTGCGCGTGCTCGCCGACGCCGGCGCCGACGTCAACGCGGGCAGCGACAGCGGCTCCACGCCCGTGCGCTCTGCCTGCTTCATGACGCACCTGGACGTCGTGCGCTTCCTCGTGTCGCGCGGCGCCGACATCCACCGCCCCAACCACAACGGCGGCACGTGCCTCATCAACTCCGTGCAGTCCGTGCGCCTGTGCGCCTACTTGCTGGAGCACGGCGCCGCCGTCAACGCGCACGACACGCAGCTCAAGACCGTGCTGCACTACGCCATCCAGGAGCACCGCCTGGAGACGGCGCGGCTGCTGCTGGAGAACGGCGCCGATCCGCACCTGGCCTCGCGTGCCGGCGACGACGCGCTGCGCACCGCCTGCCTCAAGGGCGCCGCGCAGATCGTCAGCATGCTGGCCACGCGCGTGCGCTACGAGCCCGCGCGCATGGCCGACGCCTACGAGCTGCTGGGCTCCACGCAGCTGGACGAGTTCAACGACGTGACGGCGGCGCTGGCCGCCTGGCGCCGCGCCACCGCCATCCGCCACGGCAGCGCGGAGTACATCCCCAAGCGTCCCGTGCGCGCCCCGCACCGCGCGCTGAACCACGCGCGGGAGTGGCGCACGATGGCCGAGCTGGAGCAGCACGGCACCGACATGGACGCGCTGCGCACGCAGTCGCTGCTGGTGGTGGCGCGCGTGCTGGGCGTGGAGCACAAGGACACCGTGTTCCGGCTCATGTACCGCGGCGCGTCGTACGCCGACGCGTTCCGCTACCAGCGCTGCATCGATCTGTGGACGTGGGCGCTGCAGATCCGCATCGAGAAGGACTCGCTGCTGGCCACCGACACGTGCCACACGGCGTGCGCGCTGACGCGGCTCATGCTGGACGCGCGCGGCGGGCGCCTGGAGCGCGGGCGCGGCCTGCCGCGGCACAGCGACGTGCAGCACGTGTTCTCGCTCATGGCCAGCGCGCTGCCGGGCGCGAGGCGCGCGCTGGACGTGCGGCCGGTGCACAAGGCGCAGGCCGACACGCTGGACCGCGCGCTGCGCTGCGTCACGCACGTGGTGTACCTGCTGCTGCACACGGCGGACGCGGAGCAGCGCGATGACGTCACCCGCGCCGTGCGCGCGCTCGTGGCCCACGACGTGCGCAGCGCACACACGGGGGACACGCTGCTGCACCTGTGCGTGTCGCGCCTCAACGTCATCCGCTCCACGTACTTCGCCGAAGAGGTGGACATCGCGGTCAGTCTTTCATTATTTATTCAGGGAACTTACAAAAAAAAAAGAAAAAAAGGGGGACGCACACGATGCGATCGGTCTTTACGCTGGACGCCGTCGTGGGACGATCGTGTGGGGCCCCACATATGAGCGTCACGCTGGATAGTGAATATTCATTAAGAATTAGCTATGAGAGGTGATGATAATGAATGAAACCAGGATATATGTCGTTTCTGAAATTTATTTTTTATACTAATAGTACACATTTTTTGCTAAATGACAATTTTCCAAAATATTTATCTATTACTTAGTTTAGCGAGTTCCAAGTGGCTACTCAATTCAGATTGTAGATTGAGAAGCCACTTGTGATTTATTTTAGTGTAAAAATCAAGGTGTCAGATGCCCTTTAAAATTTGGTGTGGCTTCTCAATTCATATGGACATTATTTCGCTCACTTTACTAGTTAGTGAGGCAGGGTGTAATTCGATGTGGTTTGACGGGTGCTGGTTGTGTCCGCAGCCGATCTTCCCGAACGTGGACGTGGTGTCGCTGCTGCTGGAGTGCGGCGCGGACGTGGGCGTGCGCAACGGCGCCCGCAGCACGGCGCTGCACGTGGCGGCCATCCCGTACAACTTCACCACGGAGCTCGTGGAGGTGCTGCTAGCGGGTGGCGCGCACCTGGACCAGCCCAACAAGTTCGGCGACTCGCCCGCCGAGCTGGTGGCGCTGAACCGCAGCTCGCAGGTGCGCGTGGTGCGCCACGTGACGCTGGCGTGCCTGGCGGCGCGCGCGCTGCTGGCGGCGCGGCGGCGCCTGCCCGAGCGCGCCATCGCCCGCGCGCTGCCCCGCACGCTGCGCGCCTTCCTGGACCTGCACCGCCCCTAGCGCCGGCGCAGCCTCCGCCGCCGCCGGCGCCGCCCCCGCGTCCTGTCAGCTATAAATTGACTAGTCAAATCAGTACTCGTAATTATTATTAATCATAGTATATTATAGTGTATCGATGTATTTTGACCGTTTTATTTTAAATAAAACTAGTTTAATGATATTGAAGTAAGCGTTTTATTTGTAGTCCTTCTCAGTCTACTACTAAGTACGAGTGGATCGTAGGTGACTAGCGGCGCGCGAGGCAGAGCAGTGCGGCGAGCGCGGCCGCGAGGCGCGTGCGGGGCGGGAGCGTGACGTCGGCGGCGCGGGACGTGGCGCGCGACTGGCTCTTGGCGATGTTGCGCTTGTGTCTGTCCACTATGAAGATACGACCGCCCATGCCTGTGGGATGAATGACATATCAGTTTTTTGTATCTCATATTATATATATAAAAAAAAAAAAAGTCTAGTTCATAATGTCAAATTTACAAAATGACTGTCATATTAGCAAAGTATTTTCTGAAATTTTAAATGCATTTTGCTCGTGGCATGTTGAGAAATGACAATTTGCGAATGTGTAATTTTGCTCGTGTTGTATTTTGAGGTAAGACGATTTGCGAATGTGTTATTTTGCTAGTTTGACATTTGAGAAAATACAATTTGTGGCAATATAATTTTGCGAATGTGGTATTGTATACCGAATCCATACTAACCGGCGTGCGTGAAAGAGTGGTAATACACGATGTCGGGCCACGAAGTGTTGGGCGCGACCGTGAGGTCGGCGGGTGCGCCGGCGCAGTCCCACAGCAGCGAGCGGTTGTAGGCGCGGAACGTGGCGTAGTCGTCGTCGCGGCGGCGGTCGGCGCCGGGCGCGTGGCGCGCGCGGCACAGCGCGCCGGCCGCGGTGGGCGCGAGGCGCGCGCGCCGCGTCACGTGCACGCCGGCCAGCACGCGCACGCTGCGCTGCGCCGCCGAGCTCAGCCGCTCCAGCCCGCCCGCGCGCTCCGCTGTCACTATCAGCGGGTGGTACTCGGCCGCTGAGTGAGGGTCGCTGCCGCCCCATACCTTTAATATAAATTATATTGAATAAAAAGTACATAATTATCTAGGTATATAAATTACTAAATTAAAATTATAAATTCGATAGTTACGATAGATGCATGGATGGCAACATACGCAGGCAAAAGTTAGTTAATATATAAATGACAATCACCTTGAAGCTATAAGTAAGTCCGCGCCTCAGCTGCAGGTCGGGCGCGAGTTGTCCGTTGACGTACCAGGCGAGCGCAGGCGCGGCGGCCCTTCCGGGCCTGCCTGCGAGCCCGCGGCGGCCCCCCGCTGGGCCCAACCGGAACTGGAAAACGCGCAGCGCCGGGTCGAATAGCTCCGCTACTTCCCATATAGTTGGGGCCCCACGCGACCCTCTGTACACAACACGTGAACGTTAAGATTCTCCACTCAAACTGAACCGCTCTACGCGTTTTTGAGAAAAATATTCTTGACATACAGGCATATATAAGGGTTCCGTTTTTTTCATGTTGAGGTATAAGACCCTAAAAACGTTAAGTAATAGGATATCTTTATAAATAAAATTATAAATAGTTTTTTTTTTTTCTAAATAATAATAAAAAAAAAAATTACGTGATGAGTCGTTATGGTACTTACACAGTGAACTTGACACAAACACTAGTAGTGTCGGCGCCGGCGAGAGTGAGTCGTACGTCTCGCTTCGGGTACACAGAGTGGAAGGCTGGCTCGCGCTCGTGGTCCAACCTGCCGAGCGCCCACACCGCAAACATGGGCCGGTCCTTCACCCACTCGCGGTCCATACTCTCCGCTGTCGAAGAACGGTGTTAATGTAACCGTGTAGGCAGTGTTTTATGCAGGTTATTACATTTTAAGCCGACGTGAGTTCAGCGCTTGATTCCTGAGCGGATATAGCGGACTCACTCGGTCATGTTAGATTTTTTTTAAGTTATCGGTGATTAACTACCTAGGTGGCACAGCGGGAAGTGTATACGACTGCTGTGCATATCCCGGGTCGGGTAAAAATGGTATTGGGTTTTTCTATCAGGAAATTCCAGTAAGTATTTAAATTTCCCCGAGGTTTAGTAAATAAATGTTTCCGGTGGTTGACAATAGGCTGTCCCCTATTTCATGGGACCAAACATAACTGGCGAAATGTGGGTGTGATACCCCTTCGGGGAAAAAAAGGTGTGATGTATAAGTACGATTATCTGATTCTGAACCAATGTTGACCCAGCCAAAGATTTTTTAAATGTCCATATATTTTTCTGGAAACCGTATTCTTGATACTTTAATTTCTAAATTTTTTTAAGAACGTATTTACAAACAGAGTGGCAACGTCGCAATTTAGTGTCAAATTTCGTGGTTTCCAATCTTTATTATTTAATCGGAGCTATGTTTTAAAAACATGTTTGCTACACTTTTTTCTAAGGGTAGATGACTCGGTACCTGGCTGCAGAGACCGTCGGTATGACACGATGGTGAGTCCGTTGTCTCGTCGTGCGCTGAACACCTGGTTGGAGTCGAGTCCGCCGAGCCGGTCGTCGCGGCACACTCCGCGCCACGCGCCCAGCACCTGCACGCACTGTACAACAACAGCGTCACTCATGCTGCTGATAACTAGTATCTATTCCATTTGGTTCAACTCAAATTTCAACTAGTTGATAGTCCGTTCGCGTTAAAAAAATAATATCTCACCAGTGCGACTAAGTAGGTACTAAAGGTTTAAAATGCAGACTTAATAATAAGAAATTAGTATTGATCGAGTTGCGCGATGACATAGGCAGACTATAATATATAATATAATATATATAATAATAATATAATAATATATAATATTCTACCACATTCACACAGCGCCATCTAGTCCCAAAGTAAGCAATTATATTTGCTTGTGTTATGGGTACTAAACAACTGATATACTACTTAAATACATTTTTAGTTTTTTTGTAAATACATACATATTATAGATAAATTACACCCAGACACAGAACAAACCTTTATGCTCATCACACAAAGATTTGTCCTGGGTGGGGATCGAACCCACGACCTCCAGCTTAGCAGTCAGGGTCACTAACCACTAGACCAACAGGCCAGTCATCACATCACTATCTAAACGGAATGTGATTTTGAAGCTATCTTTTGGCACTTTGTGTTCGCGTTGAGTTCACGTCATGATCACGAAGTCATCCACGTAGAACACCACGTCAAGGATTGTATGCGCATTAATTATAAGAAATCACTTCAACCCATTAACGACCCGCTGGGCACGTGTCTCCTCCAAAGATTGTGGAGGGAATTTAGCCTACTATACCATGCTGGCAGACGGGTTGGTATAGGGTTTGTTTCGAATTGTCCTTTTCTTGCAGTGCTCTTGTCTGCATAAGATTACTCCCTTAATCGCCTTTTACGACACCCACGGGTTGAGATGGGGTAGTGACATTATGTATTCTTAATCCGTCACTACACGGATCGATCAATTATAAGAAATGCGGGGTTAGTAAGTGCGCAGTGTTTATGTATGTACCGGCGCAAGCGCAGTGATGTTGTAGTCAGTGGCGAGCCCGCGCTGCTGCTTGGTGTCGAACTGCGCCACGGCCACGTCCGCGCCCATCATCGTCGAGTTAGTGTCGCTGCCGGAGATGCCGAACGCCATGTAGTCGTCCTCCTCGATCTGATAAATATCACTTATTTTATTATCTACTAGCTGTGCCCGCGACTTCGTCCGAATTTAACAAAAGCAACATTACTTTTTTCAAAGTAGCCTAAGTTACTCTTTATTACATCAGCTATCTGCCAGTGAAAGTCCCGTCAAAATTGGTCCAGCCGTTCCAGAGATTAGCCGGAACAAACAGACAGAAAGACACAAAAAATTAAGAAATGTTATTTTGGTACATGTACCGTATTATTTTTATATTATTGTATATTATTATATTCATATGCATGCAGTAAAAAGTGGTTATTTTAATATTACAAACAGACACTCCAATTTTATTTATTTGTTATGATTTAGATTATGACAATGAAACAAGCGAAAAAGTTAGGGAAATTAATCTATTGGAACTAATAATAAATGAGTGACTTTCCAAAAGGGCTAATTTCGGGTTTCGAGAGATTTCGTTTTTTTTTATGCAAATCGATTTTTTGTATATAAACACATGGTACTATCGAAGTTTCCGGTGATAAAACGTCTTATTTCCCTAAGAAAAATGAACCCAAAAAACACGTTTTGGAGCAAAAAGTACTTATTTCTGGTTTATGGTTTTTTTTTTTCAAAAACTGAGAAACTATTAACCACAATAATTAGCTAGAATAGGTACATAAACGTTACATATTTAAAAAATATTAATATATGATAAGTTATTAGTTTTTACCAGTTTCTGAAAAAACTGTATACTGAAATCAGCCCTTTTGGATAGTCACTCCTCAAATATTAAACACCCTTATGTGGACTGCAATAGGCTGAAACGATGATGATGATAGTATATCAGCTTTCAAACAAAAATACCGCATCAAAATTGGGCCATTCGTTTCTGAGTTACGATGCCAGTGATGCTACAGACACAATCTGACATGTCAGACGTCTTTTTGCGTCGGGACTCGGGGGTTAAAAGTAGCTTCCTTTGTATGTACAATTATATCTTCTAAATTACGCAACGGATTGAGATGATTCATGAAGAGGTTAAGGTATATTTCTAATGAACGGAAGCTAGTATGTAATGCAACTTACGTGCGCGGCTAGTTCGAAGGTGATCTGGTTGCCGAAGACCTCCCATGAGACCTGGTAGTCACGGTGCAGTTGCTGACAGTTAGGCAGCGCTGACCTGTAAATAGACACGTGTAACAGATTAGCCTTAAGACAAGGACACTATGTCTGCTCCTTCTCTTTCTAGATCATATCACACTGTTAAATTAAAACAGGCATAAGATGACATTTGTCTTTTTGGAAATTTCCGTCTTCTACTTATTATGTTAAGGTTCAAATTTGCCCACATGTGATTTTTAATATGTGTCGATATGCGTCTACTTTCATTATATCTCTGCACCACCTCAGGTTGACTGGTAGAGAATGCCTACGGTATTAAGTCCACCTTAATACATACGTTTTATGTATTTGAAGTAAATATTGTTTATCGCTCGGTAATCTTTTAGATGGCACTTGCCGAGAGTGTCAATTGCTAAAGAAGGGCCTGTCTATACAAGAGGGTTCTAGGTGCTATAGGGGCTACAGCCCGAGGCCCCCGGATATAAGGGGCCCCCAGTCCCAATAGAAAACATTGTGAATTAAAAAATCATATGTGTGGTTATGTTTATAAATATTTATTTAATTATATATTTTACACTTGGCCAGTTTTTTTAATGGCAGTTAATTGATAAAATAGACAGGCCCCCTAGTGGTCCCCGAGTAGTATCAGTCTATACTCACGTGTAGTCATGCAGTTTGGTGTAAGCAGGTGGCACATTAAGCGAGTCAGGGACCAGCACTGCCCCCAGACTGGTGCGAGTAGTTGCATCCCATATGCTCAACCATCTGATATCGAATACTGTTGTACCACCCGGCAGCTCCAGGCGTACGTCTTCGCCTTTATACACACGTAACGGCTCCAGACTAGAGATGTTATATTAGGGTCAATTTCGAATAATCCTAATATAGGATATATTAGTTACGTCATATTCTAATACCATACCTATTACTCGATATTAGTCAGATAATAGGGTAAGGAGTGAACGTTTTAGTATTATGCTCTATATCTAGTATTCCGACTCGCGAGGCTTAATACAATATAATAGCTTCATTATCAATAATATGTGGTTAATAGTGAATTAATAAAATATGAATGCAATGTTTGATGATGTTTAATAGGTATCTATTGATACTATTGTATTCGCCTCGCTCGCGTGGCCGCGTTCGCGTTGTCTCTGGCTAATACTTGACTAATATCGAGTAACCTAATAGATGACATTCCTATAACCTAATATGAATACGGGTCGCTCGTATTATAATATGCATACCTAATATGAGTATATTCGTTTCATCTCTACTCCAGACTGTCGATACACATTATTGTTAAAGCTGCATTTCATATTAACCTTTTGACCGCCACGTCAAATCGGTATCGCCGTGCCTTGAGAGCCAAGCTTTTAAAATACAGTACATTTTTGACGTGCCATGCCGCCATTGGTGTGGTGAGCTCATTTTCATTTTACGTGTATGATGTCTCTGGCGTTCAAAGGGTTAACATTTCATCATATAGAAGCCTCCGTGGCTCAGTGGTTAGTGACCCTGACTGCTGAGACAGAGGTCGTGGGTTCGATTCCCATCCAGGACAAATCATTGTGTGATGAATATCGATAATATGTATGTATTTACAAAAAAAAAGATTAAATAATAATTTAAGTATTGTATTATATTTTTCTAGTATCCAAGCATTCTCTTAGTTTGGGACTAGATGGGGCTGTGTGTGAATGTCCAAACATTATAATTTTAAGTAAAACATTTTTGATACAAAATCGCTTGGTGTGGTGGAAATTAGGTGAGGCCTGTATCCACCATAGGACGTTATTGGGTTGATATCAATGATATTATGTTAAAAAAGGAATCATTGGTTGATATGATGTTGATTATTGATATGAAATTTGTTTTTAATAGCACATTAAGCGGTCCCACTATTGCTCAACCTAAATAGATTTGAAACTTAACACAGCAATTCAAATTGATGTCTAGATGTATTATTATATAAAAAAAACAATTTATTTATAAAGTTTATCAACAGCAACATGGTTTTCCCAAATGGTTTTACCGTCAGAACCACCTGCTAACGGTGAAGGAAAACATCGTGAGGAAACCCACATACTCTACAAGTCATTCTAAGTTAGTGTCTGATCCACCACATTGGGCCAGTGAGTGTGGATTGTGGCCTAAACCCTCTCGGCTCTCTCTCTCTCTAGATAGAAGAGAGGAGACTCGAGCCCATTAATTGGGACATTAATGGGTTGCTGTCCACATATTACTTATTTATATAATTACTTATTATATATGGAAGTCGATCTAATACTCAATATGGCTAAAGTGTTACTCACTATCCATATTCGTCTGGTATCTTCATACCCCTGGACGAAGGTTGTGGACCCACTCCGGTCCAGAAGTATACTTCTTCACCGCTGCCGTCGTAACGGAACTCTGGGATACTGGAATGATATTATACATGACACCATTCCGTTAATTTGCGAAAGTGTTGTTTGATTCGCTAACAGTATTTGTTTTTGTATGTTCTGTATATGTTTCAGATAGATTTTTATTGCAGATATTCAATCATTTTGGTTACAATTACAAAGCTCCTTTCATATAACATAATAATTAAATAATAAAACAGCTGATTTTCCTATATATCTGAATACCAACATCTTCGAGAGACTTACAGTAGTGATGTGGCGTCCAGGAACTGCACAGGTTTACTTGACACAGCATTCGTGCCCGCTAATGCCCCAACACTTTTCACAGCGGGAGCTTCAAACTCATCAGGTACATAAACATCACCGAACGCATTCTGAGAGCCTATGTCGTATATTGATAACCATTTGATGCGTGATATGCGCTTGCCCTCGGGCAAAGTTAGCTGTACTTCTGCATTGTAGTACCGTTCCAAGATATTTGTTCTGCAATACATCAAATACAATTTGATTAGTACATTATAAACAACATCGGGCAATGCAATAGCCTTGTCATGCAGTTACTTAACCTTTTGAAGACCAAGTCATGGAATTCAGTTTTTCAGATGTAGCAATAAATCACATTAAAGTGATTTAATATATCTGAGTTTTCTAGACTATAGCCATTGTTGATGCACTGGGCATGCCTGCGTTTGTTGAGTATAGCCAGTTTTTTGGACATCTTTCCTCACAAGAGTGTTATTCTATATCTGTTAGTATATTTATAGGAAAATCCTATAAATAATATATAGACTTTTTTTTTAAGTTTATTAAAAAGTTTAAATATGTGTGTATATATATTTTTAGATTGTAAATAATGAACTCTACTAGTCAACTCTACTATTTACAAAAACTAGTTGACACCATAAATATTACCTGCCATACTCGTTGGCCAGAATAAAGCCCTGTGGCCCGGGCCGGCCCGAGTCTCCGGCCCAGAAAAATGTGTCATCTCCCGTCCCATCATAGTTAAAATTTACAAGCAGTATTGTCCATTCATCCACTGCATACACATCACCTGATACCTGTGGACAGTAGCAATTCATTGTTAAGTAAATTGGCTTTTTTATTTTGTATAAGTGCATAGCAGAATTTGCCACATTTTTTATCTATTCTATTCTTATCGCTACTACTCGGCTCCTATTGCCAATAGCGTGATAGCCTCCCTCGATAAATGGGCTATCTTACACAAAAATATTTTTTTAATTGTTTTCAGTTGGTTCTGAGACTAGAATGTGTAACTGAACAAACAAACTCTTCAGCTTTAAGTTCAAAGTAAACTTATTTAAGTTTACTTTGAACTTAAAGAAGAGTTTTCATGTGGCAAAGTTATTACGGCATCCGGACATCACACCAAATACGCCCGTTTCAAAATCTGCACCGGGTACTTGTGCTCGGTATTATGCTGAAGAATGCCTATTTGGCTCAGTCATGAGATATCTGTATATATTTGTATTTTATCCTATCGTCCCTTGTATAATGTACCTATCCAATATTATATTCAGTGTGTCTCATGTTCGTACCAATAATATTAAATTATAAATTTAAATACAGACAGACATCACCATTTATATTATTATTATTTATTAATAGCCATGTAAATAGTACTTAATTATGTAAATAGATAGTTTTTATTTCTATTTAGTTTTAAAAAAAGTAGGTTTACATTTACTTAGTTTAAAATATTGAAAATATATTTTAGTAAGTTAATTAATCTTTAAACATAACAAAGCAAAATAATGAATTAATTATAAGCCTAGACTTTTAAAGATTTCACAATATTATTTTGTTACTCATAAATAAATTTCCAATGAATTTGTGACTCAGAGTAGATGGTATGAGGAATGGTTGAAGACTCAGTAATATGTCATGTTCATTCAATTTTTTTAACTGTTTATATTATAACGTGTCCTAATAGTTACTTAAATTGAACTACTGGTGTATTTATTGAAATTTTAATATCAGATACAGAAAGTAGTTAAAGAACGGAGAATAAGATCTAAACAATACCTACGTTATCAAATTCGCACTGATAGTAGCAACTTACACAGAGTTAGGTACTTAGTTCTAACTTAGGTGGAAAGTTGTGGAAAAGTTTATATATCGAAGTAGCATACTTGATGGTGATAGGAGTTGAGTTTTCCGATGAATTTGCCGCGATACGGCCCCTCCTCGTCCTGCGACACACAGTCTGCAACAATACACCACAATATTGGACCCACGAACATAACTGATGAAAGTTTTCACTTACACTTCACTGGCGATTGAATAACAATGAGATATTACCTTTGGTCACTACTATGAGCAGTAGAAAACATATTTTATACATCTTACAGTCACTTTATTCACTTACAACTAAATTTTATAACTTTCTAACTAATAATAAAGGTCACAACATTTCAATTTGAGTATTTCGTTGTTTCGCTGGTTTCGTATACCACTGACTTCCGGTAATTTGACAAATCATACAGCTATTTGTGTTGTCGCTTACGTAGCCCTGCAACAAACGCGAGCGTCTATTGGTGAATATGCGTGCCGATATTCGTACAACCAATCAGGCGGCGGTAACTTTCACTTTTTGTTCTTTTCGGTAAAGGCTCTCGCCAAGGAGGCTTTGACATTATGTATACTGCTACGTCATTGACAGCAGGATAAGTTTAAGTAGGTACTTAGATGTACTTTATAGCCTAGGCCCTAGCCCCTAGGAAGACCCAGGCAATGGATATGCATTGAAATTGTAACTTCAATGGTCATTTATGTACGTTTGATACAAAATAGATCGATTTCGAGTTTTTAGGGGGTCAGTATCGGTGAAATAAAATAATGCAATTTGAATGAAAGCTTGGTTAGAAAGGACTGCAATATTTTGACTATGAACCTATCCTAACGAGGTACTTACGACTTACTCCGTTTTCCAGGCAGCTGATGTTTTTAAAATAAATTTTGTATGTTCTATTTATTTCACGGAAAGTAAAGTGCATCTAAGTGCTTTGCTATTAGTTTTATTACAGGCACTTTTTTGTAATATTTCCAGAGTACCTACATTCATTTAAATAGCACTCTTTTTTAGCCCTTGTTAAGTCTATTAAGAATCTACTGTTCTAACCGGAGAAGAAACCTATATGCCTCGCGTATAAAAAGAGACTAAATTTATCAATACCTAGCACTGAATAACAAAAGAACTTGTTTCTCAAACCTTCTTCGATAATAATTATTTAGATGATACAACAGTCACAAAACTCATACCTACTCTGTGTAATCTATGTATCTACCTACCTACAAAGGTATTGGTCTATCGATGTCCTTTATTAATTGTTGGTTTAAGTAATGACAGCAGAAAGTGTTTAGAGCTGCTGCACAAGAGGTTCCTGGTTCAATTCTCTGGTCGGGCACTAATATTGTATGATTTTTTCATCATGCAATTCAAGCAAATCAGTATCAGTTCGCGGTTTGCAATAATTCGCGGTTAAAACTGATTAGTAAGATTGTTTTTCTACAACCATCTATTTTTTGGTTTTTATCCTTATATAAACTGACATTTCCGACCGAAGATTTTCCGACAGCTCTGAATCAGGCTGCATGGCAGTGAGGGCCTGACACTGAACCGTTGCTTGGAACAATTTTCTCAATCTCTTTACAATCCTCTATTTTCTATCACTATGTATCTTTAGGTAGGAAGGGGGCGATCGACACCCCAGAAATTTCATACAGTATGTACTTAAAGGAGAAGTGCGGAGTCGAGTCGTATCAAGAGATCTTGCATACAGTTCGGAATCTGGACCTAGAAGTAGTTTTGAACGGCTATAGCGACGGCCATCGCGCGCGCGGGGAAGGGAATGTTGCACAAGCACGCGCGAAGCAAAACCACAAAGCGTGCGCCCGCGCGTTCAGTAATCGGTCGATCACGACGCGCGCTGCACGTATCTCGCGCTCGTATATACGCTCATAGTCTCACGCACGAGCGCCGGTCGCGCTTACACACTCCTGGACTGTGCACCTCGCTCCCGCGCAACTTCCCGCGATGGGCCTCGCGGCATCGCCCGCACTCGCGCTGCTGATTATCATCGGTGAGTCCTGACCCTCACTTTACTATACAGGAATAGAAATAGAAAAAGTTTATTTCTTACAAACAAGAGAATTAATATAAAGTTCAAACAGGACAATAAAAAGCTGTCCAAATAGGCACCAATTCAGCATAATGTCAAACATAGTTCGGTGCTGTCAACTTTCATCTCAAACGTACCTATTCACCAGTTCCGAATAAGACTGCATCAGAATGTGGGTTAATGGAATCTCCACGTAACGTTAGACTTATATCGATTGTCTGTAATGATCACATAACATCTATCTACATACTAAGTTTGCAATGAAAAACAAGAAATATTGTACCTAGGTCAATTATTTTGTTTACTCTATAATTCCAATTAAATTGGTCACACAGCAATTTCATTCAATTTTCAAAATACGCAAAAGAATAAAATTTGATTGTAGTGTTTTCATTGAATTATACGCGCCTATGTTTCCATGGATTAAAAGGGCTTTTAAACTATTCTAATATAAATTATGTTTCGCCAAACGGAGCAAAACGTTACAAACTTGAAGAGAGAGTACTAGGTCATAAGGTCACACAACATATAGCTGTGTCTAGATGTGGTGGCCAATGTTGTCTTCAACACACCTATTTTTGGGACATTAAAGTTCAGTAACAGCGCAGTCATTAGAAATGTTCGGACAGTGGGTCAAGCAGACATACAGAACCAGATTACGAGATGTAAACCAGCCTCGGAATGTTGGCGCCGGCGCCTCACAAAGTGCAAACAGACAATTAATTTTATTAATACTTCTAGAATAACGACTACAAAAACCTAATGAATTTCTCGTATACCTAACTATCTACTGGCCAAATAAACAACCTGTTTGTAGCTTATTCTAAAACTATATAATTATATGTTCGATACAATATGTTCGTAGAACTTTTGCTGATTTAGTAACATATGCAAGGCGCTGCCTTCAGCAAGCATACACTGCAGTGTATATTCGAACAGCAAACCGGGTGTGTACCAACATAATAATTTATAGCTCATCAATAAACTTTCATAAAATATCATATTATATCCGTAATAAAAATATTCAATAAAACCTAAAGTTCAAATTTCAAAGTCGCGTCCCCATTCTTGATTATTATATTTTGAAGAGGGTCCAATAGGACTTAAATTATTATATTATTATTATTCCTCTTTATTAAAATAGATTCACAAAAAATTACATTTTTAAATATATATATATAAAAAATACATTTAAAAATATAAAAATTTGGAGACCCACCGGTATCGGGTACAGGGACCAAGCTACCGGTGGTGAGGGCTCCAGAGCGAGGAACCTCCTCACAATGCGTGCCGTGTCCAGAAGTACTGCCTTCTGCATCTGGCCCACGACCCATCCACCTAACGCGAGCCTCTTCAGGTGTCGATGGAGGCTCTTGGCAATCAGTCCATTGACTGAGACGACTATCGGAACAATGATCGCCGAATCCACATCCCACATGTCGACAATCTCGTGAGCAAGGTCCAAATATTTTACTTGTTTTTCTTTTTCTTTTTTGTTTATATTATTATTATTAAGTATCTACTCAAAACTTTCATATAAAATACAAAAAAAAGTGTCAGCAAATTTACCTAACTCCTGTTCGCTAACATGCTTGAGTTCTGAGAAGAACTTGGTAAGAAACTCAGGCTACTCTTTTTAATTGCCATAGTAGGATACACCTATTTCAAACTATAACTAAATAGTTATAGTTTGAAATAACACAGAATGGTACACATAATCTATGAGATCATCATAAAGATCTCATAGATTTAGTGTACCATTTTTATATTAAACATTGGATTCAATAGAATAACAATATTGAAGTTGTACAAGCACATAATATATTAATTATGATGGCATTTGGTTATACATTAGGTACTAGGTAGGTTACATAACCTAAATCACCCCTTTTGTAGAAAGCGACAACAATAGAGCATAAACGGCTGTATTTTTTTATTGCGTTTACTTTCTTCATCATCATATAAATCCAACGACGTCCACTGCTGGACATAGGCCACCGCGAACGGTCCTGTGCTGCCTACAACCAACTTCCTTACCTCTGATTTTTTTATTGCGCCATGGGATTGCAGCCCGAAGCGTTCTTGAGAAAAATATTTTTGACACACGGACAGACAGACAGCCGGACCAACGGAGTGATCTTATAAGGGTTCAATTTTTTTGAGGTAACCTTAAAAATACACAAAATATTTTTTCAAATATAAAACATTATTTATTTCACAATATACTATCTTAACATACATATTAGATCACGTCTCTTTCCTAACAGAGAGGTAGGCAGAGTCCATTTCCTTCCACTTGCTACGATTCTTATGCTTCGATCTTTACAGATACAACTTAACTTAATGCGATAGTACAGCCATCTCATTTTTTATATCTAGACACGTAACACTTACAACTACAAAAGAAGTATTACCTACTATTATTTACTAATACTGTTCATACTATTCATGTTTTATTACAAATAACAAACAATGCTGTCCTTGTGAATTCACTCGGAGTACAAGAGAAAATGTCCGTTTCCCTATGTGTGACAATGGCGAGCGTCATCACATACACCAAATCTATATTAATATTACAAAAAATTAAAGTTTGTAAGTCTGTCACCTATCTCAGAATTTACTGAATCGATTTTCAAAATTCTTTTAGTGTTGGATAGCCCTTTTATAGGGAAAAGTTATTATAGGCTATATAATATCACACCACGCCCAATAGGAGCTAGCTTAGACTAGAAGTCGTGCGGGTCTTTGTTCCTGTTATTCTTTATTTTGACACTGCTCAGATCTTAATGGCTGTAGCGTGGTGTTATATAGTCCATGTTACTCAGTGATAATGTAGCTTTCGAACGGCGAAAGAATTTTTGAAATCGGTCCAGTAGTTTTTTAGTTTATTCATTACATACAAAACTACAAATCTTTCCACTAATACTTCTTAATACTTCATAATATTAGAATAGATTAGTACATCGTTCCATTAGAAGAATAATATTTTATCTTCACATAAAACAAAAATGAAATTATTAAAAAAATCGGCATTAAAAACCGTAAACTATCGATTGATCAAATTTTTATTATATTCTTTAGTCAGTATTTTACAAAATACAAATTTCATCAATTGATAGTTTATGGTTTTTAATGCCAAATTTAAAGTAATTTAATTTTTGTTTTATCTGAAGATAAGACATTATTCTTCTAATGGGACGAGATATTTAATTTCTTTTTCTTTTAACATGACTGCCTAAAAGAGTGTAATGTTTTCAGCATTCATTTATGTATGTATGCGTTTTTACTTATGAGGTAACGTTACTTGTTTAGCTGCATATATCGTAGTGTAAGTAAAAGAGTCCGGGTCAGTGCTCTCCAGCGGTAGTCAACATCCGACCGGTAGTGGCCAGCATCATCACCTGTACTAGATGCGGACGTAATCGTCTTCCGCGACGCTTTCCTTCTGTCAAAGGGCAAGGGATATTTATAGCTATTTATATCTCGTCTCGTGAACCTCTCGTTTGTATTTTATTTATTTATCATTCAACATACATCTACCATTACGGTTACCCAATTCGATAGTGTAGAGTAATAATTATAGTACATAATAAATATTTACATAGGTACAAAACTTACATACTAAATACATTTACTTCCTACTACATAATACCCTACAGGTCGTAGAGTGAAGTCATTCAATGAACAATTAAAAACATCTAGTTCCTCAGCCGCCGAGTTGAGCGTGCGCAGCGCGCGAGTTAACAGTGCGTTATATAGTAGTCCTGTGCGCGCATTCGGCACCACTAGCACCTGCGGCTGCCTACGCTGACTCCTATTCCCATCTGGTACAAATAGGCGAATCTCACCTAGAATACTACCATTTGTTGTTTTACCACGTAGTATTAAATCATATAGAAGTCGCAAAGGGTTTTGCTCCCATCGTTCTTTATTGGGCTGCTGCTCAGCTCCTATTAGCCGTAGCTTGATTTTATTCCTAGATAAATGAGCTTTGGAATTTAGCCACATACTGGCCAGAGGAAATGGTATATAAAAAGTTTTTTAAAATAGAAATAGATATTTGAGATTTAGGGTTTGTTTCTCGCAGTGCTCTTGTCTGCATGATTACTCCCTTAGTCGCCTTTTACGACACCCACGGGTTGAGATAGGGAAGTGACATTAAGTAATATTAATCCTTTACTACTAGAACATACATATAGATCACGCCTCTTTCCCAACAGAGGGGTAGGCAGAGACTATTTCCTTCCACTTGCTACGATTCCGACATACATCTTTGACTTCTTACATTCATCAGTCTTTTCATGCATTCTCGCCAGTTGAGGGTGGGTACTCCTGATCTGTCCCTTCTTTAGAACGTCACCTATTTGGCCATTGTTCATTCTTCTAGGTCTTCCCCTTCCAACGTTTCCTTTCACATTCGCCTCATATCGACTGGCCTGTTGGTCTAGTGGTTAGTGACCCTGACTGCTAAGCCGGAGGTCGTGGGTTCGATCCCCACCCAGGACATATCTTTGTGTGATGAGCATAAAGTTTAGTTCTGTGTCTGGGTGTAATTTATCTATAATATATACATGCGTGCATGTAATTACAAAAAAAAATGTATTTAAGTAGTATATCAGTTGTTTAGTACCCATAACACAAGCAAATATAATTGCTTACTTTGGGACTAGATGGCGCTGTGTGAATGTGGTAGAATATTATTATGGAATATAATAATATGTAATAAATATAATAATATGGAAAATTATTATATATTTGTTTTGTCACTCTTCCTTCATTAATACTCTTATTGGTTGTTATAAAATATTAATTGAAAACAATAATAAATTTTGTAGCACTTAATTTTGATAATTTGTTTTAATAGACTACCTGATATAGTGACCTTCATGTTATGACATGGATTATGATGTTCGTAGTGAAGTATGTAGAGCAACGGCTCGTATGTAGTCGGAGCGCATTCCTCGCGCAGTGGGTCAGGTGCCAACGGTACCCGCACCGGCACCTCCCTCCTCCCCCCTCCGCACAACCACCCTGGTCCCCTGAGAGCACGCCGCGCTGAACAAGTGGACCACACGGCATCCATATACAACACTCACGAAACTATTGTGATGACAGAGAGAAGAAAGATATAAAATACGTACATACAAACATAGCATCACGCCTTTTTCCCCGAAGGGGTAGGCAGAGTTGTTTCACACCCACATTTCGCTAGCTATGTTTGGTCCCATGAAATAGGGGGCGAGCCTATTGTCATCAACCGGGTACATTTGTTTACGAAACTCCGGGAAAATCTTAATACTGGAATTTCATGTTAGAAAAGCCCAATATTTTCACCCGACCCGGGAATCGAACCCGGGAACTCTTGCACAGCAGTCGTATACACTTCCCGCTGCGCCACCGAGGCAGTTTGGCTTATAACAACATAATAAATAATAATAATAATAATAAATGTTTTATTTCGTTTTCAACAGTTGGTATAGTTGTTACAGTTGAAGTTTCCATTTAAGCCAAATTATGCTTGTGAGAGGAAACTCCGCTCTTCCGAGTATTTTACAACAGCTTATAATAACGTATTATAGCTACTTAACGTCACACGGGGCTTCGCTCCCGTCGTTCTTTATTTGGCCATTGTTCAGCTCCTATTAGCCGTAGCGTAATGGTTTATATCCTATAACCTTCCTCGATAAATTGGCTATCTAACACTAAAATAATTTTTCAAATCGAACCAGTAGTTCCTGAGATTATAGCGTTCAAACAAACAAACTCGGATCCGCGCGCTAAGGGTATCTAGAGAACTGAGAGGGTATAGCATCAGCTTATAATATACTAGCTGTTTAGATAGCAGAAGCCGAAATAGCTCTAAATCTATGGATATACCTTCGTCAGTCAGTTTTTTTATTTTTTTTATATTTAAAAAGACAACGCCCGCACTAGAGAACAAGCCCTGTGTCGCGGGGAGCTTTACAAACATGAAACTAACGGACACAAAGTACACCCAGACTAGAAACAAATATCTATGAATCACACAAATATTTGTCTCCTGTGGGAATCGAACCCACGTCACCCAACACGGCGATGTAGTGGGAGGCGACCACCTTAACCACAGCGCCACGGTGACAGTCACACTATTCACAAATAGAACTTTATTTGTGTGTGTTACTTTGGTGCACATGCACTAAGGCAGTGCCGATGTGTGCTTAGGGTCAGTACACATGTCAACGTTATGTAATAGTACTAACAGTACACGAATATAACGCACGTGCATACTGTATGTGTGTGTGTGTATGGTCACATGTACTGGACTGGAATCAACTGTTGGGACTTTCTAATGTCATGGCGAGGTCACACTCCTGCTTACTCAAGGGCACTAACGTTTATTAATTATTATTATTTCATCTTTTACTCTTTATTTATTTTACTATGATTTGCAGATAAGAGCCAGACAGGGAAATTTCGAAATAAAGCCTATATTAACCTGTCTGGCCAGCGTGGTATAGTAGGCTAAATTCTCTTAACATTCTTTGGTAAGAGACTTGTGTCCAGGTACGTTTATGGGTTGAAATGATGAATGATGATATGTACAGTGTTGACGTTCTAACAATCCCTGTAGTTCACATTGTTCTTGAGTTTTTTTTTTATTGAGACGTCTGTTCGCTTGTGTAATCTTATAAAAACTAGCTTCTATTGTAAAGATTGTTTTTTTTTTTTAAAAGACAACGCCCGCACTAGGGAACAAGCCCTGTGTCGCGGGGAGCTTTACAAACATGAAACTAACGGACACAAAGTACACCCAGACTAGAAACAAATATCTATGAATCACACAAATATTTGTCTCGTGTGGGAATCGAACCCACGTCACCCAGCACGGCGATGTAGTGGCGAGGCGACCACCTTAACCACTGCGCCACGGTGACAGTCGCTTTGATGTGGTACAGAGGCTATATTTGTGATTGCTGCACAAAAGTTTATGAAAGTTTATAAAAAATAAGTGGGAACCGGAACCATGGGCTTTACGTGTCTTCAAAAGTATGGAGATGCTTGAGAATGAAAATGCCACAAACAGTCACCCATCTATGTGTTGACCTAGCCGAACGTTTCTTAGCCTCCATGATCGTAACGAATATGTTAGTATCATAATGATAGACCGCGTGTATATTGTGATGTGTGTGTGTGTGTATTGTGAGCTACACTTTCTTGTTAATTACGATGTAATTGGTTCACATAAACTGATATCTTTTTTTTTCTATTGTAATAATTATTGTAAGCACGGAGGGGAGCGAGCGCGCGCGTTGATGTCTTTTGTATTGACCACTATATACTTCAAAGCAAAAATTGTGATGTGGGTTTTTTTTATAAAATTTATTATTATAATAAATTATGTTTTATATTATTAAAATATAATGCATGTTTTTTTAAGGTTCTATGTATAAAAAAAAATCCGTAGCCGTAGTCATGTGTCTGTTTGTAAACAGTTAATTATTTTTGATTGTACTGCTTTCATTATATTGAAACTAAATAGTAAGTTATTTAAGAAATAAATACAAATTTATCACTCTTCCCTGATTTAATAAGTTTGGAAAGAGAAAAATCTAAAACAAAACAAAAACGACAAAATATGAATATTACAGAAAAAATATTACAAAACTTCTAAAAGTTCAGTTTTTAGAAACGATCAAAAACTTGAACGACAAAACATAGGTCGTGGATTCGATTCCCACCTAGGACATATCTTTGTGTGATGAGCATGACTGTTTGTTTTGTGTCTGGATGTAATTTATCTATAATATGTATGTATTTACAAAAAAAATATTTAAGTAGTATATCAGTTGTTTAGTACCCATAACACGAGCAAATATAATTGCTTAATTTGGGACTAGATGGCGCTGTGTGATTGTAGTAAAATATTATTATTTATCAGGAGTCTGTTTCCAAACTGAACCCAAAAAAACCAACAGGGCCAGTTCCAAATGTGAACCAGCCCACTTGATAGTAATTTACCTAAGTGATACGAAATTTCTCTCTTAAAAATCGACTTGCTATGAACGGCATCAGCGCTGTGTTGTCCTATTACTTTCTACGCATATTTGTGCGTATGATGAACTGTGCTGAGACGCTGTAAGTGCGAATAATACTGAATAATGCGCGATCTCGTGCGCACAAAACGTAGATACTATAGCGCGTTATAGTATCTACGTTTTGTGCGCACGAGATCAGAGACAAATAAAAAAAAATCCTATATAGCGGGTGAATTTACAAATAATAAGCTATTAACTGTTGCTCGTGTAATGACGAATTAATAATACATAATGTCACTACCCCATTTCAACCCGTGGGTGTCGTAAGAGGCGACTAAAGGAGTAACCTTATGTGTTTTTTTTTTGTGTTTTTTTAAAAGACAACGCCCGCACTAGGGTACAAGTTCTGTGTCGCGGGGAGCTTTACAAACATGCAACTAACCGACACAAAGTACACCCAGACTAGAAACAAATATCTATGAATCACAAAAATATTTGTCTCGTGTGGGAATCGAACCCACGTCACCCAGCACGGCGATTTAGTGGCGAGGCGACCACCTTAACCACTGCGCCACGGTGACAGTCAATTGACATAAGCTATTGTTTTAGGGTGAGATTCACAGACCGTACTTTGACTTTACTTTGAGGGAAAGTTCAACTTTCAACCAAAATTATGTTTCACAGTTCTGTCAAACCCTTACTTTACTTTCTGAAACCATACTTTGCTTAGTAAAGGCGAAGTCGACGATATTGGCGACTTTGGCCGCAAAGTATGCTTTGCATTAAAATACGGACAATTATTGTAGACCTTTACCTTATCAGTGTTTTCTACAAATCAAACGACATTTTATTTTAGTCGGGTTATACGTTCCTTTCATATAGTGATTTGACGTATGATGTTGTTGTTTTATCTATGGACATGTAAACGTAACAGTCTCTGTCTCTGCATGTGCTTTACTTTGGGTTCATACCTTGCTTGGAAAAGTCAAGAAACTGTCTATGAATTTCAAAAAACGAAAAGTCAACTTCGGCGTTCAAAGTATACTTTGGGAAGACGCCTTTGTTGTAAAGTAGAGTCAAGACTGTGAATCTCGCCCTTAGGGGGACAGAGACTGTTACGTTTACATGTCCATAGATAAAACAACAACGTCATACGTCAAATCACTATGAAAGGAACGTATAACCCAACTAAAATAAAATGTCGTTTGATTTGTAGAAAACACGGATAAGGTAAAGGTCTACAATAATTGTCCGTATTTTAATGCAAAGCATACTTTGCGGCCAAAGTCACCAATATCGTCGACTTCGCCTTTACTAAGCAAAGTATGGTTTCAGAAAGTAAAGTAAGGGTTTGACAGGACTGTGAAACATAATTTTGGTTGAAAGTTGAACTTTCCCTGAAAGTAAAGTCAAAGTACGGTCTGTGAATCTCACCCTTAGTGTCAAAGTTGTCAATTTAAACCTGGTTTAATGCTTAGTCCGTATTTTGTAATATGTGGATAAAAGTTTCACTAAAACAACTTTGACTTGTTCCATCATTAGTAAGTGTCTCAAGTGTTACGTCATTGTTACATGTGACTGAGTTTTTTATGTGAACGTAATATTCATATATAACACACACACACGCACACAATGATATTTAAACTTTAAGTACACACTTCTTAACTTATTATTTCCGTGTGATTAATGATTATCTATGTGTTGGTGTTGAGTAAGTCTGGCAGACACCATACATACATAATTACTATTATTTTAAATGCGAAAGTTTGGATGGTTGGATGTTTGTTACTCAATCATGTCAAAACTTATAATGACTGGCCTGTTGGTCTAGTGGTTAGTGACCCTAATGCTAAGCCAGAGGTCGTGGGTTCGATTCCCACTCAGGACAAATCTTTGTGTGATGAGCATGATTGTTTGTTCTGTGTCTGGGTGTAATCTATTTATAATATTTTATGTACATAGGTACGTATTTACAAAATAAAATGTATGTAAGTAGTATATCAGTTGTTTGGTACCCATAACACATCATCATCATCATCATCAGTCCACATCCACCCACTGCTGAGTATAGGCCTCTTCTCTACAGCGCCACTTCTCACGGTCCTGTGCTAGCCGCGTCCAATGAGATCCTATGATCTTGACGATTTCGTCTGACCATCGGTTAACATAACATAAGACAAGCAAATATAATTGCTTAATTTTGGACTAGATGGCGCTGTGTGAATAGGGTAAAATATTATTTAAAAAAATTAAGTCTCTTATCACAAACTTATCTGGTGTGTGGCAACCTTTATAGCTGTGTGAGAGTAGTAGGTTCATATCTGGTTTCGACATAAGTTATCTAACACTATAACAGTGCACAGATAATAAACGTGATGTGCAAACATTCTCTTGCTTTAAAATTACGAGTATTTGTTGTATCATGTAAAAGTGTATACGACTGCTGTGCAAGAGGTCCCGGGTTCGATTCTCGGGTCGGGTGAAAATGGTATTCGGCTTTTCTATCATGAAATTCCAGTATTAGAAAGAAAGAAAGAAAGAAAACAGATTTATTGGAAGCAAAAACGATATCACACAGAAACTGAGCACACAGAAAATCACACAGAAAATGACATTAAAAACAATATGAGGAAATTTAAAACAGTAGTAGATACCTAAATATGAACAGACACAAGATAAGACCACAAGAAATATAGGTATATAATAAAAGAAAAGTAAAATACAGACACAAAGTAGATCTAATTTAAAAAAAAAAAAAAAACTTTATTAAAAATTTTTTTACCGTACCGAAAGGATGACAGTCTCAGTGTGACCCATGCGCTTCCAACAGGCAACAGCTCAGCTTAATGCTGCATGTTCAAATGCAGCGCTGATTTTCAGCTGTCACCTAAAGTGGCGCACCTACCCGCTACATTAGACTAGATTCAAGCCAGCAAACATATTAGCAAGCCGATATAAATAAATAAATAAATGCCCCAGTATTGAGATTTTCCCGGAGTTTGGTAAACAAATGTTAATAATAATAATAGTCTACCACATTCACACAGCGCCATCTAGTCCCAAAGTAAGCAATTATATTTGCTTGTGTTATGGGTACTAAACAACTGATATACTACTTAAATACATATTTTTTTGTTCCCGGTTGATGACAATAGACTCGCCCCCTATTTCATGGGACCAAACATAGCTGGCGAAATGTGGGTGTGATACACCTCTGCCTACCCCTTCGGGGGAAAAGGCGTGATGCTATGTTATGTAAACTGACTTTGTAACTGGGTGGAGGTTTCGAAAACAAGGGCAATATTTTTTTAAGACAACTCCCGCTCTAGTAAACAATCACTGTCTGCGACACAGGACACTGTTTCACAGAGTGGGAGTAGTATTTAAAAAAAATAGACTTTACAAACATCTGATTAATGGACACAAAGAACACCCAGACTCGAAACAAATATTTATGAACAACACAAATATTTCGTATGGGAATCGAACCCACGTCACTTGGTGCGATGCCGATGTCAGTGGCAAGGCGATCACTTTAACCGCTACGCCACGGTGACAATTATAATATACTAGAAGTCACGCGGGGCTTCGCTCCAGTCGTTTTTGTTTGGCCTCTGCTCAGCTCAGCATGTCATATAGCTTATAAATTTCCTCGATAAAAGGGCTCTCCAACACAAAAAAAAATTTCAAATCGGACCTGAGACAGGCGCGTTCAAACAAACAGACAAATTCATCAGCTTTATAATATTAGTATATAGATAATAAAAAATAATACTTATTTTTCTATTTAATTGTAATATTGTATTAAGTATCAATGTTATTATCACCAGTATTCGCTACCAAGCGGCATCTTTAATATACCTTAGGTACAAAAGTTAAGATCCAAAATTGCTTGATATATCTCGCTCGTTATAGCTCTCATAGATAAGCTCGTGACGTATGGAGCGACATGTTTTATGACGTCATTAGAGCCAACAGGTCTGCGCAACAGGTCCCGGACGAGTCTCGTATGAGGTCCGTTACTCGTTGTATACTCATGATCGATCATTTATTGAATGTTTCCCTATACTTGATGTGAGATGATGAAAAGTGCAAGGTCCTGACGGCACATTCAGTGCTTATATTGAATAATTGATAAGCGATGGTGGCTGAATGGATAAGAGACTGGCGTGCAAATCACGCGGTCCGAGTTCGATCCCGACCGGCAGTACCAATGTGGATTTCACTTTGTGGAATTTATATGTACTAGTCAAGTGACTTACCATCTGCTAACGGTGAAGGAAAACATCGTGAGGAAACCCACATACCCTAGAAGAAATTCTATGAGTATGTCTGATCCACCAACCCGCACTAGGCCAGCGTGTGTGGATTATGGCCTAAACCCTCTCAGCTTTCTAGATAGAGGAGAGGAGACCAGAGCCCAGCAGTGGGACTTAATGGGTTGCTGATGATTGAATGTATGACATCATTAAATTAACCCATAAATGTTTCACTGCTGGGCACGGGTCCTTTTCAAAGAATGTAGAAGGAATTAAGCTTACTATACCACGCTGGCCAAACGGATTGGTATAGGGTTTATTTCGAATTTTCCTTTTCTCGCAGTGCTCTTGTCTGCTTAAGGTTACTTCCTTAGTTGCCTCTTACGACATCCACGGGTTGAGATGGGGTAGTGACATTATGTATTCTTAATCCGGTTAAGGTTAACGAGGTTAAGGTGGAGGTGGGCAGGACACTTGGCAAGAAGAGATGACGGAAGGTGGACCAAGGCAGCCACAGAATGGTGGCCTAGAGAAGCTAGCAGGCCAGTGGGCAGACCACCAGTGCGATGGTCAGACGATATCGTCAAGATCATAGGATCTCATTGGACGCGGCTAGCACAGGACCGTGAGAAGTGGCGCTGTAGAGAAGAGGCCTATACTCAGCAGTGGGTGGATGTGGGCTGATGATGATGATGATGATGAATCCATCACTACACGGACGAATGTATGTACATGAGTTCTATCTTAAGAGTGTTTATAAGTATGAACGGCAACATCACAATTTAGTCTTATATTTCGTGGTTTTCAAGTTTTATTATTTAATCTGAGTTATATTTTAAGAATGTGTTACACGTTTTAGAATAGTTTCCGTTATGCTAAAAACGCGGTCAAAGTTCGATTCCGACCAGCAATGTGGATTTCACTTCGTGGAATTTTGTACTATTCTAACGACTTACCATCTCCTAACGGTGAAGAAAAACATTGTGAGAAAACCCAAATATCTTAGAGGAAATTCTAAGTGTATCCACATATCCATCAACCCACATTAGGCCAACGTGTGTGGATTATGGCCTAAACCCTCTCAGCTCTTTAGATAGAGGAGACTAGGCCCAGCACTGGGCCATTAACGGGTTGCTGGTTAATTCAGGCAACGATAACTAGATAGTTATTTATACCTGTTATTAGTTTCACTTTCTCAATATAATGCGGTAAATAAGAACTGATTTCAAGCTTTCAATTGATGCTGACATCGTCTCTAAAGCCGCCATTGGGCACTGACCCGGCCGGCGAGCGACGCTATTTGTAACACTTAATTTTTTAATATTAGGTATTGACGGTAACAGTCATCTATATATTTTTTTATTTTTTTTTATCACATTCACACAGCGCCATCTAGTCCCAAATTAAGCATTGGCATTAAGCATGGGATTTTTTAATATTATGACATAGTATATAATATAATTATTAGTATAATATTATAATGAGGTAATCTCTGGATCTACTGAACCGATTTGAAAAAGCATTTTAGTGTTGGATAACCCATTTATCGAGGATGGTTATAGGCTATACTACATCACGCTACGGCTAATAGGAGTTGGGCAGTTATCGAACAAAGAACGACGGGAGTGAAGCCGCGCGACTTCTAGTACTTAAATAATATAATATTTAACCCATTAATATCTCGCTCGCTGTGGCCGAAATTAGGTGTGGCCTATGTTTAGCAGTGGACGTCATTGGGTTGATATGATGATGAACACATTAATGTCCCACTGTTGGGCAAGGATCTCATCTCCTCTATCTAGAATTCTAGAAAGCTGAGAGGGTTACTATACCGCACCGTGCCATGTGAAACGGTGATTTAACTATTTTTAAACTTAGTTGGGTAAATTTTAATATGGTGTCAGAACTGTTTTTAACGATTCGAGCTTGAGACCTGGAAAAGAACACAGACTACTTCTTACCGACAAATCGCGCGTCTAAAGATGCGCCCGGGTGTTATTATTATTATTTTACAACAAGATAAAACGCATCATGAGATCAATAATACTTTCTATTTAACAATAGTGCCAATTACAGCAATCTTTACGAAAACTTGATAGATATTCGAATGAATGAATTTCAATCACCACTCTCACTGGCATTCTGAATCAATCAATAAACCAATCAAAATATTAGAAGCCAAATCAATCCCATCAATGCTTACAGTTGGTATTGACACGAAGAGTAAGGGGCCCACTGTTAAATTTCTGCATTGATTTACAAAAAATAAATATTATTAAAAGAACAAAAAATCCACCTGCCTTATAAACTTACTCTGAATTTCGACATTTGTACATGTGACATAATATCATGCAATAGCTCTACACCTACCGGTGACAGATCACACATGTGGCGGCGGTAAATGTCTCATTCCATTCTAAATAAAAATTCTTTAAGGGCCTCTGCGTGTTGGACCTTTGTCCCCGCGTAAGCCTTCCAAAAGGACCGGGTATACTTCTCACCTTAGAGAGAAGTAAAGCCGTATAAAAAGGACCATAATAATAGAAATTTATTTCAGACATTGCAACAATCCATAGTGTTAGTAAAACAATTTCTTAGAAATATGTTAGTAAAATGTTAAAATATACAAACTTTGACATACAAACAAAATTGTCATCACTAAAAAACATTTTTGACCTCCTCGGACCTCTGGTGGCCAAATGTATGTGAATCCAGTGTCTAAGGAAAGGCCCATCCGGCTTTTCAATAATGGTTTTAAGGATGCTGTTGTTACTGTCGCGCGTTCTATTTAGTATTGACGCTGTCCTTTTTCTGATGATAGCATAGAAATCGTCTATATGTGCATCAGCAAACATCTGCGACGTGCTGCAGGATCGAGACAGCCCCAACAGCATCCTCAGTCCATCATTATATTGTACACGCAGAGCGTTGTACGCTCTTTGGGTGTAGTCTACCCACAGGCTGCACGTTTTGATGTCGCTGTCAAATGTTTGAAAGTGACAGTGTGCATATCTAAATTTCCTTAAATTTGACAGCGACATAAAAGCAGACCAATCGTATGTCGAAATTCTAGATTGGCTTAATATTGATCCTGCCTGTTACGGTCGTATGTATTACATTTTTTAGACATCTGGATTTTCTTCTCACTGATAGTTTGACATAACATAGCATCACGCCTTTTTCCCCGAAGGGGTAGGCAGAGGTGTTTCACACCCACATTTCGCCAGCTATGTTTGGTCCCATGAAATAGGGGGCGAGCCTATTGTCATCAACCGGGAACATTTGTTTACCAAACTCCGGGAAAATCTCAATTCTGGAATTTCATAATAGAAAAGCCCAATACCATTGGGTGTAACCCGGGAATCGAACCCGTAACCTCTTGCACAGCAGTCGTATACATTTCCCGCTGCGCACCCGAGTTAGTTTGAATTATTTAATTAAGTAATCATTGATATACAAAAATACGGTGTCTCCCCCTAGATGCATAATCACATACTAAAGTCACGCTCAAAACTGTCACCGATATATTGTCAAAATATAATTACATTTTTAGAAAACGGTTTTTGTAAAATCAGTCTTATTTAATGCACGTTACAATTGCTTTTAAACAAACACTATTTATAAAGCAATAATACTTTTTGACATTCACACCTCACGACAGCGAAACAATTGAACTGTTTTGGTGTTCTATTTTGAGCGCCGTTTTTAGATCGCTGAGTATGTGTCTTGGGATTTTTATAAGTCCATTACTGACTGTCACTGTGGCGTAATGGATAAGGTGTTCGCCTCACACTCATCGCTGTCCCGAGTGTCATAGGTTCAATTCCCACACGTGCAAATATTTGAGTGAATCGCGAATTGCATTTTCGTTTATAAGACATCGTGGCTTTGTTGGACAAAAGGTTAAGTTTGTTTACTATTACGTGACATTATTGAGTATGGCGGAAATTGTGTAATGCTATGATATAATTAAAAATCTACATTTGTAACTGCGCGTGCGCGTGGGTGCAATTACAAATCGTTAACCTTATAGTTTATTTTTGATCTCATAATGTTTTTTATTTTGTTGTATAATATTACTAGCTTCCGCTCGCGTCGTCGCCCGTGTGATATATCGATAAAAATCCTACGTTCTTCTCCAGGGCTGTCTCTTTTGTGAAATTTTATGAAAATTAAATGAGTAGTTAAGGCTTGAACACGTAACAAACAGCTCTGATACGATCAATACATAGTCTATGTGCTATTCTAGATCTATCAGAGTGCGAAATTTCATACAGATCGTTTGAGCCATTCTGGCGTGATTGAGTAACAAAGATGCTTTCATACATCCATCCAACCATCCTAACTTTTGCATTTATAAAACAAATAAAAACTAATAGTATTATCAATAAATCAATATGTATTACACTGATATTATGACAAACGCGAGGGTGGTGGTCGGAATCGAATTCGAACTGGCGTGCTAAATACGCGGTCAAAGTTTGATTCCGACCAGTAGTACCAATGTGGATTTCACTTGATGGAATTTATAATATATACTAGTCAAGTGACTTACCATCTGCTAACGGTGAAGGAAAACATCGTAAGGAAACCCACATACACTAGAAAACAATAGAAAACAACCAAGTACTATATGTCTTATCCACCAAACCCGCATTAGGCCAGCATGTATGGATTATGGCCTAAACCCTCTCAGCTCTACAGATTGGGGAGAGGAGACCCGAGCCGATGATGATGATTGCCACAGTAAAAAAAAATATATATTATTTATTTTATTCTTCAAACAGATTATCTTCTAACAAGAATATTATATATTATTTATTAATAAATCGTATTGTTACATGTTGTTCTTACATAAGACGCTAAGTGGTGTGTGAGCATAAGAAGGAAGCGAGGACGCGGTGCAAATGACAGTTTGTTTCATTACGTAATGCTCTGTGTGCATATTAATTAAGCATGAACTGCACGGTGTACTGAGAGAAAGGCTGTTGACAAGATGCGGTTGTCAGTTCATAAGCGCTTGGTAAACAATCAAATTGTTTGTCAAATTAATCGAGTTACTCAATCAGCAATGGTGGCTGAATGGATAAGGGACCGGCGCGGCGTGCAAATCACGTGGTCCGAGTTCGATCCCGACCTGCATTACCAATGTGGATTCCACTTTGTGGAATTTATATGTACTAGTCAAGTGACTTACCATCTGCTAACGGTGAAGGAAAAGTATGTCTGATCCACCAACCCGCACTAGGACAGCGTGAGTGGATTATGGCCTAAACCCTCTCAGCTCTCTACTTAGAGGAGAAGAGACCCGAGCCCAGCAGTGGGACTTAATGGGTTGCTGATGATGAATCGAAAGTATGGATAGTATCCAGTTAAAATACAACAGTTTTTTTTTTGATTTAATTCATTATCCTTAACTTTATTAATTGTGTATAAAATAATATGAATCTCACATACCTAATAGTGATGTACTTGATTATGATAATGTATATCGTAAGGAGCCTGGTACCCATAAACACAAGTTAAATCTTATCTAGGGTACCAGTGTTCAATAACTATTCTGCCCTACCAAAGAAGAACGGCATAAATGCATATCAACCGCACGGGAAATTGTATCTAAATGTAGTAAGTTTAAATGCGTTTTTCCCTAAATTTATGTAATTCATCTGCGGCTTTTCTTCTTAGCAAGGCAGTATTTGTGTCATGTATACATGTATTGTATAGTCTGCTTTTGTGTAGCCAAAAAAGGATGTATTTAAAAAAAAATTATAATATTATTAATTTGTCGATTATCATCATCATTTCAGCCTATTGCAGCCCACTGCTGGAAAAAGGCCTCTCCTAACTCGTAATTTGACGATACTCAGCTTATATTGGTCGTAGAGTGATGTTATGCCTAAAAAAAAAAAGAGTGGCCTGAGTTTCTTGCCAAGTTCTTCTCAGAGATCAACCTTGTCAGTGAACTGGCCGTAGGCAAATTTGCTGACACCTTTTTTTTTGGCTTTGTATGACGTTCATAAGTATCATGTATATGATCAAAATGAAATAAAAAGATTTGAATTTGCCTTTGACTTATACCCTTTCTCGATAAATGAGCTATAACACTAAAATATTTTTTAATACGAGGCCAGCTAGACCGCAGCTCTGCCGGTATAGCGGATAGATCAAAGATAGATATTAGTTCCACTTGCATCATATTTAGTTGAAAGTATGTTTTATCTTAATGACGTGTTGTATCGAACCCTAACTCACCCTCGTTCACAGTAGACAGACGAGGGGAGGTAGGGGTGAAATACCCCGTGTATTTGCATAAAGTGCGTCCGTTCCATATTAATTGCGCATAGGTACTTGTATACGCATGTGTTTGAAGGGAGGACATCGTTAGCACCCATTCAGATACCCCCTTTCTCCTCTTGCCTCTCGTCCCCGCACTGTTTGCATTAACACTCATTACTGTTTCCGTATTCAATCAAAATAATATTTATTTATTGAGTATTGAGTGCAACCTTTAATATTTTTAGGGGTTGAATTTTAAAAAACCCTTTCTTAGTACACCTCTAGACATTAGGACAAACACACCCTCCAAATTTCAAGTCGCTACGACCAGCGGTTTAGGCTGTACGTTGTCTATCAGACAGTCAGTCAGTCAGTTAGTCAATCAATCAGTCAGTCAGTCAGGACAAAGCCTTTTATAATATGTATGGATGAAAATAACGCCCTGCAAATTCCAATGTGTTATTTGCATATAAATAGAACTGTAAACGCAATGATTTCATAGCTTTCATACACTTTTCACCTAATTCTAAAAAGTGTATTGAACATAGTTTTAAATTATAGCTTCGATTAAATAATACAAATTGAAAACCACGAAATATGACACTAAATTGCGACGTTGCCATTCATAAGTATAAACACTCTTAACTTGAGGATCCGACCCGGTTTCTTTTGCACAGCAGTTGTATAATAGTAATAATATTCTACCACATTCACACACAGCGCCATCTAGTCCCAAAGTAAGCAATTATATTTGCTTGTGTTATGGGTACTAAACAACTGATATACTAATTAAATACAGTTTTTTTTTGTAAATACATACATATTATAGATAAATTACACCCAGACACAGAACAAACCTTTATGCTCATCACACAAAGATTTGTCCTGGGTGCGGATCGAACCCACGACCTCCGGCTTAGCAGTCAGGGTCACTAACCACTAGACCAACAGGCCAGTCAATATAAAATCCCGCTGTGCAACTGAAGACTTAAACTTAAAGAAAAATGATTTTTGACCGCCAAAGCCACATTTTCATTTACCAGTGTAAATGAAAATGCGACTGCGTTCAAAGAATTAGAGTACATTTTCTAATGAGGTCCGTAAAGTTATATAATTCACACCCTTTTCTGAAAATTGTCAGATGTCTGACTTTGTTTGATTTTAATCAACATAAATTGAGAAATCCAATAACTTTCTGTCATTAAAATCTGTAATTGAAGCTGTCATATGATGTCATTAAGAATGATCGATCACTCACCATACATTTAATAACCAGATTAATTTGAGTGAAATGTACCCAACATTTAAGTTACGAACATTCAGATTTAAATATTTTAATTAATTTAATTAAATGTTTTCCTCAATAAATCAATAAATACGAGTAATCGGAAGTAATGGTGTTAGTATCAATGATACAACTTTCTATAAGTGTAATGTTTATAGCTAGACGGGTGTATAACACACACACACGCATAAATACATAACACACACACATAATAGATTAGTTTCACTAACCTGGCAGTTAACCACTTACTGAGAGTGAATGGTAGTGGACGTAAAATATACGAGTAAACAGCGGGTCCAACATCCTGTATAGTTAGATCAATGAATCTCGACTTGCTAGAAACTGTAGGACAACTCGGAATCTCGACATCGATTGGTCGGATTCGATATCGCTATCAAATGTTTGAAAACGATGGAGGCCTTATTTGAATTTTCAAATATTTGAGATTCTATTACGGCTTGCCGACGCCGCGCCGCCCGCCGCTAAGACCGAAGTCGTGAATAGGCCGTTAGGCGCAGTACCGGCAGCGGTGCAGTGCTATTCCAATCTGGTAACTTTATGTTGCGGACATAACACTGACGACGGCGTGAAGCTGGTTTACTCTTGTGGTGCTTTTACAAATTTCTTTGTATGCTATGACCAATAGGGGCTGACTAGAGGCCAAACAAGCGCTGGTGGCTGAATGGATAAGGGACCAGCGTGCTAGACACGCGGTTCTAATTCAATCCCGACCGGCAGTACCAATGTGGATTCCACTTTGTGGAATTTATATGTACTAGTAAAGTGACTTACCATCTGCTAACGGTGAAAGAAAACATCGTGAGGAAACCCACATACCGTAGAAGATATTTTATGTGTATGTCTGATCCACCAACCCGCACTAGGCCAGCGTGAGTGGATTATGGCCTAAACTCTCTCAGCTCTCCAGTTAGACGAGAGGAGACCAGAGCTCACCAGTGGGACTTAATGGGTTGTTGATAGAGGCCAAACAAAAATCCACGGAAGCGAAGCCTCGCGCAACAGCTAGTAAGATATAAAATTAGATCATTCTATTATAATACCACTAACAATGTACCGTGTCTAATGTTTTGTTTGAATTGCCACTTTCATCTGTCACTTGCATCATCTGCGCATGACGTAATCTATCATAACACTGGTTTAAATAGTGCATCATTATAACATCTAAACGGTCTGTGTAACTTAAGGCTAGTTTTTTTTCAAAAAAACCGGTGTTTTTGTACATAGGTTTTTTTTTTCTTTATTTATGTGCTCATGGTTATTGAAATAAATGTTTTTCTTTCTTTTTTCTTCTTCTTATAAGTTTTTCTTTTCTTTATAAGTCATTTTCAAACATTTGACAACGATAACACAAACAACAGTCAAATATCGAGATTCTGACAAGGCCCTCGGTTTGTTCAGAGTGATATAATATATCTGTTTGTCGAGATTCTGACAAGGCCCTCGGTTTGTTCAGAGCGATATAATATCTGTTTGTCGAGATTCTGACAACGCCTTCAGTTTGTTCAGAGTGATAGTTTTTCTCCGTTGCACGTTGTCAATGACGTCACAGATGTGCCGCCGCGCTGGCTATCGCGACTCTTGCCTGTATACTATGTGCAACATTAAGTAGTTATTTTTACAAGGCCTGCAATAGAGAACAAGCCCTGTGTCGCGGGGGTTTTACAAAAAATATATATATTACCTTTTTTTCTTTTTATTTACGACTAGTTTTATATTTTATTTTCACTTTTTTACTTTGAATTCTTAGTGTAACATAAACTACAAAATGTGCGCTGTATTTGCATCTAGTAGGATACTTTCTTATTGTAAGATGTTACTGCTGTTTATTTAGCATAAGTTTTAATGATAGTATTAAGTTTTGCGAACCAATAAAAAAAAAAAAAAATATTATAAGGGGGTGCTCTAAGATACAGGCATCGGCTTAGTTTAGACACGAGATCTCCCACAATTTTTTTTTTTTTTTAATATTCTACCACATTAACACAGCGCCATCTAGTCCCAAAGTAAGCAATTATATTTGCTTGTGGTATGGGTACTAAACAACTGATATACTACTTAAATACATTTTTTTTTAAATACATACATATTATAGATAAATTACACCCAGACACAGAACAAACCATCATGTTCATCACACAAAGATTTGTCCTGGGTGGGGGTCGACCCCACGACCTCCGGCTTTGCAGTCAGGGTCACTAACCACTAGACCAACAGGCCAGTCATTACATATATACATCACCAAACTGTTACTGTATTTTAAAATCTCGTAATATGTGGAGACAAATAAATACCTTATTATTATTGTACATACAATGTACACAAAAGTGTTCCCACAGACCTTAACGTAACATACATTCATTGTTTGGTGTATAATTGTTTTGACGAAACAATCATTGTTAAACCAGACTGAACAATAATTGTGTCACACGCATTGTTGACCTTGAAAGAGCGGGGCAAGCCTATTGTCATATTCTGGGCAAATACTAATGGATACCGATACAAACAATACTTTACCATTTTGTACAACTCGGGAATTGAACCCAAGATATGGTACCCAAGTATGCGTAATGCAAATGTTGTCTTACTATGAAAAAATAAATAATTATTGCCTTGCAAGTTCCAATGTGTTATATGTATAATAATTGTGACATTGCCATTGTTCTGTATGAACCCTTTTAATTACCACTTTAAAACCGTACCTATTAGACCACAGTCGACACTAGCGCCTCTAGCGACGAATTCATGCGTTATACCCCCATTACACAGATTTTTTTACTACAGCTACAACACCGAAACAGTTATAATACCTTTAAGTACTGACATATCATTATATGTGAGAAAAAAACCATTCTCAGTACTTTCTCGTTTAATACAGTTGATAGTGGAAGCACGTTCACGTCACCCTCAACTTTCGCCACTCCTTGTATGGTTAACAATCGGATCAACGTCTTTTAGTAAAAGATATCAAATACGCGATCGCGGAAAGCGATAGTGGTCAATGCAAAACAAGTATTTCGAGATATATATTTTGACAGTATTTCACTTTATGGAATTAATAATAATAATTATATTTTACCACATTCACACAGCGCCATCTAGTACCAAATTAATATTTGCTTGTGTTATGGGTACTATACAACTGATATACTACTTAAAACACTTTTTTTTTGTAAATATATACATACATACATACATTATAGATAAATTACACCCAGACACAGAACAAACCTTTATGCTCATCACACAAAGATTTGTTGGCTTACTATGAATTTCGACTTTCGTTGTGTTCGGTTTTGATGTCACTGTCAAATGTAAAGAAATTTAGATATGGTCGCTGTCATTTTCAAACATTTGACAGCGACATCAAAATCGAAAATTCAAATGTCGAGATTCATTATAAGCCAATATACTAATATACTAATAGCTCCAATTAAATAATAAAAATCGAAAACCACTAAACATGACACTTAATTGCTACTTTGCCATTCCTCTGTGTGAACCCTCTTAAAGACGAAAGTGGATTTCGAGGCCGTCCTTACTCAACTCAGATACTATCTTGGTTCGTTCACCTATGAATACATTTCTCGGACATCACCTCTCATCAACATTCCTATCAAGCTAATATCACTCTTATGCCGTAAAATTAAAGCTGTATATAAGTGCAGTTGTAAGTTTGCAATTGTAAATCGCTCACTTTTTCTGTGGGTACTGTGTGACCACTTTCTTGGGAGCACTTTCTCGCGTTCCGATGTAGATCACACATATTCACACGTGTACAGATACTTATAATTATATACACACGCATACTACTACGTTCTTCTGATCTTGTTTGTTGTCAACATAAATATCATCAGTCAAATCAAAGATAAAGACGTTTACTAAAAAACATTACGCTCCTTTTTGGCAGTCGGGTAAAAACAGATGGTCTATTGATATCTCGATTTTCGGAAAGTAGGAAAAATTTGAATATTGTACTTGACTTTTTTGTTTATTAATGCCGTTTACTTGAGGCAATCAATTGAATAAAAGTTTCATAGTAAAACAGCCGCATAATATTCGATACAGACTGATTTGAATCGTGTAGGTATCAGAATGCAGAAATCAGACTTTTGAGTGAAGTGAAATATACCATAATTTTCAAAAATATAATCACTCTAGAAGGAATTCTAAGTTTATGTCTGATCTACCAACCCGCACTAGGCATCTCTGCTCTGAAGATAGAGGCGAGGAGACCGGAGCCCAGCAGCAGGACATTAATAGATTGCTGCTGATGATGATGAAATAAATTCCAAAAAACCATTTTTAGTTAAAGTTTGACTGGCCTGTTGGTCTAGTGGTTAGTGACCCTGACTGCTAAGCCCGAGGTTGTGGGTTCGATCCCCACCCAGGACAAATCTTTGTGTGATGAGCATAAAGGTTTGTTCTGTGTCTGGGTGTAATTTATCTATAATAATTATGTATGTATTTACAAAAAAAAAATGTATTTAAGAGGGTTCATACATTTTCAAGTTGCTCGCAAATAGGTTTTTAAATTACGCACACAGAGCCGAAACATGCACACTTCTCTAATGCTGTGTGGTACAACAATATAGCGCGTACTAATGAGTTTGGTATTTTCTAACCTCGTATTTTGTTAAAGTTGGATAGGACAAAATTTCAAATTAAATTAATCAATAATTAATTGTTATTAATCGTATTGTATTCTATAAACAATTAAAATACAATTTTATTAGAAAGAAAGAAAAATACAATTAATTTTATATAAGACTAACAATTAATTTCTCAATAATAACTGCGGCTGATATGATGATGAATGTGACTATTTGAGGTCGCAGTGGTGAAAATGTCCGCCATCTTGAACTTAGTTGTTTTTGGGCTGATCGCCTCCAAAATCGATATCTGACAATCCCACTGATCACTGGGGCATAGTTCTGAAGTCAAAATTGTAAACATGCCCTCCATCTTGAACTTTGTTGTTTTTGGGCTGATTGATACCAAAATCGATATCTGACGATCCCATTGGTCACTGGGCATAGTTCTGAAATCAAAATTATAAAAATGCCCGCCATCTTGAACTTTGTTTTTTTTGGGCTGAGTGATACCAAAATCGATATCTGACGATTCCATTGGTCACTGGGCATAGTTCTGAAATCAAAATTATAAAAACGCCCGCCATCTTGAACTTTGTTGTTTTTGGGCTGAGTGATACCAAAATTGATATCTGACGATCCCATTCGTCACTGGGCATAGTTCTGAAGTCAAAATTGTGAAAATGCCCACCATATTGAACTTTGTTGTTTTTGGGCTGATTGATACCAAAATCGATATCTGACTATCCCATTGGTCACTGGGCCTAGTTCTGAAGTCAAAATTGTAAAAATGTCCACCATCTTGAACTTTGCTGTTATTGGGTTGATTGACTCCAAAATGGATATCCTATAATCCCATTGGTCACTGGGCATAGTTCTGAAGTCAAAATTGTAAAAATGCCCGCCATCTTGAACTTTGTTGTTTTTGGGCTGAGTGATACCAAAATCGATATCTGACGATCCCATTGGTCACTGCACATAGTTTTGAAGTCAAAATTGTAAAAATGCCCTCCATCTTGAACTTTGTTGTTTTTGGCCTGATTGACACCAAAATCGATATCTGACAATCCCATTGGTCACTGGGCATAGTTATGAAGTCAAAATTGTAAAAATGCTCGCCATCTTAAACTTTGTTGTTTTTGGCCTGATTGATACCAAAATCGATATCTGACTATCCCATTGGTCACTGGGCATAGTTCTGAAGTCAAAATTGTATAAATGCCCGCCATCTTGAACTTTGTTGTTTTCGGGCTGAGTAATACCAAAATCGATATTTGACGATCCCATTGAAGATGGCGGCCCAGCAGATCAATGGGATAGTCAGATATCGATTTCGGTATCACTCAACCCAAAAACAACAAAGTTCAAGACGGTGGGCATTTTTACTATTTTGACTTCAGAACTATGCCCGGTGACCAATGGGATCGTCAAATATCGATTTTGGTATCACTCAGCCCAAAAACAACAAAGTTCAAGATGGCGGGCATTTTTACAATTTTGACTTCAGAACTATGCCAAGTGACCAATGGGATCGTCAAATATCGATTATGGTATCACTCAGCCCAAAAACAACAAAGTTCAAGATGGCGGGCATTTTTACAATTTTTACTTCAGAACTATGCCCGGTGACCAATGGGATCGTCAAATGTCGATTTTGGTATCACTCAGCCCAAAAACAACAAAGTTCAAGATGGCGGGCATTTTTACAATTTTGACTTCATAACTATGCCCAGTGACCAATGGGATCGTCAAATATCGATTTTGGTATCACTCAGCCCAAAAACAACAAAGTTCAAGATGGCGGGCATTTTTACAATTTTGACTTCAGAACTATGCCAAGTGACCAATGGGATCGTCAGATATCGATTTTAGAGTTCATCAGCCCAAAAACAGCAAAGTTAATAATTTGATCTTTAATAAAAAAAAAAATCCATAACAAAGTATCAACTGGTATTGAACTCTCTTGAAATATACAAATATTACGTAAACATCGGACCGGGAGCGCGGGAAGCAAAGCGTTACGTCCTCTCTCTAGAAGGCCTCAGCCGGTACTGATTTCTCACGGCCTGTGCGCCGAAATATAAGGCGTTTTTAGGCTCTTTTCAAAAATCATTTTAAAATATTTCTAAAGGGATTTCGAAAATATTATGGACATTTATAAATGACAATATCTTGCTTAATAATTAAATGTAAAAAAATCGACTTTTTAAACACATATAGTGTACCAAAATTCTAATCAAACTTGATCAAAGTTCAACGTTTTTAAAAATTTTAGTTCTTAAGTTTTAGTTATAAAAAAATGAATATTTCTAATATTTTTTCAATACACTAACTAAAGGACTATATGTAGACCTTAAAACAAGCTTTTTTTTCTATGCATTTCAATTACTTTAGTCCCTGGCGAATCTGAAAATAGGCTTGTTTCGTAGAATTTCTTAAAACGCTGTGCAAAAGAACTGTTCTAACTAAAATACTAATAATAAATAGTCTGTTTTTCTTAATACACTTTTTAGACAAGAAAACTGTTGTCTATGTATGACAAAAATTACTTCGCTACATATAAAGACATATTCTGTAGCGAACGTGGAAATCTCGTGATTTCATGGATTTCTGTATGAACCCTCTTAAGTAGTATATCAGTTTTTTAGTACCCATAACACAAGCAAATATAATTGCTTACTGTGGGACTAGATGGCGCTGTGTGAATGTGGTAGAATATTATTATTATTATAAAGTTCGCCTCAAATGCGTTGTGGACTTACTTTGCTCGAACAATGTTCGTATAAAATAGTCTTAAGTGGTACTTAGATGACGGCGAGGTGTGCCAATCTGTTACAAGGCGAGCTGTGGACATTTGACAGCACCGCTCCCTTACCTCGTGCAAGCGCACAGCCGCGAGGTTCATGTGACAATGTTATTGCAGCTGATCTAGATAATGAACTAAATACAAAGAAAACCGGTCGTAGAACTAGTATGCGACATGATACGTACATGATATAGTTATACAGGGTGTATACGACGATACGACATTAAATGATAAGGCAGCCAGTGTTAACCCTTATAAACATATTCTAATAAAAATTATTAAAAAAAAAGCTACACATTATTTAAAGTCGAAAAATTTAAGAATATAAAACTACACATTATTTTTCTATCATGACGTTTTCGACATGACGACGACAAAAGTGCGGAACAGAGTAAGAGATAAGATAACATGAAAGAGTCAGAGATATTTAAATGAATTGAATGACGTAATAATAACATACGATCAACGTAAATACCTACAGGTTGTTTAAAACTGTGAACAACGGTGACATAAAGAAAGTACATTTGCGTCTAAACTATTGCAAATTTCTGTTTAATTTTTTTGGTATAGCCTTCTAACATCACATGCTACACGTGGTTTCATTTAATGTCGTACCGTCGTATACACCCTGTATAGCATTACGAAATCAAGTGAATGTTATGCAGATCTAAAAGTTAAATTAAAAATATTTTTATATTAAACATACATAGCATAATATAGTTTTTAAAATTTTCATGTTTTTAAACTTAATAATATAATACCTACATATTATAATGTTCGGGATATTCACTTTACAATCCAGCTCAGAATTCGTCTGTTTTCATTTCATTGTGTATTTATAATTAAACATAGCATCACGCGTTTTTCTCCAAAGGGGTAGACAGAGGTGTTTCACACCCACATTTTGCGAGCTATGTTTGGTCCCATGAAATAGGGGGCGAGCCTATTGCCATCAACCGGGAGCATTTGTTTACCAAACTCCGGGAAAATCTTAATACTGGAATTTCATGATAGAAAAACCCAATACCTTTTTCACCCGACCCGGGAATTGAACCCGGGACCTCTTCACACTTCGCACAGCAGTCGTATACGCTTCCCGCTGCGCCACCGAGGCAGTTTTATAATAATAATATTCTACCACATTAACACAGCGCCATCTAGTCTAGGCGAGGAAATTTAGCCAGACGGGTTGGTATATGGTTTGTTTCGCATATTCCTCGCAGTTCTCTTGTCTGCATAAGGTTACTGCCTTAGTCGCTCTTTACGACACATACGGGTTGAGATGGGGTAGTGACAATAATTGTATTTTTTTTTTAATCTGTCACTAAACTGATTACTCTATTACAAGAATGATAAAACATAATAATATCTAAATAGCTAGTGAAATGTAATATAATATTCCACCAATTTCACGCAACGCCATCTAGTCCCAAACAACACAAAGTTGCTTGTGTTATGGGTACTAAACAACTGATATACTACTTAAATACATTTTTTTTGTAAATACATACATTATATAGGCAGTATTTATAATTATAATGTCTTAAATAAATAAAATAAAATATAATTGATGAACACGAGCAGACCGTTTGATGTCCGTTACCGATAGACGGCGTGAGTCGTGAGTGATCTGTCGTGCAAAGATGATCACTATTAGAAAGTGAATCTCCGATCTAATCTATTCCACACAAACGACATGTTTTTGTTCGCGTCTTGCTTTCGAGTTTCATAGCATGAAAGTGTTGTGATGCGATTCGTTACGTCGATATTTGAATGTTTGACATAATTGATGTATATATTTTGTAATAATTCATTTTGAATGTCATTTAATACGTAAACTGTATCACCAGTGTTTTCTACGCAAATTTCTATGAGTAACTAGCTGATCTGGCTGAGATCGCCACGTTCTGTTTGATATTATTTCAGAATTGATAGCTAGGAATAGTTTTAATAGGAAATTTTGGTATTTAGGTTCTTAGTGCAATTTTTTCTTTTATAAGACCTTCCTCGGATTTCAAAGAAGTGCCAAAGCCGAGCTGTTTTCAACTTTTACTGCAACGAATTTAGTAATTAATTTTATTCAGTTAATTCGAGAGAATAAATTATACATAGGGCTACAGGATATATATAATAATATTCTACTATATTCACACAGCGCCATCTAGTCCCAAATTAAGCAATTATATTTGATTGTGTTATGGGTACTAAACAACTGATATACTACTTAAATAGATATTTTTTTTGTAAATACTTACATATTATAGATAAATATACACCCAGACACAGAACAAACTTTCATGCTCATTACTGAAAGATTTGTCCTGGGTAGAGATAGAACCTACGATCTCCAGCTTAGCAGTCAGGATCACTAACCACTAGGCCAATAGGCCAGTCAAAGATATATTATACATATATATTAAGAAACATCGGAATATTATAATAATGCCGTTAATAAATTGAAGTTTTTTATTTCATAAAATACCTAACAATCTTTGCTTTGTATGTAAATATTTACTAAACAAGTATTGAAAAATATTTAACCCCAACGGGACTAGAACCCGCGACCCTGACTTTCTTTTACTGAAGATATTTTTTGTTGTGCTTATTCTAATTTTTCTGTGTTGTTTCCAGGCGGCGCGATGGCACAGGTGCGCTACTATGGCAAGCAACTGGGCCCGCTGTCCTCATTACAGCATGGCGTCCGAGGCACAGTATACGCCGTCGACTCACGCACTCTATATATCCGAGATTTCTACTATGATGGAGAAGGACCTGGTATGTAATTAATAAATAAAACTAACATTTATTCAATAAAATATTTATTTACATTATACACACCTAACCTATTAAAAACAAGAAATAGATACTCTATTTGCAGGAATTTCCTATAAATAGAATATCTGATTGAGATCAGATTCCTGAGGAAACGTACCCAAAAGGCTAGCCACATTGACGCGTTGGATAGCAAGGCTAATGAGTTGCCCCAGGTAGAGGCTAGCCCTTGGGTCATGTGATACCTCAGTAACACGCTTACAAATTTTTTTTTTTTTTTTGGTCCTTTGTCACTCTCTTGGCCAAGAGTTTCAACCCCAAAAGGCTCAAAGATGTAAGTCTCACCAAGACTTTCATATTTACGCTGCTTGAGGCACTCTGCAGAATAAATAAAATAATATCTGTAATAAGGATATTACTAGAAAGTAATCAAGAATACACCAAGTTATGATCAAAGGAATAGTCCATGATAAGTTATTAGTAAGGTAGATGAGGAGATATGATATGGCGAAAATTAGGTGAGGCATGTTCAACAGTAGACGTCATTGAGCTGATATGATGATGATGATGAGGAGATCGCTATAAATGAATATAATATTATAGTGACACATGATAGTAATCTGAAAGGTCACTTAGGGTCGCCACACATATGACGGAAAATGCTTCGGGTGTATCATTATTATATAGTTAGCACGGCGGCGACGGACTAACGCATTATCGGTTGAGTGTGCAAGGTTGATTTTTATTTTACATCGCGCACTTTTGGTTTACTTAAAAACTTTGGTAATGTCATAGTATACAGATATAGAACAAGTTTTTCTTTACACACTTCTCGCTTCATTCCTATTCGGATTTTCGTACAATTTTGTTTTTACCCGACTGTCAGGACGGGTATTGTTTTTCGCGCGTATCTTGTATGTTTGTAAATTTCTTTATTCCCACGAATCTTATAAACGGCTGGATGGATTTTGACAATTAGGGTATCGTTAGATTCGTCTATAAAACCCAAGTATCCTTAGATAGGTTTTAAGAATAAAATAACTTAAACGGCGGGCTTTTGACGCCAAATTGTAAGAAGTTTTTTAACCAAACCTGTCGGTTTGGGTATCAAAATAAAGAGAATCAAAAGGAGATTACATATATTCAAAAAGAGATTATACATAATTGAATGGTTCCAAATTGTAAGTAGTTCTATTATTTGTTTTAACCAAACCTATCGAGTAGAGTATAAAAATAAAGGGAATCAAATGGAGATTACAAATATATGCATATTATGTTATGTATTTAAATTTAATCAGGTATAATAATATTACAATAATTTTACGGTCTTTTTAGTGCGTTGCTCTCTGTTGATTTTTTGCAGTCGGGTTATTAATTTTTTTTAATTATATTTACTTGTTTGTTTATTATGTGTGGATGTATTCTATATCTGATTACTATAATCTAGACAAAATTTGTCCACTAAGTTCACTAAAAGGGCGTGGTGTATATTATTCTGTTCTGACTGCGATGAATACGCGACGTATTTTCTGTTAGATGTGTGGCGAACCTTAATGAACAGTATTACTTGTTCTGCTCTGACGCCTTTTATCAGCGGTTTAGTTCCGCGTTTGTATCTCCAATTATTTTTATATTCCCATCGCCTTGGCCGACGATCAAACGTGAAAGCGTGACCAACACGGACTTAATTATATTTTTCATGTTTACTATATCACAAGGAACTATTCCAACAATTAATCAAAAGACTGGCCTGTTTTTCTAGTGGTTAGTGTGTACAGTGACCCTGACTGCTAAGCCGGAGGTCGTGGGTTCGATCCCCACCCAGGACAAATCTTTGTGTGATGAGCATAAAGGTTTGTTCTGTGTCTGGGTGTAATTTATCTATATTAAGTATGTATTTACAAAAAAAAAAAGTATTTAAGTAGTATATCAGTTGTTTAGTACCCATAACACAAGCAAATATAATTGCTTATATTTGGGACTAGATGGATAGTAGAATATTATTATTATTATTAATTTATGTAGGTATGATTAATTAATGTAGCTATGTGAATATATATGTTATATATATGTTGCCAGTTCTTCTCATAGCTCCACCCCGTCAGCGAACTGGTCGTAGGCAAATTTGCTGACACTACTTTTCGGATAACCTGTTACATTCTTGTGACTTTCATAAGTGTTACCTTGTAACCTAGATGAATAAACGAGATTTCATTTCATTTCATTTCGACAGGGGAGCCCTCCTTGTGAGTGTGTGTACTCTAGGTGTATCTCTATATGTGTGTATCTAACACAACTTACTCTCTCGGTCAATGACTTTACAATTCACAAACCAGCTGTTTTGAATGAAATTTTCTATACTTAAACTAAAACTTTAAGTTATACAATATGTACTTAAACCTTATTATTTTAGTTATTTTCGTAGAAAATTTAACATTAAATTAATATTGTAGTGAAATTTTAGATCCTACATTATTATTAGCTCTCCAGTCGCCTGTGATACATGAATTATAATTATTCGTATAGGGACAAATATTTTTAGCCACTTAATTATTAAATAAGTTCTATTATATTAATGTTTGTATCTCTTATAATTTGAATAAATGATTTTGATTTTGAATATTCTAAAGAGGAAAGATTTGTATGTTTGTTTGTATGTAACAAATTAACTTAAAACTACTGGACGATTTTCAAAAATTCTTTAAAGCTAACATAGGCTATATAACATAAAGCTTACAGCCAATAGTAGCTGAGCAGAGGCCAAATGAAGAACGACAGGAGCGAAGCACCACGTGATACCTACTTCTCAATAAAAACGAAAACTAAATTAAAATCTTTCTTATTCTAAAATCTGTTTTAAACAAACTTAAATAAGGATTTTTTTTCTTTTGTCTTGGTAGTTTATCAGTAGTTGAATACGTCTGGCTCCGTATTGTTCTTAGGCAGCTGTTTGTATTTTAAAGTGAATGAGAGACAGTCGTTGTTTAACTCCAGCCGAGCATAATGATAGACTTAATATGTTGAGAATGAAAGCTCCAACAAGCTCTTAGGCTAAGCGCGTACTAGTGACTATTTAATTTAAAAAGTCATGGTGGCGACTTTTCTAGTCGTTTCTATAGACAAATATAGAGCGCGCACGTTAAATTTTGACAAATTGGTGACGTTATTTCGCAATATTTATACGTTTTCATACGAGTGACAAAATGTCACTAGTACGCGCCGAGCCTTATTTTGATCAGTTCGCACTCAACAGACTGAAGCATCTTTGGAAAACAATGAATTTGCTATTCTGGTGAATATTTTAGTATTGTTAGTTAGTCAAAACTGTCTTGAATTTGCATCTGTTTTATACAAAAGCGTAAATATTCGAAAGATAGGTTGCTGTAGGCTTATTAACCCCCCCCGGAGGACACAGCCCAGCACACCCTCGAGGTGTGCGGGGCGTGGGCGGGTCAGCGCGCTGCACTGGCCTCGATCATAGGCGAGGATCTCTCCCAGCAGTGGTGAAGGCCATGCTGGAGAGCGAGACGAACTGGGGAGCAGTGCTCTCCTTCTGCGAAGAGGTGATGAGGCAGAAGGAGGAGGCGGAACGGCAGAGGGAAGACGATGCCCTCAGTGACCCGATCCGCCATCGAAGGGTAGGCGGGAGAAGGCGGGCTTACGCCCGCGACCTCCCGCCGTAAAAGCCCGAGAAGAGGACGCGCCCGGCTGAGCGCGTCCGCCACGCCAGGACCGGTCGACTTTGGGGAAAGTCGACCGCGAGCGTTTTCTGGTGACGTGTGCGTGTTCCCGCACGTCACCGCCGGAGCTGAGCTCCGGCAGGGAGGGGGCCCGTAGCGGGCCATCGTCGCTGTGGTCGCGGACGAATGTTCCTGCGCTCCCGTGACCACAGCAGAGCGCGACGAGAGGATCACCTTGGGGTTTTAGTGGGTGCGAGCCCCACATAACCCCTCGGTTCTTTCCCCAAGACCGAGGGGTATGCGTCAGGCATTTCCCCAAGTAAAAAAAAAAAAAAATAAAAATAAAAAAAAAAAGAGGCTTATTAACCCCAGACTTCATCGAAGCGGAGACTAGATATACAGAATACTAGTTGTGGCCCGTGAATTCGCTCCGTGGATCTTCTTTGGTCATTACTCAGCTTCTGTAGGTAGTAGAATGATGAAATAGCCTTCCTCAATAAATAGGCTATCCAGCAAAAAAATATTTTTTTCAATTCGGTTCAGTAGTTTATGAAATTAGCGCATTCAACCAATCAAACAAACGCTTCAGCTTTATAATATTAGTAATAGATAGAAGAAAGCTTTTTTTTATAATTCAAATATAATATATTTATTATATTTTTTTAATTAAAAAAAAATACCTATTATTTTCTCGAAATTATTAAACTATTGAGTTTATTAATGTACTATAAGTACACCATGAGAGATTTCAACAACCAAAAAGAGTACCAAATTTCAAAATTCGATTGAGTATATTTATAAAAAAAATATTTATAAAAAGATTGAGCGAGTTTAGGACATAAAAAGGTAAGGTTTCATCAAATTTCATGAAAAAAGAAAAGGTTTTAGTTGGAGATAAACATAAAAAAGTCGGTTTTTTTTATATTTTTCGGTAGTAGGCTGACAGTACCTAACAGTAATCGGGAGTCATTCACGGCGCGAGGTCACAACTCACAGTATAGATCACAATCGGCTTATACCGGGGCTTATCGCTCCAAGTGGTTCACGGTAATTAAGTAAAGCAGCTGAACTGCCTGCGGGCATTGACCCACTGACCTGGCGATTACAGCTGCAGTTTGCTGACTCATGCTGTGATTATATATTTTATGTGAATTTGTTCAGAGCGTTTATGCCTTGATGTGTGGTGAAGTCGAAATTAATTGTCATATTATTTACAAATAAAAACGAACTGAATATATCATTACAATAAAAAAGGGGGGAGGAAATTACAAATTAAAATACGGCATCATAAAATTCCTCTGCATCGCTGCCATTGTCTGTGGGAAAAGTGCCCAACAGACTGGCAGCATTGCCACGCTGGATGGCAATGCTTATTCTTTGTGCAAGAAAATAGCCAGCCTGTCGGTCACGGGAAGAGTCGGACAATCGCTTTGAAAGCTCTATAAAAAATTTTTTTAACTAAGTAAGTAACCGGCACATATCACGCAGAACTGATGGCCGATGGGGCCGAAAAGTTCTTGAATGGAGACCACGCACCGGCAAGCGCAGCGTAGGACGTCCACCCACAAGGTGGACAGATGACCTGATCCGAACAGCAGGATCGCGCTGGATGCAGGCCGCATACAACCGGTCCTATTGGAAGTCACTTGAGGAGGCCTATGTCCAGCAGTGGGCGTCCTACGGCTGATAAGATGATGATGATAAAGTAACCGTAATGCTTACTCTTATTTTGTTATGAAGAAAATAACGCCATGCAAGTTTCTAATATTTTATTTGCATATAAATAGAACTCGTAACGAAATTATTTCTTATCTTTTATACACTTTTCATCTAATTATAAAAAGTTAGATCAACATATTTTTAAAATATAGCTCCGATTAAATTATAATAATTGAAAATATTTATGACACGCTCTTAAACGCCGCGTTGTTCTTAAATACAATGAGGTCAGATTTGATTCTAGTCAATATAATTGCTTACTTTGGGACTAGATGGCGCTGTGTGAATGTGGTAGAATATTATTATTACATGGGATCATAAATAGCTTGTATAAGAGCGAGTTTGTTGCTATTAATCGGCACATTTTCGAGCTCAGGGTTATACTGAGAATGTCGCGACCGGAAAAACCAAAAACGAATCGAACGCGGGATTTCTTCAGAAGTGTGTCTCTCCAGCTGCGCCACCGAAGAACTTTTGAAAGCCACAGTAACACCTTGTTGCACTTATAAAGACAAATAAATATAAAATGATTGATAAAAAGCCTAATTAGGGTCCGTTCACACCGACCTGCTCGGAGAGCATCGGCCGGCGCTCTTCTTTACACACAGACCGGCGTATGACAGCCGCCGAATAATAATAATAATAATAATATTCTACCACATTCACACAGCGCCATCTAGTCATACATGGAAGACCACTGTTTTTAAGCGGATGAATTTGGAGTCGGACGGATGCGTTCGGAGCCGAACCGGTGCTCTATAAGGGCGGTATACCTCTAGTCTGCGCAGTCAAAAGCAAAGAGCATGCATTCGGAGCCGGTCGGCTGCGCGAGCACGGATGAATACGTCATCAGAGTCAGCCGGTCGGCTCCTCTTATTGTTTCACACTAAGCGCATTAGGTTAGTTCTTAAGCATTGTCAATAATAAATGAAGTGACACGTGAAAATAAACCTAACAAAGATTCGAAACTCTGTTTTAAGTGTGATAAAAATCTGCTCTCCTCTGCGAGCTGGTCGGTGTGAACGGACCCTTTGAGTGAGCCAGAATCTAACCAGCTATGTAACGGTCAATAGTCACGCTAGCGGTCTTTGACCCGGCGAGGCAGCCGCTCGGAAGTGTATATATTAAGGCAACAAGGTCAATGTGTCAAGGATTGTGAATATTTTGTTGGTTATAGAGATTTTGTGACGAGATGTTCACTGTCCGTGCTAATGTGAAGGGAATGTGGCACATGGGTGAATATTGCACAGTTATATCTGACTATACATTAAGCAGCTACACTTAAATTAATGCATTCCATTTGATGGGCCTGTTGGTCTAGTGGTTAGTGGCTGACTGCTAAGCCGGAGGTCATGGGTTCGATCCCCACCCAGGACAAATCTTTGTGTGATGAGCATGAAAGTTTGTTCTGTGTCTGTGTGTAATTTATCTACGAGTATAATATGTATATATTTACAAAAAAACATGTATTTAGGTAGTAAATCAGTTGTTTAGTACCCATAACACAAGCAAATATAATTGCTTAGTTTGGGACTAGATGGCGCTGTGTGAATGTGGTACAATATTATTATTAATACAATATAAGTAAATACGTCATTTGGCACCGCGATGTTAGGGGCGAGGCGACTACCTTAACCGATACGATACGCCACAGTGACAGTCAAACTTTGCTCTAGTCATTATCTATACTTATATTATGAAGCTGGAGAGTTTGTTTGTTTGATTGAATACGATAATCTCAGGAACTACTGGTCCGATTTGAAAAAATATTTTAATGTTGGATAGTCCATTTATTGAAGAAGGCTATAAACTATATAACATCACGCTACGACTAATAGGAGTTAAGCACTTGCCAAATAAATAATGACGAGAGTTTAGCTTCGCGAAAAATCTAGTTTTATATAATTGTTGTTAATGTTATTGTGAGGAATACCGCCATACCCTAGAAGAAATTCTATGAATATGTATGATCCACCAACCCGCACTAGGCCAGCGTGAGTGGATGGCTTAAACCCTCTCAGCTCTCTAGTTAGAGGAGAGGAGACCCGAGCCCAGCAGTGGGACTTAAAAAAATTGTTATTGATAAAAGAAATATATTTAAAATCATTGCGATTGATGTAGGTGAAACTGCAGAATATACTTAGTTGAAATATAATATGAACTATACAATAGAAGGCGGTAAACAAAACAAATCATCTCGGGGAACTATACCTGTCGTGTTGTGCACAGATATACTTAATAGCAGCGATATACCGCGCTGCAGCGGCGCAAAGGTGCTCTGTCGTGTAATTAATGCAGATTTACTTCTACCCTTCCCCTCTATTCCCCTCTTACTAAGGCTGATTCCGCATTTGGACGTCAGTTAGTTTGATATATAATTTTTTGTGTTGCTATTTAAAATTTATATCTATGCTATTATAAAAAGGAAATAATATTTGGGGATAATTAAGTATTAAATCTTTGAAACTACTCACCTGATATTCGTGAGATTTCACATAGATATAGTCTAAGAGCTGTAAAAGGACATAAGGTACTTTTTACTGACATAACACACGCAGCCACTGGGAGAAATGCAGGGGCGGACTGTGAGTTTGTGGGGCCCTGGGTTGATACTATTCGAAGAACCCTAGGGGGCCTATCTAAATTATCAATTATCAATTAAAAAAAAAAATAAGCCATGTGTTAAAGTATATAATTTAATAAATATTTTATAAACTTAACCACAGGTATGATTTTTTTGAATTCACAATGTTTTCAATTGGGACTGGAGTCCCCTAATATCCGGGGGCCTTGGGCTGCAGCCCTATAGCCCCCTACATAGATCCAGCCATGGAGAATATCTTCTCCAGGGCTGGATCTTTCAATATTGGTAGGTGTAGTCGAGAAGATAAAAGAAATTATCAAATTTTTTCATTTCGAATATAAAGTAAGTCTTGAAAGTCATGAGTTTATTTACAGTTAAATACGTGTTTTAATAATGTTATGCGGGATATGCACATTACCCGTATAATTAAAATATAACATGTAAAAGTTTTAAAGTTAGTTAAAATAATAGCGGGTGGAACATAGCTTTACAAACTGTTCGAGCTGTGATGAAACCTAGTATACTATTTAGTAGATAGTTAAAAGTCATCATTTCAACCTATAAACGTCCCACTGCTGGGCACAGGTTTCCTTCAAAGAATTTGGAGGTAATTTAGCCTAGTATACCATGCTGGCCAGATGAGTAGGTATAGGGTTTGTTTCGAATGTTCCTTTTCTCGCAATGCTCTTGTCTGCATAAAATTACTCCGTTAGTTGCCTTTTATGACACCCACGGGTTGAGACGGGGAAGTGACGAGTTAATCCGTCACTATACGGAGGTAAAAGTATTAAACTGTAAGTTTTTTTTTTTTTTTATTCGCATTAATCTCAGACTAAACTAGCTGACTGATAAAAGTACATCTTTTGATTAACATGTATTGCTGTAGGCTTTGAAATACAACACTGCGTCCTCTTGAATGAAAAAAAATTTTTTTTTCCTTTTTCCTTCTTTAAAAGACAACGCCCGCACTAGGGAACAAGCCCTGTGTCGCGGGGAGCTTTACAAACATGGAACTAACGGACACAAAGTACACCCAGACTAACAAATATCTATGAATCACACAAATATTTGTCTCGTGTGGGAATCGAACCCACGTCACCCAGCACGCCAATGTAGTGGCGAGGCGACCACCTTAACCACTGCGCCACGGTGACAGTCATTACACAATTAAAAATCTTATGTTAAACAAATGTACCTACAGAGGAAAACTTCCTATGGTCATGGGAACTTAACTCTATGTAGGCAGAGCAGCAGGCAACAGATTATAAATAATTATGTAAATGACTTTAGCGGTAGTGATAGAGAGAAATTATTAGACGAAGGAATTATATTTATAGTTTCTTTTTCACATTTTATTATTTTTTAAATTATTTTTGTTTAGGGGCTAGTTTGCGTTGTAAATATTAATTTCTTTTAAGATCAAAATACTTATATTAAATTAAAATGTAAATGTTTATAATTAATAAGCTATAAATGGTTACAATTTATATAAATGCTAAACAAGTAATGGTGCGGATGGTAAACGGGACTTGAACCCGTGACCGTGCCATTCCGTGTACAGTGCTCTGCCTACTGAGCTGATGACACTGAGCAATTTATCCATTACTTGGTTAGCATTTATATAAAACTAGCTTCCGGCCGCTGCTTTGCCTGCTTTGTATGTATTTTACACCTATAAACATTCCTATTGAATCACTCTATCTATAAAAAAAACCGCTTCAAAATCCGTTGCGTAGTTTTAAAGACTTGACGGACCAGACAGCGACAGCGACTTTGTTTTATACCTACTATGTAGTGATGTTAAAACAAAGCAAACAATAACATTAGCTTATAATGTGTCCCAAGTGTTCGTCTAATGTGAAGATCGCCTCTCGCTGAGGTCGGGTGCATTCCTTATTGGGAGGTATGCTTTGACCCTTTGTAGCGTATTATCATGGACGCATAGCTGCCGAGCTCACAGTGTCATGTCACTGTTGTGTCCGTCACAAATGACACAACTATGTTAGTATGTTTATGCTATTAATTCTTAACTCAAAGTTATAATAATATAATATTTTACCACATTCACACAGCGACATCTAGTCCCAAAGTAAGCAATTATGTTTGCTTGTGTTATGGGTACTAAACAACTGATATAATACTTAAATACATTTTTTTTTTGTAAATACATACATATTATAGATAAATTACACCCAGACACAGAACAAACCTTTATGCTCATCACACAAAGATTTGTCCTGGGTGGGGATCGAACCCACGACCTCCGGCTTAGCAGTCAGGGTCACTAACCACTAGACCAACAGGCCAGTCATTTAACAACAAAGTTAACTGAATAACTCCTACTAGACACACATTTTAACAATAATAGTTCCTCGGTGTATAGTGGGAGTACGTCTCGAAGAGTTGTCGGTCGATCAAAACGATATTTTAACCACGATGGTGGTAAATAGACGTACGGCCCGCCTGATGGTAAGCGGTTACCGTAGCCTATGGGCGCCCGCAACACCAGGGGCATCACGAGCGTGTTACCGACCCTTAAGAAAACTATTCACTCCTTTTTTGAAGAACCCCATACTGTAGAAAAATCTAAAAGGTGATCTAGAAATTTTCAGTATCAGCATTGAGTCTGGAAATGTGCTCGGTTGATGACAATAGCCCCTCCCCCTTTTACATGAGACCAAACATAGCTGATGAAATGCGGGTGTGATACACCTGTGCCTACCCCTTGGGGGAAACAGGCTTGATGCTATGTTGACTGTGTTACCTTTACAATAAAGAAACGGATAATTAAGAAGTAAAATCTTCTGTCCCTTTCTAAACTCGCTCTCTCGTTAATCACATGAACTTAAAAAAGAAACTAAACAATAAACTATTATTTTCATTGTTTGGCTAATGTATGCCACAGTTTTTTACCTGACGGCCTCTAAACGTACGACGATGAATAGTGAGTAAAGCTTAGCCCAAATATTATGATTTGGTGAAGGTTGGAGACAGCGTTTGAATTACAAATATTTGCTTCTCACACAGTGGAAGAAATAAAAAAAAAAATAGTTTTAATACAAGAGCATTTCGAGAAAAGGAAAATTTGAAACAAACCCAGCGTGGTATTAGTGGGCTGAATTCCCTTCACATTCTTGAGGAGACCTGTGCTCAGTGATAGGAAATTTATGGGTTGAAATGATGATGATGCTATCATCATCATACCGTATACCTCTATAGGTATACGGTATGATGCTCTGTAAACCTCACTCGAAAAAGGCTACCACCTCAGCATGGGCTGGGCAAGGAAATATCTAGCGCTGATTTTGAGAGAATGATTTGGGACATTTTTTAGGGCAATCAAAGAGTTGGTGGACCATCCAGCTATGCCTATCGCTACATCTTGTAAAGAAGCCGCACCAACACATTCTCTCTATAAACGTAAAAAGGCCTAGTTTAATCACGATTTTGGCAATAGCTATTTTCGATTTACAACTTTAACTGTACGCATTACAGTAGTTATTGCATTACGTGTGGTTTTGACAGTCGGCACTTTCGATGTGTGATGGATGTGCGACTTCTCGCAAACAAACTACTTTCATTTTCTTATTCAAAGACAATTATCTGATGCAGGTGGTCACGATGCTGACGTGACGACTCCTCACCTACTTCCTATAATCATTTCTTATGACCATTAAGTCAGTAGGCTGTATCATAACCCATTAAGTCCCACTGCTGGGCACGGGTCTCCTCTCCTCTAACTAGAGAGCTGAGAGGGTTTAGGCCATAATCCACTCACGCTGGCCTAGTGCGGGTTGGTGGATCAGACATACTCATAGAATTTCTTCTAGGGTATGTGGGTTTCGCAGTTAGCAGATGGTAAGTCAGTTGACTAGTACATATAAATTTCACAAAGTGGAATCCAGATTGGTACCGCCGGTCGGGATCGAACTCGGACCGAGTGATTTGCACGCCGGTCCCTTATCCATTCAGCCACCATCGCTTTTTTACATTACTCACGAGCTGTTATTTCTTGATAGATGACATTATATTCCACTATTTAAGATATTATATTCTATTCTTCATCACTAGTTTTTTATACTCATTAACTTCTGTCCAGTCCATCCATTATTTTAGTAAGTGACTGTTGATTTGTCATAAATACATATTATTCATAGCCATATAATACACATAAAAATATAGCATCACGCCTTTTTCCCTAAGTAGTAGGCAGAGGTATATCACACCCACATTTCACCAGCTTTGTTTGGTTCCATGTAACAGAGAGCAAGGCACATTTCCCAAATTCCGCGCTATTGAGAATTTAAAGGAAGAAAAACCTAATCCCGTTTTTTGTTGGATACAGGAATTGAACCTAAGACCTTTTGCGCCAGCAAAACAGTTAGTTTACTTATCTTTTAATGTATTACTTTAGTCTCATATTTAGTTTGCAATATATGCCTTCAGAGGGTTTATACAGAGGAATGGCAAAGTTGCAATTTAGTGTCATATTTCGTAGGTTTCGATTTTTATTACTTATTCGAAGCTATATTTGTGAAATGTTTTTAATATACTTTTTCGAAATACGTGAATGTGTATTAAAAAGTAAGTATATTATACAGTTATTATACTATGAAAATAATGCCTTGCAAGTCCCACACTTTTCACCTAATTGTAAAAAATAGCTCTAGGACTAAATAGTAAAAATTGAAAACCAAATATGACACTAAATTACAACGATGACTTGTACCTTGTACCTTTCCTCTGTATAAACCCTCATAATGGCATTCACAGCCATCCATTTCACGCTAAAAATAACATAAAACAAGTAAATTTAATTAAAAAAATTAATAACCCGACTGCAAAATATCAATAGAGAGTACTGCACTAAAAAGACCGTAAAATTATTGTAACCTAATTAAATTTAAATACATAACATATGTATATATTTGTAATCTCCATTTGATTCCCTTTATTTTGATACTCTAATCGATAGGTTTGGTTAAAAAAAAAATAGAACTACTTACAATTTGGAACCATTCAATTATGTATAATCTCTTTTTGAATATATGTAATCTCCTTTTGATTCTCTTTATTTTGATACCCAATTCGACAGGCTTGGTTAAAAAAAAAAATTGAACTTCTTACAATTTGGCGTCAAAAACCCGCCTTTTAAGTTTTTTTATTCTTAAAACCTATCTAAGGACACTTGGGTTTTCTAGACGAATCTAACAATACCCTATTTGTCAAAATCCATCCAGCCGTTTGGAAGATTCGTGGGAATAAAGAAATTTACAAACATACAAGATACGCGCGAAAAACAATACCCGTCTTGACAGTCGTGTAAAAATTAGTTATTTTAAATCGTGGGATCTTATTCGTATTCTAGTGACATCTGCACTTGGAAAACGTAAAAAAGATGAAAGTTAAGAGTAGCGTACTCTAGTAAAATAATATTTCCTGTGTAAAAGTCGTATATTGCGATAATTTTGTATGAGTTTCCGTTTGTAATGGCCGGGCAGTTTCCACAACACGAACACACAGCACTAATCTTGTGTTAGAAGTACCGTTTAGTCTCATAAATGTTTATCTTCTATCTATTGTGTAGCTATTGCTTAAGTAATTTTTAATCGTTGTCCTATAGGCGTTAATATACTTTCTCCTTGCGCTTTCATCCGATATCTTGCGCATAAATCTGTTTAGGAATCGATCACTGAGTGCTGATTCCTAGTTTTTCCTATAGCCTAACGTATTTGATAACGGCAACGTATATGTAATTTACCGTTTTCTATGTATCAGTTTGAGGCCCTCAAGTGATAATATTTTGAAATGTGTGTGACGTAATCTTGATACAACGCGTCATGTCACAATTCGATCGAAATCATGTTTTTTCGTATTACTTAGTTATAAAACCCAAGACGCAAACTCAGCTTGAAAACAATAGCGCTCAAAAAGAGTTCAATTGTCACACAGTTGTTTCGCTGTTGTGAGGTGTTAACTTCAAAAAGTTGAATTGCTTTATAAGTACTATTTTTTAAAAGCAATTGTCATCATCAGCAATCCATTAAGTCTCACTGCTGGGCTCGGGTTTGCTTTCCTCTATCTAGAGAGCTGAGAGGGTTTAGTTAGGCCATAATCCACTCACGCTGGCCTAGTGCGGGTTGGTGGATCAGGCAAAGCAATTGTAATGAGTCCTGTCAGTCCCGGAAACGAATTGTTAAAAGTACTTAAAAATGGGCGGAGCAATGGCGGGTGAAGTCGTAATACTACTTTCTACAAAAAAATTTATTACTCTACAACCAAACCATATTTTACCATTCTGTAAACGGCAATAGGTTTATTGATATATTCTACTTTACAGTAAAAAATAACAATACTTTTCACTGTATCCACTGATAAATATCGTAAAAATCACTCGGAAAACGGGTAATATAACGGTCTAACGGACACTAACGGGCTTTATATTCTAGTTGTTATGATGTATTTCTTACAAACAATGACCTAAATAGAATCATTATATCATATTCCAATTATGAAAACATTACTTACCTGATTAAATTAAACTGATTTTACAAAAACTATTTTCTAAAAATGTAATTATAATTTGACAGCATATCGGTATCAGTTTAGAGCATATAATATACATTAATACCGGTTTAGAGCGTGACATTCTAGAGGTAGACGCTGTATTTTTGTATATCAATGACTAGAAGGCCCGCGGCTTCGCTCCCGTTATTCTTTATTAGGTCGTTGCTCAGCTCCTATTGGCTTTAGCGTGATGATATATAGCCTATAACATTTCTCGATAAATGGGCTATCCAACACTAAAATATTTTTTCTAATCGGACCAGTACTTTCTGAGATACTAGCGTTCAAAAACACAAACAAACAAACTCTTTCTCCCTTATTACAAAATGCGGACTAAGCATTAAACCAGGTTTAAATTGACAACTTTGACACTAAAACAATGGCTAATGTAAATTTAAACCTGGTTTAATACTTAGTCCATATTTTCTAATAATGGCGTCTAGCTTTAAAATATTACTTAATTAAATAATCAGTGTTAACTATTAATGAAGTTAATTAAAATATTATTTATCTGTTGTTATAGCGGCATACATGTATGTCGGGGCCAGTGGGACCCCACGAGCGAGTTCGGGGGCCGTCCGCCTCCGTGATGAGCGGGGTGGCACCGGCCCTCTGCGGAAGTACAACGGAGAGTCCATCACTCTCACGCTGCCTGAGGGCAAGTCGCTGCGGGACTACCGCTGGTTCAGCGTTTACTGCGATGATTACCAGGTCTGTATACCTTTGTACATTTTTCTTATTCATCCTATAGCTGAGTAAAGGCATTTCCCTTATTTTTCCGTTTCTGTCTTTCCCTAGCGCTATTTCACAAGTCCTTCTCGTTGGCATTAAGGGACCTGTCACACAGAACGTATTTATTACACATGAACGAGTTAACTAGGTTATTGGTCTAGTGGTTAGTGACCCTGACTGTTAAACCGGAGGTCGTGGGTTCGATCCCCACCCAGGACAAAATCTTTGTGTGATGAGCATATAGGTTTGTTCTGTGTCTGGGTGTAATTTATCTATAATATGTACGTATTTACAAAAAAAAAACAGTATTTAAGTAGTATATCAGTTGTTTAGTACCCATAACACAATCAAATATAATTGCTTACTGTGGGACTAGATGGCGCTGTGTGAATGTGGTAGAATATTATATTATTATTATAACTGTGGCAAATCCCATAATTATGTTGTACAGGTTTTGAGGTCATCGACAGCGTTTTTTAGGCCTGCCTCGGCGATGATGCTCATCATAAAAGATTTGTATCAACATCTACATGTAAAAAGTTTGCATAACACTCTTTAACAAAATGGAGGTTCTCATGATTCACATTTGTCCCGAACCAGTTACGCAAACTTTCTTCTTCAAATTGTATCGTAATATAGATTAGCTGTGCCCGCGACTTCGTCCGCGTGGAATTGAACAAAAACAATATAACATTTTTAAACAAATTTTAGAATGTTTCTAAAATAAAAGCAGCCTAAATTATTCCTTATTACATCAGATATCTGCCAGTGAAAGTCCCGTCAAAATCAGTCCAGCCATTCCAGAGATTAGCCGGAACAAACAGATGGACAGACAAATAAAAATTCTGAAATATGTTATTTTGGTATATACCGTATATACATTTTAATATTACAAACAGACACTTCAATTTTATTTTTTTGTATAGATGTTATATAAGTCGAGACTCGTAGTATTAACTTTAGCGCCCATAGCATAGCTCGGATACGCTCACAGATATATGAGCCCACGACAGTACCCCGGCGGATATTGCCGCGCTCTCAACTTGCACACATCCTCTGTCTACCCTTTCTATAAGAGCTAGTTATTGCAAATGTGATGTAATCATGTAGTAATATAATGACATATCTGTATTGTATTCTATATATTCTATGTATAAACAAAATTATCCGTGTAGTGACGGATTAAGAATACATAATGTCACTACCCCATCTCAACCCGTGGGTGTCGTATAAGGCGACTAAGGGAGTATGCAGACAAGAGAACTGCGAGAAAAGGAAAATTCGAAACAAACCCTATACCCACCGGTCTGGCCAGCGTGGTATAGTAGGCTAAATTCCCTCCACTTTCTTTGGAGGAGATCCGTGCCTAGCAGTGGGACGTTTATGGGTTGAGATGGTGATGATGATGATAAAAAAATATAATTATATTTCTGATCACTAAGCTTGGTTATGGGATCACGCCCATGTGTTGCTCTGATTGTTGTTGACATTAGCTATCCGCCAGTAAAAGTCCCTTCGAAATCGGTTCAGTAGTTTCGGAGCTTACTTCAAAAAAAAAGACAGACAAAAATTTTACAAAGTAATGACATTTCAAACACTTCAATTTTATTTATTTGTATTATTATAGATGATGATTGTAAAAATAACCTATTCTTGTATATTTTACTAGCACTAACATAACGTGTAACACAGGTGAACTTCGGTGACGTATCAATCCCCCGTGGCGTGGAGTACCCTCGCCCCGTGAAGGTGGGTGCACTGCGAGGAGTACACGCTGTCTCCTCAGACCCCCTTGTCATTGTGGACGCTCAGACTATCCTCGTGCCCAACTTCTCTTATGATGGCGAAGCTCCCGGTAAGTTAATTATATATATCACATCATATGCATAACTGCCTCGGCGGCGCAGCGGGAAGTGTATACGACTGCTGTGCATGAGGTCCCGGGTTCGATTCCCGGGTCGGGTGAAAATTGTATTGGGCTTTTCTAACATATATTCCAGTATTTAGATTTTCCCGGAGTTTGGTAAAAAAAATGTTCACGGTTGATAACAATAGGTTTGCCCCCTATTTCATGGGACTAAACATAGCTGGCCAAATGTGGGTGTGAAACACCTCTGCCTTCCCCTATGGTGAAAAAGGCGTGATGCTATGTTATGTTATCATATGCATAGGGGATAAATCGTTAAAATCGATTAATTAATCATATTTCGATCTATTTGTCGAATTGCTGGAGTTCTTTTGCTGCTATAGGTGTAAATACATAACATAAATTTAGATTTGGTCAGTTTCGTATTATGTAGGTACAATCTAATTCGACAAATATATTTTTTATTTCGTTTTTCTAACTAACATTGGGTGTTAGAGTCTGTGTGAATGAAAGCATAATATTAAATTTTCATAATGTTATTGAGGTGCTCGTAGTATTGTGGTACTGAGACGATCATCGAAGTTAAGCAACATTTGGCAAGGTCAGTCCATGATGGGTGACCGTTTGCGGCAATTTCATTCTTGAGTGTTTCCGTGCTTCGGAAGGCACGTAAAGCCGTTGGTCTTGGTTACCACTTAATGTGGTTGTTAGGTCAATTTTTTTTTTTTTTTTTTTTTTTTTATTCCTGATGGTAAGTGGTTACCGCCGCTCATGGACGTTGGCAATGTTAGGGGCACAGCCAAGCCGCTGCCTACCTTTGGAGAATAGCTCTCTTTAAACCTCGTTTGAAGAAGGACATGTCATAGCGCTCAGGAAACACCGCTGTGGGAAGTTCACCCCAGAGCCTGCACGTACGTGGGAGGAATGATCGCTGGAACCTTACCGTTTTTGACGGTATGGGCTCCAGGTAGTGCGGGTGAAGCCTACAGCGGCGTCGAGTGGTGCGATGATAGAAAGTTTTCAGAAGTTCAATTTGTAAGCCTTCTGGGCGACTTCATAAATTCCAACACCAGGATCTACCTCAAACCCACACGATAAGAAGAAGAATGGTGTTATTATTCCAAATCAGACCTTCGTCTAGTGTAACATAACCTTTATTCAATACACATGACTGCTCCCGTTACGTCGCTTGACATTAATTACTTCACTGCTCCCTGTTAACCTCCCGTGTGCCTGTCGCAGGTAAACGACATTGTTTTCAATATGTAACTTACCAAATGAACTGTTCACTTAGATGTTTATATTTTGTGACAGGTCGGTTGTTCATTGTCATTATCAAAGCGCACGTATGCCATCCGACGTTTTATAACATATTTGCGAGGAAATAAATAAAACTCGGACTTTCTTAGAAAAAACAATACAGCGAAAAGAAAAAGCGCGCGGAATAATTTTTACTTGTCACAAATTATCGATGTGCGCGCATCAGCGTTTTTTTTTAAGGCAAACGCATAAAAACAGCCAGTACCTATTATTAATAAAGTAAATTAATATTTTTGTGTTTTATTACTGATAAATGGTTGTAATTTATGGTCTAAATTAATTAAGTTATAGAATTAAATGTTTATTTTACATAATATAATAATTATTTTATCTTCCAAAGTCTATTTTATTCATAAAATGTTGACCACTTTTCTGACATGAAAACTCTTTGCTAAGATTTAAAAAAGTACCGTTCGTTTTAGACGGAGCATCTTGATTATTTATTAGTCTGTGTTCTTGATAAACTGTATGAGATACATTACGACACTGAAATTGGTGAAATAAGAGACCCTTTACGAGCAAATGTGTTATAAAAATATTTATTTGTTTATTGACACTTTATATACACAGACATGTACAAAGGCGGACTTAATGCCAGAGGCACTCTATCTCTCTCTCTACCAGTCAACCTATGGTAAATGGTATGGTAAATATGGTCGTTGATATTTTCAAACATAAGAAAACGATATCGAATTCGAATATTAAGATGCCGCCTAGGCCTGTCGTGTTCGCTTCGTTCAAGTTCGGATCCTATACTTACTTCCATATGTCTTTCTAAAAAGTAAATTAACTCTACCGTTAAACGATAATCTACTAACGATTAGTGTCTAAATAGCTTCTTATTGTCCAAGATCACCCAACTAGATGAGACTTTCTCTTTCACAACAAATTATATACAATCTTAAACGTTTTAAGTTAACATACAAAAGTGAACACGTAGACGTATAAGGTACGATTCAGACCAACCGGCTCGCATCGGGCCGGGCCGGGCGGCGTTTTACAATGCGGTAAAGAACATTGAAATGTATCAACAGTAATTACAGTTCATATTTGCATGTAACTTACGCATAGTTACCTCCGTCGGCATCCCACGACGCGTCGCGACGTGTCGCAGAATGCGTTCGGCTGTCGCGACGGCCGACCGGCTCCGACCGGCTCCGAAGACGCCGTCGGCATCCAATCGGCTGCCGTCGGGTCCGTTCGGAGCCGGTCGGCCGTGTGTCGTACGGAGATTACGGTGCAGCAACAGCTAGCGAATCATTCAAGTTGTGTTCTTCAAGCGACAGTTAACAAGTCAAAAATGGATACGGAAGAAAAACTAATTTCTTTAGTTCAGACATATGATTGTGCGGACGCTGTCGGCTGCCGCGGCACCCGTACGGCTACCGCGGCAGCCGTACGCATGCCGCGGGAGCGGTTCGGCTCCGACGGACGCGTTCGGCTGCCGCGGCACGCGTACGGCTCCGTTCCGATGCGGCGCGACGCGAGCCGGTTGGTCTGAATCGTACCTAATGCGCCATTAAAATAAAAGTGCGCGCAAAAAGCGTGCACCGCAACGTAAGGTGACAATTAGCGCGCAACTACCTTAACCTTTTGAACCGTCAAATCGGTATCGCCGTGCCCTGAGCGCCAAGCTATTAAAATACAGTACATTTTTGACATGCCATGCCGTCATTGGCGTGGTGAGCACATTTTCATTTTACGTGTATACCTAAGCCTCTGGCGTTCAAAAGGTTAATTTTACTGTTTAGTTACTTGAACATTACATATAGATAGAATTTTATATAAACTGACAGTAAACATTTCAATGTAATTATAAACTATTCTTCTTCTTATCTTCTGTGCTCGCGGCAGACCCTAGTGTTGGAATTTATCAAGTCGCCCAGAAGGCTTCCAACTTGACTTAACGCCTACCACATTTAGTGATAACCGGGACCGACGGCTTTACGTGCCTTCCGAAGCATGGAGATGCTCGAGAATGAAATTGCCACAAACGGTCACCCATCATGGACTGACCTTGCCAATAGTTGCCTAACCTTCATGATTGTTACGAACACCTCAGTACGACAATGCTACTAGCGGCTCAAAAAAGCTATTTGAAACTTAAGCACTTAGTTTTTCTACACTAATAACGCATTTACTTGACTGGCCTGTTGGTCTAGTGGTTAGTGGCCCTGACTGCTAAGCCGGAGGTCGTGGGTTCGATCCCCACCCAGGACAAATCTTTGTGTGGTGAGCATAAAGGTTTGTTCTGTGTCTGGGTGTAATTTATCTATAATATGTATGTATTTACAAAAAAAAATGTATTTATGTAGTATATCAGTTGTTTAGTACCCATAACACAAGCAAATATAATTGCTTAATTTGGGACTAGATGGCGCTGTGTGAATGTGGTAGAATATTATATTATATTTACGTTAACGCATGCTACATGTTTATACTATTCACTTATACATAACAAAAGTACGTTGAGTGAATCTTAATCCTTATATATTACAGTGGCCTGTAATATTACCTTCAATCAACTTTACGTTTATCCAGAACGTACTGTGTAATCGTAAAGTTGATTGAACTGACGTATGTACTATCAACAAAGTCGACGATTTAGAAAATAGTTTTTAGAAAATCAGTTTTATTTTTACAATTGTTTTTGTAAAACGTTGCATAAAGTTAGACGTTCACACCTCTCAAATCCGAAACAATGTTCAAAAACAATGTGAAATTAATAGTTATATGCGTCTTACAGCCGCACTCAGAGACGTTAATTAACTTTAAAGTTTATTTAGTAAAAACGTGTAGTTCTTAAGTCTATACTACTAAAATCGATTATTCAATGACAAAATTGTGTTAATGACACTGCTAATTGACATCTCCGAGTGCGGCTGTTAGGTTTTTTAAGTCAAATTCGCTGAATGAATTAAAGACTAACTTTTTCGATAGTACTCACAATACATCTTACTTACTTGCTTTATTTCACTTGCACACAACAATAATATAAAGAAAGTACATATTTATGAGGGATGGTATCGCGAGCCATTTCTCGTTTTATGGCGCGCCTTACTTAACGAAACCTTTTCATTGTTGATAGCCATCATATCGCTACATCTAAACTATAATCTTCTGACTTCTTTGGGTTTTATTGTCGGCTTTTCGCCTATGAAAGGCTATATTTGATCTCATGTGATAGGGGCCAGTCTATTCCTTTTTATTAGGTACCTACTACTTTTTAATAAATAATTAGGGTCCGGTTTTAAAGATTATGTATTTATTTATAATCACCTAACAATAAAAACTTGTAATTAATGATCATCTTCTGTGCAGCTTAGAACCTTACGTTCTAAAAAAACTCAATTCAATTTATTTTACAAAAAAAAAAGATATATTTTTTATATTTATTTATCGATTATCATCGTGTAGTAAAGGATTTAGAATACATAATGTCACTACCCCACCTCAACCCGTGGATGACTAAGGGACCAACCTTATGCGGACAAGAGCACTGCAGGAAAAGGACAATTCTAAACACACTCTTTACCAACCCGTCTGGCCAGCGTGGTATAGTAGGCTAAATTCCCTCCACATTCTTTGGAGGAGACTCGTGCTCAGCAAAGGGACGTTTAAGAGTTGAAATGATGATGATGATGTCTTTGTATACTCCTTTAATGTTACGTTTATATTCGACACGTGTGACGACAAGAAATAGGCATGTGTATTACATGTGTTATTTTGTTACAGATGCCAAGTTCTGGGTGGGTCGCGGCGACAAGCCCACACCGCAAGGCATACGCATTCCTGACGAGAATGGCAAAGAGACGCCACTCCGCCGATATGACAAGAAGACCATTGTACTCACGTTACCTGGGGTATGTATCTTACACTACCACGTTACCTGGGGTATGTATCTTACACTACGTACGTACTACCGAACTCGAAACCAATATCGAGTTCCGATGTATAGACGACCATATTGTTTTTTTTTTCTTTTTTAAAGACAACGCCCGCACTAGGGAACAAGCCCTGTGTCGCGGGGAGTTTTACAAACATGAAACTAACGGACACAAAGTACACCCAGACTAGAAACAAATATCTATGAATCACACAAATATTTGTCTCGTGTGGGAATCGAACCCACGTTACCCAGCACGGCGATGTAGTGGCGAGGCGACCACCTTAACCACACCAGACAAAAAAAAAAAAAATTATTTGCTTTACAAATATTCTCAAAAATTTCCATCAAAATTAAAATTCAATAAGACTCATTACTGATGACAACTGTCACTGTACTGATGTCACTTGCAAGCAAAAATAGATATTATTGTTTTGTGATATGCAAACGACATTTACTCTAAAGGTGGTAAAGCAACTTTATTGTCGACAATACATTGGCATGACACAGGACTCGTTAATTTAATAAAAATAAAAAAAAATTGAAATATAATTATTAAATTAATATATAACGGGTCTACGTCACGTATTATATTTAAGGAATATGAAAATACCTTATTTATTTGCCCGACGTTTCGATCGAATTACACCGACCGTGGTCACGGGCTGACTTTGAAATATATTTGACTGACCTGTTGGTCTAGTGGTTAGTGACCCTGACTGCTAAGCTGGAGGTCGTGGGTTCGATCCCCACCCAGGACAAATCTTTGTGTGATGAGCATAAAGGTTTGTTCTGTGTCTGGGTGTAATTTATCTATAATATGTATTTATTTACAAAAAAAAATGTATTTAAGTAGTATATCAGTTGTTTAGTACCCTTAACACAAGCAAATATAATTGCTTACTTTGGGACTAGATGGCGCTGTGTCAATGTGGTAGAATATTATTATTATTTATTATGTTGTGTGTAGGAGTTGACGGTGTTCGACATCGGCCACTTCGCTGTGTGGTGTGAAGCGTTCACTGTGAACTTCGGACACGTAGCCCTGCCTATCGCCTCGCTCGCCAACGTACCACCCAGCCTAAAGATGCTCGGAGTATCTCCCCAGGTATGTACACAATTTACCTTACCCAATGGCAATTTCAGACTAGCATATTTTTGTTTAATTGTTATAAAATCGGTCTACGTCACGTATCATATTTTAAGGAATAATAAAAACCCACTTTATTTGAACTCGACGTTTCCATCCAATTACAACGATCGTTAAAGTTTTATAATTGGATATTGCTTAGAAAGAAAGTGACTGGTGGCTGAATGGATAAAGGACCGGTGTGCAAATTCGCGGTCCGAGTTCGATCCCGACCGGCAGTACCAATGTGGATTCCACTTTGTCGAATTGACATCTGCTAACGGTGAAGGAAAACATCGTGAGGAAATCCACATACTGTAGAAGAAATTCTATGAGTATGTCTGATCCACCAACCCGCACTAGGCCCCCGTGAGTGGATTATGAAGTAAACCCTCTCAGCTCTCTAGATAGAGGAGAGGAGCGAAAGCGAATTCGGTTGCCAAGAAAGCATATAGCAAATAAGCATACGTAATTATAAATAGTAGCATAATTAACACCGAATATGTAATCGCCCTAACGCATAACGGCACTCTAAGAAATACAATATGAAATTAAAAATAGGCTTGTCTGAAATCGCCTTAAAAGTGATACCACAATGATACATTGCGTCATCGCAACGCAATTTATGAATAAGTACAGTCAGTCTCAAATGTAGGTGACTGTATACAATTTTCAAAACTCATTAATACAGTATACATAGATTGTATTAAAAATTGTGCCGGCATTGAATTAACATCATAAATTCAATTTTAGCATTAGTCTCGTTAAGCAATTTAACTTTGCCACGGTATAAGTATAATCGACCACATAATTTGCTTTACCATTTTTAATAAAATTTTCCATCAAAATTAAAATACAATAAGACTGATTTATTAATGTTGACGTCATGGTATTGATGACATCAGCTATCACTGTACGATGTCACTTGCAAGCAAAAATAGACATTGTTTTGTGATATGCAAACGACATTTAGTCTAAGGGTGGTAAAGCATTTTTATTGTCGACCATACATGCGTTTGAGAATATGGATATGCTCACCTACTGTTGAAGTTGACTGTACCATGAGGTGCGTTACGAACGCAACGCATTTATGTGGTGTCACTCTTACACTGTATATACAACTCACCTACTTACCTACAAAGTTATAGAACGTAATCATTGCATATAACTGTTTGTTCAACTAAAAAGACTTTAGGCATTTAGCAAGATTTTTTTTTCAACTTGCAATATTCACTATTCGAATACTTTAATATTCATCGCCTAGGTAGCAAATATACTACTTATTATACAAATAACTATGACTAGAACTTGATATCAGTAAATTTATCTAAAACTAGTCTGTTGAATGGAAAGGACTAGCAAGAAAGCATTATAGAACAGGAATAGCGAACCATTATCAAATATAGCCGCGACTTGACTATCTTTAATAGACAAAAGAAAACTAACTAAAACTATAAACTTACTAAAATTTTGGCGTGCCAAAAACTGTATACGACGTGCCATCAGTGGCACGCGTGCTATCTGTGGCAAGCGTGCCAACTGTGGCACGCATGCCAACTGTGGCACGTGTGTCATCTAAGGCACAAGTACCAATCTTTTGCCATTATTGCTGTTGTGCATCTATTAGTTCTTGTGAGAGCTACACACAACTATTTACTATTGAAAATATTATTTAAAATATAACCACACTATTACGCCTACATAATATCCACCACCGCCTCTAAAACAAAAACATAAATATATCATTTTAACAAACAATAGCATAACATCTCACACAACTCATGAATACAAAGAACACTTTTTCGTCTAACTTTATTGTATAGGAGCTGATGAATAGTGTCAATATGACGTGTACAATAACGTGTCGAGGAGGGGTGAGAGGAAGGGAAGAGGAGGGGGTGTGACGTAGGCCTTGCTGCAATAAACAGCTGTCTTCCCTCGTAAACCTCCACTCAATAAAGATTAACTTTAGCTTCGCAATACGGCGTAGGTTATTCAGTACGTTAAGTCAGCGAAGCGCTTGAAATTGTAGTGGCTTGCTACGCGAGTGCTACGAATTGGCTACGATTTTGGTTTTTGAAATTAATTGGCTATGTATTGTGTAGTATGCGTTAGTTGTATATACTAAACTATGTTTGTATTTACTAAATATTTGATATCTTCTATATGTAAAATAAGTAGCTATTATAATGGTATATATATGGCACCATGGGCGAATAAAACGTAATTATTTTTTTCTTTCCGATATGTGACGATGGTATCATACAACTATTTAAAACTATATACCTATATGGTATATATATATATATGTATAACTTGTGTCTAATTAATATTTAAATGATAATTTAAACCTCGTATCGACAAGTGATGGTGGCCATACGGATAGGTGACCTGCAAATCATGCGGTCTGAGTTCGATTCCGACCGTCAGTATCAATGTGGATTTAATTTTGTAGAATTTATGTGTACTAGTCACGCCATTTGCTGACAGACAAGGAAATTATCGTGAGGAAACTCATATACTAGTAGAAGTAATTCTAAGTGTATGTGTGGGCACTACAATGGATCAGTAGTAACTGGTGGACGTAGCAACGAAGCTTCTCTGGCATCTAACCCAAAAATAATAATATAATTATATTATAACTCTCGTATATATTAATCAGGAATAGCGATTGGTCATAAAGGTGCCATATTTTGTAAAAAAAAATAACAACAAAATGGAATTGAAGAAATGGACACCAATAAAATTTCTTTCCATAAATTCATTAAATAATTTGCGTGCCTTAAAAAATATACTTCGTGGCATCTGAAGCAATAGTTCACCATGATTGAAAAATAATATTATCTTTTTACACTACTGCATATTTTTGATCAATGTTTCACTTTCCCGCCCTCCCGCATTGTACCCCAAACGGCAACACGAAAATGATTTAGTCTGTACCACTCTACGGCTCTACCAAGCAATAGGCTCTTGTTAGGTACTCTACATATATGTGACGCATGAGAATTGTGACGTCATGCGTATGACGTTAACAGTGTATAACAAATTTAATATAGTACTTCAAAATTGACTGGCTAATTGTGTTTTAAGTTTATTGTAAATTAAAAGTTGTTTATTGTTTTTTTAAGTTGATAATTAATCGGTCCGTGTAGTGACGGATTAAGAATACATCATGTCACTACCCCATCTCAACCCGTGGGTGTTGTATAAGGCGATTAAAGGAGTAATCTTGTGCAGACAAGAGCAAGAAAAATTCGAAACAAACCCCGCCTGGCCAGCGTGGTATAGTAGCCTAAATTCCCTCCACATTCTTTGGAGGAGACCCATGCCCAGCAGTGGGACGTTTATGGGTTGAAATGATGAGGATGATATAATAAATTATAGTGATATTCTCGGCCTCACGATGTTTTTCTTCAGCGTAAGCAGATGGTAAGTCACTTGACTATATAAATTCCAAAAAGTGAAATCCACATTGGTACTGCCGCGTACCGGTCGGAATCGAACTCACACCACATGATTAGCATGCCGGTCACTTATCTATTAGCCACCATTACTTGTCAATATAATGGATGCTTGTTAGAAACTAGAATTAGCTAAGTATGAAAGCACGTTTCTAATATATTATATAGAATTACAAACATCAAACTATTAGCTAAATTACTACGATATGAGAACATGCGGTCGATCGTAGAGAAAGGCCTTAAACTCTCTATGCAACTCTACATATTATCTTTAAATACATAACTGTTTATGTTTCAGAAGCTTTTCACTTTTGGTTAAGTTATATAAATTATGTTTGCTCCCATGAAATAGGGGGCGAGCCTATTGTCATCAACCGGGAACATTTGTTAACCAAACTCCGGGAAAATCTTAATACCAGAATTTCACGATAGAAAAACCCAATACAATTTTCACCCGACCCGGGAATCGAACCCGAGACCTCTTGCACAACAGTTGTGTACACTTCCCGCTGCGCCGCCGAGGCAGTTGGTTAAGTTATATAAACTAAAATTATATACAGCTAAACTTAATCTATTTAGGAACAAAATAATGAATTTTCTCATTACTTCTGGAAAATAAAGTTTTTATGAACTTTTCACGTATCCAGTTAAGTAAATAATCTAAGTTCGTAAATGCAAAACTTGAAAGCCGCTTAAACATATCATCTATTTGAAAAAACTGAAATTGTTTTTTTAAATGACAGCGATCACATTTTAATCTTCAAACATTTAACAACGATAGTTGACTAAGTAGATATAGCTCAATGACTCTCTGGTCAACAAGGCATTAAATATTTCATCTATTACCTGACAAATTATGGTCTAAATCCTCTCAGCTCTTTAGATAGAAGAGAGGGGACCCGAGCCCAGCAGTAGGACATGAATGGGTTGCTGAACAACAACAACAACCTGACAACTGTCTGTGTTTTTATAAGCCTTCTATTAACTTGCAATGTGTGTATGTAACTTTCAAATCTTGCAAATCATTTTTTGACCGCTCGTAGGTATAGGTAGGTATGATTGAGCTGTAATTTGTCATATACCTTTAGTTCCGGTGACGATATACTATTCAAAAGTCAAAATTCAAATAATTTCAATATGGCCGCCGTTCCAAAATGGCGGACCTTTTTTTTGTTGAAAACTTGAAGCACTTAAATGCAATAGTAAACCTGCATAACAGATGGCATATAATATCAGTGCCTCCAGCTTTTAAAATATATATAGACTTTACGTTTTGAAAAGATCTATGTTTATATACGGCCCTTAAATTTTTATTTTTATTTGGTTTATTGAAAGCTTGTCCTTAAAAAATATTTGTTTTTATTAATCATTAGTGAAAGGCCTGGTAGAACAAGATGGCCCGCGGGACTCCACGATATTTCGCCACATCCGCACCAACACTAAGTTATGAAACTGATTCAATTCGTTTACGAAAGTATATTTACTATTTATAACTCGATCCCAAGTAGCATATCTTCTTAAATCTCCAACGCTACAAGCTAAATTAAACCTTGTTTGTATAAGTGTAAGGTTGTATTAGTGTAGTTGTGTATTCGAGTGATTGCGCAGCAAAAATAACGGATGCTGGAATTAGATTGTGTAATAGATGATGTTGATTTTCTTGTTCGATTAGTTTTTATATTGTGTATACAGAGCTCCTTTTGAACGGGTAATTGATTTTTTTGTTGTCAATCATTCATTTATAAAAGGAACCATTTCAAACCATGACTGACGTCGCTTCGTCACTTGCATTGCGGTGCTGAGTGTCTTTAGTTCAATTAGTTACGACAGGTAATTGAATATAATAATAAAACACGGATAATTAGATAACGGGGAAATAAAAAACTTCGTCTTCTAACATTTTTTTTTTTAGAGTTGAAATTCGTTTTGTTTACCGTGCGGAGACCCGTGACGGTTCTGTTGGACTCGCAACTAATCCAGGATGAATCGGTCCTCAAAAGCAAAAACCCTATTTTTAAGGTACCGTACCACAAAAGGAAAAAACAGAACCGTTATAAAGTTAGACTTCAGCTACAAGAACACTGCAGAAAAGGAAAATTCGAAACAAAACCCAACCCGCCTAGCCAGCTTGGTATAGTAGGCTAAATTCCCTTCAAAATGTTTAGAGGAGACCATTGCCCAGCAGTGGGACATTAATTTATGAATTATAATGACGATGATGAATGTACGTTGACATTGTGCAAATTCTATTAGCAGTATATTATCTACAGGCTTCCGTGGAAGTGGTGCCAACAGTGACGCCAACTGCTAATTCTGGTGAATAACTACTGCATCTATAGTGTAGTAGGTTTAAACTAAACCTAAACCAGTCCAAAATGTGCAGATTTTGCCAAGAGTCAGATGAGACAGCAATACAATATGTCCTATGCTCATGTGGGCCACTTATGCACAAAAGGAGCATCTTTTTAGAACAGCACCAGGTGCAACCAGATGAGATACGGCCTTGGGAGACCGTATTAGTTATTTTATATATTAGGAACTTCCAGATTGTCTGAGCAGAGAGCTGCTCAGACAATCTGGAAGTTCCTAGTCTCTATAGGACTAAGCAGAGAACTATAAAATAACGAGGGGCATTACAATAGATCAATTCTGGTCGAGGTAGCAAAGAGGCCACTAGTGGCTTCAGGCCCAACAAATCATAATAATAATAGTGTAGTAGCTAGGTAATAATATAACTGAAGGATAAGGTAGGTTCCTTGGGTTATAACATGTCAGCAACCCATTACTGTCCCACTGCTGGACTCGGGTCTCCTCATTTTAACACTTTTCTTTTAATCATCATCATCATAATATCAGCCCAACGAGGTCCACTGCTGGACATAGGCCATTTCTTTTAATAGCCCGGCGTATTGACAGAGTCAAATTTATCTTGTTTTTTTTTTTTAATAAATTAGGTATACCTAACTTATTGGTGAAAACGTCAATGTAACCTAGGTTCTCTATAATGAATCAGTCCTCAAAAGCAACTCCTCGGTAATAACATAATCACTGCTTATTTTAAAGGAGATATGTGGAAAAGTTATTATAAAGACCAGATAATATATATAGTTTAACAACATTTATTGCGTGTTAAAGATTTTAAATTTCGCAAAACATCCATTATGTTTTTTACCCGATCCAGGATACGAATACCATACCTCTTGCGCAGTAGTTGTACGTATCCCGCTGCGTCACTGGAGTAGTTTACTATTTTAGTATTTTAGTGGACGCTCATATTAAATAAATAATCGTCGAACAATTATTCGTTTAAAACAAGTTAAACATGCACCGATAAAGTTGGTAAACTAGCTCAAACTACACAAGTCCAGAATACAGCTACGCCGTAGCGTCGTAGCTGGCCCCGATCCAACCGGTTGTTTTCGAATAAGGTCAGCGTAGCATCTCTACAAAACCGCTACGAGATCCACAAACTCCCAATTGTAGAAAGGAGGTCGTGAGACTTTACTTCATAAAGAGTACTATGCTCTTATATTTAACTAGAAGTCACGCGGGGTTGACCACTGTTCAGCTCCTATTAGCCGAAGCGTAGTGTTATATAGCCTATTTTACTCAGATTGTCTCGGTGGCGCAGCGAAAAGTGTATACGACTGCTGTGCAAGAGGTTCTGGGTTCGATTCCCGGGTCGGGTGAAAATGGTATTGGGCTTTTCTATCATGAAAATCCAGTATTGAGATTTTCCCGGAGTTTGGTAAACAAATGTTCCCGATTATAGGCTCGCCCCCTATTTCATGCGACCAAACATAGCTGGCGAAATGTGGGTGTGAAACACCTCTGCCTACCCATTCAGGGAAAAAGCCGTGATACTATTTTAATGTTATGTTGTGTTGAGATGTTCGTTAAGGTCAGTCCATGATGGGTGACCGTTTGTGGCAATTTCATTCTCGAGCGTCTCCATGCTTCGGAAGGCACGTAAAGCTGTTGGTCCCGGTTATCACTTAATGTGGTAGTCGTTAAGTCAAGTTGGAAGCCTTCTGTCTGAATTGATAAATTAAAACACCAGGGTCTGCCTCAAGCCCACACGATAAGAAGAAGAAGATAAGAAGAAGAATGTTATATTAAATGTTAGTCAGAGATAATGTAGCTTCCTAATGGCAAAATAATTTTTGAAATCGGTTCAGTAGTTTTTAAGTTTATTCGTTACATAAAAATATATAAAAATACAAATCTTTCCTCTTTATAATAAAGTATTATAATAGACTGGCCTGTTGGTTTAGTGGTTAGTGACCCTGACTGATAAAACGGAGGTCGTGGGTTCGATCCCCACCCAGGACAAATCTTTGTGTGATGAGCATAAAGGTTTGTTCTGTGTCTGGGTGTAATTTTTCTATAATATGTATGTATTTACAAAAAAAATAGTATATCAGTTGTTTAGTACCCATAACACAAGCAAATATAATTGCTTAATTTGGGACTAGATGGCGCTGTGTAAATGTGGTAGAATATTATTGGTAGAATATTATTAAGTATAGAAAAAGCAGTTGCTCTATGAAATAATATATGTAAAGTATTTTCGTGTTGCATTGGCTAAGTTCCAGGCTTCGCTTTCGTGGTGTTAACGTGGTATCAAGTGCTATTAACGACTCTATCTATCGCTCGTTAGCTCTATATTCCTGTTTTATAAATAAGACGTAAAGAGTCATTATATTGTGACATTTAAGGTGGGTGTTCCGATACGCGTCCTCTATACATTTTAATGAGGATATTTTCTCTAATCACGAGACTTTTTATCAGAGTATTGAGTTTTTGGTAATAACTTGCCTAATTTATTAAAATAAAAAATCTCTAAACTCACGGGCATTAAAAATAGACACGCGGGCCTAATAAAAAAAAGTTAAAAATTAGTTTTTCTATGTAAAAAAGTGTCTATGTTTAGAGAAAATACCCTCAGTAAAATGTATGGAGGAGGCGTATCGGAACATCTAAGGTATATAAATATCCATACAACGTACTTTTTTTTTTTAAATATTTGACAATGATATTGAAACGAGTTTCTTAAGACTGTAAGGTTTAAAATTGAAAATTGTAAGGGTCTGCTTACAATCTTGACTCGTCAAGTTAACTATAGTATTCTTTTAGAATAATTCATTTATTGTGGCATTTGTTTGGTTGCCATGGCAACTGATAACTTGCAGGCAAATATATTATGTTAATCATTTGAGTAAAAGTCAAAAATGAATATGAACTTTTAGAGCGTGTAATAAATGCTAAAGTTTGTATGGATAGACGTCTATTACTGTATACAAAAATGTATGGTTCACGCTAAAACAGCTGAAAATATTTGTATGAAAGAAGATAAAGATTACTTACTGACATTAAACAAAACAAAAGTGTATATCGTATTGCACAAACAACGCTCTCTCAGTATATTGGTGGGCAGAGAGCGTCAGGCGCGAGGTCAACGACCCCACTCACCGTAACAGCCTCCATTATATTTGCACATACGTTATGTAAACGATTTGTATGTACCAACATAACAACTCAATAAACATACATTTAATGGCACATTATCTATTAGTGAATATTCTTCACAATTTTTAACTTATTACAGTCATGTAACTATGTCGTTAAAATTAAGTAATTTTAACAGACTTAGCCTTAAGCTAGAAGACCGGATATTAACTACATAAACAATATCCCCCAAGCACTAATACTATCCATGAGACTTTCATCATTTTCACCATTTCAACCCAAATTTACTTTATACATATAACCTAACCAAAAGTGAAAAGCTTTTGAAAAACATTTTTTTAAACTAATAAAACAATTCTTCGAACATCGAACTAGCTACTAGCAGTAAAAATAATGAGCCCATTAACTGATGACTGGCCTGTTGGTCTAGTGGTTAGTGACCCTGACTGCTAAGCTGGAGGTCGTGGGTTCGATCCCCATCCAGGACAAATCTTTGGGTGATGAGCATAAAGGTTTGTTCTGTGTCTGGGTGTAATTTATATATAATATGTATGTATTTACAAAAAAAAAAAAGTATTTAAGTAGTATATCAGTTGTTTAGTACCCATAACACAAGCAAATATAATTGCTTAATTTGGGACTAGATGGCGCTGTGTAAATGTGGTAGAATATTATTATTATATTAACTTCTACACTGTCTGCAAAATATTTAGTTACAATATCTCAGTTGACTCATTCATCATTTCAACTCACAAATGCCACTGCTGGGCACGGTTCCAAAGAATGTGCAGGGAATTTAGTCTACTATACCACGCTGGCCAGACTGGTTGGTATAGGGTTTAGTTACGAATTTTCTTTTTCTCGCAGTGCATAAGGTCACCTTTTGCGACACCCACGGGTTGAGATGGGTTAATGACATTCATCATTACAACCCATAAACGTCCTACTGCTGGGCACGGGTCTCCCCCAAAGAATGTGAAGGGAATTTAGCCTACTATAACACGTTGGCCAGACGGGTTGGTTTAGATTTAGTGACATTATGTACTTTTAATCTCTCATTACACGGATAACGCCTGAACTTTGTATAATGTATAATATATTATGTATATATTTAGAAATATATTATGTATATTTATTAGTTTATCTAGATCTCATAACTCAAGCTTAAATTAATAATATTAGCTTACTTTGATCCAGATGGCGTTAGTGTGAAAGCTGTTTGAAAAAAAACAGCAGTTCGTAAACGATGACTGACGTTATTAGTACATTTATTGCTCAAAAACATCCTCTGGTGTGTACCTAATTCATTCAAGTAATAATAATTTATGTGATTACAAATAACATGTTTGTATATGTGTGTGTGTGTGAGGCCACCGCAGTGATTACTTCACAGAATTGTGATGAATGATTTGCACCATTTTGGCTATTATATTGGTAATAAAAACCACTGAATTGCCCAATACTAGTCTTTTACGCTCGCGTAATTACTTAAAATCGTAATAGTAAAATAATAGTTTATAATAATAACAACCCGTTAATGTCCTACCGCTAGGCTCGGGTCATCTCTTTTCTATCTAGAGAGCTGAAGGGTTTTAGGTTGTAATTTACGTACGCTGCCATAATGCGGGTTGGAAGATACTAGGTACCACTTAAAGACATCTTTCACTAACTCTTCACCACATCCATGTTTTAGCCTCGTAAGTGCATTTGATATAAGCACTTAACGGTAAGTAGTATTGGACGTAGTTCAGTGAGCATGTAAGTTATCACAGTTACGTTAACGTTGAAGTAAACAGTCGCATCTGCCCCATAAAGTCCCAAGTCCTCCCCGCTCCCTTGCTGAGCGCAACTTTCCTGTTGCAGAGCCGCAACAATGCGCTGGCGGCGGGCTCCACCTCTACCGTTACTACGACTCCGGCCCGCACCACCCCGCGACCCCGCACGCCCATCGCACGCCTCGATGCCACTACATACCGGCCGGCCACGCACCTGCGCCCAGGTGCCTCTCTACTCACCTCACTCCAGCATGAGCCCCACGACAGAACCAACCCGCACCGCCGCGCCAACAACAACAGTCCCCCTGCCGAACAACTCGTCACAATCCAAAGCTCTGAAGAACTCGAATATCATGATAATGACAAAGACTCACACCAACAAAATTATCAACATCAACCGCAACAGGAGGAAAAAGATGACTATCGACAACAACCACAGGAACAGGAACAAAACGACGACTATCGAAATTCACAAAAGCATCAAGATTCGCAACAACAAGAGCTAGAGAAGCAAGGCAACTACCGTCAACAACAACGGCCAGAGCCACAACAGCAACAAAAATACGAGCCACAACAGCAATACTATCAGCAGCAAAGGCAACAAGAATCGCAACAGCTGACACCAGAACAGCATTACCAGCAACTGGTGCTTCAGCAGCAATTATTAGAACGAGAGTTGGAGCAAAGACAACAGCAGTTAGCGCAGGCGCAGCAGCAGTTGTACTACAGTCAACAACCACAGCACTATAAACAACAGGTGGACTACTACAGTCAGCCGCAGACAGTGCAGACTCAGCAGCAGATATTCCAGCAGTTGTCTGAGCAGAAGGAAGAGCCGGTGCAGTACCGTCTGGTCCCGTACTCGAGGTCATGAATAGGTGACCTTGACCCAGTTGCTTGCCCCCGCGTGCAACGATGCGCCCGGTGCAGTGCGTCCCTTGTGTAACACCCACGTCGCCTTTCACATTCGTCACCTCTCGTGTCACTCGAGGTCACGGACCATCGTTAGCTCATCCTTTCATCTCCTCCACATTGACTGCCACTTGAACGTTAACTAACTTGTTTGCGACATCCATTATTAAGTTTGCATGCATTTATTTGATACTTGCATAATTGTGGTGTTTATTTATGCATAACTTTTAACTCGGTTTATCTACTCCTTATTTAAAATGAGACCTTTACGTTAAGTAAATAAGGTTCATAGTGCGATTACGACAGATGGCATCGTATCTAAAGTCGCTCGTGTAGTAGCACTTAACACGTTGAAGGTCGATTAAAAGCACGCAAATGTTTCATCACATAAACTTAACTGCTCGATAGGTGTGTAATAACATATAACATGTGCGAACACGATGTGGCAATTAGTCGCGAAGTCGCCGCCCTTCGCGCATCCTCTCACCAACGCAGCCATCTCAGCCTTGATGTACACTCGTATTCGACGTGACTGGCTCTGGCCTTCCATCTCAAATGGACTCAGCAGCCAATTTAACGCCTAATCGTAATATCGATGTATTTATTAATTAGTGAATTCGGTTTAATTGCTCACGACATATCGCCATTTTTAATTTGAAAGTTAAGTTGAAGTCACGTCTATTATGTCAAAAGTATTGGCCAAAGTTGCACATATAGAGAAATGCACTGATTTAGTTTATCAGCAAAATTTCACCTTATAATATAATCATCATTAAATCATGAAAACCCTTTAATGTCCCACTGCTGGGCACGGGTCTCCTCCAACCATTTTCGGGAATTTAGCCTGATATACTGCCCTACTAATGAAGAACAGTTCAACTGCATGTTCAAGTTTTGGGAAAAATGTGTCTAAAATCATCAAGCGTTTTTGCAAGACTTGTACAATAAATTCTTGTTTAGCATACCACGTGGAGGACCGAGTGTTATGGTGCGTGTTAGGAGAGGCCTATGTTCAGCAGTGGACTGCAATAGGCTGAGATGATGATGATACCACGCTGGCCAGGGTTGATATACATTATAATACACCTACTTAATTAAATATCACCTCCATCATTCGATGATAATAATGTTTAAGGTTAAGTAGTGATGGATTTAGAATACATAATGTCACTACCCCATCTCAACCCGTGGGTGTCGTAAAAGGTGACTAAGGGAGTATATGCAGACAAAAGCACTGCAAGAAAAGGAAAATTCTAAACAAACCCTATACCAACCCGTCTGCGTGGTATAGTAGGCTAAATTCCCTTTACATTATTCGGAGAAGACCCGTATCGAACTGTGGGACGTTTATAGGTTCAATTCAATTCAATTCAATTCAATCATTTTATTTGCAAATATAGGTACAGTATAAGATTTTACATTGTTGTTTAAAAGTCCTCCATATTTAACCTAATTGGCATGCAAATAATCAATACATACTAAAATAATCAATGAAAGAACAAATTGGAATAAATTTTAACATTGAATAATAATATTGTAAATAGTTGGTAGGTTGAAATGATGAAAATGATGATGAAAAAATTTAAAGGGAATCAAGCATATGTTATTACTAGTCATCGTCCGCGGCTATTTCCGCGTGGTATTTCTGTGAAACGTTTATGTGCCGTTTTTGACTATGATCGATATGTGTGCCCAATTTTATACACATTATTTTAGCCGTTTTGGTTTTGCATAACAAATATCCATACATTGATATGAATTTCTCCATTTATACTAGTTGGATTTATTTCGGACATAAATAGTACACGAAGATTGTGTGTAATATTACTAACCATAATACCATAATGTGATAGAATTTTTTATAGTTGTAACCCTCGGCAGTTTATCTTTATATATAAAATTCTTCTGTACGTACGTGTGTTGACAGTGAATACCTCCTAAACGGCTGAACCGATTTCAATGAATTTTTGTGTATGTATTCAAGTGGATTCGAGGATAGTTTAGATTCACAAATAAACCCAGCAGATGGCGCTGCAATCGATTGGTATATCATGCAGGACAACGTCTGTCGGGTCCGCTAGTTTCTATATAAAATTTGAAAATAAAGAAAATTTGAAAGTTTTCGTTTCATAACCATATTTTAAAACTGCAATACTTTATACTCGTATTATGTTAAAGATGCAACTCTGAACTTTATAACTTATTTTGTTAAATATACATCATATGAGACGTAACTATGACTCAAAACTACAGCCAACTTAAACCATACATGCCACAGCGTAAATAAAATATATCAACTTAATTGAACTACTGTCGATTTGTGTAAACTTAACATTGGAATTTTAGTACACTGTGGATATTGGCTTATGTTGGGCCAACATATGGTTGACATTAAACTATAAAGTAGTCTCGTTGGAACGAGCGAGTTCCAATATTTATGTGACAGTTAAAAATACAAAGTCGCTTGCATTACGATCAGTTAACTTAGATTTATTGAACAAAACCCACCATTTTAAATGTTTCGTGTCGGGAAATGGTTCCGTTTATCTTGCAAGGATGTATTACTTTGAAACTAAGGTTTACAATGGACTATGATTGTTGAATTATTGTAAACGATATTTAAATTTCTATTCATAAAACCAAAAATTAATATTCCATAATACCTACGTCGTTGAGCCCACCACTTCATTGGCGTGGGCAACTAATTTCACATTCTTTTTTTTTTCTCACGGAAAACAGATATATTATGTTTTATTATGATTATTATTCGCCAGTGAAGTCCCGTCGAAAACAAACAGACAGACAAACAAAATTTAAAAAAATTTTTTCTTACCTTAGGGTACCTATATACTTTCATATGCGTACTATAAAAAGCTGTTATTTTGATATTACAAACAGACACTTCGACATGATTTTGCCTGATTTTAAATTGAATTTACCAAATTGACCTTGCAGATAAATAGGTTGGCCAACTCTAGTAATAATAACTCTAATATGTCAGCTATATACTCTGTTCTTTTAAGTCTCAGCGTAATGTTTTATAACTTCAAGCCTTTCTTATTTAACTGGCTATTTAATGCAAAAATACTTTTCAATATTGGACAAGTAGTTCTTGAGATAAATGAGGATAAACAAACTAGCAAAATTAAGCTGACTTACTAATTGACATACTAAGTGCACAAATGCATTGTTATAAAACCAGGCGAGTATAGAACACTTGCATTATGTGATAATTCCCACATACATAATAACAAGTATACAATTATTCTCTTGACACTATGCGAATGATTGGTGTAATATTGCGCAACCTTCCCACACATGTTGAGGAACTCATTGTTGTGTACGGATTTACTTAAAACTTGAAGGTGAAATAGAGAAATACCTTATAATATTTGTTTGTCTATTTTTATAAGTGGAACTAAAATGTCAGATCCTTTTAAAGAATATTGGGCGCACAGAAAAAAAATATTGGTATTTATTAAGTTTATATAGAGAATTAACGCAAGTAAGCAATCGAATTTCTATCACGATAAAATCTTAATCTTAATATAATATTATACTAGAACTAGAGCTTCTTTATTTGACTGGCCTGTTGGTCTAGTGGTTAGTGACCCTGACTGCTAAGCCGGAGGTCGTGGGTTCGATCCCCACCCAGGACAAATCTTTGTGTGATGAGCATAAGGTTTGTTCTGTGTCTGGGTGTAATTTATCTATAATATGTATGATTTACAAAAAAAAATGTATTTGAGTAATATATCAGTTGTTTAGTACCCATAACACAAGCAAATATAATTGCTTACTTTGGTACTAGATGGCGCTGTGTGAATGTGGTAGAATATTATTATATTATTTGGCCACTGCTCAGCTTATATTGGCCGTAGCGTGATATTATATAACCTATAACTTTCCTCGATAATTGGGCTATCCAATACTAAAATAATTTTTCAAATCGGACCAAGTAGTTCATGAGATCCTAGCGTTCAACCAACGAACAAACAAACTCTTCAGCTTTATAATATTAAGTATAGATATTAAATGATCCGCTTCCAAAACTTTAACACAGTTATAAAGGTTTTATACAAATCGAAAGATTTAATTTAAAAAAGAACCGTAGCTGTATATTATGTACGTTAATTGTATGTTAGAAGGACTCCGTGGCATACAGCTTATTCCTCTGCGGGCGTTGTCTTTCAAAAATAGAATCAAGGGGTTGCAAATTGAAAAACTCAAATATCAATGTGTGCGTGTAATTATTAATTGAAACATATAAGTGTAGGGTGTCCGTCTCACGAGCGCGAGTAGTTTATCTGACGAAATGTTTGCTACCGGAGCTGCTTGTGGTTCAATTTGCATGTAATTATCACAAAATGGGTCAACTATTTAATGAGCAGGTTCAGTAACAGTGCTTACAACCACGTCCTGGTATCAGATGCAAATTTTCCATCAGTTTACTTCGTCTAAATACTAGTTTAACGGTATTTGGGACATCGTGCTTTAATACTCATAGAGCAAGAGCCTGCCAGACCTTACGTATATTCGACAATAAAATTGCTTTACCATCCTTAGAGAAAATGTCGTTTTTTTTTTCATTCATCAGCAACCCATTAAGTCCCACTGCTGGGCTCGGGTCTCGTCTCCTCTAACTAGAGATGAGGGTTTGGGCCATAATCCACTCACGCTGGTCTAGTGCGGGTTGGTGGATCAGTCATACTCATAGAATTTCTTCTAGGGTATGTGGGTTTCCTCACGATGTGTTCCTTCACCGTTAGCAGATGGTAAGTCACTTGACTAGTACATATAAATTCCACAAAGTGGAATCCGTATTGGTACTGCTGGTCGGGATCGAACTCGGATCGCGTGATTGGCACGCCGGTCCTTTATTATTATTTGGTAAATTGGTATTCAGCCACCATCGCTTATATAAATGTCGTTTGCATATCACAAAACCACAATGTCTATTTTTGCTTGCAACTGACATAAGTACAGCGATAGTTTTTTTATATAAATGCTAAACAACTATGTTAAATGTAATGTTAAATCAAAGCAAAGTGAAATTGCTTAATGTTTAATGTAAACAGCAGCAGTTATCATTAATGCAACATTATAATGAGTCTTATTGACTTTTAATTTCGATGGAAATGTTTGTCAAAATTGATAAAACAATTGTATGGTTGACTATACTTATATATGTTAAAAAAAATCTCAGCGCATAATTCTAGCTAGCACAGGTAAGGCAAGGCTTATAGATTACTTTCATAGAAATCAATATAATAATTCTATCTGCGCTAGCTTACGATGACCATAACTTCATGTTTAGGTCATCGTAAGAAGACTCTTTATTAATTGATGACAAAATTCACAATGACCCAAACTGCATAATAGCTCATCGTTCCTATCTGTATCTGAACCATGGGCTAAAAAGCTTTCATCTTTTATAAAATAAGGAAGGTCTAGCATTCACCAGCTCTTAGACTATTATTTCGTTCATCATTAACACGATTACTTAATAACAAGTGACAGTTGTGTGGAGTCATTAAATTTCATATGTCATCATCATAATTATCAGCTTGTAGATGCAATGGATGGATTTTTACAGTAATAGTATATTTTTAGATTCAAATTAAAACCGTACAGTAAATGGTTTGAAATTGAATCGACGTAAAAAAAATTGTGTTTACCTACCAATATAAGGTAGATTTTATTTTTGAAATAAGCATGAAGCCAACGTGATAATCAGTATGTGTATTGTATAGCTGCTGTGTAGGAGAAATTCTAATTCATAATGTACACAAACACATAGAACAAATCCAAAAAAAAATAACAAGTGCGAGTTTAACTTAAATTGACATGTTTTATATCAATAACCCTAAAGAGTAAAGGAGAATGTAGCGTTAGATAAAATTAAGTGTATTACGAAGTAAATAATAATATAAAGAAATAAGAATGCATAAATAGAATATTCCGTCGTCTCCCTAATTACAATATGAAGTCACGATGCAAAACCATTATAATATATATCTTTTTAAATAGAATGTGTCAATCTTCTAAACAATAGCACCATTGCGCAGTCAACTCGCTTATTTAACGTAGGTACTTAGGATTATTCTCGTCAAACTTTTAGTTCGCTCTGAAGTTGCACCCCTTCTGTTTGATATAGTAAATGAACTTCGTTCAGGTGTGTTGGAGTCCGTTTGTAACGCGAGCGTTGCCTTACACTAAGCACTGCAACAAAAAAAATGAACTTGGGATGTGTGCGGGCACATCCCAAGTTCATTTTTTTTTTGACTGGCCTGTTGGTCTAGTGGTTAGTGACCCTGACTGCTAAACCGGAGGTCGTGGGTTCGATCCCCACCCAGGACAAATCTTTGTGTGATGAGCATAAAGGTTTGTTCTGTTCTGGGTGTAATTTGTCTATAATATGTATGCATTTACAAAAAAAAAAATGTATTTAAGTAGTATATCAGTTGTTTAATACCCATAACACAAGCAAATATTATTGCTTAATTTGGGACTAGATGGCGCTGTGTGAATGTGGTAGAATATTATTATTATTATTTACTATGTTAAACAGTAGCGGGTGCAACTTCAGAGCGAACTAAAAGTTTGACAAGACTTCTACTAGCTGTGAATCATGTTCATTAGTTTGGTATATAGCTTGATGAGTGTCAACAGAAGGGTCGTGTTGCATTGGACGTGTCGTGTCGAACAAAGCCAGTACTTATCATTAGTGTTAGTTTACGAGACATGCATGGTAAATGTATTCACTGTAGCAGCGGGATTCAGTTCTACAAGATTATACTGTAGGTTGGATTTTATCATGCGCTTGAAATACGTCAAAAATTTGCAACACGGAGCAATTGTAACACAAATGCAAAATTTCAAATTTTATATTACGAAAATATTTTTCTTAAAATTTTATCTCAGTATTTTATTATTTTAATAGTTTTTTTATCAAGATATACCTTAATAAAAAACTATAGAACATTTTAAGTCACCCCGACAAGAGCTAATGACATTAAAACGGCTGCACCGATTTTTTAATAAAACGTGTCAAAGGAAAATCACAATTATGTCAGCTTTCAAACAAAAAAAAAACCGCATCAAAATCGGCCCATTCGTTTAGGAGCTACGATGCCACATACAGACAGAGACTCGTCAAACTTATAATACCCCTCTTTTTGCGTGGGGGGTTAAAAGTAGACACATTAAATTTGCATTTGTTGCACATTCGCTCCAGATGAACGAATTGATTTTCATTTAATTTATCATAATTAATGAACGCATAATAAAATTCACTCTGCATAGAACTTGTTTTGTTGAATAGAGCTTTATATTACTGTTAAATTTTTAATGTTCCGATGATCGAGTAGAATAAACTCCTGCTTAGGGTTTGAACACAAAACTGCGGGCCAGCGCGATGCGAATTCACAACGCAGAATACTGTGACGCGATATTTTGCGATGCGATTTGGAGTGGTAAGGTGTGGGCAACCATTATTTTGACAACCTTCAACCGTACCGAACAATAACTCTGACGTGACATCGCAGAAATGTGCGATGCGAATTAATTCGCAAGTTTTTGCGAAGCGTCGCACGGTATTGTGGATTTTACGGTGTGACATGGCAACGCAGTTTTATGTGAAAGCCGTTTTTTCTAGAAATAACTAGTAAGCATGTATATTGATTAATTTGTTAATAAAATCACAGTGATGGGACATTGAAGGAATATTGAAATTCACTTCAATATAAATAAGCAACATTAATGCAGTATTAATTGTTCTTAAACAATAGATGCTACAATTTCCCACGAAAGAGAACAAAACTAAATAAAACAATGTATTAATAATATAATTTGTGTATATTTATATTTTTTTTTGTCGCCTGTACATATTGTGATGTGATAATACTCAGTACAAAGTTCCTGTCTGTGATATTTTGGGAAATTCGCACAATTGTTACAGTGTGGTGTGACACACGCCCCACAGTTTTGTACTTTTTTATTATAATTTATAATTAAACGAATGATCATTTTATACCTCTTTACTTTTACTTGCCTTGACTGGTCTGTTGGTCTAGTGGTTAGTGACCCTGACTGCTAAGTCGGAGGTCGTGGGTTTGAGTTCCCATCCAGGACAAATCTTTGTGTGATGAACATGATTGTTTGTTCTATCTGGATGTAATTTACAAAAATGTATTTAAGTAATGTATCAGTTGTTTAGTACCCATAACACAAGCAAATATAATTGCTTAATTTGGGAGTATATGGCGCTGTGTAAATGTGGTAAAATATTATATTATTATTATTACTTTTTTAAGAGTTTTGACTGATAAAGCTAGTTAGAACTACTTTTGACTGGTTAGGAATTTTGACTGTAACATATAAGATTTCAACACAGATAAATAATCAAAGGTAAAATTGCTTTAAAACGTAAATGCAATGACTGTATAATCACTGCGATGTGATGTGCGATGAACTAGGACATAGTAGTAAAGTAGACAGGTATGAGAAAATATCACACAACACGTGAAGTTAAGTAAAATGAAATAGAAACATTTCTCGATATTCTTACTTAATTAAAAAAAACTATTTGGAAGCCTCAGTAGTTAGTGACCCTGTCTGTTGAGACAGAGGTTGTGGATTCGACTCCGACCCAGGATAAATCTTTGTGTGATGAACACAAATTTTTTTTATTGCCTAAAGTGGCAGATGAGCAAGCGGCCCACCTGATGATAAGTGGTTACCGCCGCTCATGGACGTTGGAAATGTTAGGAGCACAGCCAAGCCGCTGCCTACCTTGAGAGGATAGCTCTCTTTAAACCTCGTTTGAAGAAGGACATGTCATAGCGCTCAGGAAACACCGCTGTAGGAAGTTCACCCCAGAGCCTGCACGTACGTGGGAATGATCGCTGGAACCTTACCGTTTTAGACGATATCGCCTCCAGGTAGTGCGGGTGAATCCTACAGCGGCGTCGAGTGGTGCGTTGATAGATAGGCGACGATGGCACCATGGAGTTCATCGGAGCACTCCCCATGGAATTATTTGTTCTATTTCTGGGTGTAATAAGTATATCTATAATATTTATGTATGTATTTACGAAAAAAAAACGGTTCTCGAGTTTTAGGTGAACATACATACACACATTACGTTCTCTTGTATTTAAAGATTGAATTGGTTTTACAAAAACAGACTTTAAAAATGTGTTATTATTTGTTCTATCTTCAATTCGGCTCAAGTATAGTTCGAATTCTGCATGTAGACATATTGATATAGTAATATAATGTCTAAGAAATGAAAACTCAAACATGATTAGTGTATAAATCTATGGATACTATCTTTATTAACGTATATGTTGGTTTGTTTCAGTCGAAGTTGAACTGCGAGGTGCTACTTGATGATCTCGCGTTCGAAGTGCGCTGGGCGATCGCTGGAGATAGCATCGTGGTACAACTTGTCGCTAAACTTGGTACAATATTCACTCAAATCTCACTATTTCCATATTAATAGTTCTTATTAAATTTTTAATTAATAATACATATATATCGTTGATGTAAGTGTTGTCTTTCTAACATGAAATTCTAGAATTGAGATTGATGACAATTGGCTCGCCTCCTATTTCATGGGACCAAACATAGCTGGCCAAATGTGGGTGTAATACATCTCTGCCTACCCCTTTGCCGTGATGCTATGTGTGCATAACATAGCATCACGCCTTTTTCCCCGAAGGGGTAGGCAGAGGTGTTTCACTCCCACATTTCGCCAGCTATGTTTGGTCCCATGAAATAGGGGGCGAGTCTATTGTCATCTACCGGGAACATTTGTTTACCAAACTCCGGGAAAATCTCAATACTGGAATTTCATGTTCAAGTCCAATACCTAACATTTTCACCCGACCCGGGAATCGAACCCGGGACCTCTTGCACAGCAGTCGTATACACTTTCCGCTGCGCCACCGAGGCAGTTTTTCTCGATATTCTTACTGAATTAAAAAAATCAGAGTCAACGTCGTTACTTAAACCTTCAATATTTTTTCTTTTTTTTTTGGTAACGGGCTAATAGATTTAAATGTATCGTGCTTTCACAGATGATGGCGAGTACATGTCGTTCGGTATATCTGGAAACAATGAGCACTCGCAGATGGTGGGTGGTGATGTAGCCGTGGCCTGGGTCGACAAGAAGACACTCAAAGGTTACGCTGAGGATTACTACTTGGATGCCAAGAGTCAGTGCGCTGGCGTCAGGGGTTCTTGTCCTGATGAAAGATTTGTCGTAAGAAGTCATTTTATTTTCCATATAAATTTTAATTAGAAGCTTTTAGGTTCGGTTATTAATATATAGATTAGAGACCTTTTCAAGACAAACCAAACGAGTCCATATTCAATGGTATACCGCCGTTTAATAACAGAGTTCTCATACCCAGCTTCCAACTGCATCATCAAATCAGCTCCATTCCATGTAAACAAACTCTTCAGCTTCATAATATTCCATATCAGCCCGACCAGCAGTACCAATGTGGATTTCACTTTGTGGAATTTATATGTACTAGTCATGTGACTTACCATCTGCTGACGGCGAAGAAAAACATCGTGAGACCTACACCACCTACATACCCTAGAAGAAATTTTAAAGGATTGTCTGATCCACTATCCAACAACCCGCACTAGGCCAGCGTGAGTGTATTATGGTCTAAAAAACCCTCTCAGCTCTCTAGATAGAGGAGAGGAGACTCGAGCCCAGCAGTAGGACATTAATGAGTTGCTGATGGAATATTATAAATTTTATTAATTATTAAGAATATCTGGGTATGGTAGGTTATAATAAATTAGAGATAAGGCGTGACCTACAATTGGCAACATATTTATTCCACGTTCTATGTGGTAAAACAACAAATGGTAGTATTCTAGGTGAGATTCGCCTATTTGTACCAGATGGGAATAGGAGTCAGCGTAGGCAGACGCAGCTGCTAGTGGTGCCGAATGCGCGCACAGGACTACTATATAACGCACTGTTAACTCGCGCGCTGCGCACGCTCAACTCGGTGGCTGAGGAACTAGATCTGTTTAATTGTTCATTAAATGACTTCACTCAGACGACCTGTATGGTATTATGTAGTAGGAATTAGATGTATTTAGTATATATATTTATATGTTGTGTATGTAAATATTTATTATGTACTGTATTCTACCGAATAGGGTAACTGTAATGGAAGATGTATGTTGTATGATAAATAAATAAATAAAAAAAAATATATATTTTGGTTACATTAAATACTAAGCAATTTCCATCGCTTTGGTTTATCATTTTATATAAATGCTATCTCAGGGACGTCCACCCGCGTAGCTCAGATGGAAGAGCACTGTACACAGAATGGCACGGTCACGGGTTCAAGTCCCATCGTGGGTTTGAATTTTTCCATTACTTGTTTAGCATTTATATAAAATATATTTTGGTTGACAGGAAAACTCCAACTCGATCCGTTTGCTGAACGCTGCGTTGGTGAATGGTTACTCCATAGTGACGTATCAACGTTCTCTGCGCGCTACCGACGAGCTCGACCTCCCCGTGCTGACCAACGTGTCACAACCCATCATCTGGGCCATCGGACCACTCAACCAGAAGGGCGAAGTCTCTTACCATTCAGAATTTACTAGGGTAACGTTAATTGGAATACATTGGATCGTGCATCATCATCTAATATCGAAAGAAAAAATATTTTATTTTTTATTTTTATTTTATTTTATTATTTTCGGAAAACTTACAGCTATACAGAAAAAACAGAAAAATCATGTTTAACTTAACAAAGGCCAATTACAAGTTTTCACCAGTATACCTATTGATTAACATAAATTAAATGTGTACTAGTAGACAGCATAATTATGTTTTGAAAAAGTTGTACTTAACTTAATAATAACATTAATGTTTTATTTAGTCAAAGAATCTATTACAAAGTCTCCGTTTGAGACTTGAGACGCTTGTTGTAAATAGGTCAATGTCATTATCACCATCAGCCTGACGATATATCATATTGCATACACGACTCACTCTTATTAGATATGAGTTTTGTCTATAATTTGTTCTAGCCACGGGTATATGTAGTAAATTAAATCTCCGCGGATGCGTAGACGGCACACTTAAGCCTATTTTGCTAATCAATTCAGGTGTGTCAATGGAACCATTCATAATCTTACATAAGAATGATAGATCTGCTATTTTTCTACGCTCATAGAGAGGAAGCAAGTGAAATTTTTTGCAACGTTTTAAGTAATTTGGTAAATAACATCTAGAGCGGTATTGAATATATCTTAGAATTTTTTTTTGAATGCCTTCGATGCGATCAACGTAAACATTGTAGCAAGGATTCCACACTTGAGATGAATATTCGAGATGACTGCGAACCAGTGAACAGTATAAAATTTTGATTGTCTTGATATTGTTAAATTCGGATGAGACGCGGAAGATAAAACCTAAAGCCTTAGAGGCTTTCTTAACAATATTGTCAATGTGAGTGTCAAATATAAGCTTTGTGTCATACGTAACTCCTAGATCCTTGACAGACTGTACTCTGCTTATTGAGCTATTTATAAGCTTATAGTCGCATATCATGGGAGTAGGTTTACGGGTAAACGAACATACGCAGCATTTGGACACATTTAGGTCTAGTTTATTTGCCAAACAATATTTCTGGAAACGTTCGAGATCCTCCTGTAGCAAATGGGTATCTTCTATGGTGGTTATTCGCTTAATTATTTTTAAATCGTCTGCGTACATTAATATTCTGGAGTGAACAAAACATGAACCAATATCATTGATAAAAATATTAAATAGCAAGGGTGCCAGTAATGATCCTTGGGGCACCCCAGAAGGAATATACATTGTTCTAGAAGAATACCCATTCAACACCACAGTTTGACACCTGTTATAAACATATGATGTGAACCATCTGTATAGATTGCCACTGATACCCATTGATAATAATTTCTTCTTTAACGTGTCATGGTGGATTCTGTCAAAGCATTTGCTATAGTCGGTATATATAATATCGACTTGAGCCTTTTGCTCCATGGCCTCCGTTATAAAGTCGCTGCATACCACGAGGTTCGTTGAGGTAGACCGACCCCCTATAAATCCATGCTGATGTTCACTAAAATCCAATCGGAGTGCCATATAAACTTGTTTGTGAACTATCTTCTCTAGAATTTTGGCGAACACACAGAGTTTCGAGATCGGTCTATAATTTTCAACAAAACCCTTTGGCCCTTTCTTATGTATCGGTGTTACATATGCCGACTTCCAGATGGTAGGCAACGTGCCTTGATCAAATGAAAGTTTATATAAAATAGTAAGAGGAGTCACTAAGCTTTTTGCGCAATTCTTAATAAAGATAGGTGGTATGTTATCTGGACCTGCTGATTTGTTTAAATCCACTGATTTAAGTAACCTGTGAACTTCATCTACGCATATCTCTATGTTGCTGATGTGTGAATTAAAATATACAGAGTCACAGTGTTCCTGTACACCATGCTGTAGATTGGGGTTGTCAGTGGCTGTCTCTTCAAGAAAATTGGAATAAAAGTAATCCCCAAAGAGGTTACAGATGTCATCACCATTGTTAGATATTCTATCACCGAACTGTAACACTGAGGGATACGTATTAGATTGCCTTTTGGCTTTAACATATCGCCAAAATGTACGCGGGTTCTTGCATATATCATTTTGAATTTTAGTCATATAGTCACTATATAGATGGTTTTCGAGTTCTTTACAACGTTGACGTAGGCATACAAATGACTGATAATCAGAGACATTTTTGTATTTTTTATATTTGTTGTGATACTTTGCCTTTTCTTTTAATATTTTTAATAAGGGACTGTTATACCAGGGTGGATACTTTGATTTTGAAGTAGCTGATCGATTAGGCACATGAGATTCACATGATTTATTTATAATATCATAGAAATACGCTATGGCTTCCTCAAATTGCCTACAGTTTAATTCATGCTGCCAGTTGATCTGATCTAACTCGTTCCTTATTGCATTATAGTCAGCTGAAGAATACAAAAAACATCTGTAAGGACGAGTAGGAAGACAACTTTGTTCGGCAAAATCCACAGAGACCAACAGTGCTTTGTGGTGGGGGTCCTCGGGTACTAGAGGGTCATATGAGTGATCAACATGTAACATAATGTTTGATAGAACTAAATCTAATATTCTGTTATTATTGTTAACATGTGTATTATACTGAACCAGGTTGCAAATATTAAAGTTGTCAATTAAATTAATTTGTACATCACCCTGTAAATTTGTGGGATGAGTTGAGCAATTGTCGTTTGTAGGTTTCCAAGAGATATTAGGTTGGTTAAAATCGCCTAAAACAACGAATTTATCTGCCGGGTGTGTAAGAACCATATTTAATAAACTATTCGAAAAAATACCTAACTGGACTGATAGCGAATTGCCCTGATTTTCATTACATATGTAAACAACGCAAATATGCATCTTGTATGATATTCTAGGTTTTTTACAGTGTAGGGTTAATGTCAACCATAAATCCTCAGCAGACGAACACCATTCTCCTTGTATTTCTGCTGCGAGTTCTCGCTTAACCGCTATAAGCACACCCCCTCCCTTTGCCTGATTGGTAGAAATATAGTCACGGTCCCTTCTCCATACCAAGTATCTATCATCAAACAATTCGCTATTACAGATACCTTCCACGAGCCAAGTCTCTGTTAAACAAACCACGTCAAAATCATTCATACACAAATTCCTGTAAAATAAACTTGTTTTGGTTCGCAATCCCCGAACATTTTGATAAAAAATTTTAATAGGTGCCATAATAAGAAGCAAAATACCAAAAGAATATTTGTAATCGAGCAGAAAAAGTGTAGGGTAGCAATAACGAGAAGTGTATATCGATGCATACAATATTCACATCACGCAAGCCAAATGTGACCATATTTGAATGTACATAAAGATTATTGTTGAAGCAGTGGCAATAGTTCTTAGAATTGACCATATTTAAATGTATATAAAGATTATCGTTGAAGCAGTGGCAATAGTTCTTAGAATTAAAAGTAAAACATAAATTTAAAATACTTTTTAGAAATAATATAATATTAATAAGCATGCTAATTACGTCTTTATTGCTTTGTTTATAGCGTCTAATATATGTGTGGCAAAAGTGTGCAAAATCATGAATACAAAGCGACGTGAGAACAAAAGGCTCATTAATGCGGACTGAATAGAAAAAATAGTTAGCTGTGATTCTCAAGCTTTGTGAGCGTTTATATACAAATGAGATAACGTCAGATCGAAATAACAATTTTAGGAAAAAATCTTTTTTAAGTCCAGTTCTGTTTTTATGTGATGCAGAGGCGAAACTTGATTCTTCCGTAAAAAAATTTTACACCCTTTGACCCATACATATTCGTAACCTCGTTCTTTGGCTCGAGTTTTAGTCTTGTTCAATAGTTCCTTATTCTTTAGGGTTAAGTGATCATTAATGTAAACATTATTCTCTCCGGGCAAACCTAGATCCGCAGCTTTAAGTAGTTTATGTTTCTTTGCAGATGCCACAAAATTACTCTTTGTGTAATTGTTATTTATGGAACATATAATATTCTTGGTACTTTTGTCGTTGCGCATAGGAACTCTTGCTATGTAATTTATCTGCTCCTTTGGTATAGGGCACTCAATTAAGTGACCTATCTTCTCAATGATGACGAAGAGATTTTCTGAATTGGACATAGGGACACCCTTAACTTCTATGTTGTTCATGCGAGCACGTTGTTCACTTTCACTTTGCAAGTTTTCAAGTATTTGTACACGTTCCTGTAAATTCTCGTTTTTTTCCCGGGATTTCTTCAGTGCATCTATATCCTGCTCGATTATAAGGACCTTATCCTGCATCATTTCCACTGAGTCGTGGACGAACTCAATAGAAGATTTTATGTCTGTAACTTCAGCTCTTATAGTTTTTAGCTCGATAAGTTCCTTTTGGATAGCTTTGACACTTTCTACTAGAGTTGGCAGGGATTCCATTTGGCTAGATAGCCTCTTCAACTCGCCTAATATGGTATCTGACTCCACTGATGTTGGTTGACTATTTGATGTAAACTTGCAGCTAGCACATTTCCAAGCGGACTTAGTACGGTCTCCCAATTTTCTCCAGCGAGCTTCAGTTGTACCGGCACAGGCGAAATCATACTGTCCCTCACATACAGAACAGGTCACACCATCATCAGCTTCAACTTCACAGCGCTTACACTTGAACATATTGTATGCTAATAATATTGGATGTTATTAAATAGCAATAAAAATAAAAACTTTGAGAAACGTAGACGGTTGTACAACAGGCAGCACAGAGATAACGCGCGCGATCGGTTTGCTGTCTACCGACAAACTGAATTTTATTTAAGATCAGGGATTTTTGGGCCGAAATGTTAGTTTATTTAAAGTTAAGTAATATAATCTTAAAAAATGTATAGCTATGTAGTTGTATCTAAATCTAAAAATCTGTTTGTATTTTTAGCATTAATCGCATGTTCTACCAATAATGAACTTAAAACGTAAATTTCGGATAAAAACTTAGTTCTATGATTCATATATTTTTAAAAGTTTATGGTGCGAGAGCATTCCGACGGCTCAGAATGGGCTGCTACAGATTACAGGATAATATACATTACAATGTAATATTAGTCATAATCATATTAATTACCAAAATTTGACTGTCACCGTGGCGCAGTGGTTAAGGTGGTCGCCTCGCCACTACATCGCCGTGCTGGGTGACGTGGGTTCGATTCCCACGCGAGACAAATATTTGTGTGATTCATAGATATTTGTTTCTAGTCTGGGTGTACGTTGTGTCCGTTAGTTTCATGTTTGTAAAGCTCCCCGCGACACAGGGCTTGTTCCCTAGTGCGGGCGTTGTCTTTTTTAAAGAAAAAAAAAATCCATTCCGACGGCTCAAAATGGGCTGCTACAGATTACAGGATAATACATATTACAATGTAATATTAGTCATAATCATATTAATTACCAATTACATAGTAAGGCCAGTAAATAGTTTTACCACAGTATATTCCTGTAACAGTAATAAGCCTCAGCGCTGATTTTCAGTTAGGTCCAGCCAACAATATCACCGATCCTATGGTTTAGATTTGATCGTACCGTAGACACAATAGAAAAATGTATCGTTTGCCGGCCAACGGCGATATGGCGTTCAAAGACTTATATACAAAACTTTTTACTGACACCAGGGCGACAAGTTCGTGGAGTTTGGACGTCCACCAGTATGGAACTGTCCAATGCCGGAGGCAGAAGAGGAAGTATCACCGAACATCCACACACGTAAAATTCATAACAACAGCAAACCCGAGACTGAACATATCGACCATCAAAATAGTGGACATCTTGTAAGTATTGTTAAAACAAACGTGAGATGTAGACATAGAGAGGGTTTTAGGACATAATCGACTGGCCTGTTGGTCTAGTGGTTAGTGACCCTGATTGCTAAGCCCGAGGTCGTGGGTTCGATCCCCACCCAGGACAAATCTTTGTGTGATGAGAATGAAGGTTTGTTCTGTGTCTGGGTGTAATTTATGTATAATATGTGTGTATTTAAAAAAAAATGTATATAAGTAGTATATCAGTTGTTTAGTACCCATAACACAAGCAAATATAATTGCTTACTTTGGGACTAGATGGCGCTGTGTGAATGTGGTAGAATATTATAATATTATTATTATTACTATACCTAGACAAAGTTTTGTAAGACGACTACCATTTAGGTAAGTGACAGATTTAATATGAAAAATCATGTCAAAAATCTACTAAGTTTCAGATAGGTTATCTGTCTCTTATCTGCCAGTGGTGAATCAGGGCCATTCAGTCCAGAAACTAACAAACATATTTTTTTTGTAAAGATTAGCTTCCACTCGATAGTTTGTTAGTAAAAAGTAGCCTATATAAGTTATACCTAGAACAATGCATTACTGGAAACAGCATTCAATTCCATACAGTAGTTTTTGCGTGATTGATGATACAGAGAGACATACAGACTAAATTCTTTTAGCTTCTGTGACTCTAAAACATAAGCTAAAAGAATATGTCCTTATAATTTTTTTTCAATATGCATAATGTACTCGACCCGTTATAATTTTATTATTTGTGTATATAGATTTATCCGAACCCCGTGCCACCACCTGCACCAGTGACCAATATGACCCCATGGGAGATCCCTGCGATACAGTGCTATGAGCCGCCAGATGGCGTGTTTTACGCGCAGATGGGCCCTACTGGAGGCAAGCAGGGATATTCGGCCATTACAGGTAATATTTAAAACATACATTTTATAACTCAGATGTTGAACTCCACAAATAATAGTTCGCATTGACTCCGGACAGAAAAGTATGGAAGTCATGGATCATTCATCATCAGCAGCCCATTAATTTCCAACTGCTGAGCTCGGGTCTCTTCTTCTCTATCTAGAGGGCTGAGGGGGTTCATGGAGCATGATACAGGCTAATTGTAACTAAAACCAACTCGCTCATCTAAGCTATAGGTCTGACTCTGTTAATAGTTACATTTTAAAGAAATACATTTATTCAATAATATATTTACACATTACTTAAAAATATACACAGCTAACCTATTTAAAAAAAAACGAACCAGATACTATATTAACAGGAAATTACATTACATCCTATAAATTACATTACATTTTTGTTTATATAAAACAACGCACACCCTATGCCGTGGAAGACTACAAAGACGGACACAAAGTACACCAAGACTCGAAATAAATGTCTATGAATCACACTGAATATTATATTTGTCTCGTATGGAAATCAAACCCATGTAATTCGGCACAGCGGAGAGGTGAGGCGACTACCTTAACCTACGCTACTGTGACAGTCGATAGTCATTTACTGGGTCATTCCACTGCGTGGTAAAGCCCTCTAGTATGGCTCCCGCTAAAAAAAATCGAAAATCAGCGCTGTATCACTGCTAGCAACCTGCTACTGGTACGTCAGCATTAATGCTGAGCGGTGGCCAATTTCTAGAAAGATGCGGCAAGATTTACAAAAAAATTGTTTATTTTTAATGTAAATAAAAAATACTCTTTTTCTTTCTTTAGTTAACTTCTACACTCTTCGATTCTAGTCATAGCCCAGGTGGTTTACTCTGTAAATTTACACATGTCTATAGCAAACCGACTCGATGGACCAATCACAGGACGGCAATATGCTGCGATCGTCTTAGTAAGCCAATCACAGCTGTCGAATGAGACCATCGTCTTACGATTTTGTTACAATCGTGTTATTTTTCAATTTCATATTATGTAAATGGTTTTGACCAAAACAATTTCCATTGATTTAACAGGTCACGTGGGCTGGGGTATATCATGGTTCATCAATGGCTTGTTGATACCTGAGATCAATGTGGTGAGAGGACGCAAGTACACGTTTGTTGTGGAAGGAGGGTCAGATCCTGACGTGCCAGCACGGTACCATCCTTTCTACATTACTAACGACCCGGTGGGCGGGTATATGCACAAGACCGAAGAGGAAAAGAAGGTCAGTCTCAACAGTTCTAAGGTCGGGTTACTTTGGCTGTAGAGGGTCACTTTGGTTCAAATAAAAATGACATCCCGTCATGACAGTATTCAATTTATTTTAAGCTGGTGTTGTTAGATAGCATTATTGGTGCCTAGTTCTTGTAGGATGCACGAATAGGGACATTTAAATATTTATTTTCGAGTTATCAAAATTTCAGTTGAAGTTACCCCTCTAGAGTAAAGTACACATAATTTTTTTTATCATGACGCCTGTGGCAAACTTACGTTTACTGAAGCTTATTGGTGCTTGCGACTCAAGGATTAGAACCTATTTACACCTTTTTTTGAAGATCCCCATACTCTATTCCCTTGGGAAAACGTCGTTACGGAGTTCATTCTTCAATCTGATTTAAATTGAATCTTCAGAAGGCAACAATCTACGCTGGAGTACGTCTCACCCGCAATGGTGGCGTGATACCAACTGGCGTGGGTCGTCTGTGCAATTGGACTCCAGACAAAGCAGGTCCCAAAGCTGACGAGTACCCGAGCTTCGGTGCATACCAGCGGGCCCTAACGCTGGTCTGCGAGGAGGGTAACCCTGGTGTCGTCACTTGGATACCCGACAAGGATACTCCTGACACTGTCTACTATCAGGTTGGTAATTTTTTATATTTTTATTATTGGTGAATGGGCTTGAGGAATGGACTCCAGCGTTGGAAATTATCACGTTGTTCAGAAGGCCTCCAACTTGACTTAACTACCACGATAAGTGGTGTAGAGATCAATGGCTTTATATGCCTTCAAAAGCACGCAGACGCTCGAGAATGAAAATGCAACAAACGGTTACCCATCTATGGATTGAACTTGCCGAAAGTTGCTTTACCTTGATGATCAATAACACATCCAAAATTTCGGGCTTGTACTATCCCCAGTTTTGGTACCAAGAAGTCATTAGAGTTAAGGTAGAAACACATTACTGTGGTGTGGCGAGACGCCCCTGGTGCATATCGGTTTCATAGATTTTTGTATCGTGGCGCCACGCCACACCACGGTAATGTGTTTCCACCTTTAAACCACATCTAGCACCATGGAATCGTACATTCCTATGTTTCTATCCCTTTCTGTCACTTAGAACCGTCATTCAGCAAGAACGAGAGCGGTAGAGCAATCTCACACGGTAGAACCCACGGCTCTCCCTTCTATCTCGCTCTAGTAGATGACAGTTCTAAGCCACAGAAAAAAGCATAGGAAAGTGTGTGTGTGCGCATGGAGACATAAGATTTGTTACAACAACCGAAAAAATAGAACATTTTGATAATACATTTATTTCAAAGTCACTATAACGAGTCTACTCTAAGACGGTGTTACATTTGGCGTTAAATACGCTTGTGTAATTGTAACTACGCATGTACGTTTGGTGGAAAAGAAGCATTCATACAAAATATGCAGTCAGGCGGTACTCCACTGCTAGACACAGTGCTTATCCACTCCACTGAGCACGATTTGAGGCTGTTCAGCGCTTGCCAGTCACCCTACGAAGATCATCACTCCACCTAGTCTGGGGCGCATGCATTATGCAAGCGTAATTCAATTAAGAGCGTATTTAACGTTGAATGTGTAACCGCTCTTAATCACTGTCACTATTACTATCACTTACATATATACCTACACTTCATCTATTCTTCATTTACGTTAGTTCATCTAACACAAAATCACTATCTACTCTTACATAAAGTGCTACTAAATGATCAATTGCAATCGTCAATTTATGTCTTGAGTTTATTAGCATTAGATCCAAAATTGCCCTGTGGCGTAACCATCTTGTTACATAAATATGATGGTTCATAGTATTTGATCGTTTGGCGCATGTTCCTACATTTCTAAGACAGCGATGATTGGCTTTGAATGTACATAATCTTTACTATCTGTTTTCTGTTTCAGCCTTCCAAGTCTACTCTGTGCATGAAATATCGTTGACATGTATAATATGGACGGTGACAGATTCATAATTATATATATTTTACGAAATATCGGGTATTAACGTAATATTCTGTTACAGTGTTTCACGCACCGCTACCTCGGTTGGAAGATTAATGTTCTCGACGAGTGTGATGAGAGCGAGAGCGCTGAGAGTCACTTGTTCGAGACTCTCGCGCTCCCCAACGATATGGTCCCCCAGGAGTCAGTCCAGGTACAAACACGCGTCCCTCCAAATAAAAACTTTTTAGATGAGCGCACGAAAATAGAGAAAATAATCAATATGAATACGAATTATGACAATTTCAGTAGCATAAAGGATGAGCAAGGGCTCACGGGTGAAGTGTACCCCGAGCTAGCGGAGTTAGAAGAGCCGGAGTTTGAATTGCCGTTTTCCAAAGTACAACTTAGGGGCGTGATACAAACCGTCGAGACTATGGAACACAAGATGAAGAGCGACATGAACAAAAATATATCACAATATCAAGTGCACGAGGACACCAAAGACACATTTGCATCAGAACAACCCGTCAGAGAGGACGACGAGTACTTTGTGCCGGATGGAAAAGTGCCAGAAAACTATTTCTTGCCCGCTAATCAGAAACCTTTAACACTACAATCTGTTCTACGGCCTAATAAGCCTATGGGGAGTATGCGACCACCGTACCGGAGGCCAGCACCTCCCGAAATAAAGTTACGAAGATCACCTCCGCCTACAAAGTTTAATAAAGTCAATTTATATCCTCTACCTATGCCAAGCCATCCTAACATGCCACCTAAAAAACCGCAGATGATGCCAAAATACAACCCAAACAGACAACCATCAAATATGAATCGAGCCCCTATAATAGATCGACCACAACCACCTAGGAGGGATACACCACAACCCTCAATGAAACCTATGCATACGCCTATCATAATGCCATTTATGTACCACAATAAACCCAACCATAACCAGATCACAAAACTCATACCAAAACCCTCAGGTCATGTACAAACAATAATTATGGGTAAGCCTACTTTGACACCAGCTACTTTACCAAACCAGGGGCAAACGTTAAGTTTGGGTCAAACGGATATTATCGCCAATCAAGTGGTCAAAACTCAAATAATGCTACCAGGAGTTAATGACGCCGTCGCTCAACATAGCACCATACAAACGTTTATGAATACACCGGAACAAATAATATTAGGAAAGCCAATGGATAACCCGACGCCCTTAGACCAACAGATGATACCTACTAAGCAATATGGTATTCAGACACCGCCTACACCTACATCAGGGTTCACAAAACCCACACCAACTCATCCTAGCCAATATGAAACTGAACAACAATCACAAAATGAAATCAAATCATCTGACTTCTTAGGTCAATCGACAGACATAACAACTTCGATAAAACCGGCAATGAACACAGGGTTTAAACCTGACTCTATTGTTGTAGAAAGCGGATTCAAACCCATCATCAGAGAACCGCTAATGTCTGCAGAAGATAGAATAGCCGGGGATTATTCATCAATAGACATGGAAATTATTAATAGACGAGAGGATACCGACGTCCAAGAAGATTATGATGACTCACCACAGTATATTGGCAATGCCGCTGTTTTTCCTACTCATAGTCTGACCTTTGAACCAATGTTCATACCTTCACCGGAAGATCATCTACTTGCCAATGTTGACAAAACAAAAGAAATTTTCCCAAAAAATCACGCGAAAGAAGATAGACCACATCCAGTATATGTTAAAACAGAGAGTGAACTTAACGCTTTATTTGGAACAAAAAATATGGATAAAAGTGTAACTACGGAATTAAAAATGGAGTCAGATAGAGTTAGTCCTCACTATCTACCTCCAGACCCAAAAATAACTGAAAAATATTCAGAAAAGATAGTTACTGACCAGACGTTCACAACGTACGATGGTAAAACAGTATCAGCAGACACTTTAACCAGTGTCATCGATAATAAACCGCTGAAATTATTCTCTGCCAAACTACCAGCGAACACAGAACAACTACTAAAGTCTCCACAGTTTGGGCCGTTTAAAGGAGAAACCCCACCACCAGTAGTTGAACAAATTAGTACAGATTGTAAGGGTAGCAAATCAGAAACAAAAACGGTTGAATGTGAGAGTGGAAGTACAGCAGACAGCTTGAGAGAGCCGCAAGTTAATTTGCCGAATGAATTCGAATATTACGATGATGAAGATAGTGAGAAAGATATTGAAGAAGAATCCATACATGAAGTCGAAAGTTCACAAATCAGAAAGAGAAGACAAGTAAAAATGGCTCAGTTTGAAAAGGGTGAGATACAAGAAGTGCAGACGAATGGGCACAGCAAGCCCGTTCACCAAGTTGAATTCGAGAGTTCAGCACAGGCAAGCGCGGCTACAAACATAAGGCTGTATTGGGTGACGCACATAGTATTACTAACGATATATTATATGAAGCTGCTATAATATTGAGTAATTATAAATTATTTATTTATTGGATTAATTCGTTTAGGGCTTGCCATTAAATGCATTTCGTGTTCGATAGCGTAGTTAGCGCGGGTGAGGCTGTATACTGCATCCATGTCTTCACTCTCGAGGTCAATGACCTCGTGTCTTGATATAACATAATCTTAACTACACCTGTTACCACTTTGTTACACGCCTAATGCAATTCAATACTCCGTTAGTATTAAGGTTTTGTAAATATTTTTATACTATTGAATTAAATAAGTGTAAATTTTTTAATTGATTTTTATTTTGAAAGTGGAATAGCACCACAGACTTACCAAGAATATGTACTTGTCTCTATATCGAATTAGCTTAGCAGAAAGACCACTTATATTTACATAGAATACTAAAGCTTAAACATCCCTCGCGTCTTTTTATTTGGAGAATCAGAATAACATCTAAATTTAGAAAGAATTTAACCTCACTACGTTACGAGTATAAGCATTTTTTATGCTTATTTTTGACGTGCGCCAGCCGAATACCAGTATGGCGGCCGGAAGGAGTAGTTTATGTACCTATTTAGTACTTAAGTAAATCTTTCCAAAGGCTTGCATAAGCAAAAGTACAAGCAATTTATGCTTCGTACTATTGAAGAGGAGTTGACCTAAAGTAATAGATTGAACATTTATTGTTTTAGGCAAACTGTTCAGTTAGAATAACCTTTATATTGTCAACACAAGATTATAAAGTTTTGTTAAATTTTGTATTTTTTAATATTATAGTTTACTAACATTAATAGCTTAACAATATAATATAGTGTAATCTCAGACCAATAAAAAAGATAGACAGCTTAAACCGAACTTCAAAAATGCAGCCATCTGTTTGTCTATGTATGTGTTGGAAGGGTTGCCATTAGTTAAATTTTTGTATATAATAATAATAGTATGTGGTTAAGTAAGATATTATTAAGCATGTATTGTACCTCAATTGTTTAGAAAGACTTCTATTTCCAATAGTAAGTAAACTTTAAACATTGCAAAATCAATTTAAAACAAGTAGGTAAATATAATTAAAAAATTAAAATAACCGGACTGCAAAAAATCAACAGATAAGCAACGTACTAAAAAGACCGTTTTTTTTATAATTATTATTCCTGATTAAATTTAAACATATAACATATGCATGTATATATTCGTAATCTAATCATTTGATCAATCGTAATCATTTGATTCCCTTTATTTTGATACCCCACTCGATACGTTTGGTTAAAAAAAAACTAACTTCTTACAATTTGGCGCCAAATGTCCGCCGTTTTTTTTATAATACCTATCTAAGGATACTTGGGATTTTGAGAAGAATCTAACGATACCTTAATTGTCCAAATCCATTCAGCCGTTTGGAAAAAAACGTCGGAATAAAGAAATATACAAACGTACATGTTACGCGCGAAAAACAATACCCGTCCTGTCAGTAGGGTAAAAAATAAATGTATGAGTCTGCCCCGTATCATTGAATGAAACAGAAATATTTATTTGTCAATGTAGGTAGTTTAAATTTAATGAGGAGATTATAAATCATATTATGGCAACTCTTGTACATTATGTCACTAATATATGGTTTTTGTTTGTTGACGTTATTTGTTCCAAGTAACATTAAAATAGTTTTATTAATAAAGAAATTACGTTATTTCAAGCGCTTATAAGTGAAAAGTGATTCCGTGAAATTTTGATGAATGTATTTTTCGTGAACACAGGAAGGCATAATCCTATTATTTATTTGAGAACTAAACAACGACTCGTGAGTGACGTACATACTAAAAGCAATCGGCATAGTTTTCGTGTAGGTGTGTGCGTGAGCTAGTGTGTTTACTTGCAGCGGCGTGGTTTTGTTGACTTCACTTTTATTGTATATGGTAAGCCGTCTTTCTTTTTTTGTTGTTTTTAGAGTGTAATACAAAGGAGCTGAATCTGCCAACTGTTCTACAGTTTGACAAATGTAAAATCTGTACAAAATGTGTATTGTCTTACGACAATAAAAAGTATATTATTATTATATCTCGACGGATTAAGAATACATATTGTCACTACCCCATATCAACCCGTGGGTGTCGTAAAAGGCGACTAACGGAGAAACTTAAAGTTTAAAGCTTAAACAGAACCTGTGAGAAAATGAAAATTCGAAGCAAACCCTATACCAACCCGTTTGGCCAGCGTGGTATAGTAGGCTAAATTCCGTCCAAATATTTGGAGGAGACCCGTGCCCAGCAGTGGGACGTTTATGGGTTGTGATGATGATGATGATGATCTCTCAATAATAATTTAGTGTTGTGATTGTCTACTGTCTTTACAGTTTGGGTTTTTTACTTAATGTAGGTAGTTTGAACAAAGTATGCACGTTGTATATCTTCTTAGTGAGTCGCGTGAAGTGCGCCAGCGCCACCTCGCGTGGGTAGCTCATGTCTACCAGTCGCAGTACTGAGTCCCGGCTTTGTCCGCTGTGGGTACAAACATATTTTACCATCCTTTTTATATACATTTTTGTGTGAAAATGTGGTATTAATAAATGTACTTCATCATCAACTTGACAGCCTAATGCCGTCCACTGCTGGATATAATAATGGAGCTAGGTAGTTGGATAAAGGGCCTGCTACAGAAGGCAGTGCTCCTCGACACGGCACGTATTGTGAGGTTACTTTCTCTGGAGCCCTAACCGTCGGCACCTTGGACTCTGTTACTGATGTCGGTGGGTCCTCACATTAAATTTAAAAATTTATTTATGTATGAGAATTTAATTTAAAAAGGAGCATAATAATGCTTTATTTTACCCATGCAAGTTCAAAAATATAAAATGTTTACAATAGAAAAAAAAATAAAAAAAAATATTATGAAATCCAATCTAAACAGAATATACTTAGGCTAATGGTAATGATCTTTAACTAAGGACACAAAACTGCAATAAAATACGTCAATAAGCAATCGTTTAAATATATACATATACATCATCATCATCATATCAGCCCAATGACGTCCACTGTTAAACATAGGCCTCACCTAATTTCCGTCACAGCGAACCATTTTGTGCCGCCCGCATCCAACGGCCACCCGCAACCTTTACTAGGTCGTCGGTCGTCGTAATACATATACGCGAGTCGAATACAGAACCTAGTTTTTTTGAAGTCGGTTAAAAGCTACTAAGTAAAAATTAAAATGTGTTCTGATTAAATGATAAAGTTGTTACTCACTGTCTGTTGGTCATGATCCTTGCGACAGAAGTGAGTGGGAGTCCAGCCTTGTCTGCCATCTGCAGTTCACTGCCACGGATCACCAGTTCCTCTATAATTGCTGTGCTGGCACCTTGGCATACTGAGATCAGTTTAATTAAAACTTTGAACGCCTACAAGCACAAATGCACCGACGACGGCTATCGCCCACAAAAATAGGTCGATACAAAATATTTGTACTATTATTAAAATACAGACATACCCACAGAATTTCTTCTAGAGTATGTGGGTTCTCACGATTCTCTTCGCTGTTAGCAGATGGCAAAGGCGGAGACATATTACTGTGGCGTGGCGCGCCAGAGACGCCCCTGGCGCATATCGGTTTAATATGGGGTTCATAGATTTTATATGATCACGCTACAGTAGTGTGTCAAAGTCAAAGTCATATTTTTTTATTTCATTTTGATCACATACATGATGCTTATGAACGTCATACAAAGGAAAAAAAAGACATCAGCAAATTTGCCTACGGCCAGTTCTCTGAAAAGGTTGAGCTCTGAGAAGAACTTGGCAAGAAACTCAGGCCACTCTTTTTAATCGCCATAGTAGATACAATTTCAATGTGTCTCCACCTTAAGTCACTTGACAGTACATATTATTTTAATTTATATATAACTTTAAACAAAAAGAAAACATACGTGCTCTGAAGAGTGGCGTCCACCCATTATTGTCCTCTACCTTCACATTCCCACCCTTGTCCAGTATATGACGCAGCACCTTCACGTCACCTGACTCCACTGCGTAGTGCTCCACGCGGAGACCGTTCACGTCACCTGCCTTCGACGTGAATAATAATAATATTTTTACCACATTCACACAGCACCATCTAGTCCCAAATTAAGCAATTATATTTGCTTGTTTTATCGGTACTAAACAACTGATGTACTACTTAAATTCTTATGTTTTTTTTACTATAATATAGATAAATTACACCCAGACAAAGAACAAATAATAATGCTCATCACACAAAGATTTGTCTTGGGTGAGAATCGAACCCACGACCTCCGGCTCATTAAACATTCACTAAAGCAGTCAGCGTCATTAACCACTAGACCAATTATAATAGGCCAGTCAATAAACTATCTATGTATTTTATTCTCACACATATTAAAAACGTGAAAGTTAGGATGGATGGATAAATGGATGCATAGATGGATATTTGTTACTCAATCACGCGAGAATGGCTGAAAGGATCTAGGGATATGAATTTTGCCACGCAAAATAGCTCATACACTCCACATAAATAAAGTCTATAATTTACCGTCATACCGCGCGCGTACTAAAGTGACGCTCAAAACTGTCGCTAATGTTCTGTTAAGTTATAATAACACTTTTAGTTACAAATAGTTTTTGTAAAACCAGTCTTATTTAATACACATTACGACTGCTTTACAATAAAACTTTTTAACGTTGACACCTCACGAAAGTGAAACAATTGTGTGATAATTGAAATCTCTTTCAGCTTTATTTTGAGCGTCGTTTATTGATCGCTGAATGTGAGTCTTGTGTTTTTTTATGTCAAAGCAAGCACTGAAATCTTTTGGATTGATTTTGCGTATGTGATAAGTAGTCAGGCTTTAATGTGTCAATATAAAAATAACGATAATAAAACTATAACTGGTGACACAGGGACATTAAGTGCAATAAATAGATTTTTATATAACAAGCTTCATCGAGCAGGGTAAGAAATAAATAGTTCTGACCCAGTCTAGGTCTTGTCTAGACGACGCTAGACGACGAAGTCAGAAATAAGTATTGATCGTTACATAATGCACTTTATTTTTATACTGGATACTGAAGTCAGCCAGGTAACGAGGACAATGTCTTAATTTAGTTCAGTTGCAAGTTATTGGAGATTGTTCTATTAGATACTGAGGATGGTTAGCAAGCTAGCAGTGCCTTATAATGTATGAGAGATACCTATATATACATATTCCGTGTATTGACAGATTAAGAATATATAATGTCACTACCCCATCTCAACCCGTGGGTGTCGTAAAAGGCGACTAAGGGCCACTAACTAACCTAATGCAGACAAGTACTCTGCAAGAAAAGGAAAATTTGAAACAAATCCTATACTATCTCCTCTGGCCAGCGTGGTATAGTAGGCAAAATTTTCTTCACATTCTTTGGAGGCGATGCGTGCCCAGCAGTGGGCCGTTTATGGGTTGAAATGATGATGATGATGAGAGATATAGACCAGCCTGCTTTAAAATAAAATGTGTTGTCTATTATTCTTTTAATAATAGGCTTGTACATAAAACTGCGAATTGGCGAAATGCGAACTCACAACGCAAAAAAATGCAATATTAGTGAATTGCTTCTATATGAAATTTATTGATTTGCAGAAATATGGTAGGTAGGTACATAGGCTGTTTAAATATGTTTTGAGTATCAGATATTTCGTCAGTTTTTGACATGCATATAATATCATAAAAACAATATTATTAAATGTATTGGACCTTGCAGATATGTATTGGACTTAAAAATTAATTAAACAATTTTAATATATAGGTAATTGCACAGAACAGAGATAGGTTTTACTACTTTCATTGTTCTGTGGGTAATTGCGTCAATAGAAGAATGTCAAATTAAAAGTCAAAGTTAAGTTAGTTAAAAGTCAAGTTTGTGCAGCAAGACGTCTCCCTTCCACATTTCACTGTACCTGACAAGACAAGCAGAAATGCGCGATGCAAATGAATTCGCAAATTCTTGCGATGCGTCGTGGAAGTTCGTAGATTTTTTACAATGTCGCACCGCACTTTTGTATTTTTTGAAAATTCTTTGTTGGGAATGTTTTTAGTTTTTGTGTTAATTAATCTGAAATGTTGATTGTGATATTTCTTACGTTAAAGTCAGCGCCCTTCTCAATGAGTAAATCAACGATGGGTAGGCACCCGGTAAGCACAGCGAGATGGAGCGGTGTCTGTCCGGTCGCCGATGGCTGGTCGATCTCTGCTCCAGCAGCTAATAGCACTCTCACAGCATTTATGTCTCCTGCACAAATCATCATGTACTTATATAAATAGACACCCCAAGTGAGTGACAAATGGTTGAGTCGATTCGAAATATTTAAATGCCACATCAATACATTTGAACACATCTCTGACATAAGCTATCGATATGTCACGTGATCAATGTACTAATTTGTCATGTCGATAGAATAGATTGATCGAATCGATTGCCACTTGTCTAGAGGTATGTGTAATGTTTTGGTTTTTTTTTTTACAATTCGTGTTACTGCTCCTCTCCACAATGGGCAATGATGGATGATTGCCGCTACTCTATATACCGACACAACAGGGACTGCATCAAATCATGGCGAGATAGAAGTATGGTATTTGGCTAGTTGTTGGAATTGTCATAGGTAACACTTGAAGTGATCGAAATAGGTGGTCAATGTTCTGGTACAGCATGTGGTCCATAATAGGTATAACCTTTTCAATATCTTACATCGTTACCGTGACTTTTTATAACGTGAATGAACATGTTTGACATGATATCCACAGAACAAAGATTTTTTAAAGTTTGATATCACAATATCTCTTAAGAAAATTCGTGTACTGATTATAATATTTTTAGCAATAATATTACTAAATTTTCTTCACCGGCTCGAAAAATATAGAATAGAACATAGAATGTATTCTATTCTATATTTTTCGAGCCAGTGAAGGAAATTTAGGTTAGTTAAAGGTAAGAAAATTGCATACGGTACGTATACCGTATGCATGGTGAGTGATGAGTGAGACCTAAATGATAAAAAATGCTAAGAAGAAAATAGTCAAAACAAATTCATAAAAACGCAGACAATACAAATTTAGCTCTCTATAGCCTCACTAGAATAACTAAGTACCAAAAATCAATACAAGTTAGCAAGCATAAATTATACAAACAGTCGGACGAGGCTAATGCCCCAGCAATGACATTAGCAGCTCATCACAAATGCACTTTCAACATGGCGACTGTTCTTATATCGGAACTGTTTCAAACTTTGCTATTACTGTTATAGGTCGATTAATATCTAATTTTGTATCTGCAAGTTTGCTTAGTTAGTAAAGAGGTCGTATTGCTGCGGAACTTTTAGTAAAGTCATAAGTTAATAATGTAACAGGTAATCTAAATAAAAAATGTAACATCCAATTTGCCTTTGCTGACAGTAGAGCTATGAAATGAAAAGATATCTCGTTTATTTAAGTAATCTAGGTTACAAAGTAACTCTAAGTTACAAGCTAAGAATGTAACAGGTTATTCTTAAATAGTATTAAAAAAATTTGCCTGTATGAGAAGAACTGGCAAGGAACGTATTTCAATCTTTTTAATTGCCAAAAAGTTACAATCCTTTTTGGCTTACAATTTGGGTAGCGTGTGTTAAGAAGAGGGGTAAATAACATTAAATCTATTAATTATTAGTACTCTACAATCTATAGATTATATTATATAATCATTTATATAATCATGTCAATGATTATATAATCATGTGTGAAATACACAGATTTATATATTAATTACTCCTTTTTTTTTACTTTCGGCAAGCGTATAGTAGGACGCCCTCCAGTTAAGTGGTCCGACGACCTAAAAAAGGTCGCTGGGTCTGACTGGATGCGGAAGGCGGAGGACAGAGTGCTATGGCGCGTGTTAGGAGAGGCCTACGTCCAGCAGTGGACTGCATTAGGCTGAACTGATTATGATGATTCCTTTTTAATATCAAAGTTAATTTTATTTTGTTTTTTTTTTTTAATATAATTGCATTTTCATTTGCTTAGAAGGAACTCAAGCGTTACAAACACATAAGACCCCGGAGTATTTACTTATAAGCAAATGAAATATGCATATAAAATTATATATATTATTAGAAAATTTAAGAATTCACAAAACAATTCGATTTTCTCGAAGAACAACTTCATAGTAAGATAGTCACCTGAAACTACGGCGCAGCAATTTTTAAAGCAAAGCAGTTAAAGTTAGATGTTGTAAGTACCTTTCCTGACGGCAGTCGCTAGCGCTGTGAAGCCGTTTGTTGGGTTCAGTATGCCAATCAGCTCTGGTCGTTCTTCTAACAAGCCTTGCACCTACACAATAATGATTATGATAATGATAATACCTGGGCCTTACCATCATAGTCAAGCAACATTTGGCAAGGTCAGTCCATAATGGGTGACCGTTTGTGGTAGTTTCATTCTTGAGGGTCTCCGTGCTTCGGGAGACACGTAAAGCCTTAAATTCTCAATATTACCTCGGGGTTTCAAAATGTGCCCAGTCAATGTCAATAGGCTCACCTCCTATTACATTGGACAACATAGTTGGTGAAATTAGTATGTGTAGTATCACATCAATATTTTGCCGCCTTTTGAGGGGGGTTAGGCAGAAATGCACCTTATTTCTTCAGGAAAAAAGTCGTTATGCTATGTTATGTTAATGTTAAATATGACCTGTTTCATATATCCACACCGCACCGCCATGCAGAAGCACCTGATGGAAGTGCCGTCGGTGTCAGTGCTCGTCCACGTTTCCTCGGACCACGCTGACTCCAGCCATTTGCGTTTGTCACGTCTTGGTGCTGATCTTGGTCTGAAAATAACATCAACAAAATCCAACAACCTACATATATCTTCAGTCGATTTTTTTTTAAACTATTAAAACCTATAACTAGCGTCGGGCACCTGTGGTCAGCATTATGCTGAAATGGTGCCTATTTGGTTCACTCATGAGACTGCTGTTTATTTGTATCTTGTTAATTGTTCTGTCTTAACCTTTATTTGCTATTCAGTGTGTCTCGTGTTTGTACCTAATAAACGTTTTCTATTTCTATTATTTTCTGTTTCTATAAGCTACTCATTTAAATTATTAATTTACCTAGCAGTTTCTTCAACTTCATCTTTTTTCATTTCATCTTTCTCCATCGTTATTTCAATGCTCGGCACGTTGTTTCCTTTGACGTCATTGAGATCTATTCCATGTTGATTAACAACATTGTACACTGTCTGTTCATCTCCATAGTATTGCACCGCTCTGTCTGCAAGTGTAGGCACGGCTTCAGCCTTCACTATCACTTTGAGTCTGAATTTGTGTGGATGTCGCGGAGCTAGGTTATCTATTTCTTTATTATTTTTACCACCGCTGGAAACAAAATGAGACAAATTATATTTTTATTACTTAGTTATCGTTAAAACTAGAGTATCACCAACCTGAGTTATGCCAGCGTGTGTAGATATGGCTTAAACACTCTCAGCTATCTAGATTGGGGAGAAGAGACCTGAATCCAGCAATGGGATTATTGTCCCATTGCTGGGCTCAGGTCTCTTGTCTCTCTCTCTCTCTCAGGTTATTGATGAACTCACAATTGACACAGTTAGGTCCAAATTGCAACCAAGAGGATAAAAGACTAAGGGAGAGTAATTACGTTTTGTATTGAATTCTTTGCGGCATTGTATCATGTATCACCAAAACTACCACTAGTTTTTGGTGCAAAGAGGATTCCCCTTTCCCCCTTATAAAATGAAATCGTTAAAATATATAAGATTCATGCTTATATATTTTAACAATTTCATTATATAAGACCTTTCAAGTAAATAAGTCTATTAGTGTATATACGATGTATATATGCAACCTATAAATATAAAAGCATGTAAGTAAATAATCACACAAATATTAAAATTGTTTTATATTTCAAACAGTTAAACTCGAAAAGCAAACTTTATAAATTAATCACTTTTTTAACAAAATTATTACAGTCGTTTTCGAAATACCTGTAGACGACGAACCAGGGAGGTATCTTGTCATCCTTCTCCAGTCGGTACAATAGCTGGTCGACGATGAACTGGAACGGTTCCACCACCGTCCAGTCCAGCGTTATGGAGTACTTCGTTCTGTTCAACACCCCTGGAGCACGAGGGGACCATTCCGTGAACTTCTGAACTAAAAACTCTTGTAAAGACTTGGTACACATTTTTAACTTGAAACGTCTTGAAATTTGTCTTCTAATTCTTTTTTAGCTTGTATTTGTTTACCAATCAATGTTCATGTTATACTTTACTAGAAACGGAAACTAATTAATTAAATAAGGTTAGTTGGTGAATTAAAGGTTTTTTTTTACTTTCACTTCTGTCTTTCAACAGTCTTTCTTTCGCAGTGTTTCAGTTCTCATTACTTTAATCTAAGATCTGTCTTTAATATTATTATGTTCTTATCTAAACTCAATTAGTTATAAAGATTTTAATATTAAGTTTATGTAACTAATTGGTTACAAGGTAGATATGATTATCTCTTGTTCGTTCTTTGTTAAAGTTTGATCGATGCATTGCCGCGTCATTCGATTAGCAACCACCATGCTCTATGGAGAGACTTTTTCCTTATTTTGGTTGAACGAAAAGTCAAGTGTGTCTGATGTTTTCTATATAATAAAGTAGCATCTACTAGCGACTTCACCAATGTGGTATATCAGTAAAAAGTAGTCTATGTCCGTCCCAAATTCTTCGAAAGAAAGAAAAGGTCTTTTTTTGTGTTTCTTTAGACACATCTATACGAAGATTCAGTAAGATCAGTTCACATCAGTTAATGTGTGAAAGTATAAGAAACAAATAGACTTAGTTTCACATGTATAAAATTTATAAGAATAATAATTTTGTGGTCAAAATTTTAGGGGTTTGGAATCTAGTTTTGAAAAAATATTCCTGTCCGTTGGCAACACTGGCTCACAACTTTCACTGTTTCCACCGTTCTGTTCGCTCGAACTTATAGACAACGCTCATGTAATATGTATGATGTGCAATTTTATACTTCCTTTGTTGTTCTATAGTGATATAATGAAACTGACAAACGTAGTCTAGTGAAACATAGGCGCATAAATCAGAACTCATGTGGATTCATGTATGTTGGCTTTGTTGGATGTATTTATGTTCAGGTGAATTGCATTAACTTAAATCCAAGACGCACACTCAGCGATCAAAAAACGGCGCTCAAAATAAAGTTCAAAAGGAGTTTAATTGTCACACATTTGTTTTGATATCGTGAGGTGTGAACGTCAATAAATATTATTGCTTTATATGTAATGTTTTTAAAAACAATTGTTATGTATACTGAAATAAAACTGATTTTACAAAAATCATATTTTGACAGTTTTGGACGTGACTTTAGTACGTGATTGTACATCTAAGGGTGTGACGCCGAATTTTTGTATATCAATGGTGAATTGTGGAAAAAATTGTGTGATTTTTGACCTTAATCTTTTCTGTGCCTGCCCCTTGATTCTTAGCTGTCGGAAAAAATTCGACCGGAAATGTGTTTAATTAAAGCGAAAATACATACTGTCAAAGAAATAAATGGTTGTAGAAAAAATATCTTATTTTATTCAGTTTTGAATTTTCTGTACCATAAAATATTTTCTAACATTATATAACTTAAACCATAAAAATACAACGTCCTAAGATTCAAAAAAGTTCAGGATCCGGTAGCAATTCGACGACTCAGAATCAGGGCCTTAGTTTATTTATTCCATGTATTGATCAAATATTGTTTATTGGACGGAAAATAGTACAAAATAAGCGGTATTAATAACGGTATTATTATATTATAATTAGTTACAAAATTTTTTTACAAGATTTTGTGAATAAAACAAAATTTGTGCTCAGTAAAACCAGCAGGGAAAATGCTTATTTATACTTTCATTAGCCAAATGTTTCTACACAATATCGCTAGATGGCGCAGTAATATATCACCCCACGTTGAATACAGCATTGTTTTCGTCGACCTACCAAATGAAAAGCATTCCTTTATTATTTTCAGTCTATAGAACGAATGCACCAGAAATAGCTGCGTTGCGTCTTTGCTCACAACTTGTTTAACAATTTTTATTAAAACATGTTATGTAATTGCTTGCCCGCAGATTAGCGAAGTGCACAAAACCAGTGAAAATAACATTATTTAAAACATTCTGCCAAACGTTTTATACATGCAGTCTGTGGACCAGTTATAGTCGGGGTGTATACAGTGACCTACGGGTTCAGTACAATAATACGCTCAGGGTGTTGTTGGGGCTGCCGTGCGTCAAGCATGTTTGCCGAAAGGCGTATTGATAGTTTTCCAGCAATAATGCGTAAAAGGTGCGCCTCTTTCCTTGCACGCGTACTTGGCAGTACTAACGGTGTGTTTGTTGACAAATGGGAGTCTCCAATGATGCAACATTGGATGGAGCTCCACACTAGCTTTAATAAATAATGTTTTTTACTAACACTAGTTTAAAAGATCATTGTTACTAACACTATATGGGCTTGCCCGAAATAAACGTTTATTATTATTATTAATATAGATTTACACAATCTGTTATTCCTGAAATGTAGCTCTGGAAGCTCTTCGCTTTGAGATTTAAATCGAAATAATGAAATGAAATGACTGGCCTGTTGGTCTAGTGGTTAGTGACCCTGACTGCTAAGCCGGAGGTCGTGGGTTCGATCCCCACCCAGGACAAATCTTTGTGTGATGAGCATAAAGGTTTGTTCTGTGTCTGGGTGTAATTTATCTATAATATGTATGTATTTACAAAAAAAAAATGTTTATAAGTAGTATATCAGTTGTTTAGTACCCATAACACAAGCAAATATAATTGCTTACTTTGGGACTAGATGGCGCTGTGTGAATGTGGTAGAATATTATATTATTATATTATATTATTACAATGCTTTGTCTGTATTAACTAGCATTGTTGTTAAGTCAATAGGTAGCTTCTATAAAATCAGCTAGTCAAGATAAAGTACATAGCGAAACTAAGTATCGTCAACTTACTAAATGTATTTACTTATTTTATTTAATACCAGCGGACCCGGCGAACTTCGAACCGCCATATTTTATTATCGTGATAATGTTCCATTTTCAAATGTTTATATGGAGATTTTAAAAAACAAAATTTAAAATTTTATACTAAATTTTTTGTATAATTTCTTACATACACGCCTTGCCTTAACAATAGCAAATACAATAAAAAAAATTATTAGCCCAATCGTTCGAGTTGTTCTCACGTGAATCCATCACATACTCTTCGGCGATCCATTTTTATATAATATTAGGTCAAAATGTAAAACGGTAATTTAATCAAGAAGGTAGTACAACTTCTAAAACTCGCTAAATGAGAAAAGCCACTCGAAGCATTCTGGAACAATGATGTTTATTACGATCATCAAGGTTAACCAATGTTGGACAAGGTCAGTCTATAGATGGGTGCCCGTTTGTAGTAATTTCATTCTCGAGCGTCCCGGTTATCACTTTCCAACAATAGGATCTGCCCAAGCCGATTTGATAAGAAGACTTATACTTACAGGCATATTAGCACTTTTATTTAGGCCAACAGTAAATATTTTCGAAACGAAGTACCTACAGTTTTTATCAGACGTCTGAAAGTGAATGTAAGCAAAAACTTTAGCGAAATAAAGTGCTCTAAATTTATTTATTTATTTATTTATTTGGCTCACAAAACAAATTACAATCGCAGTAAGGTTAACAGAGCAATAGGTATCATGTAAAACTAGATTGTAACTCTAAATATGTGTGCACAGAATGTTCCAAATAGAGTAATGGTTAGTTGTGTGTTAGTTGTAAAAATTTGACAAATTATGAAGCTTAAAAAAATTGTGAGCGAATCTAGTTTTATTTCGCTAAGTATATGATTGTGGAACAACGATATAACGAAAAACGTGGTTTCGGTTGCATTTTCTAAATCTGTGTGTTCATCTAAGTGCCAACAGCGGAGTGTTGTGACGAAGATAAATGTTCGTAAGTTCACCATTGTTGGGTACCGAAAGTGCTTAGCTGTAAGAATGGTTCTACATTTGAGGATAAAATAATAATAATATTCTACCACATTCACACAGCGCCATCTAGTATCAAAGTAAGCAATTATATTTGCTTGTGTTATGGGTACTAAACAACTGATATAATACTTAAATACATTTTTTTTTGTAAATACGTACATATAGATAAATTACACACAGACACAGAACAAACCTTTATGCTCATCACACAAAGATTTGTCCTGGGTGGGGATAAGGTTATAATAGTAGTATTTTAGTTAAATGTAATACGGGATTTTCTAACTGACATCAAAATTTATCTTTCTTATACTCAGAACAAACTTTAACAATTCTAAATTTGAATATTTTTAAAAGCGGAACGAATTATTCTTAATAGAGTTAATAAAGGTGGAGGTTTTTTTTCGTTGTTTTGTTATGTTGGGCTATATTATTATGATGATGATGTTTCTTGAAGATAGCTGGACCAATTTAGAATTTTTTTTTATGTTTCCAATGATATACTCTTTCAATGTAATCAGGACAAGATCAGATTATGGTATTCAGGAAAAATTGTGGACGCGTAGTCCAAAACTTCATTGGCACTTACTGTGCTTTTATTGTTAGGAAAAATCTGGAATTATTCAGAAATTGTGTCTAGTAGTCATCATCTTAACAGTTAAGAGTCAGCGGATAATTCAAATATAATAGACATTTTACAAAGAAGATAATTTGATATTAGTTTCAAATACAACTGTAAAAATGTATTTAAGAGAAAAGACTGAAATGATGGAAGTTGTGTAAATCCGCACACGTCGTCGTTTGGTAATCGTTCCTTGCAGCTCATGTCTATGTACGGTGGAATTCGAAATTAATAAGGTATTTTCTTAAAAATATGACGACCGTAGATCCGTTTCAATTTTTTTTTATTTTTTTTTATTAGGTGTACAAACAGTTCACAATCATATTAAATCCAATTAGATCTAATGACAATTATTCTTAACCTAGAATGCGAACCTATAATAGTACACACAACATGCAAGAGGTTATTAATAACAAACGTCGCTAGGATGCGAAACGTTCAATACCGTGCAATAAAATATGTATTTAAGATAATTATAAAAAAAAAAAAAAATTATATTATAAAAAATATCAACATTTATGTTTGTGTCTCTGCCAGCAGACGAGAACAATTCATTGTAAGCACGACACATGCGAGTGAGGGGATTGTAAAACGAGGTGTTATTTGTATAAACATTTAATACAAAGGGTTTTGGTCGTCTTAAATTAGGTTTGGAGTTAAAGTTTAGACTGGACAAAAGCAGGGAAGAAGAAACTCGAACTCAATTGCATCCATCATTTTTAAACATTTGATTTTATACCATTTATACTCGACCCCGGAATCGAACCTTGGACTTCTTGGGCAGCAGTCGTATATACTTTCCGCTACGCCACCGAGGCAATTTTCCTCCAAGACAAGACTTGTGTATAAAATTTATAGGCTTGCACTACAAGGAAAACTTAGTCGCCATAAAGAAAAGGAAATTAATTAGAACTACACAAGAAATAAAGGGAATGTTGATCTTTAGTTAAATAAATGGTGAGGTATATGTGTAGTATAGTAACTGCCTCGGTGGCGCAGCGGGAAGTGTATACGACTACTGTGCAAGAGGTCCCGGGTTCGATTCCCGGGTCGGGTGAAAATGGTATTGGGTTTTTCTATCACGAAATTCCAGTATTAAGATTTTCCCGGAGTTTGGTAAACAAATGTTCCCGGTTGATGACAATAGGCTCGCCCCCTATTTCATGGGACCAAACATAGCTGGTGAAATGTGGGTGTGAAACACCTCTGCCTACCCCTTCGGGGATAAAGGCGTGATGTTATGTGTAGTATCATTGTAAGAAAGAAAAGAGGACCGCAGACGAGTAGAATTAGTAGATAGGGCTTTTCGAGGCTTGCGTTAATCCTACTGACCTTGGAACAAGCGCCTTCCCACGGGTACAACGGGAACAGGGCCGCGTTATTTTTATCCGTAACTACACAGAATTAGAGGGGAGAAATTCGGAATGTGTTGCAGTCAAATAGTAATATTAGGCATTTTATAGAATGTCTTAAGCTTAGAATTTATTCTGTTCTGTGCCACCATGTGTTATTATGGGACCTTTTTACCCGACTGCCAGGAATGTTTTTAACGCGAATCTTGTATGTTTGTGTATTTCTTTTTTCCCACGTTTCTCCCAAACGGCTGGATGGATTTTGATAATTAAGGTATCGTTAGATTCTTCTCAAAAAACCAAGTGTCTTTAGATAGGTATTAAAAAAAACAATACGTTGGACTTTTGGCGCCAAATTGTAAGTAGTTAATTTTTTTTAAGCAGACCTGTTGAGTAAGGTATCAAAATAATAAGGTATCAAATAGAGATTTCAAATATATAAATATGTTATAATTATCATTGTATTTAAATTTAATTATAATTACAACCATTTTTCGGTTATTTTAGTGCGTTGCTTATCTGTTGATTTTTTGCAGTCGGGTATTTTATTTTATCATCATCATTATTCAACCCATAATCGTCCCACTGCTGGACACGGGTCTCCTCCAAAGAATGTGGAGGGAATTTAGCCTACTATACCACGCTGGCCAGACGGGTTGGTATAGGGTTTGTTTCGAATTTTCCTTTTCTCACATTGCTCTTGTTTGCATAAGGTTACTCCCTTAGTCGCCTTGTACGACACCCACGGTTTGAGATGGGGTAGTGACATTATGTATTCTTAATCCATCACTACACGGATATATGGACTTATAATATATGGATTTATGGACATATAATATTTACTTTATGGACCCAATTCAAAATAAAGAATAATGAAAATGACAACGATGTCGAAATTTACGAATCGAATGATAAATATTGTTAAAAGTTGTATCGTCAAAATTTTGAAAATAAACGTTCAGAAATAAGTTTTTTAAAACAGAAATTATTTAAGACATTAACCAATATAAATAAACACAATAATGTTCGTTCATACATCTGGATATAAATATTTTTATTTGCCAAACAATATTATTATAATTTTCTCATTAATTTGTACCTACATAATAATGCTTGGTCAACTTTTAGGGTAAAACACAAAAACGGCTAGAGAAAGGGTTCAGTCACAAACAAATAAATATTGTGTTGTGTAAACATTGCGCGTTCGATACTCGGTTGTGTTCATAATTTCATATTAATACTGAGTTTTTTATGTTGTGGTTTTTTTTATTTATAAGAAATAAACGTATTTTCTGTTTTCTTTTTTTATGTATGCTATTATTTTTACGATAATTTTCCATCAACAGTAACTAAGGGCAGCTTCATAGCAACTCTTTTTAACTTTGAATTTGCAGTTAATGGGAAATCTATGTAGAAAATTACATGTTTTTGGAGTTATTGGTTTAAACTGTACGTTGATTAGTCAGTCATACTATTAAATGAAAGTTAAGAAAAAAAAACAACAAAAAATATTTAAAATGTCTAAAATGTATAGATTCTTATAAAAGATAGATTTAAATAATATTTATTTCTATGAAGGTTCACTTTCACCTTGCGAAAAAATACTAAAAACAAAAAAAATACTTTCTGGAACATAGTTGAAACTTGTACTCAAAACATTAGTTGTTTATTCAACAGAGTTTAAATTAGGTTTTTTAAGTGGACTTAAACTATACTAAGTCTACGGATTATATCTAAAATGGTAGAGCAAGCAATATTAGTCAGCTAACAGAGCATTACAGCAGCTTAGCAGTACAAAATCCAATTTTGATTATTATTGTATGAGGTCGGTAGAGCAATGTAGAGTCTGCAACTACCACCTCAGAGCCTCGCGACACTGTTTTGTGATAATTATCATATCATAAAAAGATAGGAAGAGATGCCTCTGATAATACAGCGATGTCTGGAAGATATATCGCTTTTATCAATTTACAAAAAAAAAACATAAACACTTTAACAAAAACAAACATAAAACATTTAAAACCAAGGATAATTCATTATCCCAACCAAACATCTTCTAAGCGAAATATAAAAGGATTTAAAATATTTAAAACTCTACCATAGAATCACCATACGACATCAATTGATCGATTCGCCCTTGACCCAGACATGCCGTAACCTATTGTCATATCATTTCCGTCACGAATATGATTAACTCTATATAAAGCAATTAATATTGTAACATCATCATAGACTCTACATGCAAGCTTCACATTAATGTCAATAATATATGATATTGTAGAGACAGTTTTGTTTTATGTAGAGTCACGTGGTTAATAATCAAAGGATTATTATGCTCTACAGTTTGTATATATCAATTACTTGTTATCAGAATTTCCGTGCGTTAATATTTATTATTCAATTAAAATTATTGCATTCAAGCTGACGGCTTTTAGAATAGGTAAGCGGCTCTTGAGCAACATTAAGAGCATTTAGTGGTCTCCGGAAAGCCTACTCGGAATTTTGACATTCAAATAATTGAATTTTAATTTCGCTGTCAATTGATGGAAAGTGACAGTCACACAAGTGTGACTGTCATTTTCCATCCAACAATCAGGTTCCAAGTAGTGTTTTCCAGTAGTAAGTTTCAGTCCCACATAGTTTTACGGCCAGTGTCAAAGGCTGCAGTTATTGCTTGTCATCAGGTGGACTAGTAGCTTGTCTGTCAACTTGGTCCCTATTCGCAATCAAAGCTACAAGCTCCGAAAATTACTGTCACAAACAGGAACTCAAATTTATGATCTCCAATAAACATTCTTAAAATTCTCTCAATAATCTTTTAAAACTCTCAAAACCACCTTATTGATTCATTTAAATAACTTCGCCTAAAATGGTATTATTTAAATGTATTCGAAGGAAGCTTTACATAAATTATTTTTATATCCACAGTCGGTACTCTACCGAAGTGAACTAATTTGTTAACTCTGTTTATTACAACACCGATTGGAATGAAATCGTAATAAACTGATGCGAATAACGACTCTATAATTATGAGAGTTTATTCCTCTTCGCGCTTACTGTGCGAGCACTTGTCAAATATTATTTACTTTTAACGTTATGCTCTACCAAACTGAACAATTTTGTCAACTTTGTTTATGTCATACCAAAGTGACGTCACACGCGCAGCCATTCATTTCAGCACTTCCTATTTGCTAATATAATTTAGCAATAATTACTCTATATTACTCTAGGCAAAGCTATCTAAGTTTAAGAACATCAACAATTTAACAATTGAAGTTTTTGACAAAAATAAAATCATAAAACGTTAGTAGAATTTGGAATGATTGGTGTAAACGAAACGTAACGCAGCATGGGCGCGCTATCGATCGACGCGGGCAGTCGGCGCCCGGGCCCCACGCGCGACGCACGTACCGCGCGACTTTACCGACTAACCTCTCTACTGCCCGACGATACCCGCCACTCGCCGCAGTCGTCGCTCTCCACACACACACGCTCTACGGTAAGTGACTCTATCTACCCTACCGTCCATCAAACTTAACTTTATCGTTTGTTAAACTGTATAGTAAAAACGATTATGAAAGAACAAACAAATATTAGCTCACAATACCGATATTGTTGTTTTATATCGAGTATAGAGTCTATGGTCACTAATTACATTAGAGTACAATAAAAGCGAATGTGAGTCATGTAGAGTGTTTCATGTTATGCTCTATGCATTATTGATGGGTCGAGTGTCAGGTGAATTCGCGCGCACACACTCTCCACTGCGGCCTTTGACACTGATGAGCTGAAAAACATTTTTTTTTTTATGAAGAGTTTGTAACATTTTTTTTAGTACAGAAAAATAAGATTGCATAATAATGCGCTTCGTAGAGCTCCTGAAAAATAACAAACAATATTCGTATGAAGTACGCATTGCTATAATTTTTTTACAGGTGCTGTAATTTTTAAACTCTGCAAATTTTAATCAAAAACCACCAGCAAAGCCTCTAAAGTGAACATTCTTGATGATTTCCTAAACAGTTTTTCATTGAAACGATTTCCGTTATTTATGATTCAATTACAGTAATCGTAAAGTTGAAATTAATGTGAATGTAGAGTAGGGTAGAGTCGTCGCATTGGCGCAGCTAGGCAATCGTCGTAATCGTTGGCTATAACATATTTTGATCGGCGGCAGTAAACCCTGCGGCCCGCTTGACCCGATGGCTCTACCACTGTACCCGGTGGGCCGGGCTTAGCTAATTTGGACCTGTTCGAGTTTTTACTGAACAAGCGACTCCAAGACCTTTACGCTCACATATGACCTAAGCGTATTGTTTATAATTGACTCTACCTTTTTCATGTAGAGGGAAGCTCTATTGTCTTAGATATGTGTTCGTAATTACTTTAGTTGAACATTCGTTACATAAGGTACCCTAATTCAATTAACTTTTTGTTCTTTGCGAAAAAAATCCTAGAAGTTAATTAAAGGTTAATTTCTCTTTTAATAATTAATTTATAGGAATTTCCTGTAAATAGAGTATCTGCTTCTTTTTTCTTTTAATATGTTAGCTGTGTATGTTTTTAAGTTATGTGTAAATATTTTATTGAATAAATGTATCTATTATAATCTACATATCGAGTACAATAGATAGACAATAATATACCGTATTGGTTAATATATTAATTTAATAATATGTAAGCGACACATTGAAATAAATTGATTTATGAAATTAAATTGAATTACTATCAGCATTATTATATTATAATTTTAATTAAAATGAATTCAGATAATAATCCACACATAAATGAATGAACCAATGAAAAATAATAATATAGTTACTTAATATTAAATTAAAAACGTAGGCAAAACTAGTTTTTATTTTATAAAAAATATTGTTGAGGGTCCTTTTCAAAATGTAGACATTCGATTTAATCGAGTTCGATAACGTCGTCGATATGTTTAAATATTGAAATATGATCAATACTATCTTCAAATATTTAACAACAATATCGAAATCGATTAAGTTGAAAGTCGAGATTTCGAGTAGGTACTATGTACAGAATAAACACGAAAGCAACACTTTTTGTGTGTTAACACGAATTTATATCCAAATCTTTTAATCGATTTAAAAGATTCTAGCATTTTCTCCAGACAACCTTCCACACATTTGAAATCAAAATTGTTTTACACTTAATACTATAATAATAATATTCTACTACATTCACACAGCGCCATCTAGTCCCAAAGTAAGCAATTATATTTGCTTGTGTTATGGGTACTAAACAACTGATATACTACTTAAATACATTTTTTTTTTTAAAAAGATAAATTACACCCAGACACAGAAGAAACCTTTATGCTCATCACACAAAGATTTGTCCTGGATGGGGATCGAACCCACGACCTCCGGCTTAGCAGTCAGGGTCATTAACCGCTAGACCAACAGGCCAGTCAATATAATATTCACATAATATTTTTCTCAAAGAACTCTATATAACGTGTATTATAAATCCTTTAATTATTATTACGCTCACGACTGACCACAGGTCTTTCTTCACAAAAGAACGTTACTGTTGTCATGTTGGTAGAGCACAGGGAAAAAAGGACAGGTAAAGCAAGCCTTTAATAATGAAATTGCTGTATTTTATTCAACAAATAGAAATGAGACCACAAAGTACCGTCAAAAAATCTAAACTTAGTTATGTAATGGTCAAAATAAAACTTTAATTTTATAATTAAAAGTACATACATACATTTTGGAAAATATATATATAATTTTAAACTACTTGCCATTTGTAGCACGCGTGCCATTTTCACTATATCTACATTAGTATTTTCTTTTAAGTTTTCCTCCATAGTTACATTCTCCTGGGAAACATCGATAGGGAACTTATTACGAACAAATGAAAATATCTTATATATTCTAAGACTTTATTAACAAGAGATGGAAAGAGTGATAGTGATATTGAAAGGAGAGTGAATGCTGGTAATATGGTAAATGGAGCGCTGAACACCTTTATGAACAGCCAGAAGATCACCCAGAAGGCTCTTCTGGCGGTTCATAGGGGGGTGCTGGTACCAACACTGATGTACGGAAGTGAAAATTGGGTTTGGCAGCTTTGAGAAGTATGATTGGAATAAATTTGAGTGATAGGATAAGGAATAGTGTGATAAGGGAACGTTGTGGCATAAAAATAGATGTTGTGACGCGAATAGAGGAAGAAGGTTAAGCTGGTTTGGACATGTCGAGAGAATGAATGAAGGAAGGGTGACAAAACAAATATATGAGGCGAATGTAAAGGGAAACGTTGGAAGGGGAAGACCTAGAAGAACCTACTATGAACAAATAGGTGACGTTCTAAAGAAGGGACAGATCAGGAGTACCCTAAACCAGCGTGAATATATCAAAAGACAGACGATTTTTGAAAAAGCGAAAGATGTATGTCAGAATCGTAGCACGTAGAAGGAAATAGTCTCTGCCTACTCCTCTGTTGGGAAAGAGGCGTGATCTATATGTACGATTAATGCCTCAAATTAAGTCGATACTGATATTCAAAGTAGGCTCTGACGTAGTTCTATAGTACCTTCTTTACGAATAGTTAATAAATGTTAGTGGAAGCTTTCTCTCCTTAGCATTACTAAGCGATATGAATTATAATAATTAACCAAACTTTGTACAAGCAGAACTAAACTTTATGTGAGCTGTAATAAGATATGTTTTCGCGTATGCGGATCGTTTGTTAATTAAACGGTAGAAGCCTGACCTAGCACCTGACTCTACATATCAGACTCGAATAATATTAGCGCTAGTTATTTGTATAATAAATATAAAAATCTCTATATTATGTAGAGTTTCAGTGCCTGCTGGTGTTTGTAGAGACTCTATATCATTATGTAGAATTTCTTGATTATGTAAGAGTTACGTTTTTTTAATCTCCGACGAAAACGAGGGGTGTTATAAGTTTGACGTGTCTGTGTCTGTCTGTGGCACCGTAGCTCATAAACGAATAGCCCGATTTTGATGGAGTTTTTTAAAGGTGACATGATTGTGATGGTTCTTGATGCCATGTTTTATCAAAATCTGTGCAGTCGTTTCAAAGTTACCAGTGCTTGTAGGAGGTTTGGTAAAATTAAAAATTTCGGTTTTATTTTAAAAGTATCTGCCTTGGTGATGCAGTTGCATTGTGTACGGTTGCTGCGCAGGATTTTAGATTTGATTGAAGACAGGAAACTCTCAAGAGTTTGGCATTTTGCTTTAGCTTTTTTTATACCACGGCGGTGGCACACAATCTCTACATGCTAGGCCCCTTTCGAACTAAGGGCACGGGCAGTCGTGATACATATAAAAAGAAAGCAGAACGTATTTCAGCAGTCTCTTTTAAACAAAATTCAATACAATATAACTTTATATTTAAGTGAAGAAAAGCTTCACCGAACTCTACATGAAGGAACAAAGTGTAAAAGATGACGGATGTAGAGTCGGTGTGTGAGGTCGTGAGTTATTCTTCAGTGTCGAACTTTGGTAGAGTCGGTATTGAGGTCACAGCCGAGACTCTACGCTATTGTTCACTCCTAATGTTCTTTCAGATGAGACTCTACATAGAGTTAGCCTTGTTATTACTTTACAGTGAATCTATTTAATTCAATGTAAGTTTTGTTTAGAGCTGAGGCAAAAACAACTTGTAAATCTGTAGTTATAGTTTAAGTTATGTTATGTAATATGATCAACACAGGTTAGGTGTCTAATATATAACTATTTGTTGTCTTACTAAGGCCATTTTCACCATAATTCATTAGAAAAGTAAAAAACGTACCAAAATAAGGGAAATTGCATCTTAAATTACATAATATAGTGTTCAATATTACTTTTGTAACTTATAAATGAGCTCTGTCATTAATATAATGACTGCAGCATTCATTGATCGCTCCATCAATCAGCTGTTATCTGTAAATGACTCTACATTGACTCTTCAATACAAACAGCTGACTCTATTTTTATCACATTTTCTGAATGACTATTAATTTTTCTTCAATAATTCCATTTAATCTTAGTAAAGATGGTTTTAGTTTGTAGTAGAAAAACAATGATGGAATTGTTAGTGCAGAGCAGTTGTATGCGGCGCCGAGATTGCATCGTCGTAACAAAGGCGTCTCTACTATGGCTCTACCACAACAGTTTCACTCGATTTCTAATCGGAAACGACCTTGTTTGTGTTACTTGGATCTTCAGATAAATAATGGTCTAGATATCTATAAATTCTGTCAATATTGCGATTCAGTGGTGTTTTAAAAGATATATAGCTATCTCTTTCACTCTTGTTGTTATTGCGCATCGGTTGAAAAGGATGAAGATTTATCATTATCGAAATGGTTGATCAAAGTGCAACCTTTCACAAAACGATTGACTTCTTGCGCAGCAGTCACACTCTAATTACGTCTGAAGGTCATCGATATTATCATCTTTATATATATAATTCTTCTGTACGTGTGTTGAGAGTGAACTCCTCCTAAACGGCTGAACCGATTTGAATGAATTTTTGTGTATGTGTTCAAGTGGATTCGAGGATGGTTTAGATTAACAAAAAAAATGCAATCGATTGGTATATCGTGCAGGACAACGTCTGTCAGGTCCGCTAGTATGTACCTATATATATACATATATATCAATATAACCAAACAATTCAATAAAATTGAAGTGTCTGTTTGTAATATTAAAATAATATTTTTTTAGAGTAGCAGGACAATGCCACTAAAAATTGTAAATATAGGCATTAATAATGTTTTTTAAGTTAGCTAATGAAATTTTGAACAAGACATTATCTGTACTTATTTAATTTTCTTCTTGCCATTTACACTTGTAAATTCCAATTTTTTTAAAAGTAATTTTGGTAGTTATTTACAAAAATTTAGTATTTAAGTAAGTAAGTATAAAAAATATTTTTGTAATTATTTACAAAAATTAAGTATTTAAGTAGTTTATCAGTTGTTTAGTACCCATAACACAAGCAAATGTAATTGCTTAATATGGGACTAGATGGCGCTGTGTGAATGTGGTGAAATATTATTAAATTTAATTATTATCTACTTGAATATTCTCTAATACGGACGCATTTCTGTTCAAAACTGTATTTATGTGAACAAAATACTGAGTGCAGCCCTACAAGCCGGCTCATTAGCGCTGTACGGCGAGTCAATACGCGCTTTATACACAACATAAAACACGTGTTCATACATACATACTCACGTGCACATACATACACAAATACACGTAATCCTGATGATAACACAAACACAATCCTACGGTAGTTGGAAGAGAGTTCATGTGTGATTCGGTTCAAAAACAAGTTATTTTCTTACAACGTAGTGTGGGCAAATATAAGATTAAAAAAATATGTCAACCAACATTTACGTTTGTGATTTTGTACGACAAGTGACAACTACCGATTTTCACCGTTTTCCAAAGTATATCTTTAGATATAAAAAAATTGGAATTTCATTCATTTCAAAGCTTAGTAGGTATTGCATACCTTTGTTAGATTTATTCGCTTTGAACAGAACGTTTGAAAGAGTTCCGATATAACGTATCTTGTTGCATTTCTTATAATCCTTTGACAAAGGCAAAGTGCACTTTAAAATAAATTGTAAAAGGAATCGATACATTTAGAAAATTAAATAATTCATAGGATACGTGTAATCTATACTAATATTACAAAACTATAGAGTTTGTTTGTTTGAACGCTAGGAGCTCAGGAACTACTAGTTCGATTTGAAAAATTATTTTAGTGTTGGATAGCCTATTTATCGAGGAAGGTTATATGCTATATAACATCACTCTACGGCCAATAGGAGTTGAGCAGTGGCCAAATAAAGAATGACGGGAGCGAAGCCCCGCGTGACTTCTAGTTCAATAATAAGCTTTTAAAAATCAATCTCGTCAAGATTTCATTCCTGGAACCAGTAAAACAATGATTTTGTTTTTTTTGTTTTTTTTAGTCAATATCTCCTTTGATCCTCTTTATATTTTTTTACTTTTCATTATTTAACTGGGCCTGGGAAAGTGGGTACTAATTAATTAATACAATAATTAAAAATATTTATATTAACTTGAAAGCGGTTATAACAATATCCTTAGTTTAGTAGAATCGTGCCGCTTACTGATGAAAGAAAATTGACTGGCCTGTTGGTCTAGTGGTTAGTGACCCTGACTGCTAAGCCGGAGGTCGTGGGTTCGATCCCCACCTAGGACAAATCTTTGTGTGATGAGCATAAAAGGTTTGTTCTGTGTCTGGGTGTAATTTATCTATAATATGTATGTATTTACAAAAAAAAAAAAGTATTTAAGTAGTATATCAGTTGTTTAGTACCCATAACACAAGCAAATATAATTGCTTAATTTGGGACTAGATGGCGCTGTGTGAATGTGGTAGAATATTATTATTATTATATTAAAATATGAGGTATTATATAACCTGAAAATAAATATAATAATAATGTTGTTGAAGGTGAATAATAAAGATCTTACGGTGTTCCTCGAGTGCGTTATAACATGAATATATATAGATCACGTCTTCTTTCCGACAGAGGGGTAAGCAGAGACCACTTTGCTCCACTATTCCAATCCTGAAATACATCTTCTTTTCCCATTTCTTGAAGAAGCAATCTTCAACAAATGGGAAAGTTAGGACAGATGGTGGATGGGTGCATGTCTGTTATGGCTGAAAGATATTTTCATGAAATTTTAATTGGATCATGAAACAGACTGATGACCACAGTTCAATTAATTATATTTAAATTCGGCATCGTTTGTATTTTATGCCCCTAAATAATAAATTGTATATGGAAAGTTTATTTTAAAAACTTCAACATAATTGCCAATTATATCCAGCGCTATCCCCGGACATAGGTAATTAATTGTATCAAAACTCAAAATGCTATGGTGAAGTAGGTCTTTTAGTTTCTTTATTTTTTTTTGTATATGACTGTTTTTACCTATATTAAATAAATAAAAATAAAAACTTGGGTGTAACGAGAATTGGATGAGACCAAAATCTATCGAAACAGAAAACGATGAAAATCGATAGTTGTCACTTGTCGTACAAAATCACAAACGTAAATGTTGGTTGACATATTTTTTTAATCTTATATTTGCCCACACTACGTTGTAAGAAAATAACTTGTTTTTGAACCGAATCACACATGAACTCTCTTCCAACTACCGTAGGATTGTGTTTGTGTTATCATCAGGATTACGTGTATTTGTGTATGTATGTGCACGTGAGTATGTATGTATGAACACGTGTGTTTTATGTTGTGTATAAAGCGCGTATTGACTCGCCGTACAGCGCTAATGAGCCGGCTTGTAGGGCTGCACTCAGTATTTTGTTCACATAAATACAGTTTTGAACAAAAATGTGTTCATATTAAAATTATGGAATACTTTCGGTTATAAAAAATGTTAACGTAATGATTACCTACTAATATATCTTCTAGTTTTACTGTTGTCACTACATTTTTTTTTTTCTTTAATTCCTATTTTTTTTTTGTTTTAATAGTCACGTCAACAACAAATTTTATATAAATTTCCTACTTTTGCACTGTTAACTGATAATACTTATTTATAGACTTATTATTATAATAAAACAAACAAATGTTATTCTTAAGTTAGCTGTGGTTGCCTATAATTGAGAGAGCATCAGGCTTTTTGATATTTCTTTGTTAAGTATGTGTATCTCTTGTTGGTAATCCTTAATAAATAAATAAATATTAGAATGTTTGAGTAGATAAATGCTTTTCAAACTTTTTTTCCAGATTGGGATAGATAAAGATTTTTCTTTCTTCTACTATGATTCTAACATACATCTTTCGCTTCTCCAACATTCGTGATTCTATCCTGTCCTTTCTTTGAAACGTAGCTGTCGCAGATTTGGTCATAGAAAATTCTTCCAGGTTTTCCCTTTCGTAAGTTTCCATTCACGTATTATCATAAAGTATAAACGAATTTTTGAAAAAAAATTATGCACTATAACTAAATAAGGTAATCACGACGCGTGAATCGTATGCAGTCCGTAGCAATTTTGTCTGCGAACTGCGATTTACTCTACATACATTTATGTAATTAACTATGTCTTAATATTGGCTTTCCTTAAATTATCGCCAAAGTACGGACAAACTTTACTAGAAAATACAGTCAACCTAAGGCGAACAAAAACAATCTGAGAAATAAATTAAACAATTCACGACACGATAAGGTATGCACTATTCTTTAATTGCAGGTGCCAAGTTATTCCTTCTACTAAATTTAATGTTTTAAATCAACGCCATCTGTCGTCAACGGTGAAACTTATAATTGCATTATACCAATAGATGTCGCAGCGACTCATTTAATTTTGAAATTTAAATGCTAGACTGAATTAAAATAAAGTTATAGGTGTCATTACCTTTGGCAATGAATGGCGGGACATACACCTCAGGTATTTTATTTTCTGAGTATTTTTTAGTGTTGTATCGATCTAAAGGTGGTCTTACAGCTGAATATCGACCTTTTTTTAATTATATAGTTAGTGAAATTTGCTTAAAATTAAGTAAAACTACACTTATACTTGCTTACTGTTTTAATAAATGATGGTGTTGTTCCTTAACAGTTTAATAATAACTTAAAAAGATTATCACAAAGTAATAAACTGTACGTTGCTATTTAGAAAAAATTAAATATTTTTTATAAGGCTTATTTTATGCAACACAATAATTTCTATGAAATAAAATAGCTTAACTTAGCGTGAATAAAAACACCATTTATTACATATTACATTTACAATATTATTAAAGGCGAGAATTTCCGCTCTGCAGCCTCGCTTAGTGTCAATGGACTGGCAACCTTCTGTTTCTCGACATTACTATAAATATATCGATATCGATACAATTATTAGTTAGATCGATAAATATACCAGGTGCAGTTAGAGCAACACTAATTTATTATTTTACTTTGTCTGATCAATATAATTCGTTCTGGTATTATTATATTAAGTGTTAGTCATACCTTAGTTGTCTTAATATCTGTAATATTGGAAGAATTAAATTATTCTCTCTTTGTGTCTGCTCCAGACGTACTAATGAATCGGTATTAGGCAAAAAAGATTATTGTGATGATTTATTTTATAGAATAGTGTTCTTCTTTGTTTCAAAAAACATACATCATAGCATCACGCCTTTTTCCCCGTAGGGGTAGGCAGAGGTGTTTCACACCCACATTCCGCCTGCTATGTTTGGTCCCATCAAAATAGGGGGCGAGCCTACTGTCATCAACCGGTAACATTTGTTTACCAAACTCCGGGTAAATCTCAGTACTGAAATTTCATGATAGAAAAGTCCAATACTATTTTCACCCGACCCGGGAATCGAACACGGGACCTCTTGCACAGCAGTCGTATACACTTCTTACTGGGCCCCCGAGGCAGTTTGTTTCAATGTGTATAAAAATAATATATAATTGGTTATATAAATAACTTAATATAATTGGCTGTATTTTTTTCACACAAATTTCGAGATCCTTACATAAATTTACCGTCACCATGTCACCATGGCGTAGTGGTTAAAGTGGTCGTTTCACCACTTACATCGTCGTGCATAGCATAGCAAAAAACCCATAAGAAATGAAATATTTACAAAAAAAGCGATTTTTGTGAACTTTGACCTTGAAATTTAATAGTTGCGTACACCCTACCATATGTAGGTTTTGAGACAACTTTTAAGGTGTCAATATACAAGTATTTACAGACTTACAGCTAGGTATCTCGAATTCAGAGGTGAACTTACTATAATGACTGGACTACCTTTCTCAATAAATGGGGTATTTAACACTAAAAGAATTGTTCAATACGGTTGAGTAGTGTCTGAGATTAGCGCTTTCGACAAAACAAACAATCAAACTCTTCAGCATAATAATCTTTATATTTTATATAATTCTTCTGTTCGTGTGTTGACAGTGAACTCCTCCTAAGCGGCTGAACCGATTAGAATATTTTTTTATGTATGTGTTCAAGTGGATTCGAGCATGGTTTAGATTCACAAATAAAAAAAATGCAATCTATTGGTATATCATGTAGGACAACGTCTGTCGGGTCCGCTAGTAATCCTATATTTCTAAACTATAAAATTATGAGGCTAAAGAGTTTTTTAGTTTGGTTGAACACTAGTATCTCAGAAACTACTGGTCCGTTTTGAACTTCTTATCGTGTGGGCTTCAGGGAGACCCTGGTGTTGGAATTTATCAAGTCGCCCAGAAGGCTTCCAACTTGACTTAACGACTACCACATTAAGTGGTAACCGGACCAACGGCTCTTAGGCACGTGCCTTCCGAAGCACGAAGATGTTCGAGAATGAAATTGCCACAGATGGTCACCCATCATGAACTGACCTTGCCGAGTGTTGCTTAACTTTGATGATAGTAAGGCGTCCCTCAATACCACAATCTTTTAGTTTTTGATAGCCCATTTATAGAAGAAGTTTATAGGCTTTATATAATATTCACTTAATCAACAAGTAAATATAATTAAAAAAATGTAATAACCCGACTGCAAAAAATCAACAGAGAGCAACGCACTAAAAAGACCGAAAAATTATTGTAATATTATTATACCTGATTAAATACATAACATATGTATGTATATATTTGTAATCTCCATTTGATTCCCTTTATTTTGATACTCTACTCGATAGGTTTGGTTAAAAAAAATAATATAACTACTTACAATTTGGAACCATTCAATTATGTATAATCTCTTTTTGAATATATGTAATCTCCTTTTGATTCTCTTTATTTTGATACCCAACTCGAAAGGTTTGGTAAAAAAAAAAATTTAACTACTTACAATTTGGCGTCAAAAGTCCGCCGTTTAAGTCTTTTTATTCTTAAAACCTATCTAAGGACACTTGGGTTTTCTAGACGAATCTAACGATACCCTAATTGTCAAAATCCATCCAGCCGTTTGAAAGATTCGTGGGAATAAAGAAATTTACAAACATACAAGATACGCACGAAAAACAATACCCGTCCTGACAGTCGGGTAAAAAAAGAACCCTAAAAATAAATCACCAAAGGCTTTATATACACTAGTAATACATGTTGTATATAAAATACTTGAAGAGCATAGCTTGCGCTGAAAGTGAGATATAAAATATTATTTTGTTTAACCAAAATATAAGAGAGACTTGCGCTTCTCACCGAGGGATGAGGGAGCTTATACCCGACACCGAAGGAATCTTATTTTCAAGATAGTATTTTATTCGCAAAAATAAGTGGCGCATTCTAAAATACAGGTGTTTATTTACGCGTTTGTTTAAAAGCGAGGCGACCCCGTAGCGTCGACGTAACAACAACTACAAATATTTGTAAGGAGCGATCGTGACTCCTTTTGTTTCTTAAAAATACTGCTCAGAAACTGGGAAGTTTCTGCCACACGGAATTTATATTTTATATCATCATCATTTTATATACTTTATGAAATATTTTTTTAACATGATGTGATGATGGCCGAATTGATAAGTGAACGGTATGCAAATAATGCGGTTCGAGTTCGATTCCGAGAAGCAGTACCAATGTGGATTTCACTTTGAGGAATTTATATATGTACTAGTCAGATATCTGCTAAAAAAATCATCTGCTAAAAAACGGTGAAGGGAAACATCGTGAGAAAACCCACATACCCTGGAAGAAATTCTAAGTGTATGTCTGATTGACCAACCCGCACTAGGCCAGCGTGTGTAGATTATGGCCTAAAACCCTCTCAACTCTCTAGATAGAGGAGAGGAGGCCTGAGCTCATCAGTAGGACATTAATTGGTTGCTAATGATAAAATATTTGTGTACAGCCAGCATCAAATTTTGCTTTGAAAACTTATGTCAACTGTACAATTTTCGCTCACAAATTGCACTGAGGCTGGAAATAGTGTTTTATAAATATTAGACGTGATACAGATTGGATCTACTATTACAGCACGGATATACGTAGGAGATTTTGGGATCTTTTCCCTATTTCCTCTTTTAGCATGCAAAATAAAAGTAAAATTGAAAATTTTATGCTGATTTTAATCTATGTTTTATGTTTTATGTATATAAAATGTACGATGTACGATAAAATACAAACGGCGCACAATATGTGCGCCGTTTGTATTTTATCGTACATAATAATTTTTTTTTTTTTTTCTTTCTTTCTGATAACCTTGAAACGTCTGTACCGATTTTGATAAAACATATTTAAGAACGGCTTATTCCCAGATCTCCATAATGTTAATACTACCACCTCCACGACTTTAATTTCATTAAATTAATGTAAGTGGTTCTTAAATCTTTTTCTACCGGATTTTCTGCCTGACCATACTTAAAAACTTGTGCATGGATGTCATGGGTCATGGGAAAGAAAATAATATGTATTTGATATTTTAGTTTTAATTGTCGTGGAGGTGGGGGAACTAATATAAGAAAGTTTATTTTTCAAGAACAATGGGTTGTGGATGTCTGGGAATAAGTCTTAAGAACTATCACAATCATATTTACTTTTAAACTTTCATGCGTTGCATGATAATATTTTTATTATTTTACACGGAAATTCCCGCGATTATGTATATACCTAAAACATAATCGCATGAATTAAAATCAAAAAATATTATCATATCAACTTTCCAACAAAACAAAAACACATCAAAAATGCTACAGACATACACACAGATACCAAATTTGTAACACCCTTCTTTTTGTGTCGAAGATTAATTAAGAAAATTAAATAATTAAGAAAACTATGAGCAAGAATCGTTGGCATTTGTTTATCCTTTAAATTGTAACGAAGCAATACTGCATACGTGGGTCACGTTGGCAAAGCTATTGGAAGTCAGCTATAGATAAGTTTTCCAAGCATGCGTGGTAGTAAGTTATGATAATTTCCCATATTGCTATGGGGTTATGTAAGGGGGGAATACAAATCGGGACGTTATATTAAACAATCAATATCTACACTACACTAGTAGGTACTACACATACACATGCATGCACACGTTATAAGGTCGCATATAATGCGATGGTGGCTGAATGGATAAGGGACCGGGCGGCGTGCAAATCACGCGGTCCGAGTTCGATCCCGACCGGCAGTACCAATGTGGATTCTAGTTTCTGGAATTTATATATTATGTACTAGTCAAGTGACTTACCAACTGCTAACGGTGAAGGAAAACATCGTGAGGAAACCCACATACCCTAGAAGAAATTCTATGAGTATGTCTGATTCACCAACCCGCACTAGACAAGCGTGAGTGGATTATGGCCTTAACCCTCTCAGCTCTCTAGTTAGAGGAGAGGAGACCCGATCCCAGCAGTGGGACTAAATGGGTTGCTGATGATGATGATGATATTTATAATAAGTGTGGTGGTTTGCAGTCAGATAATTTGATTCGATTTGATTTTCCTTTTCTTGCAGTGTTCTTGTCTGCATAAGGTCACACCCTTAGTCGCCTTTTACGACCCCCAGGGGTTGAGATGGGATAGTGACATTATGTATTCTTAACTCGTCACTACACGTACCACGGTTGATTTTTTTTGTGGGGAACTAAGGTATTTAAATTTAGTTCCCTGACGACATCTTGGGAGTGAAAAAGATGGTGGTTGGTTTCGTATTCCGTCACAAACGAAACAAAATCTTCAACTTTATAACAACACGGATAAGGTTTAAAATAGTAGCAAAGTAGAAGAAAAAGGGTACAAAGGTTATGACCATTTACACTTCATGAATAAATTAATCTCGAAAATTAAAAACATTTGACCGTTTTCTTCATAAAAGAATATTACAGGACAAAAGATTTAGGTATAGCGAGTTAAATTGGTACAATTTTTATGCTATAGGGATGTCCTTGTATTCTTTATCATAATCAGCCCAATGACGTCCATTGCTGGACATATGGGTTACATAAAATTTCTGCTTAAATAAATAGGTAATAAATTTTTACTTAAATTTCTGGATTGCAAGCCGATGCTGAATGACAGAAAAGCCCAATGCCGATTTTGCCCAGCCCGGGAATCGAACCTTGGACTTCTTGGTTGGTGGCTCAGACATACACCTAGAATTTAAATACTAAAAGTGAAATACTGCCTCAGTGGCCCAGCGGATGTACGACTCGTGTGGAATTGTGGATTATGGCCTAAAACCCTCTCAACTCTCTAGTTAGGTAATTGTTTTTGTTTTTTTTTATTTATTGTTAGGTCAGTTTTAGACAGCAGTTATATTTAAAGAAAGATAATTTTTCTTACCAGACGTTTATCAGTAAGAGGTGAAACATGGCCAAATACACCGGTAGTTGGCCATGTTTCACCTCTTCAACCCGGCACCCAGTGGTGAACAATAATTCAACTTGTTATGGCGTCTGCACCAAAAACACTGTAAACGTTATCTCCCAGATAACATTATAACATAACCTATAGTCAAGCAAATGTAACACATAGTCGGGAAGCTCAGAGGGGTAAATTCGACACGTAGTTGTACAGTTCCCCACACGTTCCTTGTCATGTTACCATGTTACCGTGCTGTGTTTTACACATGTCGGTTACTAGGTATGTTTGTGTGTGTATGTGTGTGTAACGCATGCTAGTTTATTGAGGAAGTCATGATATTATTGTTTATGTATGTTATTTGAAAGGGGTATTGTGGTTAACTTCATTCGGTTATTTATATTCTTGATATTGTATGTAATATTAATCTACCAAACATAAATAACACTATAATATATACTGAAGCACATACATTATAATTATAACTATACATGTCTTCTACACTAATCATATTATAAAGAGGTAAGATTTGATTGTTTTTTTGTTTGTTTGCATTGAATAGGCTCCGAAACTACTTGACCGATTTGAAAAATTCTTTTAGTGTTGGATAGCCCATTTATCGAGGAAGGTATAAAATCACGCTACAGACAATAGGAGCTGAGCAGAGGGCAAACAAATTGACGGGAGCGAAGCCTCGTGCGACTTCTAGTCAATTATATTCCCGTTGATATAAAACAAAAATGGAAAGATTTAAAAAAGTGGTTAAACCACTAATGTGTTCTATAGTTTGAAAGAATTTTATTTGAATCCATAAAATTTAAATTTGTAATTTAATATTTTGTACCTAAATTGTTAACTTTTGTAACTTACATTCATTTAATTGCAATAGGAATATTCCGGTCTACATCAGAACTGGATAACTCTAGATTCTATAAGTGACTACAGTATCGGGTTCTTCAAAAAAGGTGTGAACAGGTTTCTTAAGGGTCGGCAACGCGCTCGTGATGCCCCTGGTGTTGCAGGCGCCCATAGACTACGGTAACCGCTTACCATCAGGCGGACCGTACGTCTGTTTGCCACCGTCGTGGTATAAAACAAAAATCTTATAGTATAATTAAATTAAAACAGTTTTATGTAATAAACATAGGTCTTTGTTTGTTTGTTTTACCTTAACACGTAGCAATTATCATCACCATCATTTCAACCCATAAAAGTCCCACTGTTGGGCACGAGTCTCCTCCAAAGAATGTGGAGGGAATTTAGCCTACTATACCACGCTGGCCAGACGGGTTGATATAGAGTTTGTTTCAAATTTTCCTTTTCTCGCAGTGCTCTTGTCTGCATAAAGTTAACTCCCTTAGTCGCCTTTTACGACACCCACGGGTTGAGATGGGGTAGTGACATTATGTATTCTTAATCCGTCACTAAACGTAGCAATATTTCAGTAAAAAAAAATTATTGTCAGATTTTATTACGATATTTCTACAGTTCTGCAATTGTATCCGTTACTCGTGCAATCTGTAGTGCGTTGTATTACTACTGTGGTTTTAAAACAAGGCTTAAGATTATTATATATTGAAGAAAATGTGGATGGTTTACACTTTTCTTATTTATAAACAACAGGTTTTTTAAACAACACAAATTTTCCGATTTTCCACTAGGACATTTTTTTTTTAATTTTGTTTTTATGGCTCTTACAAAAATCAGTAAGTTCTAACACAATAAATGTCTTTAGCATCTGGGTTAATGGTACTGGAAAAGACTTTTGGTAGCGCAACTAGATTATGTACGACTGAAAGAGGTGTGGGTTCGGTTCGTTGAACGCGTTCTGTGTGACAGATCCCTTAATACGAGAGTATTATTATAACATTTATTGTTTATATAGAACGTAATAAAATAGCGCTTATATTAACAATATGAGCGTAATGTCGGTACAGCGACATGTTCAGTAGCTGCGGGCTATTCGCTAATTTGTCTCAAGTAAATGTTCTGTTTCTCTGTGAACTGAAAGCTCTGCGAAGGACTCATCGCCCGCAGTCATCGCTAAAGTACATTATTTGTTTTTTTTTATATGGAATGGAGAAAAAACATGTCATCAAATTGTATTCTGTTATATTTTTTTTTCATTCTTTATTTAAAGTTTATTCAAACGATTTTGAATTATGACAACACACACACACATTACAATGTGTGTGTGTGTTTGTGTAAATTTTAAATTATTTTATTTTATGTTATTATTCCATTTGAATGTTTAATTTGTACTGTGCTTATAATATGGGTGTAAGCCTAAAATAAATGATTAATTATTATTGAAAAAAAATCACAATACCACAAAATATGACACTAAATTGAGAAGTTGCCATTCTTCTGTGTGAACCCTCTTAATGTAAATTTTGTAGAGCATCGGATTTGTCAAATCTTTAACAGTCGTTCAACCAAACAAACTCTTCAGCTTTCTATTATTATAGTATAGATATGAAACTCAATACCGGTCCGGTATTTTGGTGTACAGTTTACGGAGATTATGCTGTGCATACGTAATGCTGACCGGTGTGGCGTGGTCTATGGATGTGGGATAACACAATTTCGGTTGCTTTTAGCGTGCTCATTCTTTGTGTGGAATATCTTAGACCCTTTTTTGAAAAAAATATATTGTAATGTAAATATAATATATGCCTAAGGCGTAGGCAGAGGTGCATTATTTAATAAGGGTTTATTTTTAGTTAGTTAGTAGTTTATTGACTGGCCTGTTGGTCTAGTGGTTAGTGACTCTGACTGCTAAGCTGGAGGTCGTGGGTTCGATCCCTACCCAGGACTAATCTTTGTGTGGTGAGCATAAAGGTTTGTTCTGTGTCTGGGTGTTCTTTATCTATAATATGTAAGAATTTACAAAAAAAAAAATTGTGTGTTTGTAGTTTAAGTAGTATATCAGTTGTTTAGTACCCATAACACAAGCAAATATAATTGCTTACTTTGGGACTAGATGGCGCTGTGTGAATGTGATAGAATATTATATTATTATTATTATTGTTTATGATCTAAATTAATAAATGAATGTTTAGATGAATATTTTTTTTAAATTTTCTTAAGCTCTAATAACAAAACCCTCCATTCAAAGTATTACCCGATCAAGTTCGGAAGTGGCACCTTTATCTGATGAGGGGAAATGACTGCTCGTTTCTCATCTCCGTTGAGTTATAAATATAAAATATTCTTGAGCGACAGGGGAACAGTCTCCGAAATATATTGCGTCATATACGGTAGATAATAATGTGTGGGCTGAAATTAATGACTGGTATGAACAGGTTGTATCTTTTTAAATATTGAATTGTTACTATTTAAAAGGAGTGAATGGGTTTGTTAAGAGTTGGCAATGCGCTCGTGATGCCCCGGGTGTCTGTAGGCCATAGCCTAAGCCCTTACCATAGTAAGGGTTTACTATCAGGCAGACCGTTGGCTTATTTGCCCCCATGGTGCTATAAAAAAAATATTAAGTGACCCGACATCATTTGCCTTTGAAACGAAAAATGTGGTTTATAAGTTTTAATTTATTCTATGATAAGAACTTTTCTTGTATTTAAATGAATATTTAAAAACTATAAGGGTTCCATTTTGACAAAGACACTTTTAGACATTCAATTTAGAATTTGTTTAAGTTTCCCACCCATTTTTGTTTTGCTTTCCGTGGCAACCTGTAATTAAGACATCACCATCACTTGTGTACAACTGTCTTTATGTTTCTTAGTTTTGAGATGTATGTTCTTGTTGGTTGTCTTAACAAATAAAATAAAAAATAAAAATAAAATGAATATTTATACTAGTTAATTCAATGATACTGACGAAAAACAGCTTTATAATAACCAAACAGATAACGATAAAAATATGACTTCTTATCTTCAAAAAACTGTCGTTCAAAAACCGTTGATACACCTTTACGTCTAAAAATCGCACGTAAAATCTTCATACCGTAATAAAGACTGAATATTGTAGGTGCTATTAAAAAAATAAAAAATAAACACGTATACACAATGTGAAATAATCTCTGTCGGGCCTGAGCACGGCGGGAGCGAGGTCAACCGTCCAGCAGGACTTTTTAATTGTTTCAATTATGACTTCCTACTGTTTGTTCTTTTGTTACACAAGCGACCTCTACCTTACGATAACGAAACAAATACTTGACTTTACTGGGGATAGATAGCATTTTTCCGAACATATCTATCTAATTCTTACATTTTTTTTATTATAACCTTACAATCTATCCTGTATCCTTCATGTACAATCAGCAAAGTTCCCGCTTGACCAGTTACCAAACATTTGCTGCCACTGTTTCTGGAGGTCGATTCTGCTAAATTACATACGTCGGTAGTAGCCCAATGGACTAATATCAACCAATCACAGGCTGGCAATATGGCGCGATTGACTTAGTAACCCAATCACAGCTGTCAAATGAGACCATCGGCCTACCATTGTGTTACGATCGTGTTAGCAGACTCGGGCCCCAGATCTTTTGGTTTAAACCTGTGCTGTGTTATTCAGACTATTGATCGCTTTACTGTCAACTCGTGCATGTTATCATCATCATCATCATATTAGCCCAACGACGTCCACTGTTGAACTGTATGTTACATAGGCCTCACCTAATTGCCGCCACAGCGAGCGATTTTGTTCTGCCCGCAATCTTTACTAGGTCGTCGGTCCATCTGGTGGGGGGCGCTTTCCAATACGTAGCCGCCACTCGAGAACTTTGATGGGGCAAACTGATGTTCTGCACCATTCGTGTATGTTAAATGGATTTGAATTAACATCATGAACAAAAACATACAAAAAGTTGTCTTATTGTTTGTACAATAAGACAACTTTTTGTATGTATTCTGTTGTCAGAATGCGGCATAATAGCCTATCGGTAGATAGCAAGCTCGTTATTTGTGCCATTGTCTCATAAACCAGCTGCAGAGTGAAGCAACACAAAAAACCTTTTAGCACATTCGATACAAAAGCATACGCAAGTCTAAAGCTGCACCACACGGAAGCTCTAAGCTTTTTGTACAAAACTTGCCCGTTTGGGTGTTCTTTCATAGCTTTTGTTTACAATAAATCTTTTTAGTTTTATTTGCAAATGGATTTAAGCACTTACTAGTGATTAATCATAAGTTTCTGATTATATGTATGACATATATGAGACAGCAGATCATTTTATTCATTTCTAGTAACAGATTACAGAAACACATTGCATCCCACTACACCATTAAATTTCGTTAGCAACACCAAGTTCCACGTAGGGTACGTACGTAGCTAGTTGCCACATTCACACAGCGCCATCTAGTCCCAAATTAAGCAATTACATTTGCTGGTGTTATGGGTATTAAACAACTGATATACTACTTAATTTTTTTTGTAAATACATACATTATATTATTATAGATAAATTACACCTAGACAGAAAAAATTGCATGCTCATCATACAAAGCTTAGTCCTGGGTGAGAATCGAACCCACGACCTCCAGCTTAGCAGTCAACAACCATTAGGCCATAAGCCATTTCTTCTTTCCTGCTAATTAAAATTTGAATACTTACCGTTTTCCCTTCCCGGGAATCGAACCTACAATCCCGCTGCGCCACCGCAAAGCAATTATGAAAGAAAAGCCGATTACTTTGTCTCGTAAGTGGCAAGTGTGTTAATAATTGTGTTAACTCTGTGGGAGTTACGGGAGGTCTCCCACGAGGATGCACTGCGGGAACAGAGCGAACTCTAGGAGCAACTAACTTATATGAAACTGTACGTTCTTTGTGAAGTTACTCTAGTTTATTGTCTCTTGATAAACTTCCATGCAAGTACTGTTAGTTAAACTTCGTATTGATTAATTCTGAGTGATTGAAGGGGACTAATGAGTATGTAGTCTATTTGCATATTATATTATTACGTCATCATCAGCATTTCAACCTATAAACGTCCCACTGCTGGGCACGGGTCTCCTCCAAAGAATGTGGAGGGAATTTAGCCTACTATACTCCGCTGACCGGATGGGTTGGTATAGAGTTTTGTTTCGAATTACCCTTTTTTGCAGTGCTCTTGTCTGCATAAGGCCTTAGTCGCCTTTTACGACATCGATGGGTTGATAATTATGGGGTAATTATGTATTCTTAATCCGTCATTAAACGGATAATATTACATATTCATATATATTATATATACATTTATAATATTATATACACTTTAAAAATCTTCGTTTCTACATGCCTGTTGGTCTAGTTGTTAGTGACCCTGACTGCTAAGCCGGAGGTCTTGGGTTCGATCCCCACCCAAGACAAATCTTTGTGTGATGAGCATAAAGGTTTGTTCTGTGTCTGGTTGTAATTTATTTTTATTATGTATGTATTTACAAAAAAAATATGTATATAAGTAGTATATCAGTTGTTTAGTACCCATAACACAGGCAATATATAACATAATATGTATATATTTGTGATCTCCATTTGATTCCCTTTATTTTGATACACTGTTTGAAACGTTTGGTTAATTTTTTTTAATAATTATTTACAATTTGTCACCAAAAGTCTGCCGTTTAATCTTTTTTTTTTATAATACCTAAGGACACTCGCGTTTTTGAGAAGAATCTAATGATACCTTTATTGTCGAAATCCATCCAATCGTTTGGAAGAAACGAGGGAATAAAGAAATTTACAAACATACAAGATACGCGCGAAAAACAGTACCCTTCCTGTCAGTCGGGTAAAAATGAGGTTACAACTGACGGACTATATAGTAGGTATAGGAACATAATTTAATATTATATGGGTCTAATATATTATTATTATTCTGGTCATGTAAGTATATTCTAGTTGTACAACTAACGCATACTTAAAGAGTTTATCTTATTTTGTATTCCACCGACCATCGTACAGTTATTCGATAATATTTGATAAAGGTAGTACACACAGTTCACTGTGTCGTGAAAATATTAGGTTCCACATTCCATACTTTATTTTTTTTTTTTTTTTTATTTGAGAGGAGCTTATATGTCATGAGTTTGATAAAGGTTTTTTTAATATTACTACACTAAGAAACGATAAGTGACTGGCACGCAAATCATGCACGTATTAAAAAATTAAAATCTTCAGGATGTCGAGCGAGCAATGTGCCTAATGTACAATGTAATCGCTATGGGGTACCGTAGCAGGATAGACTTGCCTAGTGTGGGGCCAACGGAAAAGACCATTGTAATTTTTTTCTGTTAATTTTTATTTATTTATTTATTATGCAGTCCGAGTTAGATTCTGACCGGCGGCAGTACCAATGTGGATTCCACTTTGTGGAATTTATATGTACTAGTCAAGTGACTTACCATCTGCTAACGGTGAAGGAAAACATCCTGAGGAAACCCATATACCCTAGAAGAAATTCTATGAGTATGTCTGATCCACCAACCCGCACTAGGCCAGCGTAAGTGGATTATGGTCTAAACTCTCTCAGCTCTCTAGTTAGAGGAGAGGAGACCCGAGCCCAGCAGTGGGACTTAATGGGTTACTGATGATAAAAGGTTCGAACTTTTGTATTGTGATTTGCACGCCACCCGGTCCCTTATCCATTCGGCCACCATCACTTTTTTTATACGTCCATGTATTTCACTTTTGGGATTACACAATTCTTTCCTCAAATCAGAATTAGAACAAACAATCAAGAAAATTGTTCGACCAAATCATTCCTTAGTACAGAAAATAATGCCGATCGATTTTACTTATTCCCTTAACCAATAACCAGTCAGACAGACCTTTGTACACGATGTAATAACTTATGAAAAGAGGTCTTGCTACGTTGGCTTTTGTTTTTCCCTAGCGTGTGCTACCAGTTAAATTAGATCTAGTACGAGGTTATGATCGAATGGACGTAGAGCTCTGCCTGCGTTGGTTTTAAGAGTAACTAAAGAAGGTTAGTCTATCGATTGGTTGTAATTGTACAGGGATATGGGTCTAATAATGTTGGACGTTGTGTTGAGTGGTACGCGATTGAGTTTGTCAAGTGAAATAATTGCTTGCTTAGCCCATGGTTGTTTATAAGTATAGAAGATAATATATGTCGCTACCATAGTCGTCTGTAAAGCAATGATTTTATTATAGTACTATGAGTAAGTTGAATGCTTTATAGCTAAGTAAAGGTAGCCAAGTTAGGTACTCCTAACTCTCACTTTTACGTCAAATTAATCCCAATATATCATTTTAATTTTGTCTGATATTCATCTATACTAACTGGGAAAATCCCACCCTCATGCCCACCATGCAACTCCTGTGAGCCAGAGTTAACAGCGATGACCCTTGGGACCACTGAGTCTTGACACTCGGGAGTCCCAAGGAATGCCGAACGAAATTAATCAGAAGTAAATGGAAGAGTTGGAAAGAAATGATCGACTTCCCTCCTATTCCGTGTAGTGATGGATTAAGAATACATAATGGCACTACCCCATTTCAACCCGTGGGTCTTAAAAGGCGACTAAGGGAGTAACCTTAACCAGACAAGAACACAGCGAGAAAAGGAATATTCGAAACAAATCCTATACTAACCCGTCTGGCTAGCGCGGTATAGTAGGCTGAATTCTCTTCACAATATTTCTATTTCTTTTCACAATATTAGAGAAACCATCGGGGGAAAAACTAAAAAAAATAAAAAATTACGGGATCTATTGAGTCTGATTCCAGTAATAAGTACGGCAAAAACTTAAAGCACAAAAATAACATCACGCTACGGCCAATAGGAGCAACAAAAAGCAATAGGAGGCGAAGTCCCGTGCGAAACCAAGTAACTAAATACAACTCATTCAAATACAATATGTATACTAAATGTACTTTGTGTCCGTTAGTTTCATGTTTGTAAAGCTCCCCGCGACACAGGGCTTGTTCCCTAGTGCGGGCGTTGTCTTTTTACAAAAACAAAAAAAACTAGGTTGCTCTTCATTCCCATGACCCATTCATTCATGACTGGCCTGTTGGTCTAGTGGTTAGTGATCCTGACTGCTAAGCCGGAGGTATTGGGTTCGATCCCCATCCAGGACAAATCTTTGTGTGATGAGCATAAAGGTTTGTTCTGTGTCTGAGTTTTATTTATCTATAATATGTATGTATTTACAAAAAAAAAAGTATTTAAGTAGTATATCAGTTGTTTAGTACCCATAACACAAGCAAATATAATTGCTTACTTTGGGACTAGATGGCGCTGTGTGAATGTGGTAGAATATTATATTATTATTAATTCCCCTTGAAACTCCTTAGATCTAACTAAAAACTTTTACAACGATCGATAAAAACTGAGCAGTATATTAGACTTCTATTCGTCTAATGTGCTTTATAACACTTAGAACATATGCCTCTCAGTTTACACAAAGCTGACACCTCTCAGTCCACACTATTTATTATTAGATGTTTATTTAGGACTCTGTTTTCGCTTGTTTTTATACGTTAGCTGTTATAGACCTACATCGTATTATTAAGAGCTTTTCTTTATTTATTTATTTATTTCAACTTTATGCACAAAGAACTGTACAAAGGAGGACTTAATGCCAGAGGTATTCTCTACCAGTCGACCTTTGGGCGATGCAGAGAAGAGAGTTGTAGGTGCAAATGGAAAAGAATAATAAAATGATATTTACACGTATTAATTTAAACTTATTTCCAACAAAAAAAAAGAATAAAATACAAAAATACATATACCTAATAAAATATATTATCTATCTTATCTCTTTATCGTTTAGGTATAAGTGACTATTACTCGAAATAAATGATATATATATATATATATATATATATATAAGAAATTGAATTAATTAATCTGAATGTTCGATACTATAAATACTTTTATTGCAACCTTATTTTACGATATATATTTGGGTCCATGTATTAAGGGGTGATTCTTTTTCATTAACACTTTTTTAGATTCTGAGCAGGGACTGAAAAAATCAAGACAAAAAAACCGAATACCCGTGATCGAATCCGGAATCCTATACACGGCAGTCGTAGATATGCATAATAAAAGGTCACAGACTAATAAACAACAACAATATAATAATAAATATTAGGTATACATCTTTCTCCTAATATAATATTTTAATATTAATATTTTTACCACATTCACACATCGCCATCTAGCCTCAAATTAAGCAATTATATTTGCTTGTGTTATGGGTACCACTGATATACTACTTAAATACATTTTTTTTGTAAATACTTAGAATACATATTATAGATAAATTACACCCAGACATAAAACAAAATAATCTTGCTTGTCATACAAAGATTTGTCCTGGGTGGGAATCGCACCCACGACTTCCGACTTAGCAGTCAGGGTCACTAACCACTAGGCCAACAGGTCAGTCAAATATCTCATCTCATCTATACATATACATAAAAATTGATTTTACCTATGTCCGTAACAAATTTTTAAACCATCCAAACGATTGGATGTATACCAAACCAAAATTAGAAAGGCAATAAGGCAAAGATGGCGTCTAAAACTCCACAAAAATAAAAAACAAAAGACACATTCTGTCACGGGAATCGATTCCCACACGGACAGAGCCGCTGACAACAGCTATTTGTCATGTTACATCTAAAACACATTTAATTAACAATCTTCTTGATAGAAATTTCTAGAACAAAAACAGTAACAGTAGGGATAGAATAAACTAAGTTTTTGTCGTCTTCGGTGGCTGTTTCGCTTTGTCAGTGTAAAAAGTGTCCAAGTTGTTAGAGAGAAGTGTCATTTGTCTTAACTTCGGTGAGCGGCGACTGGCTGGCGGTCTAATGACACCCGTCACAATCACTTTCACACCATCCGCACAATTAATTGTTAAGTTTCAAAATAAATCTTTCAATTTTTAACCCCCGACGCAAAAAGAAGGGTATTTGAAATGTCTGTGTGTCTGTGGCATCGTAGCTCCTAAACGAGTGGGCCGATATTGACGCCTTTTTTTTTCTTTAAAAGCTTACAATATGATCGTGATTGTTCTTAGATATGTTTTATTAAAATCAGTGCAGCCGTTTCAATGTCATTAGCTCTTGTCGGGGGTGACATCAAATTTTCAATTTTTATTGCCAAATATAAAGATATATAATCCGTGTAGTGACGGATTAAGAATTATATCAATTAATTAATATGTCACTACCTCATCTCAACTCGTGGGTGTCGTAAAAGGTGACTTAGGGCAGACTTATAAAGACAAGAGCACTGCGTGAAAAGGAAAATTCGAAACAAGCTCTATACCAACCCGTCTGGCCAGCGTGGTATAGTAGGCTAAATTTCCTCCACATTCTCTGAAGAAGACTCGTGCCCAACATTGGGACGTCTATGGATTAAAATGATAATAACGTGAGAATTTCAGTGATAAATTATAATTTAAAACACTTCTTTCTAGGCCGTTCCAAACGCTCATAATATTTTTTTTCGCTAACACATGTATTCTTGTCTGTGCACAACAGAGGGTGTATAGAGGCTATTTAAATAAGAGATGAGATGAACGGTCTACGTCCGGTTCGCTTGTATAGCGGTAATAGCGAATTTATGTTGCATGCCTTGCCCACGCTTTCATATCTCGGTGAATACGGGAGTTAAACGGACGGATTATTGAAACTATCTTGTGAGGAAATTTGTTGGCTTGTTGGTCTAGTGGTTGGTGACCCTGACTGCTAAGCCGGAGGTCGTGGGTTCTATCCCCACCCAGGACAAATCCTTGTGTGATGAGCATAAAGTTTTGTTCTGTGTCTGGGTGTAATTTATCTATAATATGTATGTATTTACAAAAAAAAAAGTATTTAAGTAGTAGGTATATCAGTTGTTTAGTACCCATAACACAAGCAAATATAATTGCTTAATTTGGGACTAGATGGCGCTGTGTGAATGTGGTAGAATATTATTATTATATTATTTTATATTATTCTTGTCTTCACTTCACTATATAGGGTATAGGTACTTCTCACTCTCGTCTTTTTGGAAGGCTTATGCAGATACAGGTCCAACACGCAGAGGACATTAGCGAATTTGAAATGGGGTGAAACAATTACCGCCGTCATATCATAGGTTCACTATATTGTAGTACAGGTATGACTTTGTTAACGGTAATATTTAATTTATTATGTTTCCTTCCATTTGAGTTTCCGTAACTCGAAAGAAAAAAACGGAACCCTTATAGGATCACTCCGTTGTTTGCCCGTCTGTCTGTCTGTCAAGAAAATTTTTCTCAAGAACGCGTACGGAACCCTCTGTGCGCAAGTTCGGCTCACACTTGTCCTTTTTTTCTTTTACATAATTCTGTATTTTTGCATTCTATAACATTTCACACTTAACACATATCTAAAACATGCTATGGCAATCTGTAATTAGATCTACACAGCACTTAATTAACGCTGCTAATGTGTAAGACTTGTAGGTTGTCCAAATAAATAATTAAAAAAAAATTGACAACAAGAATCTCTATAAATACACAAAGTCCTTCACCCTATACAAAACAGAGAGTAGTCAACTGCAGCCCTTGTATACACGACTTGAACCTTGGCATTCAGAGCTATGACGCGCGAGTGAGGCCGCGCCCTGATTATACACCATTCATCACGAATACGAAAACTTCACCCCAACTGTTGTTGAATGTGTTGTGTAGGTTATGGGGAACAGTGCAGTGTATACTGAATTGTTAACGACAATAGTATAAAACTGTAAGGGGGTCAAAGTCAAAGCCAAATGTTCATTCATTTAGATCATCTGAACGATTCTTCAAAACAAACAAAAAATCAGCAAAATTTTTTAAGGCCAGCTCGTTTCAACTTTTCCAATTCCTTGTCAATACTGAAAAATTCATATTTTAACTAACAATAAAATCATAAATCATTTATTTTCCAGATTTAAGAGTACATAAAGATTTTAAACAGCATTCCTTAGTTCTTAACCTTACATCATCTCAGAAAAGCATACTGATAATAATATGAACAAGAAGAGCTTTCTAAATTTATTATTTTCACAGTAAAATACAACCTAGGAATTAATAATTACTTTATACAATTATTCATTAATAACATTAACTTTTGAAAGAAATAGGTTGCAAAAAAAATTATATTAAAGTGTATTTTATTATTAATTAAAAACTATTTATTAAATATCTCTGCAGCACCCAAACATTAGCTGGTTAAGAAGTCACCTTTTGTCACAATTATAACTTATAAATAAAATAAAAACTAAAATTATTAACTCTATGATAGATTATCCCGCAAGTGACACTTCTAATTAAGTTTAACAAACAAACGTTTTCCCTTAGCTACGTCATGGTATCTTCAGCTAAAAAACCGTGTGATAAATGTGGGAGTCCGTGAGTAATCACCGGTCCTTAACCGTGCCGTGACAAAGTGCGTCTCACCCTGTGGACACGCACCCTCTGTGACCAGCTTTATGTCTCTGTTTGTATACTCCAAGAATGATGATACGGAAAATAGAAAATGAGATGTCAACGGTAATAATTATTACCCATTTGCGGCCTCAGAGATTGTTTATGAAGTGAGAAGGTCTACCATGAAATTTCGTAAAGTTTCGAGTGACATTTAGAATGGCTACCACAAAATTTAATCTGATATTTATTAAGAAAGTTTGTATGAAGGATACTTAAGAGTTTGTTCTTTGGTAGGCCTATTCGATAATAAATAAATCGATTTGATCGAAAAGCTATCGAAAAATTCTGTCTTAAAATGATTATGATATTTATAGCAGGTTTGGCAAACAATTATTACGCGTGCCATAAATGGCACGTAGGATATAGTTTTTAACATACAAATTAATTACTCTATTTTTTTTTAAATCGAATATTTTTATTGGTTAAGTTGGAAAATATTTACATAATATCTACAAGAAAATAATATTTACGACTAAAACTAACTACTAAACAAAATAAAAACACGAAAATACCTTAAATTAAAATGTATTTAATGTATCCAAGAATTCCTCCGCATCTAAGCCACTGTCCGCCAGAAACGTGCCCAGCAGACTGGCAGCATTGCCACGTTGGATAGCAATGCTTATTCTTTGCGCCAAGAAAAAGCTAGCCCACTGGTCACGTCACGTTTCTGTCAAACGATTTACTTTACTTTTACGTTTAACTTGTATTACTTTATTTATTTTAGTTTATTTATTTGGGCAAAACAGAGTCCTACACAAATATTTTTACAAACAGATAAACACATATCAAATATTTTTAGTTTTTTAAACAAACATTAATTAATTAGGCAAACCACAATGACGGACTAAAGTTAGGATAAGCTAAAATGTAGCACAACAGAAGGATATATAAATACACTATAACATTAGAATAAATATATAATTACAATAAATAATTTACAATGCTAAAACATTGGTTGTTGTTTTTAAATAAAAAAATAAACTAACAAAACTTTTTGCTATCTAGTTTTTTTTAATATTTATATTTTATAACACATTTGCTCGTAAAGGGTCTCTTATTCCACCAATTTCAGTGTCGTAATGTATCTCATTACGCACTAGTTAAAGTAAAATGCACGGTTTATCAAGATCACTGACTAATAATCAAGATGCTCCGTCTAACACGAACGGTTCTTTTTTAAATCTTAGCAAAGAGTTATTATGTCAGAAAAGTGGTCAACATTTTATGAATAAAATTAACAAGAGATAAAATAATTATTATACTTATAAAATAAACATTTAATTCTTTAAATTAAATAATTTAGACCATAAATTTCAATCATTTATCTGTGATAAAACACAAAAATATTAATTTACAGTAAATTTAATATTAGGATCTACTATATTGGCTGTTTTTGTGCCTTTTCCTTAAAAAAAAAGCGCTGATGCGCGCATTGATAATTAATAATTTGTGACGAGTAAAAATTATTCCGCGCGCTTTTTCTTTTCGCTGTATTGTTTTTTTCTAAGAAAGTCCGAGTTTTATTTATTTCCTCACAAATATGTTATAAAACGTCATATGACATACGTGCGCTTTGATAATTACAGCCTCTGCTTTCGTGTAGCCCTCGCCTGCGGCTCGGGCTAGCAATATCGCCTCGGCTATAATTTTCAACATACCGCACTTATATCATAATGTACTATTACGTTATTATTTGTCTACCAGATATTCTTTAAAAAGGAAATTCCTGTGATAGATTGAGTATTTGGTTTTTTTTCGTAAATAAGTTAGTTGTACCCGTGTAGTGACAGTTAAGACTACATAATATCACATCTCAATCCATAGGTGTCGTAAAAGGCGACTAAGGGAGTAATCTTATGCAGACAAGCGTACTACGAGAAACGGAAAATTCGAAACAAATCCTTTAGCAACCCGTCTGGCCACGTGGTAGTAGTAGGTTGAATTTTCTCCATATTCTTTGGAGGAGACTTTGAAATGATGACGATGAATTAAATTATTATATTATTTAAGATATGATGTAAGGACTTTATTGAATAATTGTTCATTTCTTCTATCATTTTATTTGGTTATCACAACTCATAATAAATTAAATAATTCATTTATTCTCACTCGTTCTATGACCCGATAAGAATAATGAATCAGTGTCGAATCAAGAACCACAAAGTGTGAAGCATCTAAACCAAATAGAAACGTTCTCTGATTACATTCAGTGCCAAGCAGTCACCTGGAGTTTCTTTAAACCCAACAGAGATAATAGAATAAGTAATTTACTATGCAGAATTAATCCCGCGAAGCCGTTGATTTTAAATTTAAATCAGTTTCTTAGCTACGCGATCTTTGAGCTCAGAGGAGCCAGCGGATCGACACCTCTTCACTATAATTTAAACGAATGTTTGCTCTAAAGTAATATTTCATATTGTATACAAAAATATGGAGATATAGTCTTTATAATGTATAGAGATTGAAAAATCCTCCAGATGTTTTCCTTTCTTCATAGTCATAGTCATAATCTTTGTTTCATTTGGATCAAATACATGATACATAATGAACGTCATACAAAGTCAAAAAAAGGTGTCAGCAAATTTGTCTATGGCCAGTTCACTGACAAGGTTGAGCTCTGAGAAGAACTTGGCAAGAAACTCAGACCACTCTTTTTAATCATCATAGTAGTTACAATTTCAATTGGTTTTACGTATACCTACTGTTTTGTTTATGGAATATCGTTGTAACTATTTATGAATTTCATGCTGTTTTTGGCTGCTTATTATTTATCATCTAATTAGTTTCTAGAATACACTTTAATTACTATCACTGTCCAATATAGTCTCCACGTTTATCTGTGAAAAGTACCTCAGAGACTCGTGACGAAGGACATTATCGAGCGGGAATTGTATCTCTTGTGACTACACAATTTTAGATGAAAATTGTGACGCAAAATAATATACTTGTTTGTTAAATAAAGCTTATCAAGACATTTACTAGTATACTTGGTAAATACAGCACTACAGCGTTGTATTTTATTTATATAGAGATATTTTTTTTAAGTAGATTAAATTTGATTCCTGAGGACAACATTCGAAATCACTGTCAATTTTATTTTCATTGATCAGCAATCCATTAATGTCCCACTGCTAGATTCAGGTCTCCTCTCCTCAATATAGAGAGCTGAGAGGGTTTTTAGGCCATAATCCACACACGCTGGCCTAATGTGGGTTGGTGGATCAGACATACACATAGAATTTTTTCTAGTGTATGTAGGTTTCCTCACGATGTTTTCCTTCACTGTTAGCAGATGGTTAGTCACTTGAATAGTACATATAAATTCCACAAAGTGAAATTCATATTGGTACTGCTGGTCAGAATCGAACTCGGACCGCGTGTTTAGCACGCTGGTCTCTTATCTTGTCAAAATGTAGTAAAATTAAATAAGGACACTGTCATTTTCCAATATTTGATTATGCAATCAGTTCGACTATGTTGAAGATATTCGACTATGTTTCGCTGTGGCGGAAATTTGGTGAGGCCTATGTTCAACAGTGGACGTTGTTGGGCTGATATGATAATGATGATGATGAATATTGAGATTCCGAGTAAGGCTTCTGTATCAGGTACTTTTTTTGTATTATAAGTTACCTCACTATGTAGAAAGCTTTTTGTATGGGAAACGTTCCGTGTAGTGACGAATTAAGAATACATAATGTCACTACCCCATCTCAACCCATGGGTGTCGTAGAAGGCGACTAAGGGAGTAACCTTATGCAGACAAGAGCATTGCAAGAAAAGGAAAATTCGAAACAAACCCTATACCAACCCGTCTGGCCTGCGTAGTATAGTAGGCTAAATTCCCTCCACATTCTTTGGAGGAGACCCGTGCCCAACAGTGGGATATTTAATTTTATGGGTTGAGATGATGATGGGAAACGTTGCGTGTCTACTTAGACTATTTACGTATATTTAATTACGTTTTATTTATATTTATTTATTTATATTTGTTTTAAACGAACTCGGTGTGTTTTCACCTCGTTTCAAACGCAATGACGAATTGCCAGCTTGTCCAGCCTTTACACTATTTTATTTATTTCTTCAATTTGGAACTATATACACAAAGTCATCACAATCATATAAGAAACAAAGAAATCAAATTAAAGCGAACCAAATGTCGCATTGCATAATATTATTCTAGGCGTATGAATACCAACATCATCCTTGACATAAATCAAATTTCCTTTACAAATCGAATAACAGCATATTCAACATATTATACGACAGATAATGAATCAAAGCTTCTAATAAGCCGGTTATAAGCCCATCAAATATGTTTATAACAAGATGTTCTAACACAAATAACTTGGTACGTTATGTGACGATTGTAACAAATTTCTGTTATTTCACGAACACTCAGTTTCAACATTAATAATGGTTTGTTTTGAGAATCTGCTGTGCTTGAAGTATTTGTTCTGAAGCCCAATTTGTGATATACCGCTGATTTGTACGTCGAGTATAAATTAAAAATTATACTATAGGTTTCATTTTCTACCCATAAACGTCCCACTGCTGGGCATGGGTCTCCTCCAAAGAATCTGGAGGGAATTTAGCCTACTATGTAGGTTCTTATGTCAATTGTTTTTATTTTTTAAGTTACTTGGTGACAATGTTCCCTATGTGACTGCTGTGCAAGAGGTCCCGGGCTCGATTCCCGGGTCGGGTTAAAATGGTATTGGGTTTTTCTATCATGAAGTTGGAGTATTAAGATTTTCCCGGAGTTTGGTAAACAAATGTTCCCGGTTGATGACAAATAGGCTCGCCCCTATTTCATGGGACCAAACATAGCTGGCGAAATGTGGGTATAAAACACCACTGCCTACCCCTTCGGGGAAAAAGGCGTGACGCTATGTATCTATGTTATATTAATGTTAGTTACAATGTAGTTTTCTATCGACAAAAGAATGTTTGAAATTGGTCCCGTAGTTTTTAAGTTTACTCATACATACAAAAATATTTATTGGATACCTTATAAAAACTTTACAGTTTGCTTAAAATAAGGTATATAAAATTGATTTAGAGTAAGTATGAAGCCACTGGTGCTTATAAATAACTTAAATTTGTTATAATTAATTATCTAAAATACATGCCATGGTTCTAATAATTAAACTCTTAAATTAATATGGAAATAAATAAAATTTAATGTATTTATTGTGATCATGTGTACATACAGGTTGTTACAATTTTATTTATATAATGTCCTCAATGTTCGGCTTACTAAAACGTTAAACAGATTAAAATTTTCTAAAAAGTCAAAAAGATACGTCACTTCAACATAAGGATTAAATATTTTGTTATTTTTTTTTTTTTTTTTTTTTTCATAAAAGACAACGCCCGCACTAGGGAACAAGCCCTGTGTCGCGGGGAGCTTTACAAACATGAAACTAACGGACACAAAGTACACCCAGACTAGAAACAAATATCACACAAATATTTGTCTCGTGTGGGAATCGAACCCACGTCACCCAGCACGGCGATGTAGTGGCGAGGCGACCACCTTAACCACTGCGCCACGGTGACAGTCGAAATATATGTCTTCATATTTCATAATAATTTAGATTATTGTAAATGATAACTTCTAAAATAGGTATCGTTAGTGAAAATTACCCTAAATTGAGGTAGGTAATTGAGAGTGAGAGAATATATAAGTTAAAGCAATGTAGAGGTGATTAATCATAAATTGGGTGACGTGACATGAATTCTATCACAGTTTGCGAGTCCGTGTTCTCAGCTCTCTGTAGACATAGAGGCGTACTGATTGGGATTTACTATCTCATTGTGGAAGGTCTAGGGAACCATTAGTCATATAGTTTAGAGATGAATGAGGTTATATTGTAATTTGAATTATTATTTAAGTATAGAATTATTCGAATTTACTGATCTGCTGAAAACGGTTTGAATATTATGTGAGCTAAGATTGGTAAAACACAAAAAAAAATATCGAAAAAATTTCGTTTGTTAACAACGTTCGTTGTGTTGTTTTTTGGCATTAACCGAGCACATTTCTATTCTCCGGCCTGTATATATAACAATTAAAAACTTAATACTGTTCTTGCTCGAACCAGAAATCAAACCTATAACCTTCCACGTAATTGTATACACTCCCGCGGTACCACCAAGGCAGTTAGAGAGATTTCACACAGGCTACAGTTATCTATCAGTCTTTAACGATATTATATTATTGAGATTAAATAAAAATGTTCAAAAATGGAGTAAACATGCGCTTATGATGCCCGAGTGCTGCCCATAGGCTACGGTAACATGATATAAAAAAACTCAACCAAGAATGACTAGCGCAAAACTTCAATATTCTCAATCTAATACAAACATGTACACGTAAGAAGCAGAGAGTACATAACAGGAAAAAGAGCTCGCACTTTCAAGTAACGACATCAGATCAGGCAACCTGACATACGTGCCACTGTTTTTGTGATCCAATATTATTTATTAGAAATGTTGGGACACAGAAATTGCTTTATATTTTCTTCCGGAGATGCTGACAACCCTAATTTTGTAAGGATAACTGAATTTACATTACTAAAGTATTGAGATTTTTTTTATAAAGGTTGCGTGGCTTATTATATAATAATAATATTCTACCACATTTACACAGCGCCATCTAGTCCCAAAGTAAGCAATTATATTTACTTGTGTTATGGGTACTAAACAACTGATATACCTACTACTTAAATATATATTTTTTTGTAAATACATACATTTTATAGATAAATTACACCCAGACACAGAACAAACCATTGTGCTCATCACACAAAGATTTGTCCTGGGTGGGGATCGAACCCACGACCTCCGGCTTAGCAGTCAGGGTCACTAACCACTAGACCAATAGGCCAATCTTATAGAGACTACTGTATAAGCTGGGCCAGAACTTCGGCGTAAACTTTAGATAGTCCTCGTCATATCAGTTCAATGACGCCCACTGCTGGATATAAGTCATTTTCCTCTACAGCGAGCGATCTTGTGCCACCTGCATCCAACGATCATTCGCAGTCCTAACTAACCCTTTAACTTAAAATTAGTCATTGATAGTGTCCTTTCAATTTTGTGACTTTTCAAGCCCAACTAAATCGATTTTATTTTTGTACAAAATCGACCGGGTGGCAGATTCCGGGTAAACCCACACTCGGGAACAAGCCCTGTGATGCGGGCAATTTAACAAACTAACAATTAAAGGACACAAAATACACCCAAACTCGAAATAAATATTTTTCTTGTGTGGGAATCGAACCCACATCATCATCGGCGATGTTAGGCGAGACGACCACCTCAACCATTAGGCCTCGGTGACAGTCAATTTAAAATAATTTCAACTTAATTCATCATGTAGAATCTTTTAAGCTAAACAAAGTACAACATCACACTGTACCTACAGAACTAATGGTCCAAATTGTCCCCCCACTACCCGCCCCACCCCGCATCCCTTGGGGAGTGTTCACGTAAATACAGTTTAAATACCTCCCAGTGAATAGTGAATACAACCTGTCTGGTACTCCATTCATCTTAAACTGCTAACTGGGATCGCGTTACATTTATAATTGGATTAACTAACTTGTGCTCATAGCTTCACTTGCGATGAATATGGTATAGCTAGCTTGTTTGTAGGTGCGTCTTGTAACTTAGGTAGTGATATTGGTGTTATTATTATGTACAGTAATATTAATGTATGTTAAGTAAAAATTTAATAAAACTGCCTCGGTGGCGCAGCGGGAAGTATATACGACTGCTGTGCAAGAGGTCCCGGGTTCGATTCCCGGGTCGGGTGAAAATGGTATTGGGCTTTTCTATCATGAAATTCCAATATTAAGATTTTCCCGGAGTTTGGTAAGCAAATGTTCCCGATAGATAACAATAGGTTCGCCCCCTATTTCATGGGACCAAACATAGATGGCGAAATGTGGGTGTGAAACACCTCTGCCTACACCTTCGGGGAAAACGGCGTGATGCTATGTTATGTTTATTAATAAGGTGTCATAATCACTGATCGAATCAGTGAAAATGACACTTTATATTTTATTTTTCTCTTTCTTCTTTATTTAGTTACTTCTTTCGTTCTTGGTTTGGTATGGTATTTAAAAGTTATATAAGCATTAAGCACCAAGCGAGCGCATTTACAATATAGAACTGCATAGAATAAGTAATTTAGTTTAAAAAAAAATTGTATCTTTACTTATTTTTTTCTACTTATTTTATCAAAATCATAGTTGCCAGAAGAGTTAGTTCAATGTTTTATTTTAAGTTTTAATCTTTTGTAAGGGAATAATTAGTTTTATTTTGAAACAAAAAAGCAAAAAATAATTTCAAACAAGTTTTTAAAAAGCGTCAAAATAATACGTTGTTCTGTTACTCCGTAATGACAAACTAGTAATTTGCACTGACTTATTAGATCTAGGTACTTTCAACTTCTTCAAGCAAATCTCTGCCCAAAAACAGAACTATTACAAGACTTGAACTGCATCGTGTGACAGGTTAACTGCGCACTCAGTAATTAGTAGCACTACGACCCTAAAGTACCAGAACTAAACATATAGAGATGGTGCACTGAGCTGGTTAATTACGAGGCTTTTTGTCACTAGAGACTCTAACTTTGTTAATTTAAACAAGACATTTGGTGAGTCTCAAAAGAAGCATTGTTTTAATGAGTTCTTTATTTTTAACTATATATAATTATATTTATTTATTTATTTAAACTTTATGCACTATACAAGTAGTACAAAGGTGGGCTTAATGCCAAAGGCATTGTCTACCAGCCAACCTTAGGGTGATGCAGAGAAGAGCATGGTAGATGCAAGTAGAAGAGAATAATTTGAAGAAGCTATGTTGAATTTATATAATAAATACCTATCATATATATACTGTAACAACATAAACAAATATATACTTTATTTTTAACTAGAAGTCACGCAGTAATTCGTTCGTTATCGTTCTTTATTTGGCCACTGTTCAGCTCCTATTGTCCATAGCGTGATGTTACATAGCCTATGTTACTCAGTGATAATGTAGCTTTCTAACTGCAAAAGAATTTTTCACCGCTCTAAGCACCGTTCCCACCACCGTTTCCGCACACACCCCAACGAAGTTCATTTACATTATAAACAACGGTGGGGTGCAACTTCAGAGCGAATTGAAAGATTGGGGAGACCTATACCAGCGCCTCATTATGTTGATTATAATAGAATAGAATATAATATTTATTTATTAAGTGACCAAGACTCATTAGGTTAGTAATACTTAAGACTATGTTAGTAACTTATAAAATCAAATCAAACACGGCAGCACCATTCCATGAGAGATAGCACTGCAATGATTCATATACGAGCAGAGTAACTTGCTTGCTATCATGCTCAGAATGCTGTTAGCGCTGCCCCGCACCCTGCTCACCAGAGATGCACATCGCTTTCGCATAATGGTATAAAAACAATCTGCTTTAGAGTCTGCAAACATCCCTGATGCGCTACAGAAACGGGGCAGCCCCACCAGCACTCTGAACGAGTTGTTGTATTGAACTCGAAGGGCGTCATACGCTTTTCGAGTATATCTAGCCCATAGGGTGCATGTGTAGAACGTTACGTTCGAATTTTGACGTATAATGATGAAACTGACAGGGATTACAAGAAAATTATGATTCTGCAGGATCTAATTCATGACGAAAAATAATGTTTAATGTAAAAATTATATCAGTGTTACTACATATCGTTATCACTTCTTATCTATCGACTGATAACAGATAACAACGACAACTCATTGATCTAGTCACTAGTGTTTATTATGTTATCAGTAACCGCCAGATGGTAAAACAATAACTACATTTAATTTTGTAGTTTTGTTTTTGTTTTTTTGTTTTTTAAATGTTTTGTTTTGTGTGAAATTATTGTGGTTATTCGTATTGTGGTTTATAATTTAATCGTAAGTACGTTTAACTTATATATTATAAGTTAATAGAATAAATGGTGAAGAGGCGGAAAGCCTTTATATAGTTCGGTGGCGCAGCGGTAGTTTATATGGTTGTGGATTCTCAGGTCTCAGGTTCGATTACCAGGTTAGTACAAATATTTGTACGGTTTACAAATGTTGGTTTCCGAGTCTTTCTATCTATTTGAAGATAATTAAGTATGGTTATCAATCGTTTAGATCCCATAACACAAGCTTAAATTAGCTTATTTTAAAAAGATGAAGGCGGCTAAGTGAAAGTCGCTATGCAAAAAGATGTCCCAAAAGTCAAGCTCGTTTATTAACGGTTCCGTTAAAGATAAATAAAAAGCCAGACTCAGGGCTAATACTTAGAATTTCAAAACAGAAATACCCACTACCATTTTTCGACCAATGGATCGAAACTGGGAGCTATTCTACCTTGCTAAGAAAGAGCGTATTTACATTAATGTGGTCACAGAAAAACTCACGTAAGACAAATGACTTAAGATGTTCTCTGAACTTGAGATGCACTTTTCACGTTTAATCGATAGGTCGTCATCGTCCGGCGAACTCTTAGTCTGTGGGGTCTTTTAGACACGCTCCTTACCCCAATAAGTTAGTATTTATAATAATAATTTCTATTCTTGTCTTACTTGCTAACACCTTTACCCTAAATATGTCACTGTAGATAAAAGAAAAGTTATATTTCTAAGTGTACCTGGCACGTTTGTCATAATGTCGCGACCACCGCTATGATCCGCCGCCGCGTCCGCTTCCGGCTGTGAACGCTCACGTCACATCCGCCACCTGTCTCCGTACATGCGTCGCGCGAAAGCCTCCGTAACGTTATTATAATAAACGAATTGAGAGAGGCTTTCTCAAATAATTTAATGATGAAACATTTACTCGATAAATTATATTATAATGTTATTGTAAACGAATATTGGATTTATTCATACAATGTTATTTACTGTTTATTTAAGTTGAGATTTATATAATTAGGGGAAATTTTCACCCACACACCCATCACTATGAGTTCTGTAAATCAGGGCCCGAGTCTACTACACAATGGTCTCATTCGACAGCTGTGATTGGCTTACCAAGTCAATCGCGCCATATTGCCGGCATGTAATTGGTCAATATTAGTCCATTGGTCTGCTATCATCGTGTGTAATTTATGTATTCGGGATACTTAGAGGCTCCATTTAGCCAATTAATTGAAGAAATACATCTATTTTTCAGAAGATATAGCATAACAAAATGTTGCCTCATCTTTTTCTTTAAAATTGTAGACATGAAATGCTAAATAATAACTATAGCAGAAATATCATTTGGCAGCTCTCCTTGTCTGCCTTTTCCTTTTTCTCTATTGCAGAAATATATTATTTAATTTTCTTCTACGTGTCAAAATACCTTTAAAACAGAGATGCCCTTTTTATTCCTCTATTAGTTTCTTCAAATCATGCCCAATGTAAGACTAGAACTTCTGATTTTAAACTCAATATAGAACTGGAGTTATGGCGATTCTTAAAAATATTTTTAAGTATTTTCATGTTGATTTTCTTCTTACGTTAACATTGAGAGATCTAAAGTACAGCTAGTTAGCAGAAGCTCGGATTTTTATAATTAAAATAATATGCACTTTAGGGTTGCGTAAGATCAGTATATTATTTATTTAATAAGGTACACCAACAACGTATTTACAATGAAATCATAGAAAAGTAACAGTATTTCATCAAGGTTCAGTAAATACATCAATATAGGTATACACATCACTCTCACTACCGAAAACAATCATTCTAAAAACAAAATATAATAAATTTAAAATTGGTTAATTAAGTAAAGTTGAGACAAAAAAAATTAGCTAATAGATAAAATTAAATAAAATAAATTAAATACATGCATATCAATATAATATTATTTATAAAATATTTACAAGTTAGATGGTAATATGTAATACAAAAAAAAACTATCCCTAGTATGTAATATGTATACTTCGATACTAGGACACAGATCCTCTTTCAGGATCAATATTGTTGTGTACAAAGTATTGTGTTGCGTTGGTATCGGATGCCAATTAAGCGATCTGTCGACTGCCGGAGAGGCAATTAATCGTGGCTCGGCACCGTTGGCCACACGTCCTCGCACTGTCCGCCATTACGCTATGTGGGGAAATACTCGTACAAGCAATGTTTTTACAAGATTTTATTTAACTTGCAATGTTTGTATTTTCGAATCAAATCTTGCAATTGAATTTTAAAGTACATAGTGTTATTTTTTGGAATTTTAACTGATTAAATTCCTAGGTATGGCAAACGAATAATTCTGAAAATATATAAATGCAGTTCTGTTTCTTTTTAAAAATAAAGGAATGTTTCTTTTGAATAAAATTATAATAATAATATAATAATAATAATATTCTACCTCATTCACACAGCGCCATCTAGTCCCAAATTAAGCAATTATATTTGCTTGTGTTAGGGGTACTAAACAACTGATATACTACTTACATACATTTTTTTTTTTGTAAATACATACATATTATAGATAAATTACACCCAGACACAGAACAAACCTTCATGCTCATCACACAAAGATTTGTCCTGGGTGGGGATCGAACCCACGACCTCCGGCTTAGCAGTCAGGGTCACTAACCACTAGACCAACAGGCCATTATCTATCTCCAATATTTAAAGTACTTTCAGTATTTTGTGTTGCCACCTGGAGGCATTACAAAATTCCACCAGGCAAGGATAAGGATAATAATAATATCATGCTATTATATCTCTGACATACAGTAACCTTTCATCTATAAAGAAAGCTGCACTCATTATAATATAAATAACAAAACCTAATCACAATAAAACGCCAAGTTAACCGAAGTTTCTGAACGTTGTATGTCCTACGACGCGACGTCTGCAACTATTTGTAATTAACTCTGACACTATAGTTGTAATGAGAGTCTTCTTGTTAATTGTACATTCGTTCAGAATTCAAATGTACTTTTAATATTTGTAATTAGAAGCCACGATACTGACTCTCAATATAGAGTGTTGTTTTAATAAAATTTGAATGCTATCTAGCATTCGATTGACAGGAATTTAAGAATATAATATTTATAATTACTTCATCATCATCATTATTTCAACCCAACAGAATGTGGGCTGAATTAGCCCACTGTACACGCTGGCCAGACGGGTTGGTATAGGGTTTGTTTCGAATTTTTCTTTTCTCGCAGTGCTTTAGTTAGTCAGTTAGTCGCCTTTTACGACACCCACGGGTTAAGATGGGGTAGTGACATTATGTATTCTTAATCCGTCACTACACGGATGATAACTACTTATTACAACAATAATGTAACTTGAAATTAAAAGAAGCATTTATCAAATCAAATTTTCATCTAAATTGTTGACAATCAGTGCCAGTAATAAACGTAATGATTGTCTGAAATGCAATCATTTTAAACTTTACAATGCAATGGCTAGATATCGACCACCCGCAAATTAGCAGCAAACACACACACACATTTAAACAACCCCTCAATTATAACATTTGCACATATAAACTACATAAGTTTAAATTTACACACACACATACAAACACACACACATTGTAAACACCCCTTGCATACTGTCTGACCTTGATCACAATCACCCGCTTCCTCTCTCAGTAGTATTGTGCGGATATTTGTGACATATAATTACGCCTTTTTTCCCGATGGGGTAGGCAGAGATGCCTTACTCTGGGCTTTGTTATTAGTATAACCGTGGTATATCAGTTAAGATGGTCGCCTGCCACTAACATCGCCGTGCAAGGGACGTGGGTTCGATTCCCACACGAGACAATTATTTGTGTGATTCATAGATATTTGCTTCGAGTCTAGGTGTACTTTGTGTCCACTAAGTCCCCCGTGACACAGAGCTTATTAACTTATGGCAGGCGTTATTTTAAAATAATCTCCGGACTGAAACTTAGAGTTTCAAGACAGAAAAACCAAATACCAATTCTTTCACCGACTCGGGAATCGAACCAGGGACCTCTTGAGCCCCAATCTTACATACTTCCACTGCACCACAGAGGTAGTTATATAAAATTCGACGAAGTACTTTATGGTAATGTTACACACGTAGTTAGTATTGATCATGTCTAGTGTTCAGATTTCCCCTTCGAAACTAACCCTCGCACGCACACACAAACACTGCATATAACACTGAATGTTAGTATGTTTATAGGCATGCGTGTGTGTGAAAAGGAATTTATTTAGAATCTCATCATTAAAACAATGTAAAAGCCAAAGCTTAACAGAAACAAAACAAAAGGGACATCTTAAGCTCACAAAGCGAAAGGTTTTACGTGTGTATATTTGTTGCTCCTTCACGCTCAAACGGCTGGATCAATTTTGATAACATTTAATATGGAGGCAATTGACACCCTAGATTAATATATATAGGATAGACTTTTACTGGAAACCAAATAAATATATAATTATGATATGATTGATATGAATTTTCCTTGAAGTCTGAGGTAAGACAGCGTGAAAAACGTAAAAACCAAGAAAAAAATATTTACAAACGATATTAAAATCAACTGATTTCCGGTTTCTGAGTCGTTGGATGAGTGTTATTGGTAGGATAAAGTATAACTTAAACGAATTAAAAATAACAGTTGTATGAATAAAGCAGTTCTGTTGTTTTACTTTTATATTCAGTCAGGTTATAATTTGGTCCATGGATAACTTATATCTGATGGTTCAGACACCAGGCATTATTATTATTATGATTTGTTGGGCCGGAAGCCACTAGTGGCCTCCTTGCTACCTCGACCAGAGTTGATCTATTGTAGTGCCTTTTGTTGTTTTATAGTTCTCTGCTTAGTCCTAGAGGCTAGGAACTTCCAGATTGTCTGAGCAGAGAGAGACTGTATCTCATCTGGTTGCACGTGGTGCTGTCCTAAAAGGATGCTCCTTCTGCATTGCATTGCATTGCTTTCTCATTTGACTCTTGGCAAAATCTGCACATTTTGGACTGGCTTAGGTTTAGTTTAAACATATGGTAGCTTAATTTACAGTGGCCGGTGAGTATTCTTGTCACAGCCGAACAGGCATAGTTAAATTTTAAAATTCCGTGAAGGTGTCGAAAGGCTAATTGTTTTGCTTACACATCAAAGCAAGTCTTAAAACTACAGGCGAAAGCTTCTAATGAGGGACCGACTGAACACATACACCCTTTCATCACCACACATCATATCAGCCCAATGACGTCCACTGCTGAACATGGGCCTCACCTAATTTCCGCCACAGCGGGCGATTTTGCCGCCCGCATCCAACGGCCACCCGCAACCTTTACCAGGTCGTCGGTTCATATGGCGGGGGGCCGCTCCACGCTGCGCTTTCCAACATGGCCGGCACTAGAGAACTTTTTTGCCCCATCGGCCATCAGTTCTGCGAGCTATGTGGCCTGCCCACTGCCACTTCAGCGATTCATCCACACACACAAAGGAACATTTACATATGTATAATTGTATTATGTACCTATAGATAAACAAAATCGTTGAACACAAAGCCGCCCGAATGACGGCTGGCGATTAAAATTGAATTAATAGCGAAGCTCTCATCCAAACCCCTCTTGTATAGGAGATCATTCCTTTGTCATTTTAGATAGAACCAATTTTTATTTAACGTGTAAAGGATTATGGAGTGTTTTCGTTTAAAGGACGAATATTGCTTTTCAATATTCAAGTTAATTGAGAAATTATACGTTTTTGTATGGATATTGATGAAATTTTGTGTTATTTATCGATTTTAATCAAAAATAAATGAATCGGATATAGCCAAGTTAAGTTTTTATAGTAGGCTAAATTCCCTCCATATTCTTTGAAGGAGAATTATTAATATTAATATTATTATATTAATATTCTATCACACTCACACAGCGCCATCTAGTCCCAAATTAAGCAATTATATTTGCTTGTGTTATGGGTACTAAACAACTGATATACTAATTATATAATTTTTTTTTTTTGTAAATACATACATATTATAGATAAATTACACCCAGACACAGTACAAACCTTCATGCACATCACACAAAGATTTGTCCTGGGTGGGGATCGAACCCACGACCTCTGGCTTAGCAGTCAGGGTCACTAACCACTAGACCAACAGGCCAGAGAATTAAATATTATAGTACCTGAAAACATCACTGAGATACACTTCTTCTTCTTATCGTATGGGCTTGTGGCAGACCTCAGTATTATATACATACATACATATAGATCACGCCTCTTTCCCAACAGAGGGGTAGGCAGAGACCATTTCCTTCCACTTGCTACGATTCTGACATACACTTTGGTTTCTTCAAAATTCATCAGTCTTTTCGTGCATTCTCGCTGGTTGAGGGTACTCCTGATCTGTACCTTCTTTAGAACCACTCCTATTGCCTACCTTAGTAATTTATCAAGTCGCCTAGAAGGCTTCCAACTTGACTTCAAGACTGGGAACAACGGCTTTACGTGCCCTCCGAAACATGGAGATGCTCGAGAATGAAATTGCCACAAACGGTCACCCATCATGGACTGACCTTGCCGAACGTTGCTTAACCTCGATGATCTTAACGAATATCTCAGTACCACAATGCTACAAGAACCTCTGAAAGATACACTGCCCTTATAATTTATATATTTAACTGGTCTGTTGGTCTAGTGGTTAGTGACCCTGACTGCTAAGCTGGTCGTGGGTTTGATCCCCACCCAGGACAAATTTTTGTGTGATGAACATAAAGGTTTGTTCTCTGTCTGGGTGTAATTTATCTATAATATGTATGGATTTACAAAAAAAAATGTATTTAAGTAGTATATCAGTTGTTTAGTACCTATAACACAATCAAATATAATTGCTTAATTTGGGACTAGATGGCGCTGTGTGAATGTGGTAGAATATTATATTATATTACATACCTAGAATAGAACGTAGAAACCACACACAAAGTAAAAAGCCATTGTTCAACTTGCCGGAACATTAAACACTGGTTTTACGCTAAAAGTAGCCGAAAACTGCTCCGCTACTAAAATAACTCAGCCGTCCTAGTCACGTTACATAAATCTGACAAAAGAAAAATGTACTTATACTATACGAGGTGGCTGAATGGATAAGGGACCAGCGTGCAAATCACGCGGTCCGAGTTCGATTCAAGTGACTTACCATCTGCTAACGGTGAAGGAAAACATCGTGAGGAAACCCACATACTCTTGAAGAAATTCTATGAGCATGTCTGATCCACCAACCCGCACTAGGCCAGCGTGAGTGGATTATGGCCTAAACCCTCTCAGCTCTCTAGATAGAGGAGAGGAGACCCGAGCCCAGCAGTGGGACTTAATGGGTTGCCCATGATGATGACTGTACGAGGAGTACTTATCATTCACATATATGTCATCATCATCATCATATCGCCTAAGTTTGACAAAAAACAAAGAACTGCCTCGGTGGCGCAGCGGGAAGTGTATAAGACTGCTGTGCAAGAGGTCCCGGGTTCGATTCCCAGGTCGGGTGAAAATGGTATTGGGTTTTATCTATCATGAAATTCCAGTATTGAGATTTTCCCGGAGTTTGGTAAACAAATGTTCCCGGTTGAAGACAGTAGGCTCGCCCCCTATTTCATGGGACTAAACATAGCTGGCGAAGTGAGGGTGTGAAACACCTCTGCCTATCCCTTCGGGGAAAAAGGCGTGATGTTTATGTTTATTTTTTTTAACAAAACAAATGAATCGATTTTGATGTGTTTTAGTTTGCATGAAAGCTGACATGATGTTTCTTAGATAAATACGTTTTATAATAATCGATTCTGTCATTCGGGGATGAAGGTATGTTTATGTATGTATGTATGTGCCTTTTATTCCCCAAACATGAACAAACAAAACTTGACAATTAAATAAAAACTATTGTTACACTAGCAATAGTATAGTGGCAACTATTAACATTATTATTGTTAGAAACAAACCTTAATCTCGACCATTATATAATTCCAAAAACTAATAAAATAACTTTAAAACTAATACAATAAACCAATAAAACTTGAATAATATTGTGGTAACTATACTCGTAACATTATTGGGGAATAACATTTCTAATTTGTCAGGTTTGTGACTAATCACATTATAAAGTTTTTATTAATGTACAGAATACAAATTTGTAATTAATAGGAAGGGGTAGAAGGCCTAAAATAATATTTCACAACATTCACACAACGCCATCTAGTCCCAAATTAAGCAATTATATTTGCTTGTGTTATGGGTACTAAACAACTGATATACTACATACACAGAACAATGAAATCATACATCATCTCTGTTCTGTGACTACATAGTTTTTTTTGTAAATACATACATATATAGATAAATTACACCCAGACACAGAACAAACAATCATGCTTATCACATAAAGATTTGTCCTGGGTGGGGATCGAACCCACGACCTCTGGCTTAGCAGTCAGGGTCACTAACCACTAGACAAACAGGCCAATACAAATGAAACAGTAATGATAGCTGTAAGAGTGGAAAATAAATCAATAAAATGTCACTCAAACAAGAACTTTGATTTTATAAGTTACTAAAAAACGCGTGGGGCTTCACTCCTATCGTTCTTTATTTATCCACAGCTCAGCTCCTATTAGCCGAAGCGTAATGTATTCAGCTTATAACTTTCCTTGATAAATGGGCTATCCAATACTAAAATATTTTTTCTAATCGGACCAGTAGTTCCTGAGATCCTAGCGTTCAACTAAACAAACAAAATCAACAGCTTTAATATTATATAGATATAGATGAATTAATCTTCTACTAAATTATGTAACATTATTTTCTTCACAAAACAATGTATCGAACAAAACATATTTAATTTAAAATTTTTGACTGGCCTGTTGGTCTAGTGGTTAGTGACCCTGACTGCTAAGCCGGAGGTCGTGGGTTCGATCCCCACCCAGGACAAATCTTTGTGTGATGAGCATAAAGGTTTGTTCTGTGTCTGGGTGTAATTTATCTATAATATGTATGTATTTACAAAAAAAAAATGTATTTAATTTAGTATATCAGTTGTTTAGTACCAATAACACAAGCAAATATAATTGCTTACTATGGGACTAGATGGCGCTGTGTGAATGTGGTAGAATATTATTATTATTATAAAATCAATGTTACCAATCACAGGCACAATCGTTCTTGAAAGTTGGCAACAATAGCGCCCCCTATTCTTCTCGTTCGTCTTGAGGCCGGAAGTGACGCGTCAGTTTGACGTGTTGTCAACGAGAACTTCCGTTTGACGACAAAAGGGCGCTGACGTTGAGGTTTCGCTATAAAATTTAGGACACGCGTCAATGAGTGAAGTGGCCTCATTCTGTGACAGGTGAAGCGGAATTAATAGTTGATAATATATAATTGATCGAAGCAATGGTGGCTGATGAACCGGCTTGCAAATCACACGGTCCGAGTTCGATCCTGACCAGCAGTACCAATGTGGATTCCACTTTGTGGAATTTATATGTACTAGTCAAGTGACTTACCATCTGCTAACAGTGAAGGAAAATATAATGAGGAAACCTACATACCCTAGAAGAAATTCTATGAGTATGTCTGATCCACCAACCCGCACTAGGCCAGCGTGAGTGGATTATGGCCTAAAAACCCTCTCAGCTCTCTAGTTAGAGGAGAGGAGACCCGAGCCCAGCAGTGGGACTTAATGGGTTGCTATTATGATGATGACGATAATAATTATTATATATTATTCACGTATACAATATAGTTGCTTGTATATTAGTATTACATAGATAATTATATTGTTGCGATAGTCACTATAATGTTGTGTTTAATTAGCTGGTATCACATTCAACTAAAATTTACATAATGAACAATAATTATATGTGACATGGACTTAGAGCGATGTTTGTTTATCCATGTTTTAATAAACATGTATCAATTACAACAGATGATGAATTACAACTAGGTAGCTATTCTCTGCTAATTTTTTCTTCCGTGGAATTCAGTTCCGTAATCTGCGAGCCTGCTATAAATCTTAATAAAGACTTAACTGGATCCGATATCGCTGTCGAATGTTCAGAAAAATAATACTCGCTGTCACTTTCAAACGTTTGATAGTGATATCGACTCCGATTAAGTCGATGTCGAGATTCATAGTTGAGTCGCAGACCACGGTAAAACTGTCTGTTGATCGGTCAGTCAGTTTTCTTTTAATTTTTTCATATGGCATCGAAATGAAATGATGTTTTTTTTAAGTCCTCAGTTTTTTTATACCACAATGGAGGCAAATAGGATTATGGTCCGCTGATGGTTAGCGGTTACCGTGCTGGGGTCCAGAGCTGCAACATCACGGGAATTATAAGCGTGTTTCCGACGCTTTAAAAATCTATTCACTCCTTTTTTGAATATCCTGATCCTCCTGAAGTTAGGGACTTTAAGGAAAACGATTGAAAGATTTCAGACAGTGATCTAAAAATTTTGAAAATTTTCTTTTATTATCAATATTGAAATTATTTAAATTAAATGTAAAACTATATATGGTTTTGTGGGGAAAAATTAATACCATATTTTATGTATGCAATAAATAAATAAATAATAAAATAAATAAATAAATGCAAATAATTACAAGCAAAAAAAAAACGAAACTAAAACGTAAAATGAAATAAGAAACCACAGAAAAACTTGTTTAGGCATCGTAATATTCGTCAGCATCACTGTCAAGTAGAAACGTACCCAAAAGGCTGACGGCATTGCCACGTTGAATGGCAATGCTAATTCTCTGAGCGAGAAACACACCAGCCACCACGTGAAGTGTCGATAAGTCTTTTTGTCTCATCAGTATATTTACAATTGTTTTACTTATTTTTATGTATTAATTTATATTGCCGCATATGTTTCACGATTCAGTGCAAATATGAAATATGTTGTCAATAAAAAATTGTTCACATGCGTAACGCGAGTATTCTACAATAAAATTGTACCTACGTGAAATTGTTCGACAAATGAAATGACGAACAAAATCGAGTTGAATTCTTTCTGCGATTTATTTAAATGGAAAATATGTTTCCATCAATATAGCGAATACAAAAAAATAAAAATGTTCGCAGGCCCGGCATTCTATATATTTTTCGCTTTGTTCATTAACAGATAAAATTTGATTGACATTGTATTGACATTTAAATGAAAATATTAAAATGTTTGTTATAAAAGCGGTGTGAGAGAAAGTCATAGACATGCAAATCATGAGGTTGAGTTTGATTCAGAATGGAAGCAGCATTTTTTATTATTGCCCGACATGGCAGACCATGGGGCCCACCTGATGGTAAGTGGTAGCCTAGGGAGTCTAGAGACATGCCTACCGAACTGCCCTGCTACTAGTGCCTACCGCAAAAAAAGACAAATAAAATCGGGCCTCCGCTTCGGTTTTATTTGAATTTATATAAATTTCGCCAGCTATCTATTTTTGCTTTTATATATATAATTATTATATCTATACTAATATTATAAAGAGTTACCGTTTTTGACGTTGTAGGGGGTAATCTCGGGATCTACTAAACCGATTTTAACAAAATTCTTTAAGTGTTGGATAACTCATTTATCGAGGAAGCTAACTATATAATATCACGACACGTCCAATAGGAGCTTAGCAGTAGCCAAATAAAGAACGGGAGCGAAGCCCCATTTGTCTTTTATTTTGTATAAAATATATGTCCAAAAATTTTCAACTAATTTCTAGACTGTATAGCTACCAGACTCTATATCTACCAGAGGTAAAACAGAGCCTTAAGTATATATATATTATAATCAATATCAATTATCGTGTTTGCCCAACGCTGGCCTATCGTGGGAAAATCGTGCCACCGAGCCATTTGTTTCGGACACGAGCATCTTCATTTATATAATGTATTCTTAAAGGTAACTCCTGACAGCTAACTATTTGTGTCTAATTGATTGCCTAATAGTTACGATTTGTTTACAAATGTAATAAATCTGTTCACTAATAAGTAATTTTATTTAGTTATTTTGAATAAATTTTTAAACGTTGTGAATTAGCGACTTGGGTTAAAATTAAGTAAATATTTGAGACGTTTTTTGAATCTCATTCTAAGGTAGAATTTAGAATGTTCCCCTTGCTAATGAAGATAGCAGATTATCCTTTAATCCATGTCATCACTAAAAAAAAATGCAAAAAAAAAACGTTTTAGAGTAATTCGCCAATCTAAGGCAAGTGTATTAATTATTTCAAAGCTACACAAACACAAAGTGACAGAATAATTTCACAACAAATACTTTGTCACAAACTATCAGCTCAAGTAGAACGATGCCTTATTATAGTCAATATTGTGTGACACTCCATTAGCTATGTTTACACAGTTCAATGTCAAATCTTATAAATCTGGAAGCTTTTCCTAAACACAAATATTTTAAGCCGATTATTATTATTATGATTGACAGCAAGGGTGACTTCTAACAAGTCGTGGCATTCGTAGCTCACCTGCTACGGCGTAGAGGTCACGACGGTTAATTGCTACGATATCGCTACGAGAATTATAATATATTAAGTACCTTCAAAAATTAAATTATGTTTGCTTTTGATTTTAAAATTAGGGATGTTTGAGTAATTTAAATTGTTAATAAGATTTTCTTCGTTGAATATTTACTCATTAAAGAAATTATGTCTATATAATAAAATTTGAGAAATTCGTATTTATTTGTAAAAATTTAAAATATTTAATTATGTATAAAGTGACGATGATAAGAGAGACATTGATATTTATGGACTTGGATGAAAAAGGACTAACAATGAGCTCCTATTCGAATTATTTTTATACGATGGGTCGATACCTCCTCTAAAAAAACGCGACCTAAAAAAGCATTTAGTGCATTCCTCATACAAAAGTGATTTACGCCTAACGAATCTTTCGTCAGATGTGAAAGGAGCCTAATATCTATCCATTGATCCAAACTTTAGCATTTATTATATATTATTAAAATTCATTATTGACCATTTAGTGAAGATTGATCACCATCATTATGCTTCTGTCTACCCCATAAACTACAAACTTGCATGTTAATGTTCATATTATAAACTAATTAATCTTCTCATGAAATGGTATTAATCAAGTACAGCGATATTCGAGAATATTTGCCGACGCCATCTTTGTTTACAACTCAAATGTTTGCGCAAATAAATGGTGGCATTATTTTGATTAATGACGATTATAACTAGCTGTCACTCACGGGTTCGCTCGTGTGGGATTCGTTCAAACACACTTAAATGGTAATCGTTTTATGTAAAGTATTTCATTAATTCATATTAGATTTTATGATGAACTGCCTCGGTGGCGCAACGGGAAGTGTATACGACTGCTGTGCAAGAGGTCCCGGGTTCGATTCCCGGGTCGGGTGAAAATAGTATTGGGCTTTTCTATCATGAAATTCCAGTATTGAGATTTTCCAGGTGTTTGGTAAACAAATGTTTCCGGTAGATGACAATAGGTTCACCCCCTATTTCATGGGACCAAACATAGCTGGCGAAATGTGGATGTGAACCACCTTTGCCTACCCCTTCGGGGTAAAATGTTTAATATTGTATGATGTAAAACAATAATGTGTATGTATTGTTACAGTTGCGTCGAGACAGCGGGGACTCAACACTACTTATTTTATTAAGGTATGTCTGTTGTATTTTTTAAAGACTATATCCGAACCACGGTACAGTCAGCATAAAAAATAGATGAACATATCTATAATTTGATACGCACTTTATACTACTAAAAAGTTATTTAACTTTCATCATAAATCTTTACTCCTTAATTATTGAAATTGTAACGGGACGATGTCTATATTAAAATTTTTCGTCAATATGTACAGACCGTACCTACACCGAACAAAAACTAATATGGGGCCTGGGTTACTTTGTGTCTGGTTAATGTATTTTAATAAAGTCCAACTAGTTGCTTTTAGAAAAATCAAACAAGAAACAGATAAAATAAAAACTAACTAAACCACAACAAAAATTGTAAGTCTGAAACTTCTCTCAATTTTTGTTATCTGTAATCTTGAAAAATATTAAGTTATCATTTGAAGGCTTTATATAAAGACGGATAAATTATATTATCTGTACCGAAGTAAGTTGCCGCGTTCATCACTCGCTTTATCTCACCAACTGTACAACTTTTGTGTTATATTTGAACAAATATTTTAGCTTAGTAAACACCAAATATGATATCTTGTTGTCATAATATATTTTAGTTGAACTCACAGCAGTTCTTTTCAAATAAAACATCGTTTTAACAAAAGTTCTGAACCCGACCAGATGTAGATGTAATAATCATCTTAAAACTATTAAAAATACTGAGCTAATTTGAATTACAACTCGCTAAAGCAATCCGTGACAGATTAAGACTACGTCACGTCCTACTCAACCCGTGGGTGTCGTAAAAGGCGACTAAGGGAGGAATCTTATGCAGACAAGAGTACTGCGAAAAAAGGAAAATTCGAAACAAACCCTATACCAACCCGTCTGGCCAGCGTGGTATAGTAGGCTAAATTCCCACCACATTTGGTTTATGGGTTAAAATAATGAAAGTACTATATACCTTAAAAATGGTTATTATAATTATTGTACAAATAATTAATACAACATAAAGCCAACAAAGGTTTTCCTAGTAGCCAGTTTTCAGACAGGGTTGAACCTTGAGAAAAACTGGAAAGAAACTCAGACAAAACGGACGCTTCTAAAGGAATCACGTGCACGAAATTGTGGAATTAAATCATTAGTTGGGAGCCTATAAAACGCAGTTCCTATGGTTATTTAGTAATTCTATTATCACTCTAAAAACACTATAACTTTGAGCTCAATAGAGGAATAAAGTAATTCAGGGTTCTTACTCTTAATTTCGACATTCGCTCCCTTATTACAAAATATGGACTAAGTATTAAACCGGGTTTAAATTGACATAAGTCATTGCTTTAGTGTCAAAGTTGTCAATTTAAACCTGGTTTAATGCTTAGTCCGTATTTTGTAATAAGTGGATAAAAGTTCAATTTTGCTGTCGCTGTCAAATGTAGTGAAATTCAGATATGGTCGCTGTCACTTTCAAACATTTGACAGCGACATCAAAACCGAACATTCTAATGTCGAACTTCTGAGTCTACCAGGCTGTTAAATTTGAATGCTCTGCAAAATTAATTCTTCATCATCATCATCATCATCATCATATCAGCCCAATGACGTCCACTGCTGAACATAGGCCTCACCTAATTTCCGCCACAGCGAGCGAAAAAAATAAAAATAAATTAATTCTTACCAAAATATATTTCTATAACTTGTTTGTTGAAGTATGTTCAATATTATGCTAAACAGATGGTTGGAGCTCACATTAATTTGACGTGAGTCTTTATACTTGATTAACTTTGCTCCGCAATTCAAGTGTGGTTTTGGGCTCAGACTAAGTGGAAATGAGATGAAATACTTGTCTTCTTATGTTATAAATAACCTAACGACGTACGTTGTGTGACGTGTCTGATTATATTCTAAACATTAAAAGCTTTTTTTTAATTCAATTGTGGCAAACTACCTTATTTTATTTTATTTATTTATTTAAACTTTTGCACAAATAAAGTGTACATAATATGATGACTTATTGCTAACAAGCATTCTTTATTAACTTAGGGTGATGCACAGATAATAGTGAGTAGGTGCATTCCAAAATATAGTGGCGTTAAATAAATTCAAGTAAAATAAAATTATATACATATATATTTAAAATATGCATAAATGAATATTTATATATGAATAATACATATACAATATACACACTGTGACATGTACCTTATGGCTCATGGTAAGTGATAGAGAATACCATAACCAAGAAGACGCTTGAAACCTTGTCTTAGTTTGGTTGGATTCAAAGTTTCATGTATGATATTCTCGAATATATGTAATGTTTAAAACTATTGGAATCGAGTCTGCTATTGATTATATTATTATATTGTGTTAGGAGAAGCCCATGTCCAGCAGTGGACTACAATAGGCTGAGATGATGATAATTTTCAGGTTTCGCATTAAGTAGGAATAAGGCTATACTGGGTGGAATGTTGTAATGCCACATGGAGGGGAAGTTCTCTAAATACTAGAGATAGATTTTTTTTTTTTTGCTTTTAAAAGACAACGCCCGCACTAGGGAACAAGCCCTGTGTCGCGGGGAGCTTTACAAACATGAAACTAACGGACACAAAGTACACCCAGACTAGAAACAAATATCTATGAATCACACAAATATTTGTCTCGTGTGGGAATCGAACCCACGTCACCCAACACGGCGATGTAGTGGCGAGGCGACCACTTTAACCACTGCGCCACGGTGACAGTCAAAGTAATATAGATAATTTTACTCAAAGGAAACATTCCTTTGTTTTTAAAAAGAAACAAAACTGCGTTCATAATTTTTCGAAATGCGAATTTCCGGAAATCATTAAATGCAGATCTGTTTCTTTTTAAAAATAAAGGAATGTTTTCTTTGAACAAAATGATCTATCTCCAGTATTTAAAGTACTTACCCTCCAGGTGGCATTAAAAATTCCACCCTGTATAAAGTAGATGTTATTATTGTAACTAGTGTCGGTTTTCACACCATCGCTATTTGTAGCGCCCCCCAACGTCGCGAGATTAAAACTTAGCACGTAAATTACAACCAACGATAAATTTACAAAATCCCTGATCTTATCAAAATTTTCCTTCGAGCCATGTGGAAACCAATTTAAGTTGACCCCAAATGTGCGCACCTTTCTTATAATTTGACCAATAAAGAGCACTTAATGGGTTTACTAGGGTTCTTTGTTTGCTGGACGATATGAAATTAGGTTAGGGAAAGGACGGTTATAGGCGAAACCCGAATGGTAAAAGGAATCTTTAAGCAATACCCTACGAGTCTTATATTTCACACGAATTTGATACGTTTGCAATATACATATAGAGGATAATATTGTTAGCATTCCTCTATTTTGTGCAGGATTTTGTCTATGTAGAAATTTTATTCCAGAATTCTTGTACAGGCAACTTTCTATGAAGCTTAGAATGTTTGTTAGTGTCCCTGACTGCTAAGCCGGATTCGATTCCCACCCAAGACAAATCTTTATGTGATGAGCATGATTATTTGTACTGTGTCTGGGTGTAATTTATCTATAATATGTATTTATTTACAAAAAAAAAAATTATATCAGTTGTTTAGTACCCATAACACAAGCAAATATAATTGCTTAATTTGGGACTAGATGGCGTTGTGTGAATGTGGTTAAATATTATTATATATATCTCTCTTTTTTCACGGCCATACTTCTCTCTAAGGTAAGAAGTATACCCGGTCTTTTTGGAAGGCTTACGCGGGGACACAGGTCCAACACGCAGAGGCCCTTAAAGAATTTTAATTTAGAATGGGATGAGACACTTACCGCCGCCATATCACAGCTGCACTATTGTAGTACAGCTATGATTTGTCACTGATAAGTGTAAAGCTATTGAATGATGTTATGGAGTCAATAAAATTGGGCTATGGGTTTGGGTGTTTGGTGAAATGGTGATATCTGGCATACAGGAACAACGTCGCCTGCTTGCCTCCTCCAGCGGTGAATATATGATGTTAAATGAGGATTGGGGCAGACGGTGACTCGCCTTACACTAGATGGGCCCCTTCCACAACCGACATGGGCTGAAGTCCACGGGTCTCAGGGCAACACCTAGGGGTGTCGAGCGGTGCGGCGCCGATTTCGCCATCGCGGGACTCAAGCGGAGACCCGGAGCGGGTTTCCTCGTAATTATGCCATTGAAAAATGACACTTCCATCCCCGAGCATATAGCTCTGGCGACCCCTCTCTGATCAGCTGGTTAAGGCAAGCCAGAGTTGAGAGTCCTGTGGTCGCTCTTGGAGATCCACTCCAGTTAGCCAACAAAGACGTGCTGGAGACGAGGCCTAGACCGACTCTCAGGGGCATTCAGGACCGCAGTGTCGCCACTCACATTCAGCTCGCCACTAGCTGCCCTGCGGTTTGTGGGCTCTTCATTTAAACTTGCAGTACATTTTTTTGCTTATATGGCAAGTGTTTGAAAAGCCACACTAATCTGCCCTCCAAGTTTGCGTTAATCTTATGAGAAGATAACGACTGCCCCAGAGGGGGTATAACTATATATTATTATTATGATTATCGAAATCGCGAGTAGGATAACGATTCCTGTTCACTTACTGTTTGATAAGGAAATAATAACTTTGAAAACGATTCTGCATATCAAGTCCTATAATACAAAATTAAACAGTTGGTGTAATGTATAATATAGTAGTTAGACGGTATGAAGCGTCATCTAACTATCAGACATTAATACACAAAGCGCTGCTTGAGTACATACACATAGCGAGCCCAATTAAAGCAATGTGAGCCTTGATAGTTGTTGCTAATGGTTCAATTTCAGTTATCCCGAAATTAGACAGTTTAACTAAATTGTACCACTTACTTAGTTGTCGAGTACAAGGCACTGAAGTACGCAAACGATTCTCTTCTATGTCTTCTTTATATTAAATAACAGGCCATAGATAAATTATAGGTATATTTATCTATGGACTGTGAAATTAAGTAAGACAAGAAAAGAAAAAGAAAATTAAGTAAGACACTTGTCTTATATATAATTAAAAAACTTTATATTTATTACTTAATAAATATAAAGTTTTTTAATTATATAAATAGTGCTTTATTTTACTGCTTTTAGGTAAACATATTTCACAAAGGAATTAAATTCCGTCACTTTTGAAATCTTCTTTTAAGCTGAATACAGAAAATACAATAAATATTTCAGCAAAGTAACACCGCGAAACATTTTTGCTTAAATTCGCTGAATATTTAACAAAAGATTCATCTTTAAGAGGGGACGCGGTCTGCGAGAAATTTGAAAAGTAGGTATTTGAAGTAGCTATTGCTGTTGCGTTGAGCCTGAGATTTAAATGTGTGAGTGGATGGTCCACATGCGTAGTACCTCTCACCCCTCCTCCCCACTAGCATCTTCCCCGCGCCCGTGTACCGGCGAGTCGGCGAATCTACATTTTGCATTTATTTGGTTTTAGAAATTTGGACCGATTTAAACAAAAATGATCCAATCAACACAAACCTCATTTTGAGATATTTGACTTTAAAATTCATTGCAGTATTTCTCTGGCTGTCAAAATGAGGTTTATGTTGATTGGATCATTTTTGCTTAAATCGGTCCATTTGATGTCATCGTGTTACTTAGTTACCTACACGTTGTTATTATTGTTTTTACGTGTATGTAAATAATGGAAAAAATCGTAGTACTTACCTTACCTTTATTTTAGATTTATAGAATATTTTATCGCTAACCTACATATGAATAAAATGTCCTGAGGGTTCTGTTCGAATTATAATATCATTTTAGTTTTTATTAATATCATTGTAATGGTAATTAAGATCATTGTTGTATTCGTAAATCAAAGGCACTCCTAATACAGAAAGAGAATAATTATGGTAAAAGAAGAGGTAGCATGAAAACAATTTTCAGAAGAAACTAGATTGTCCGTCAACTTGGTTATTCATCAACAACAATAAAAGTTTATAAGCTGCAAGTCTTGATGAACTTGTAAAATATTATGGCTCAATAAATATACAAATAAAATATCGGTATAAAATTTCTGAAAAACTCCAGAAAATGGAATACAAACTAAAAAAAATATGTCTTATTTTGGCAAAATATCGAACCGAGACCAGCAGTGTGACTTAATGGGTTGCTGATGATGATCGAACTTATCTAAACTAGATATTTCTTTTCACGAATGGCCTTTGCTTGAAATAATTGACGGGATCACACAATTTATTAATTTATAAATTTAATTTAATAAATAAAAACAGTAAATCGTCAACATCGACATTGATGGACATCACTACAGTATCGATAAAAAAAAATATCGACAGATACCACTTCCCTAGTCATATACATGTAAGTGAGCCCCCTTACCTTAAGTCACCCCCGAAGAGTGCGATAAAGACAGCTACAGCTCAGAAAGATTTTAAGACAAAAATTTTGACGAAATGGACGTTTCGTATTCCCCTGTTTTCTCCTCGAAAACTGAGCGGATTCAATCTTTTTTTACATGAAAAATTCCAGAAAGAGTATGACTAGGTTCCTATCATTTTTTTTTATGAAAATAACTAATAGAATTCCTCTGGTAGTCCTCTAATTACATTAAAAATACGGCAATTTTAGCAATATTTGGAGGCTCATATTTTCTTTATTAATAAGTTTTTGAAAAAAAGGAAATGATAGGGACATGCCTATAGCTGAACTTGAATTTTTGAGCTAAAAAAAATTGCCTTTTAAACATTATTCAGGGAGAAAACAGGGGAATACGTTTGTATGAAGAATCGTGCGCCGCGTTCCCTCTTAAAATGCTGTGTTATTTCAAACTTTGGTTATGCAAAGTACGACGTACAACGGGGATCTTTAGAAATCCGATTGATTCGAAGTTTGAGATAACATCGGGGTTATGTTCTGAACAAAGCCGCGCGGCATCTGAGGCGCGGGCTATTGGGTACTAGGGCACCAGTCGTGGCATGGAGCCAACTTGCCTGCAGTTCTGCCGACAACTTGGCGTAGAGCCAGATACATCGATCGCTTATCGGAAAGGTCAATGCTCGCCCTTCGACTCGCGCCTCCAATGGATAGACTACTTATTTTTAAGTTAACCTAGACAGTTGTAATGAGGGGTTTCTCGATTTTGTTTTTCAATATATTTATACAGACTGCGTGTGGGTGCATTCAAATTGCCAGCCTTTGCATCTGTTCGTTATGAATATTGAAATAAAATTTTCTTTTTAGAATTACTTATTTCATCATGACTTAGACTTGTTCAATCTTTACCAGATTTACGTGATTTTCAATTATTGCGTCAAAATGAATATATTCCAATTTTTAAACAGTAATAGCAAATTGAAAAAGAATAGCGTTTTCCACATCTTCGATGTTATGGTCCAGCTATAAAAGTGGCTATAAAAGTTTTATACGAGAGTCTAGCCTAAAATGTGCACCAATTAAATAACTTAAAGTTTTGGAGACAAAGTTCTCTTCACAAGGCGAATAGTTTGTTGGTGATTGATACCAGCAGACATTTATAAGGCTAAACGCACACTACGACTTTATTTGTTGCGATTTTTAAGTATGAAATAAAAATCTCAAATAACTCGATGAAAAATCGCTTCGTCAGCAAGCCATTAATGTCCTACTGCTGGCCTCGGATCTCCTCTCCTCTATCTAGAGATCTGAGAGGGTTTAGACAGTAAACCGCACAAGCTGACCTGAAGAAATTTGAGAAAAATTCTACAAGTATTATAAATTAATGTCAAACTTAGAATATAAGTACGTTTGTTAGTCAATTATGAGTCAAGACTGGCCTGTTGGTCTAGTGGTTAGTGACCCTGACTGCTAAGCTGGAGGTCGTGGGTTCGATCCCCACCCGGGACAAATCTTTGTGTGATGAGCATAAAGGTTTGTTCTGTGTCTGGGTGTAATTTATCTATAATATGTATGTATTTATAAAAAAAAAGTATTTAAGTAGTATATCAGTTGTTTAGTACCCATAACACAAGCAAATATAATTGCTTACTTTGGGACTAGATGGCGCTTTGTGAATGTGGTAGAATATTATTATTATTATATATTATTATTAATGTCAAACTTAGAATGTAAGTACGTTTGTTAGTCAATTATGCCAGAACGGCTGAAAGGTGTGCAATTTGGTAATTTGGTTTTATAATCAGGAATAGCACAGGCTAATTTTGACACTGACATACCACGCGGGCAGAAGCTAACTGATCTTAAGTTATTCATGTTGGCACATCGGCAAACGGTTTGCAATATGTGCACGTTAAATCACATTGTTGTTAAGTGGAAAGATATGAGATATAAGTATCTTTATGTTGTTTTTATTGTAGTCTGTGCAATGTTTGATGAGTGTCTCTGTGGTGAAATAAAATTGTAAGAAATATGATACTTCCATTTTATTTTATAGTATTTGCAGCCTTTATATCACTTTTATGTCGTATAAAGCAATTTTAGAAATCTTTTGAATGTTGTATGTGACAAACATTCCAATTTATTACTTTAATAGCTCGAGCCACAAATCTCTGGCGTCGCTCGTTTCTCTGAAAGTCTTTTCCAGCTATTGAATTGAACGAAGCTCTGAGAAAATCTCTTTATATTTTTTTTTTTCTTGTTTTTTTTTTTTTTTTTAAAGACAACGCCCGCACTAGGGAACAATCCCAGTGTCGCGGGGAGCTTTACAAACATGAAACGGACACAAAGTACACCCAGACTAGAAACAAATATCTATGAATCACACAAATATTTGTCTCGTATGGGAATCGAACCCACGTCACCCAGCACGGCGATGTAGTTGCGAGGCGACCACCTTAACCACTGCGCCACGGTGACAGTCAAACATTATACACAGTATAAATTGAAAAAAGGCAATTTTAATATGGCAATTCAAAACAGTGCATCTGTAAGTTGCTCAATTTATGACGGGTTTAACCCTAACACGGGACAACTATTTGAAGGGTAGTCTTGTAACTCTGTGTGTACTGAAAAATATATAGTTAGGACTATGGTTTTTAAAGATGTGATATATATTATATCTTTTAAAACATTTATGTATTATTTTTTTAGAACAGAAGTGGCTTACTATTGCCGCTGTTGTTTTAAAAATTTAGGCTTTCGCTGGGCATAGAAATATAGAACGGGAAAGCAGGTGATCATAAATATGTTGCCATTGTTTTTGTGGCCTTTTACCAGATGGACCGACAACCTGGTAAAGGTTGCGGTTGCCGTTGGTTGCAGGCGGCACAGAATTGCTTGCTCTGCTGGAATCTGCTTAGATTAGGCCTATGACCAGCAGTTGACGTCATTGGACTAGTGTGATGATTATTATTGTTTTGTTTTGACGTTTCAACCAGATTACAGCCACTGCCGGTGTCATCTGAACGCGTGAATATCTCTCTTTCTCTCTTCTCTCTTTTTTAAAAAGACAACGCCCGCACTAGGGAACAAGCCCTGTGTCGCGGGGAGCTTTACAAACATGAAACTAACGGACACAAAGTACACCCAGACTAGAAACAAATATCTATGAATCACACAAATATTTGTCTCGTGTGGGAATCGAACCCACGTCACCCAACACGGCGATGTAGTGGCGAGGCGACCACCTTAACCACTGCGCCACGGTGACAGTCATATCGGTTCTGTATTTCTTCCATTAAAACATGTATTGTACAGTCAGCATCAAAAATTACATGAATATATCCATAATATCACATACATACATTTCTTAACAAGACTAGTTCATCATTTCATTTCAACCCTTAAATGTCCCACTGCTGGGCACAGGTCTCCTCCAAAGAATGTGGAGGGAATTTAGCCTACTATACCACGCTGGCCAGACGGGTTGGTATAGGGTTTGTTTCGAATTTTCCTTTTCTCGCAGTGCTCTTGTCTGCATAAGGTTCCCTTAGTCGCCTTTTATGACCCCCACGGGTTGAGATGGGGTAGTGACATTATGTATTCTTAATCCGTCGCTACACGGAAAAACAAGACTAGTACCAAAATTGAATTATCATCGCAAACTCAATTCTGGCACTAATCTTGTTAAGTGATTTATGTATGCTACTGTACACATGCCATACATTGAAATTATAGATATTCAGATATTTTTGAGGCTGTACCTCTAAGTTATCCAACTACGAAGCAAAGCGCCATTAAAAAATAAATGTAATTATGTAATTAAAAAAAAATTTAGTTCACAAAAGCTTTTAAACCTATTTGGAACTTTCTCGGCATAATTTAAAACCAATACTGCACTATCATAGTGCTCACAATTTATTGCTAGAGGGCAGCACTTTTACATGTTTTATCTGAAACTTTGCCACTTTGGTAAAGTTGTCTTCAAGTTCATAATTGCCGTTCGATGTCTTCCATAGTTGAAGATGAAAATGGTTTTATTATTCCTCCTGGAGAAGTCCTTTGAAAAGTGGTTGTCGAAAGAACTTTTGGATCACCGTGTTATGTAAAGCTTTTTTAACACAAATATTTCGATACTAAAAACTTTATGAAAATTTGATAGATATCTATTGGCACCAATTGAATAATTTGAGACTGATATAATAATAATATATATTGTTTGAAACTAAATGAGTTTTTGGTTATCATTTTGGAAATAGGTACTTAGCAAGATAATTATTTTTAAATTATTCATAAAAAAGATTATATCTGTGAAAAACAATTGTAGCTTTATATAAACTGTTAAAATAATATTTCAAGTTTATTTTATTTTAATATTAGCTTCTGCCTTTGGCTTCAGTCGCGTGGTGTGTCGGTAAAAAGTTGCCCTCTGATTTATCTCCGGAAAATTTCTTAATTAAAAAATTCTTATTTAAATCGGTTAGCATTTCAAATTTAAATTTCCAAAATTGAAAGTTTTTTTTACCATAGTTATGGGCAGTAGTGAGTCTATTGCCCATAACTGTGTACAATATACAATATTTTTTTTTTTTTTTATAGTAGCCAAGCATATTGGTTCCTTTTCGCCTAATGGAAAGCTAAAAGAGGAACCCAAGTTGCTTTGCCAGCTGACAGGAGACCCAAGTGTCCTGTCAGCCGGCATCGCCATGCTGGCCCGCAAGGTGCTTCTTCACGCTTCGCTTGAAGGATCCCATATTGTAGGAATAATAATATATAATAATAATATACTATGTATAACTTTACAAAAAAAAACATGTATCCGTTTAATGACGGATTAAGAATACAAAACATAATGTCACTATCCCGTCTCAACCCGTGGGTGTAGTAAAAGGCGACTAAGAGAGTAACCAGCGCAGTGCAAGAAAAGGAAAATTTGAAACAAACTCTTTACCCGTCTGGCCAGCGTGGTATAGTAGGCTAAATTCCCTCCACATTCTTGCGAGGAGAACAGTGTCCAGCAGTAGGACTTTTGTGGGTTGAAATGATGATTATGATAAAAAAAATATAAATCCAGATTATTCCCTATCCTGGAAGGTGTGCGTTCCCATTGAGGGACCTATTTTTGAGCTTTTAAGCGCCTTTAGTAAAAGTTCTCAAATATATTTCGGAAAAACTTTAACACAAACAACATAATATAACATCACGCCTTTTTCCCCTAAGGGGTACGCAGAGGTGTTTCACACCCACATTTCGCCAGCTATGTTTGGTCCCATGAAATAGGGGGCGAGCCTATTGTCATCTACCGGGAACATTTGTTTACCAATCTCCGCGCAAAATCTCAATACTGGAATTTCATGATAGAAAAGCCCAATACAATTTTCACCCGACCCGGGAATCGAACCCGGGACCTCTTGCACAGCAGTCGTATACACATTCCACTGCGCCACCGAGGCAGTCTTTAACACAATTGACCTGAAATAGACGTTTCTATCAAACTAATAACTTTTCTTTATTATAAATAACTGTAAGTAATAAAGAGCTTTACATTATTGATGATATAAAACTGTCTATATTAAGATATTGTCTTTCTTTGTTCTCTTTTTAGATTCACATTATTTATGTATTGTTTCTATTCGAATTATATTCAGTAAAATGTCTGATTCGATTGATTTATTGTTACTGTCTTTCAAATACTGTGTCTATAATAAATCTTCTATAATAATAATAATATTCTACCACATTCACACAGCGCCATCTAGTTCCAAATTAAACAATTATATTTGCTTGTGTTATGGGTACTAAACAACTGATATAGTACTTATATACATTTTTTTTGTAAATATATGTATACATTATTATAGATAAATTACACCCAGACACAGAATATACCTTATGATAGTGATAGTATTCTTTATTGTGGATCATAGGTAGGTATATAATACAGATGTTAAAGTTAATGATTATTATAAAAACAACTATGTCCCGCCCTTTGGGCATACAATAATTAAAATTTGATGATCATGCCATGCCCATCACACAAAGATTTGTCCTGGGTGGAGACTGAACCCATGACCTGCGGCTTAGCAGTCAGGGTTGCTAACCACTAGACCAAAAGGTCAGTGAAATTCTACATTCATGATGTTTTACACTAGGCAACGAATTCCACTCAAATTGTGACACCTGACAAAAATATTTTTATCATTAACAATGCAAAATGAAAGATTTGATGTAAATAAGAAATATAATTTAAATATTAACAATAATTATTTTATTACGCACGCCTTTGTCTCGTCTGTTAGTTGTTCTAATACATGAATAGGTTTCTAATTGGTCGGCAACGCGCTCGTGATGCCCCTGGTGTTGCAGGCACTCATAGGCTAGGGTAACTACAGACCATCAGGCATACGTTTGTTTGCCACCATAGTGGTTCAAAAACGGTCAATAAAAAAAAACATGACTCTGCTCGTTTTGTTCCTGACCAGGCAGAAAAGGAGCATAATTTTTACATTGTCTTAGTCGTATCATTGTCAAATGTTTGAATATGAAAACGGCCATATCAAATTCGACTATCGACTGGTCTCAGTATTCTATCTACCGATTGATTTGGCTATTAGAAATGTTTTAAAATGATATCTCGGTTAATCAAATCCATCGATAGATAGGTTATTGAAAATGGATGTAAGTCAATATCGAGAGTCCGAGTAGAGCCTCTGATCACTAAAGTATTTAAGTATACCTGTCAGTGATATCATTAGTTGTTAACTTAGGGCACACATATATTCTGAACTACTGACGGTATACGAAGGACACAACAATATGTGAACTCTTTCGTGTAATATTTATACAATAATTTTATTTATTCTAACATTATAATTTCAATCTGAATTTTTTTGTTGTTTGTTTGATGCTGAAGTTTTAAATGTGAGTGATATAAAAATTATAAGGTTCACATTATATAACATTTATTATATTTCACTGTATGTTTTCCAAATAAAATAAATATAGCATCATGACGTCTTTTTTCCCCGAAGGGGTAGACAGAGGTGTTTCACACCCACATTTCGCCACCTATGTTTGGTCCCATGAAATAGGGGGCGAGCCTATTGTCATCAACCGGGAACATTTGTTTACCAAACTCCGGGAAAATCTTAATACTGGAATTTCATGATAGAAAAACCCAATACCATTTTCACCCGACCCGGGAATCGAACCCGGGACCTCTTGCACAGCAGTCGTATACACTTCCCGCTGCACCACCGAGGCAGTAGGCCAAATAAAATAAAATCAAATAAATAAAATAAAAATATTATTATGTAGTTGTAATCCCTACAAGTAATCGAAACGTCTCTTCAGACAGTGAACTCTCACTGTAGTCAGATACATTTCACATTACCGTATCCACTATCCTGTTAAATTGCATTTTCGTATTACATGAAACAATCAAATTTACGTTCGCTATGATCCCGTCTGTTGTAATATCACTGAGCCTGTGGTTCGTTTGTGCCATCAACGAAACAACGGCACAATAGAATTGTAACAAGGTAATTCACTGTTGGCCAGATGTACGTTACGCCTACTATGGACTTTAAGTTTGATTAACGATAGGTGCTGTAGTTACTTTAAGAAATTCTATGTGTATGTCTAATTCACCAACCCGCAAAGGCCAGCGTGTGTGGATTATGGTCTAAAAACCCTTTCAGCTTTCTAGATAGAAGAAAGGAGATCCGAGTCCTTCAGTGGAACATTAATGGGTTGGTGATGATGATGATGATGAGGATGACTAGTTAATACAAGCAATGTGTTTAATACGAGTTAATAAGAAAACATTACTGAAAGCGTTTATTGATATCATCATTTTAGCCTATTGCAGTCCACTGCTGGACGTAGGCCTCTCCTAACACGCGCCATAGCACTCTGTCCACCGCCTTCCGCATCCAGTCAGACCCAGCGACCTTTTTTAGGTCTTCGGACCATCTAGCTGGAGGACGTCCTACTCTACGCTTGAAAGATTACGATATAAACATTATCAAATATTAGTAATTCCTTTTATGCAGAATTTATAAAGACTTAGGTACATTTAAAACATGTATACTTATATTCAAGAATAAACTAACTGTTTACTCTTGTTTTTTTGAATCGATTATCCCCTCCTATATGATACTCATAAATAAGTTCAACTATATATTTTGGTATTTAATTTACTTATACCTGGATAATGGAAATATCAATTAATAACTACAATAGACACGTTACTAAGCACTCATAGTAGATTCTATAGTACCCCCAAAATGTAGAGAATTTCATCGCAATAATAATTTCGGCCGAGTTTCGTTCATTTCGCTATGCCACCAATTCCTTTGATTGGATAGAAATATTTTTTTATATAAGACAGCAATGCTATTCATGTGGACTATTATATTTTTTGTCTTATGATGAATAATTCGGAATGTTCATAATAACGTCAAATATTAGAACACAGCTTCATATTACGGTAATAAGTATATTCTTATTGGAAAAACGCTTTTATGGCAGGTAGGACATTGTTTATCCGTATTGCAATTAGATTATATTGTGCTTTTGTAATTCGATCTAATAGCAGCGATCTTGATGATATTGCGAGTATCTGAGGCGCTGCTCCAGGCTCACAACTTCTGTGTTGAGCCTGTAGTGTCTCATTTTGTGTATTAAGTAAACTAACATAGCATTAAGTTTAATTGTTACAAACAAAATGAGTCATAGATACTTGAATAAATGATTTTTTTTTTTTTTTTGATAAAAAGACAACGCCCGCACTAGGGAACGAGCCCTGTGTCGCGGGGAGCTTTACAAACATGAAACTAACGGACACAAAGTACACCCAGACTAGAAACAAATATCTATGAATCACACAAATATTTGTCTCGTGTGGGAATCGAACCCACGTCACCCAGCACGGCGATGTAGTGGCGAGGCGACCACCTTAACCACTGCGCCACGGTGACAGTCAGTTATTATATTATGGGTTCATCATATCAGTCCAATGACGCCCACTGCTAGGCCTCACATAATTTACGACACTGCGAGCGATTTTATACCGCTGCAACCAACTACACACGCTATGTAGGCAGTTAGGTGAGGCTTAAGTCCAGTAGTAGGTGTTATTGGGTTGATATGATGATTAGGATACGTATTTTATAGGTTTGAATTAGTCATGGTCGTAATTTTTATTTCTTTTGAATCAAATACAAGATGGTACTTATGAACGTCATACAAAGCTAAATAAAGGTGTCAGCAAATTTGCCTAAGGCCAGTTCACTGACAAGCCTCAAACTCAGGCCAATTGGTTGCAGTTTGAAATGGCTCAGAATGCTGTGGAACTAAAACACAATCATACAAAGTTAATTCAATTCTTTTGACGGGCCTGTTGGTCTAGTGGTTAGTGACCCTGACTGCTAAACTGGAGGTCGTGGGTTCGATCCCCACCCAGGACAAATCTTTGTGTGATGAGCTAAAGAGAGATAAAGGTTTGTTCTGTGTCTGGGTGTAATTTGTCTATAATATAATGTATGTATTTACAAAAAAAATGTATTTAATGTATTTAAGTAGTATATCAATTGTTTAGTACGCATAACATAAGCAAATATAATTGCTTAATTTAGGACTAGATGGCGCTGGGTAAATGAGGTAGAATATTATTATTATTAGTTCGTTTGTGAAAAAAATTTTCCAAACCCCTTTTTGTTTGGTTTCCAAAGAATATGAGACAAATTGCTGCTTTTAATCAAGAAATAATAATAAAAATGTTTATTTAGTAAAGTAGGTAAGGTACCCACAGTATCAATTATGATTAAATTCAAATGAGAGCTCGGAGCACGTACTACTAAATCGGCCTAGTGGTCGACCGCAGGGTGTGATCATATACATCTCTGGTTTTGTATCGAGTTGTATTCACAATTATTGTATTAGAACGGTAATTGATTTCGTACATGGATTTTACGTGATGAGTAATAATAAAACGCAAACAGTATTATTAAATCATAATATAAAATTGTTTGTTTCATACTTCAAAAAGACAAACAAACAGAGTCCTTATAAGTTGTCCGTCTATGTCTCTGTCTGTATGTCCGTCTGTTAAGAATATTGTTCTCAAGAACGCGTAAAGGTATCAAGCTGAAATTAATATCAAATAAGTACTTGGGTCTGCAATCATATGGCGCAAAAAGCTCTAAGATAATGCAATCAAAAGATACAACCGTTTATACTCCATATCTTGACGATCAAAAAAGTCAAAACTTATGACCATATAAAACGAAAAATTAAAATTTTCTAATTCATCACTCGAGAAATGTCTCACACTTAAATCTTGGCATACAGCATTTGTATAATACTTCTAAAAAATACCACAAAGAGAATTTATCATATCAAAGAAACGATTGTGTACCGCAAAATGCAAATGATCGCCTTTTTTCTTTTTCGAAATTCGTGATTAGCACAATGATAAAACCAATAAAGTTCGGTCGCGAATAACTTCGGTACAAATCAGGGTTGTTCACTTAATGTGAAGTATTTGTCAAGGTTCTACGCTGATCGATCGACTCCATTGAGTGGAAAACTTCACTCACTCACACTTTTTCTTATTTTACAGATGAAGTACAATAACTCGACCGCCAATAAATTCTGAACGAAGTTCATGTTTTGTATCGCTCTTTATATTTTTGGGGAGAATTGGAAGCGTGATGGATTCTAGTACTAGTCTTTGAAAGATTATGTCGTTAGGTCCGACAAGCTTATACTTATTATAAAACTGAAAAGATTGTTTGTTTGGGTGAATGCTAGGATCTCAGGAACTACTGCTCCGATTTGAAAATGTTTTTAGTGTTGGATATGCTATTTATATGAGGAATCTTTCACTACTTATAATTAATATTTATAAAACTAAAGAATTTGTTTGTTTCTTTGTTTGTTTGAAAATATTTCAGTGTTATAATTCAATTTTATTATAAAAAATAATATTATTACCCGATTTATTGAAAAATCGATTTAAAGACACAGGGATAAGTGAAACTAAATAAAAGCTTCTAATAAAATATAATAACTTTAGAAACAAATTACAATTTCTTTGATCTGAATATACACAAGTAGGCAAGATAAATAAACTGTAAGAAGGTTTTCTATCTAAAAATAATGGCACGTAAATACAAGACTGGTCGGTAAAGGCAGTGACATTTGACATATAAATTTTCGAGGCTCCCAATCTTTGACAGAGAGAAGAAAAAGGTCCACCAATAAGTTTCTCATTGTTATCTAAAAATGGGAATTTCGGCTTATCTGTTCCCGTAATATCGACGGCGAAGTAAACGTAGATATGAAATCTTGTTTTATTTCGATAAACATCTAGAATCCAAAATATTTTTATACTTTTCTTTTTATATTTTTCTTTATACATTGCTTTTCTAAGTTTGAGTAAACTTTGTTGGTAATTGTATGTTTGTAAAGTTTTTTTGTTAATTTTTATTCTACAGTAAAAAAAAATATTTAAATTTATTGATTCATTATGAACGCTATAAATTTAACATGACGTAGCATCACGCTTTTTGCCCCGAAGAGCTAGGCATGTATTACACCTGCATTTCGCCAGCTATGTTTTGTCCCATGAAATGGGGGCGAGCCATTTATTTTGTATAAACTTTATTTCGCATATACAATTTGAGTTATATACTATTATAGCTATAAACATCAAGCTGATGTTTATCACATTGACATCGAACCTCCTCATCCGCAGCCGTACGTTATCTTCAGTAGATAACAGCTGACCTCCGTTCAGCTTGACCCGCCACTAATCCTACCAATGATTAAGCACCAAGCTAACCAGGGAATGAGGGTATCTCTCCTCATGTCGTGACGTAATCAGTTAGATAAATAGCTGAGGCACTTATAGCATTAGAGTACTGTGATGCTCGATGCGAGGGGGGTTCTCAATTTTCATTTATTTTATATTATATTTTATTATTTTAAATTTAAGGTCAGGTTATAGATGGGTGGCTGTTTGTGGAAATTTTAATTTCAAGTGTCTCCGTGCTTCGCCGTTTGTGCCGATTGGGAATGTGGTAGTTGTTAAGTAAATTTCAAGGTTACTGTGCAACAGCCCAATCGATATGATGAAGATTTTTTTAAAGTTAGGGTATAATTAATAATAATATCACCACATAATTGCTTTAGGTACAACTTTTAACAAAAATTTCCATCAAAATTAAAAATTAATTAGACTCAATCAATCAATCAATCAACAAAATCAATCAGTGTCAGTTGTCATCAATGCCAAAACGATTTTGCCTTTGATGACAACTTACACAGTACTGATGTCACTTGCAAGCAAAAATAGAAATTATTGTTTTGTGATATGGAAACGACATTTACTCTAAGGGTGGTAAAGCAATTTTTCGGTCGACCATACCTAATACTAGAAGTAGCGTGGGGGTTCGCTCCCGTCGCTCTTTATATGGCCACTGCTCAGCTCCCATTAGGGGTAGCGTGATGATATATAGCTTATAACCTTCCTCGATAAATGGGCTATCCAACACCAAAATAATTTAGAACATTGGTTTAGTAGATCCCGAGATTATCCCCTACAAAGTCACAAACTCACAAATATTAACTCTTTATAATGTTATTCATGTAGATTTTCTTCTGAGTAATAAATAAATAGTTAATTTAAATTATTATGGTGTCTTTAAGCCTTGGTGTCTAAAAGCTATGGTGGCTGAATGGATAAGTGACCGGGCGGCGTACTAAACACGCGGTCTGAGTTCGATTCCGACCAGCAGTACCAATGTGGATTTCATTTTGTGGAATTTATATGTACAAGTCAAGTGACTTACCATCTGCTAACGGTGAAGGAAAACATCGTGAGGTAACCCACATACCCTAGAATTAGAAAATTCTATGGGTATGTCTGATCCACCAACCCGCACTAGGCCAGCGTGTGTGGATTATGGCCTAAACCCTCTTTTTCCTATATAAACGTTTTCTAAATAAAATGTAGTCTTTTATTTATCGTGAGGAAACCCACTTACACTAGAAGAAATTCTAAGTGTATGTCTGATCCACCAACCCGTACTAGGCCAGCGTGTGTGGATTATGGCCTTAGCCCTCTCAGCTCTCTAGATAGAGGAGAGAAGACCCGAGCCCAGCAGTGGGACATTAATGGGTTGCTGATGGTGGTGTCTTTAGGTAGCTAAAAACTGTCTATCCGCGTAGAAGTTATCACCTTTTTCTGTTGTATGTGTTTTATACCCTTATAACCGAATAATTTATGTTAAAGACGATTTAAATATATACTTTATTTGCCGATAAAAGTTACCATAATATTACGTATCATGCCCTTTCACATAAATTCCTTTATAGTTCGCACCCATCACCAACAGATGTCGTTATACACAAACTATCATAACACTTCTCTCATTTTACGAGTATAGCATTGAGAAGCCACTCAATGTCCCTTTCACGATAAGATCCTATATAAATACAGTATTATGTTGTAAATTTGAAACCTTTCAGCACTAACGTTCAAGATATAGACCTTTAAAAGGTATAACTAAGTAGACAGTTATAACTACGTGTAAAACTGTGTTTATTTATACAGACATTAGAATGTGCCGTTGAAGACAATATTTTCTACAATGTTTTCTACAGAATTTGAAAATTCTTGTTCGTCCACGTCTGTGCGTGACGTATAAACTGTATTGAGATTATTTGTTGGTCTGATACGGCAATCATCTGAAATGTTCCGTGTCTATAGACATAAACGTACCTAAAATTCACACACATTCACACAGCGCCATCTAGTCCCAAACTAAGCAATTATATTTGTTTGTGTTATGGGTACTAAACAACTGATAAACTACTTAAATACATTTTTTTTTGTAAATTCATACATATTATAGATAAATTACACCTAGACACAGAATAAACCTTGATGCTCATCACACAAAGATTTGTCCTGGGTGGGGATCGAACGTCACTAACCACTAGACCAACAGGTCAGTCAGTCAAAAGAGGAACTAGCTACTGCCCTAACACATGGTATCATCATAATCATCATATTTTATATTTTATTTATTAATATAACTTTGTGTCCGTTAGTTTCATGTTTGTAAAGCTCCCCGCGACACAGGGCTTGTTCCCTAGTGCGGGCGTTGTCTTTTTTTAAATAAAATAATACAACCAACAAGAACATACACCTTAAAAACTAAGAAACATACAACCAATTGTAAACAAGTGATGCTGCCGTCTTAATTAAATGTTGCCACGGAAGGCAGAATTCAGCAGCATTTCAACTCATAAACAGCCCACTGCTGGGCACCGGTCTCCTCAAAGAATGTGGAGGGAATTAAGTCTACTATACCACACTGGCCAGACGGGTTGGTATAGGGTTTTGTTACGAATTTTCCTTTTCTCGCAGTGTTCTTTTCTGCTTAATGTTTTTCCCTTAGTTGTTTCTTACGACACCCTCGGATTGAGATGGGGTAGTGACTCTAATAGCCCTTCTGAAACTGAGCAGCTCGCCTGAGAGAATATCTATTCTCTTCCTTACACAAGACTGCAGCCATAATGATATAAGTGTTGTGTTCGTGCTCATGAATTGTGGTGTTCAGAACTCATTGGAAGGGGAGGACAACGCGCACATGTTTATGGTGTTTCAGGCATCCACAGGCTATGTTAACCGCTAACCGTCAGGTGGTGTTGACTATTGAATTTTGTTATATTTTTTTAATTATAACGCGGCAACACCTGCCACTTTTGTCATAGAAAGCAGATCAAACGTGTTCACGGTCACGCTTTGAATTAAAATTAATATATTACAGTCCATACTAACTTGTTTCAATAAAAAACGAAGGCAATCCTGTTCAAGTGGGTCGTACAGTAGTACACAGTCGAAGTATTAAAAAGTATCACCGAATTACACTCGGATGTTTGTAGCTTAGATTTCATCTTATGATTATACAACTTACTTCATTTCCTAATTCCAATATTAACTTACACACACGTCAAAGTAACCAATTTCAACTATAAACTCAAATAAAATAGTTTAAGCTTAGTAAGTCACTTAAATTAACTAGCTCATCTAACCAAGTTTTCAATACAAATGTCAATATGGAGTATTAGTGTAAAGTTGGTGTAGAGCAAGGGTAGCCAACCTTTTGGACAGGGGCAACTATTTTGTAAAGACAATTTTGTATCGAGTTGTACAACGATTATGTACGATTAAATAAATATGACTGTATTGGTGATGACATTAATTGTCTTCTTATAAACGTGACATTAGACTTTGACTTATTAAAATTTGACTTATTAAATATATGACATTAATTAATTATGGAAAGAAAGAAAAAAGAAACTTAACATATTTTTTGACATTTATTATTAATTTTTGTAAAAGTATTTTATTTGAAATTTTACTATAAGCACTGAGCCACGGAGGTTTCCGTAAGTAAATACAAATACATCTTAATTTTGAAAATTTGTTTGGGCCTGCCTGTTATGTTCGCTATATAGAATTATTTAATTTCAAGGCTTCTTTTGGCTTAGTTTTCTAATAAGCAGGTGGTTTATTTGTTCTTTTAATAACTTATTTTATTTTCCATTATTCTTTTTTATATACCTGCCCAGTGTCACTCTCATAGTGAATACAAAATAATCTAACTCAAGCTAAAATCCATTGAATCTGTTAAGGCTGCAGAGCGTGCCAAACAAATATACATACTCTCGAAAAACATAACCCTCCTTCTGGCGCATTCGGGTAAAAACAAACGGCTTGCTCCTTAATGCAAGCGTAATCTTTTTTTTAAATAAGAAACAAGACAGCGTTGCGTGTTCGGTACCCATGGTGTAGAGCCTCCGATAGAAAGAGCAAAGTCTTCATACCCCGTCACTCCTCGTTTGCATAGAAGGGGTGAGGTCACGCAAACTAAGCACAGTTTCGACCGTTTAGTTGTTAAAAGCTATATTTAATGTATTTCCTGACAGGCAAAGGAAACTTCTTGACCTATATTTTGTTAGAATTTTTTCCAATAAGATATACGCAATACAAACACCAAAGTAACCGATTCTTTGTTAGAATACTATTGAGAAATTTTTAACGAATAGCAGTTTTTTATGCACTGAAATCATCATCATTTTAGTCCACAAACGTCCCACTGCTGGGCACGGGTCTCCTCCAAAGATTAATAGGACCAGGCTTACATTTTAACTTCTCCGAATCTTTTTCATGGGTCTTACTATGCATTGTACTACTTAGGTTGTTAAATACGTGTTTGTCGTTTCAAATAAACTCGATAATCATCATCATTTCAGTCTATTGCAGTCCACTGCTGGACATAGGACTTTCCTAACACGCGCCATAAGACTCGGTCCTCCACCTTCCGCATACAGTCAGAACCAAACATACAAACTCGATACCTACTGTAAAATAATAAACAGGTATCTTCAAAACTACTCATCTGATGTTCATGAAATTTTACATAGAGATAGTCTAAGAAAAAAGAAGCTAGTTTATAATAAAAATAATATTTCCGTAGTTTTTGTTTATGATTTCAGTCTCATGACATTAGTAGCACTCTTGATTGCTATATAATTAATTAATTAATTCAATCAAGAAACTGTTCACATAAAGAAATTACGTCACGAAATAAAGAGTTTGAAATAAATATCTAAAGTAATACCTAACAGAACCTATCCCAGGTGAATCATTTGTTCTTTGTATTTACTGATATATTATGATTAAGAGTACTCTCACGATATCTGTATTAATAATAGCATAATGTTCATAAATACGCTCAGGGATTAGAACAAAAATGTACAGCAAAAAGGTTTGTTTCAAACTTTTAAAAATATTTTATATAATACTCTCAGGTGGTTTACTTTAACGTGAAACGCGAGAATTTTTCTCATTCTTGAAATATAATTGGAGCAGAATTATTGTTGGCATTGTTGTTAAATTGTAGAGAGGTAACGGAGCTTAAACACGTTTCTTGTTTTAATTTATATTGTTGCTTTTATATCTTGTTGAAACTGTGTTTATGAGTTGACCTACCTTTGGTAATTATAAGGATGAAGACAGTTTACCATGTCTTTACATTTAGTTTATTTCAACAAGAATTGTGCTCCAATTATATTATTTAAGATCTGTGTAGTGATGAATTAAGAATACATAATGTCACTATCTCATCTCAACCTGTGGGTGTCGTAAAAGGCGACTTAGGAAGTAGGGAGTAACCTTATGCAGACAAGTGCACTGCGAGAAAAAGAAAATTCGGAACAAACCCTTTACTAACTCGTCTTGCCAGCGTGGTATAGTAGGCTAAATTCGCTTCACATTCTCCGGAGGAGACCCGTGCTTAACAGTAGGACGTTTATGGGTTGAAATTGAATGAATAAAGAGCTAAATTTTGATTTACTCTTGGTTTATACTGTGCTGTATTCATGTACTCAAGTAGTACTTCAGTGCTTATTATATAAACTTTAGGACCCAATCTATGCAATAGCATAGCCATGCAAGAGTATGAGTAATATTTAAAATTGAAAAAAAAAAATTGATTATTTTTGGCGGCAATTTTATGATTGGTGTGGCAATGGGATTACAGAAAAGGAGCTAATAAATTTAAGTTTTAATATAGTAAAAATTTTACAACGATGAAATTCGTTTCGATTAAGTTGAATTTCGAGATTCCGATTAGGCCTTTTGCACTCATGGCCCGAGGAAAAAGGGGACAGATGGATGTAAATTGATATTCATTTGTTTGATACGGTAGTAATGTCATGTAAGTTTTTTAGGGCTGAATCTGGACAAACTGAGTTATTTCAATTTTAGTTATAAAGTGGAGTGCATAGAAAATATTGTCCATGAAAAATATTTAGGTCTATAACATAAGCACTATATTATTCCTCTTTCGTGATACAAAAAACTGTTTCTTTATTCCTTTTCTTGTCTCTTGTCAAGTTATTTATAAAACTCAATGAAGCAACCGACACGTCGTGTCTCAGAATATAGGCTAGAACAGAATGTTCATGATGAATAATATATATGAGTGCGTGGCGAAAGAGCGCAGGGACTATCTCCTAGCTTCTGTGGCTGTAATATGGTCCAAGAAAATATAGCGCACGGTTATAGGACTCTCTTGGGATTACTCTTACATAGTCTAGAGAAATCTGAGGGTTAGACGTACCTGAGACATGTCATTTTGACTTTGTTATTTTAGCTACGTTAATGTAACAACCGTTTAGTAATATAAGTTTAATAATATAATAATAATAATATTTCACCGCATTCACACAGCGCCATCTAGTCCCAAATTAAGCAATTATATTTGCTTGTGTTATGGGTACTAAGCAACTGATATACTACATTTTTTTTTTGTAAATACGTACATATTATAGATAAATTACACCCAGACACAGAACAAACAATCATGCTCATCACACAAAAATTTGTCCTGGGTAGGGATCGAACCCACGACCACCGGCTTAGCAGTCAAGGTCACTAACCACTACACCAACAGGCCAGTCAGTTTGATACACTTATTACGTGTCTTTCTCTAAAATTAAATGCGATGTAGATGTCAAAAGTGTCTGTAAACCGCAGTAACGTTACAGTAACGTTCGTTTTGCAAGCGAATGCGAAGTGACGCAGCTCTAGCGTATAACAAAGTAATAGGGGGCTTACTCTGAATTTCGACATTCGATTCGACGTTTTTGTCGCTGTCAAATGTTTGAAAGTGACAGCGACCATATTTAAATTTCCTGACATCGAAAATTCGAAACTGAACATTCGAATGTCAAAATTCAGAGTAAGCCTATACCTATAGAATATAATATACTCTCCTCGCTGTACTATTTGAAACTACCTATCGCGAACCAATCAAATACTCAATTGCGTAGTCCAATAAAATAAATCCAGCTTATATCTGGCGTTGGAAATGTTCCGAGAAAATGGCCGCTCTTATCACATAGAAGGTGGAGTAGTAATTGCCTTTACTGCTTCAAATACATATCAGTTGATTACAAATCTACTTAAAATTAAGTTATATCTTTTTCCTTATATTTTTTTCGAAAGACAACGCTCCTTCTTGGGAATAAGTTCTGTGTCACAAGGGACTTAACAGACATACAAATAACAGACACAAAGTTCAATCAGACACGAAACAAAATAACATATTTATAACACAAATTTTAATATTTGTCTCGTTTGAGAATCGAACCCACGTCACTCCGCTACGACCGCTACAGTCATATTAACAAATCCTTTATTTCATATAGTTCAAATACATAATACTTATGAACGTAATACAAAAAAAGGTGTCAGCAATTTTGTTTTTTTTTTTATATTGGGAGTACACTTTCATTGTACTTCACGTTGGACATGATCCAAGTCCTTTATTGTTGTTTTTATTTATTTATTTTATTTAAATATTTATTTTTGGGGATTAGCCAATTTTAAAAATACTGTTTAATATGCCTATTTTCTATGTATAGGCTAGGACCTAAGGCCTAAGGCCGCTTGAGTTGACAAGGTTGAGCTCTGAGAAGAATTTTTTCCCCCATCAGCTATCAGTTCATTCGTCCGCTGTGGCGGTAATTAGGTGAGGCCGTCCGACCAGCAGTGGACGTCATTGGGTGATGTGATGATATTGATGAAACGTGTACGTGTCATTTTTGCCCGTCCTGGGGGGTAGAACCCCAGGACTCTTCTAGCTGTTGCTAAGAGTCCATACAGGCAGGAGCAAAATCGATTTCCTTTTTCTACTAACAGGTGTTAACCCCAACGTCAATATTAGTTGATAGTAAATTAATATTTATCAAATTTTAACACAGTATTGCTAATAGTTTGTTAGCACTAGCAATTAATTAATAAATTCCAAATCAATATACACTATTTCTATGGTACATTTTGATTTAGATTACAAACAAGACGTTATTCAATTAGATATTGTATAATTATATTATTCTAATCGTTATTTATACTATTTTTAATATTTCGCATGTATTATATTTACGTGGTATTTTAAAAAGTATATAAATTTCAAAGGAATTTCAACCTTATGAAGCTGGTTTTAGAAATGAAAAAAGCCTGATGTTACGTCACAAGAGTTCGTAACTTTCATTTTACAAAGAATAGTGATTGATTTGATTTACTAGAAAGTGTCTACTGCAGAAATGTAGTTTAATTTAGTGTAAGCTGTTTGTGACTGTACTGCTTTCTTTTATTTAGTTTAAATGAATAAATGTGCTCAAGTACAGTGTTGAACAAAAATTTATTTGTTTGATAAATTTAGTGAAACAGGTTCTTTCTTACATACCTTTGTTAGTTGTGAGTCGATTTTTTGTTTCGTAATAGTTAAATTATTTAGAAAATTGTTTGTTGGTTTATTTTTATGTAGTAGTGAAATTATTTGTATCTTAGTTGATGTAAAGGTTGCAGGTGGCCGTTGGATGCGGGCGGCACAAAATAGCTCGCTGTGGTGGAAAATAGGTGAGACCTATGTTCAACAGTGGAAGTCGTTGGGCTGATATGATGATGATGTAAATAGCCTGCGGACACTCCTCCCACGTACCTACGTGACGGCTCTGGGGTGAACTTCCCTTAGCGCTGTTCTGAGCGCTATGTCATGACCTTCATCATACAAGGCTTAAAGAGAGCTATCCTCACTAGATAGGCAACGGCTTGACTGTACCCCATTGATAACGTCTATGAGCTGCGGTAGCCACTTATTATCAGGTCTGCCACTTCAGACAATAAAGAAAAAGGACAAATAAAAAACCGTACAGAGGATACCTAGAATAAATATAGTCTGAACGCTTTTCCTGAATCTCAAAATTCTACGTCGACTTAGATATCGCTGCCAAATAATATGCAAAATGTCATATCACAATTGACTAATAGTCCGGCCAACGAAGGCTCTAAAAGGGGCGTATAGAGTGCGTGAAAAGGAACCTATGCGATTTCTCCGAAAACCAAGCCAAAAATCCAAAAATGGTACCTTTACCCCCCTCCCCCCACTCCACTCACTTTCTAAGCATCCTTAACAAGTTTTCGAAGAAATCGCTTAGGTTCCTTTTCACGCACTCTACAACCCCTTTGTTGACTGAACTATTAAAGTCTAGTGTCAAAATTCCTAGTAGGACACCAGTATTCTCTCTTTGATTTCAACCAATTTTTTGTTGTTTTATATTTATTGAATAACTTTGGTGTTAACAAAAGGTTAATGTAAACATTCTAGTAACAATTATTTGAATGACTAACTAAGAACAAAGTTCAACCATTTGACCATCCAAAAAAAAAATGTCGCAACCACACGCAACCTTCCAGTAAAGGCATCCTATATTAAACAAAGTTATTTCTCATCGAACAAAACTAGTTTCACACAAAAGTACAGATCGTTTAGCAAACCCATCAGCATACACCGTACAAAAGAAACACAATTGTCTGTCTAACTATAGTAGCATACGTGTTGACGTCACAGCTATCGGGAATAACAAAAAATACAACATGGACACGGGAATATTCTGGATAAGCTAAAGGTTTGTGACAGAGCGTTTGTTGACTAAGTGCGAGTATTAGGTATATGAGTAACTAGAAGTCGCGCGGGGCTTCTCTCTTGTCATTCTTTATTTGGCCACTGGTAAGCTCTTATTGACAGTAGCGTAATGTTATATAACCTATAACTTTTTTCGATAAATGGCCTAGCCAACTTTTTTTTTTTTTATACAAAATTGAAAAAAAAACTTCAAATCAGACCAGTTATTCTTTGAGATCCTAGCGTTCAACTAAATAAAACAACCAAACTACAGCTTTATAATATTAATATAGAAGTAGAGAAGAAGCTTAGTTTTATGGGGTGGACTTGAGGTAGATCCTAACATTGGAAATTATCAAGTCGCCCAGGCTTCCAACTTGACTGAAGGCCAGACGGGTTTATATAGGGTTTTGTTTCAAATTTTCCTTTCCTCGCAGTGCTCTTGTCTGCTTAAGGTTATTTACTATCCTTAGTCGCTTTTTGCTACACCCACGGGTTGAAATGGGGCAGTAACATTATGTATTCTTAATCCGTCACAACACTGACAACAAATTAAGTGGTAACTGGGACCGTTCAAGCGTTTCGGAGATTACCTCAAAGCCACAAACAGACAGACACACAGAAATTTTAAATGGTGTATTTTTGTTATGAAGTAATTTTGTGCCTACTCTAAAAAACCATTATTTTGATGTTCAATTTTATTTATTTGTATGTAAGTAGATTAACAAATAACAAAATTCTCTAACAAACTATAAGCTAAGTTAGCACACAGCTTTAAACACTACAGCAATAATTGGCGAGCGTAATCCTTTGTCAGTCGACCCTGTCGAACTCGTGTTAGATTACACATTGTCCAAAACGCTGTTCTGGATACAAACGCCATACAAGTGATCTTTTATTTCGTTTTGTTTCACAAAAACATTGGATTATCGACATGAGAGACTGCAATATTTTTTATCACGTTTCGTGTTTCTGTAATGTAGGTATTAAGGAGTTATATATTAATTGTAAACAAATGTGGGTAACGGTGAGCGGTGCGCGGTGGCGCGAGGCTCCCACCATATTGTACTAACTGTGTCAGTGCGGAATAAATGCTTACTATACAAGGACGTTGTTTCTGTCAGCTCCCGCGGAACCTTCCAGAACACCACATTGGCGACGAGGATAAAAACACGTGTTTGGACTTCTACAAATTCTGCGTGTATAATTAAATACGATGTCGATTGGCAAAGTGAAGGAGTTTGATGTGGCCGCGGGCGTTTGGTCGTCGTATATTGAGAGATTGAATATGTATTTTATGGCAAACGCTGTTACGGAAGAATTGAAGCTACCTACTTTAATCGCGGTAATGGGCGACGCGGCATACGAATTACTGGGAAATCTATCAAGTCCTAGGAAGCCGTCGGAGTTGAGTTACAAGGATGTGGTTGACATAATGGGAAACCATCTTCAACCGGTTCCATCAGCACTGGCAGAAAGATTTCGCTTCAGACAAAGACGACAAGCAACGGGGGAAAGCATTGCCGATTACGTAGCTGAGTTGAAAAAGATGTCGCGTCATTGTAAACTAGCCGGAAATCTCAACGAAAATTTACGGGATCAATTCGTATGTGGGCTGAAAAGCGAAATAATCAGACAAAGGCTATTCGCGGAGGAAGATACTTTAAGTTTTGCTGGAGCGGTAAAACTAGCAACGTCTCTGGAAGCGGCGGAGCGGGATGCGGCTGCGGTGGAGAGGACAGTCACGGCGGTGGTGGCGGCTACGTCGGCTCACAGTGAGGGAACAACGGGGCTACATGCGGTCGCGGCAGCCAACGGCGGCGTGCAACGGCGCGGCGGAGCAATGGCGCCACGTGGGCGCGGTTATAACGGCTCCGGCGCGGGCGGTGCGACCGGACATCGTGCGGTGCACCGAGAGGCAGGCCCACGGCGCAGGAGCACAGTCACGGATGGTGGCTGCAGGGGATGTGGATCAACGGCGCATGGTTATGAGATGTGCAGATTTCGGAGCTATGTATGCAGTCGGTGCAGACAAACTGGTCACTTGAGACGCGTGTGCCCGGCACGTGCGTCTGGAGGGCAGCAGAACAAGGATACCATATGCTATGGGTTGGCACACGAGGATACTATCGGAACTGAGGTCGAGCAGTGTCAAGAAGAATTTCATCATCTTTGTTTGAACGATTACAAACCGGTGAGTTTACCCGTGTCAATTGAAAATATAATTATTAACATGGAAGTCGATACGGGTACGGCAGTATCGTGTATTAGTAGTCAGACTTATAAGCAATATTTTAGTAAGTTATCCTTAGAGCCTACTAATGTAGGACTGAGATTCTATGACGGTTCGAGGTTAAAGCCTTTAGGCATAATTAAGCCTCTTGTTTGTTATGATAACAAAAAGAAATGTCTCGAACTATTTGTTATTGATGGTGGTACTACCTCTCTCATAGGTAGGCATTGGCTTACCGAATTAAATATAAAATTACCAATGTTTAGTAATTGTCATAGTGTAAGTAATGAAAACGTAACAATGGATAATGATTTAAAATTATTGGTTCATAGATATAAGGAGTTATTAAGCGGTCGGCTTTGGGGAGGTGACACTTCAGGCTGCGCGTCCTGAAACTCGGGCGAGGCCGGAGTCTCAACAATATCTGAATTACCCCTTATTTCCGTGGCAGTAACATCACCCGTTGGTGAATTACAGAGTCCCACTGATCGCTCTTCCGACTGACCCTCTCCCGTTAGTGAAATTGGTTCCTCAGACGATTTGACGCTGAGCTCGATGCGATGCTGCGCGAGGGGATCATCGAGCCCATTGAGAGCTCCGACTGGGCCTCACCGTTAGTACCGGTAAATAAATCAGATGGTTCATTGAGAATTTGTGCAGATTTTAAGGCTACAGTAAATCCTGTTCTGTTAGTGGATCGCTACCCTTTACCAAAGATCGAGGACTTGATGGTGCGATTAGGAAATGCTCGTTATTTTTCTAAAATTGACTTATCACAGGCCTATAGTCAGATTGAATTAGATAGCAGTAAAGAAATTACGGTAATCAATACTCATCGAGGCCTATATCGGTATAATAGGTTAGTGTATGGCCTGGCTTCTAGTCCTGGGATTTTTCAACGCATTATGTGTAATTTGTTAGGTAGCATCCCTTATGTAGAAGTGTTCCTTGATGATATTATTATTGGGGGTCCAGATAGACCCCAGCACCTTCAAGCGGTGGAGGCAGTGTTTAATAAGTTGCATAAATATGGACTAAAATTAAAGGCCAGCAAATGTGTATTTTTGGTGGATGAAGTTCGTTACTTAGGATACGTGATAAACAAGGACGGCATTAGAACGGACCCCAGTAAAGTGGAAGCTATCACGAAAATTCCTAGGCCAGGAAATGTGACGGAATTACGGTCATTTCTGGGTCTAATTAACTTTTATGCCAAGTTTGTTAGGAATATGAGTTCTAAGCTAGTACCGTTATATGATTTATTAAAAAAGGGTAAGATTTGGCGCTGGACAACAGACTGTGAGCGAGCATTCAAACAAATTAAAGGTTTGTTAACCAGCGCGGACGTGTTATCACATTACGATTCGAATCGGAAACTAATAGTTACATGTGATGCGAGCGCGCGCGGGCTCGGCGCGGTCCTCACACAGCTCGGTGACGACGGGCGGGCCGAACGTCCTATAGCTTACGCGTCGCGCACTCTGAATGACGCGGAAAAGAATTATTCACAAATTCATAGGGAGGCATTGGCTATCATATTTTCGGTAAATAAATTTCATCAATATTTATATGGCCGGCATTTTGTTTTACGTACGGATCACAAGCCATTAGTATCTATTTTAGGGCCACATAACGGGATACCAACTATGGTGGCTAGTAGGATGCAGCGGTGGGCAATAATATTATCCGCTTATTCTTTTGATATTGAGTACGTGCGCACTGATAAGAACGGTGCGGACGGCCTGTCGCGATTACCTGTGGCGGTTAGTAAACAGATGAGTCATACGGCGCCCGAGCAAACATTTTTGCATTTTGTTCAACAAACATTATTATTAGATTATTTTGAGATTAAGAATAAAACTAATCGTGATCCGGTTTTATCTAAAGTGCTTATATACTTACGAGATGGTTGGCCGGCAGACTGCGAGATCGTGAATTTACGACCTTATTTTAATCGTAGAACGGAATTATATGAGGAACTGGGTTGTGTTATGTGGGGCCATAGACTGGTAGTTCCGAATGAATGCCAGGAAAGGGTACTACGGATGATTCATGAGCCTCATATGGGAATTGTCAAGTCTAAGTCGATAGCGCGTAGTTACGTGTGGTGGGCTGGCATTGACGAGGATATCGAACGTATGTGTCGGGCGTGTGAGGTGTGCGCGGCGCACGCGGATGCGCCTCCGCGACAGACTCCTCGCATGTGGCCGTGGCCACACCGCCCATGGACACGGTTACATTTAGATTTCATGGGACCGATTTTAGGTAAAACATATTTAGTAGTAGTCGACGCCATGTCTAAGTGGGTCGAAGTGTTTAGTATGAATAGCACTACAGCTAGTAGTGTGTTAGACAAGTTGTCCGAATTGTTTAGTAGATGGGGTCTTCCTAAACAAATAGTCACGGACAACGGACCTCCCTTTTCGAGTATAGAATTTCATAATTTTAATAAGAATCAGGGAATCGATCACATTTTTACGGCCCCGTATCATCCGGCATCGAACGGTCTAGCAGAGAATGCGGTTAAGTCTTTGAAACGGGTAATTAAAAAAGCGATTTTGGAGAAACAGAACGTAGACAAAGCACTCTGGACATATTTGTTACATTATAGGAACACCGAGCACTCGACCACGGGTGAAAGCCCAGCAATGTTATTATTAGGGCGGCGGTTACGAACTCGGTTAGATGTTTTAAAGCCAGATAGAGAGATTAGAGTTTGTAGGGCTCAACAACGCCAGAAAGAGTCGGTAAAGGGTGCGAATAGGGAACTTCATACTCAAGATGAAGTATGGTATAGGCAGTACTTAAAGGGGGAAAAGTGGGTGCCGGGTCAAATAGTGGACATAACCGGGTCAAATAACTATAAAGTAAAAGGTAGGGATGGGGAAATCATTCACAGACATATTGATCAGTTGAAAAAGAGATCTACAAGGCTGTCATTGGCATGCTCAGGTCAGCCAACTGTGACAGAGATAGAACCTAGCACAAGTTCTCAAGTGGAATCGTCTGAGGAACCAATTTCACTAACGGGAGAGGGTCAGTCGGAAGAGCGATCAGTGGGACTCTGTAATTCACCAACGGGTGATGTTACTGCCACGGAAATAAGGGGTAATTCAGATATTGTTGAGACTCCGGCCTCGCCCGAGTTTCAGGACGCGCAGCCTGAAGTGTCACCTCCCCAAAGCCGACCGCTTAGATTATGTAGACTTAAAAATAAATTTAGCTATAAGACTTGAACGTAATTTTGTATTGTTTTGTTCTTTTTTTTAATATTAAGTTTATTAATTATAAGGTTTTATGGGTATTGTATTGATTAGTGTGGAAGAGTGTAATGTAGGTATTAAGGAGTTATATATTAATTGTAAACAAATGTGGGTAACGGTGAGCGGTGCGCGGTGGCGCGAGGCTCCCACCATATTGTACTAACTGTGTCAGTGCGGAATAAATGCTTACTATACAAGGACGTTGTTTCTGTCAGCTCCCGCGGAACCTTCCAGAACACCACAGTTTCAGTGAACTTGTTTGATGTAAAATATTGACGTTCAATGTTTTTATTGTAGAGTAATTTTATCTATATGATATTGTTATATTTTTTAGAGGTCATTATTTGGAATCCATTTGAAATGAAATAAAATCTCATTTATTCATTTAGTTTACAAAGTAACTCTTATGAAAGTCACAACAAGTTAAAAAAGTAATAATTATCCGAAAATTAGTGTGAGCATTTTTTTCTTTTCGTTTGAAGGAAACATTTCTTGGAATATTTTACTATTATACAAAAATTGGGTCACTAAGCATGTTAAAAGAATATAGGTAACTTTTCTATGTTGTTGTTCTAACTTAATAATAGAAAAATTCAATTTTATTTTTGTCCAATATAGTGTTTGAAGAGACCCAGTGCAAAAACCTAATAAATTGATTACTTAAGCTACTCGTATATTATATAATATAATATATTCTACCACATTCAACAGCCCAGCGCCATCTAGTCCCAAATTAAGCAATTATATTTGCAACACAATTATGGGTACTAAACAACTGATATACTACTTTAATACATTTTTTTTTTGTAAAGACATACATAATATAGACAAATTACACACAGACACCGAACAAACCTTTATGCTCATCACACAAAGATTTGTCCTGGGTGGGGATCGAACCCACCACCTCCGGCTTAGCAGTCAGTGTCACTAACCACTAGACCAACAGGGCAGTCAATTATCTTCGTAACTTATCTTACGAAGAGCTTGGCGTCTAAGATACCGTCCTCATTAAAAAGTGATATCATGTCACATACGTCATATGTCATGGGGGCGGTATTGTGCCCGTTATCGCGCGTCGCGGCGACTTTTGTCACGCGTGACAAAGCTCGTCTGTCCCTGACATTAGCCATTGTAGCGATGGACTCTTTGTCCGCCCTTTATGTCGCCTTCAATTGTTCTTTCAACGAGACTTTGTGGAGTTTAATCCTGATTATGATGTGTGAATGAAGGATTGTTATCTACATAAAATTAAATATGTGTTTGATGAATAAAATTTTTGTAAAGTATTTGTATTTATGGTGCAAATTAGGATAAATGTTTAATATGTATTAATTAATTTTAAACGGGAATTCACGCAATTATGATTTAGGTATTTACATACCTTATGGTGCTTGACGTTTCGACCAGGTTACACCGGCCGTGGTCACAAGTTGAAATCATATACAAAGCGAAAGTTTAAAAAGGATACATATTTGTCATGTATTATTCTGAGACCAGGCCGTTTTTTGGACTCATACAGGATTTTTATAGTCAAGGTAATGCTAATGTACTTTTTATTTTGTGTGAGACCGAAAATAAATAGGTTGTTTTTCTTTTCTTTCACTAGTCTCTAAACTCCAAAAATTAAACTGTTCTACAGTTTAGTTTTTCATAGCCAATTATTTTGCGATGATTATACAAATTATAAATTGACGCATTGGTTTTGAGTTCCCGCGGCTCACGCGTCGCTGCAGGCCTACCTCATCCCCCCGTACTTCGACCCGCGAGAAAGAGAGGTACTTCATAATTTGCCTCTCGCTTCCGCGGTCACTCGTCATCTCGCATCGGTGCCCCACTACTAAACAACAACGTAGCAACTAAAGTGCTTCAACCATCTGCTACGTCGCCGTTGCTACGAGGCTACGATCTACAGCTGCTAGCTACTCACTGCGAACAGACACAACAAGGTAAATAATACCAGTACTATGTCCGTAACAAGGTCGCCGCCTGTTAAAACGTCATCAGAACCCAACCTAATGCAGCAAACTTCTACTAGCTCCGGCTCTGAGCCTCAATTATCTACGCAAATGGTCATGGATCCCGTAGGAGAATGTACACCTCCAAACTACGTTTCTCAACGCAATAAAAGACCCCGAGAAGAAATTATCTCTCCTTCACAATTTCACAACTTCAAAGAGGAAATGAAAGAGCTAATGTCATCATTAATTAGTGAGCAGAAAAAGGAATTATCCGAGATCACTAAAAACCTAAAGGAAATACACCAAACCAACACAAATATTGAACAATATGTCTCCTTGTTAACGTCCCAAAACGAGGAATTTCAGAAAAAGATTGAGTCTTTGGAGTGCCAATCTAAAAAGGATCAACAATATATTGCAATATTGGAAGATAAAATAGAAGACCTACAGAAAGTTACACGCAAGACTACTGTTGAACTTAAAAATGTTCCGCGTAATACCCCAGAGAATAGAGACAACCTAATCAACTTAGTCATGAACTTTTCTAAAACTATAAATCTTGATATCTGCCCACGAGACATTAAAGACATATTTAGACTAAAGGGGAGAAATGAAATGGAAAGAAGCCCTCCGATTATCGTGGAACTCGGTTCTACTATATTAAAAACAGAACTATTGAAAAAGACTAAGGATTTTAATGTGAAAAATAAAAGTAAACTACAGGCGAAACACCTGGGCCTCACCACGAATGAAGATAAGCCTATTTACATTTCAGAGCAGCTTACTGCAAAAGGAGCACGCTTGTTTTTCCTATCTCGTGATCTGGTAAAGTCTAAGCAGTATAAATACTGTTGGACTTCATTTGGAAAGGTTTTTGTGCGAAAGGACGACACCTCCAAAATTATTTGTATTCAAAACGAAGCTACCGTGCACGCACTTTTGCAAAAATCATGACTACTTATACTATGTTCTAAAATCATTTTTCGTATTGTTTCACATTATTACAACATAATCTGTAACAAAAATTCTTTAATACTTAAGGTTTGTAAACATGTTATACTAATTACTCACATACCTATATCACTTTTATACACAACTACACAAAATTTCTTACTCGTACACACTCATATCCACACATCTATTCACAATCACTACACTATCCTACTAGCAATGGGTCTGATCTTGTATCAAACCCTACCTACTATTCACACACATAAAGTATTTTTAAACCTACAACATCAAACCATATACAAGCTTCTTTTATTTCCAAATGTAACATTTAACGCTAAGACTACTATTAAATGCAATTATTCAATATGGACAGTATCCAAACTCTACAGGAATTAGACTCTTTACAAATTTCGGAATCATTTAAATGTAACATACAGGACCTTGCTCAGCATGTGTCTACTAGTACTAAAAATGATCTGACTGTAGTTACACAAAACATACGGAGTATTTACAAGAACTTTGACGATCTACAAACAACACTTTCTCAACTAAATACTGAAGTCGATGCACTGATTTTAACAGAATGTAGACTGAACGCAAACAAACATTTACCATCACTAAACAACTATACATCGTATCAATCAATCAATTTACTAAATCAAAATGATGGTGTGGTAGTGTATATTAAAAATCAACATCAAACTAAAATAACAGAACTCAGTCTCACTAACGCTACTGGACTACAAATTATAATTTCAAATCACGTCCTGCTCGCAATATATCGTTCTCCATCGCACCTAAATGCTAACGGCTTTACTGAATCTCTTAACCTACACCTCGAAAACATTTCAAAATTTAAAAATATCACAGTCATCGGTGACATTAACATTGACTTAATTTCTACAGAAAAAGAAAGATCTCACGAACGTAGTAATCGGCTCAATTACCTAAACGTCCTATCCCTACATGGCCTCTTACCAGGCCACACGCTATCCACTAGATTTGACTCCTGCCTGGATCACGCTATTTATTTATTTATTTATATTTATTAGCACAACCACATCATACATATTATAACATTTACAGGTATATATATAAGTACATAATATTGCATCTGATATGTATGACAATTTCGGTGTACATAGCATTTACTATAACGTAGCAGTGCAAATTACATTTTTGTTTATAATATGGTAACTAAACTAAACTATAACTTAAATTTAACAAAATTTACTTAAATAAAATAGGTTTAAACTGATGCATAACAAGTCAACAGTTTGCTTTTAAATTCGATAAGCGAGTGATGAAAGATGTCAATGTTTGGATCGCGAATTTGAATATTATTATATTGATATAGGACTCTGTTTATGGGTGATTGCCGACCTAAATTAGTTCTTGAAAACGGTATGTGGAATATTTTTGTGATATTATGTCTAGGGTATGAGTGAGGTATAGCCAATAGAATTTTTTCTAGAAGACAGTTACATTGTATGTGACCATTTACTAACTTATAAAGAAAACAAAGGTCAAGGATACGTCTGCGATCGGAAAGAGTTGTCATGTGAAACCTGGATAACCGCTGGTCATACGGACTGCGATGAGAAAAGCCTCTACATGAGTAAGCAAGGTTCCTGGTAAAGGCACGTTGAATGCTTTCAATCCTCTGTGAATTTACAGCGTAATACGGTGACCATACAGTACTTGCATATTCGAGATTGCTGCGGACAAGAGCATTGTACAGGAGTAATTTGGTATTGGGATTCCTAAATCCTACTGAATTTCTTCTTACAAATCCGAGCATTTGGGCAGATTTAGATACAATTTTATCAATATGTGTTGCAAAAGTTAATTTTCCATCTATGATAACGCCCAAGTCGCGGATTTCATTGACTTCCAATAGATAGGTTCCGCCAATCTCGTACTTAGTGGCAAGTGGTTTCTTTTTGCGGGTATACTTTATGTGAAAGCATTTATTAACATTGAGGGACATACAATTAATGTTACACCAGTCTATAATTTCATTTAGGTCGTCTTGGATTCGTCTAGCGTCATTAGTTATTTTAATTGGAAGGTAAATCTTTAAGTCATCGGCAAATAGGGATATTTTACAGTGATTAATACGAGCACTTATATCATTAACAAATATTAGGAAGAGTACTGGACCCAGGTGAGAACCTTGAGGCACACCAGAAATAGCATAATAAGACTGCGACTCAAACCCATCGATAACTACAGTTTGAGGTCTATCACACAAATACGATCCAAACCAGGTCAAAAATGATCCTCCCACGCCATAAGCCTGTAGCTTTTGCAAAAGAATGGTGTGATTTACTTTATCAAAAGCGCGGCTAAAGTCCGTGTATATTGCGTCTACCTGCGATCCAGCATCTACTTCCCGAGATATGTCAGAAACAAAAGAGACCAAGTTTGTCACAATTGAACGACCACTTCTAAATCCGTGCTGATGGTCAGAAATGCTACTGTTTACTAAATTCACAATTGTTGGATATATGATAGATTCAAATAATTTAGAAAAACATGAAAGTATGGATATAGGCCTATAATTTTTAACGTTTGCATGATCTCCTTTTTTAAGAACCGGTACAATTCGAGCTTTTTTCCACTCATCAGGAAATTTCCCGTCGGCAATGGATCGGTTATATAATAATGAAAGTGGTAACGCGAGCACTTTACCGCATGCTTTAACAAATATTGGTGGTATCAAATCGGGTCCAGCACCCTTCAGTCCATCGAGTTTTTTTATAGCATGTTGGATATTAAGTTCTGTAAATAGCAATTTAGATAAATAATTATTATTAATGGGAGGAGTTAGTTTGCAGGATGCAGCGGTTGTAAAAACATTGTCTGAATATACGGAACGAAATTCATTAGCAAATAAGTTTGCAATATCAATACCATTATGTGCAACCAGATTATCCCGATGCATTTTGGCTGGTAGTATAGAGCGTCCACCACGCTTGCTTTTAATAAAACTCCAAAATGCTCTAGGATTTGATGTTAATATATTGGATTCTATTGTATTCATGTACTTATCATAGCATGTATCATAAAGTTTATGGCAGCGGTTACGGAGTATATGATACTCAACTTCATCTCGGGGGTTACTGTATTTTCTAAATTTTTTACGAAGTTTTTCCTTTTCATTTAGGAGCTTGATCAATGCATTACTAAACCATGGTGGATAACGAGCCTTAGTAGCTTTCTTAATTGGAACATATTTATAAATCACTTGCCTTAAAATTTTATAAAACTCACTCACCATCACATTGACATCTTCACATCTCTCAAAGATTGTGTACCAGTTAACATTATTTAAATCTTCCTTTATGGCTTCATAATCAGACTTATAAAAATTATATTTATCCACAGATTTAGGTACAAGATATTTGACAGTTTCGTCATAGCAAATATTAACTAATACGCTAGGATGTATTTGGTAACACTTACTTAAGGAACACAGAGGTGTAGTTACATACGTTTTGGGCATATTACTTAGAATTAAATCTAAAAGACGTCCGTCACTATTCTTAATATTATTAAATTGCAACATGTTGTTTGATGACATAAAATCAACGAGAGAGTATCCTAAGGTTGAGTTATAATTAAATGGATCCATGTGAGCATAGCCGTCACCAGAATGCCAGTCGATAAAACTAAGATTAAAATCTCCAACTATAACTACATCATTACTGTCGTTTATTACATTATCAATGGAGTTCAATACTTTTGACAGTTGGTCTAATTTTACTGGTGGGGGCAAGTAAACTACACAGATTGACAGTTTTCTCACAGTACTTTTTACAGGCACCTCTACTGTTACCCACATATCCTCACAATCGTTTGTCTCCCAATTGTTAACTCTAACAGAAAACAGTTCACGTGATACGGCAATCATAACCCCACCACCGTCTTTTTTTTTTGAACATATTCTATCCTTACGATAAACGACATATCGACTATCGAATAACTCAGCATTGGATATGCTCGCATTCAACCATGTCTCTGTGAAAACAATAATCTTATAATTAGAATTAATAACATTTTTAAATAAGTCTGCAGTCTTGGTTCTCAGTCCTTGTACATTTTGATAATAAATATCAAGCATTTTTATAACAAATCTCCAATACACACACAATAAAAACAGTTGGGGTTCAGACTTATTTAATAAGATTAAGGCTCTCCTCATTCCTTATAGATATAGCTTGGTGAGTTTCGTCCTTACGCACATATACTCGTCCGTTACGAACCCACACAAACTTGTACAATAGTTCTTTAGCCTTTTTTCGTGCAGCGGCGTGCAGGTGTTTATTGCTCGGGGTCAAATGTTCACTGACAAATACTGGCAAGCGAGTGCCACCGATGCCCAAATGGCTGGTGCTGAGCTTATCCTGAGGATTCTTCTTGTTAAATTTGGTCACCGCAGCCAATACTGTATCTCGAGTGCGAGGGTTTCGCAACTTTGCAACTATGGCACGTGGTTTGTCGTTGTCCCTGGATAATTTGGCAACTCTGGTGACTACGTGAATGTCATCAGATGTTAAAGGAGTTTCTATCACTTTTGTTAATTGGACCATGGTGGTAATGAGGTTTTCCGATCTGTTTTCAGGGATACCATGCACTTCAATATTACATTCCCTCATATGCAACTCAACTGAGGAAAGCCGCCCTGTTAAGTCATTGACAGTGGTTTTTAGCCTTTCATTCTCCTTCTTCAGCTCACTCACGCCGATGATAGTATCATCAACACGCACCTTCATGTCCTCATACTGCATATTTAAGAATGTCATGGATTCTTGATAGTCGGTAATTTTCTCGTAAATATTTTTTAATTCTGTAGAAATCAGTTGTTTAATGGTTGACTTGAGCGCAGAGGAGATTTCATCCTTTAATATTTCACGTAGTCTTTCCTCAGTGACAAAATTGGCTAGTGGAAGTGGAGACCGTGTCGGCTCAGTACGTAGGGTAACATTTGCCCGATCATCACTCGAGATAGAGAGAGCTGAAATAATTTTGGGATCCGCGGTACTCGAAGTATTATAACTTTCATGTTGCGCTTGACGAATAGGAGTATTGGCATTGTCACTTTTCGGCATCCGGTTACAACATTCTGGACATTTCCAATTTCCCTTCGATACAGCACTCATTGATCGGAAACACCTTTCAGTTATACTAGCGCAAAGTAAGTCAAACGAGGAATGACAAGTAAAGCATTGCAGGCGATCTTTGCTTTTAATTGGCGCCAAACAACCGGCGCAATTTACTACAGGCATTGTGATAATAATCCGACAAATATTTCTTCAAATTGAATACTAATTACATAAACTTTAAGTTCACTTTCCTGTACAATATGCTGTTGCGGGGCACGCGGCCGGTCGGCCGGGCGATGCGGGATGTCGTGTCCAAAAGGACGCAAGCGCCGTGAAATATGCGTCGCTTACGCGTTCCGGCAAACACAAACTTTCAAATCACTGGTTACTGGACTTTTTTGTTTTATAAACTTGTATTGTTGTTTATTATTATAATGTCAATTCTAATTACTGTTGTTGTTATTTAATAAGTTGATGCAGACTATTATAATTGTGAATTACTAATTTAATATGTTGAAAATACACTTTAAACAAGCAAAATGAATTATTTTTACGGAGCAAAACAAAAGCACTTCTTAACGGTTCGGGTAGCTAGCTAGCTATGCTTAAGTTTGACAGAAACTCTCATACTGTTACAGTTGCTGTCCTGAACACAACAGTCACCGACCATAATCTTGTCTTTGTTAAATTTTCTAATATATATAACAAGCCCGCTGCTTGTAGCTGCAAAACAGTAACAGATTATGAAAGCGCGTATAATACTCTTATAACTACTGATGTATCTTTCCTTAATATATGTAAGGATCCAGAGACTTTTGCCAAATCATTTATAGGTGTGATCAAAGCAGCTATCTTGACTAATTCTAAAACTATAACTATACCTAGTAGTAAAAGGCTTTTAAAGCCTTGGATTAATCTTGCTGTTCTAAAATGCATCAAACTTAGAAACAGTTTGCAAACTAAGCTTAGTAAGGACCCTCATAACATAATCTTAAAAATAACATATAAGCGTTATAGAAACTTCTGTTCGAATTTAATAACTAAACACAAGAGAAATTACAATAGACAGCTAATTGATAAATCAGTAAATCAACCTAGAAAATTATGGGCAACAATAAATGAGGTAACTCAATATAAACTACCTAAATCTAAAAATGTTGAATTACTTAATATAAAATCGCAACCACTACTCTCTGTTAATCATGTTAACAGCTACTTTGTCAACATTGGGTCTAACTTAGCAGACCTCATAATTAAACAAGTCGGAAAGAATAACCATGCTTCTAACGTCACATGCGGTAGCCATTCTCATCCCACTTCGTTAGTACTGCTGGAGACAGATCCTGCTGAAGTTGACAGCATACTCATGAGCCTAAACTCTGCCAGCGCACCCGGTATGGACGGTATTACCACTGCCTTTCTTAAGCGTGCTAGAGACTTTGTAGTTCCCCACATTACCATGTTAGCTAATCTTTGTTTTAGCACAGGCGTTTTTCCCTTATCTCTTAAGCGATCAATAGTAACACCTGTTTACAAGAGCGGAGACAGATCCGATGTAAATAACTATAGGCCAATCTCTGTACTAACTTCAATCTCAAAAATAATAGAAAAACTTATTAATAATAGACTAACAAATTATCTAAATAAATATAAAATTCTATCTAAATTTCAATATGGGTTTCGCAGAGGAATATCAACTCAAGAGGCAATCCTTGATTTGGTCTCTACTATAACTGAGGAAGTTGATAAAGGAAACAAATGTATTACGGTATTTCTGGACCTTAAAAAGGCCTTTGATACGGTATCTGTCTCGGTTCTTGTAAACAGGCTTGAGAGCATTGGGATCAGAGGAACAGCACTGTCGCTCTTTGCTAGCTACCTCTGCGATAGAACCCAAGCTGTAAAAATAGAAAACTACATTAGTGACGAACATAGCGTTAAATTTGGTGTCCCGCAGGGGAGTGTCCTTGGCCCGACGCTATTTTTAATCTACATCAACGAGTTGTGTAATTTACAAGGCGTCGGGGGAAGGATAGTCTCCTATGCGGATGATACTGCTATCGTTTTCACGGCTAAGACTTGGAGTTCTGCACACGAGGTGGCTGGAAAGGGTTTAGCGCGTGTTTCAAAATGGCTTATGGAAAATCTCTTAACTTTAAATATTCAAAAAACGAACTACATCTGCTTCTCCCCCTACATATCTTCGCAACCATCAAATAACTTATGCATCAAGTTACACAGCTGTCTAAACCCAGAAAACACCCTGTGTGGTTGTCCCTTGATCAACAAAGTCAGCCATACAAAGTATCTTGGTATCATTGTTGACCAAAGGCTAAGTTGGCACTCACAACTAGAAGCTGTTATAAATCGAATAAGAAAATTAATGTGGGTCTTCAAGGCTCTAAGGTATATCATGTCAAACACACTTCTGAACAAAATTTACCAAGCTCTAGCTCAATCGGTTATCTCCTACTGTATCCCCATTTGGGGAGGAGCCAATAAGACCAGCTTTCTAGAACTCGAAAGAGCTCAAAGGTCCCTTATTAAAGTTATGTATTCCAAGCCTTACAGATTTCCTACGAACAGCTTATATCAAATTAGTAACCTTCTCTCAGTCCGAAAGCTTTATTTACTTAACCTAACTCTAAGATGCCACAAATCCTTAACCTTCATTCAACCGTTACAAAATAAGAGAAGAAACTATAGTGTTGCTACTACAACTCGAGTGCGTACTGATTTTGCTAGAAGACAGTTCCCATGCCAGTCTGGTTTTATTTACAATAGGCTAAACAAAATACTAAATATCTATCCTAAGCAAGTATACACGTGCAAAAAATCTCTAATACAATTCTTGAGTACACTTACATATGATGATGTAGAAAACCTTCTCACAAGAATTCGCTGACACTATACCTCACCTTATCGTTACTATCTACATATTTGTGACACTTATTTAATATTTAATACACACACTCACACCACACACACACACACACACAAACAAATACATACATTCACACACCACACACACACCAATGTTTATGTTTCTATTTTTCTATAACTCTGTAATCTATCTGTATTGTTAAGGGAAGTAGCGAGTCATTCCCAATACGAGTATCTTTGATTACTCACCGGGAAGTCTCATTAAATTTTTTTTGTAAAAGATTACTGAAATAAATAAACTTATTATTATTATTATTATAAATTGGACTTGTTTAATGGAAGAGTCCTTTGCTCAGCATGCGCGCAGTAGGATGAAATACGTTTACTAAAAAATGTTTTTAATGAATTAAAAACGTTCAGCTATACAAATTAACACACCGAACCATAGAAGCGGCTGTAACGACATAGAGGAATTTTGTATTTTGCTGAAATAATTCTTTTTAGGTTTCTCTATGTAAGTTAGTACCGTAAAAAAACTTTAAAAAAAAGACTAGGTATATGTACTAACTATATATGTTTACCGGTAACTATAAATTTCATATATAAATCGTCGTAAAGCCTTTTACGTCAGTCCTGAACTTCTAATGCTTAATAATAATATAATAATAATAATATTCTACCACATTCACACAGCGCCATCTAGTCCTAAAGTAAGCATTTATATTTGCTTGTATTATGGGTACTAAACAACTGATATACTACTTAAATACATTTTTTTTTTAATACTTACATTTTATAGATAAATTACACCCAGACACAGAACAAACCTTCATGCTCATCACACAAAGATTTGTCCTGGGTGGGGATCGAACCCACGACCTCCGGCTTAGCAGTCAGGGTCACTAACCACTAGACCAACAGGCCAGTCAAGGCTTAGTCAGGCTTAAAAAAGAATTTAATTAAATTTTGAAACATTTGACTTCGACATTGTTGATGCAATTGAGATTTTGAGTCAGGCCTCTGTTTTTTTTTTCAGTATAATAAAACCACAATGGTTTTGTTATACTGAAAGACCTTTCAAGATACGACAGTTATTAAAAGCGTATAACAATCACGTGACCCAAAATTGTTGGCACAGAACTACTTCACAAAATGTACTGTTATTGTCATCGCATGTATTCTTGTACCCCACAACACAATGGTATTGAGTGCATTCGAAACGGTACTATTTGTGTACCGTGCTACACAACCTCACATTGTACGGAGGTTGTGTAAGGCCTTGTTCACATGTCGCGGACGAATGTTCCTGCGCTCCCGTGATCACAGCAGAGCGCGACGAGAGGAACACCTTGGGGTTTTAGTGGGTGCGAGCCCCACATAACCCCTTGGTTCTTTCCCCAAGACCGAGGGGTATGCGTCAGGCATTTCCCCAAGTAAAAAAAAAAAAAAGGCCTTGTTCACGTGACGACGTCGTCAACGTAGAATGAGTGTAGTGGTGTGGTAAGTTGTCTTGACGTGTGTAATCACGGCACGGCAACGTTACTGCGGAAACAGGTGTTGGATTGAAAGCGGTGCGCGGCTCAGTTTGATTCTGATTTAGTAATATACATACATAGCATCACGCCTTTTTCTCCGAAGGGGTAGGCAGAGGTGTATCACACCCACATTTCGCCAGGTATGTTTGGTCCCATGAAATAGGGGGCGAGCCTATTGTCATCAACCGGGAGCATTTGTTTACCAAACTCCGGGAAAATCTTAATACTGGAATTTCATGATAGAAAAACCCAATACCATTTTTACCCGACCCGGGAATCGAACCCAAGACCTCTTGCACAGCAGTCGTATACACTTCCCGCTGCGCCACCGAGGCAGTCATTTAGTAAAATATATACTGTATTTTCCGTGTAGTGACAGATTTAAAATACATAATGTCACTACCCTATTTCAACCCGTGGGTGTCGTAAAAGGCGACTAAGGGATCTAACTTTAAGCAGACAAAAGCACTGCGAGAAAAAGAAAATTTGATACAAAACTATACTAACCCGCCTGCCTAGCGTGGTATAGTAGGCCAAATTCCCTCCAAAATATTTGGAGGAGACTCGTGCCCAGCAGTGGGCCATTTATGGATTGAAATGATGAAGATAGATATTTAGTTGTGGCATTACGTAACGCAAATTTGCATTTCATGTCAGTCACCGCGTTACTATACGACGCCGTTCCACGTCAATACCGTCATGATCTGCTGTTGTGGATAAAGCCTAAGGATGTATTCTCGTATATTTCGAAGGAAATTGAATTTTTTTTCGTCCAACCCCGCGGTAGATTGTTAGTTTTTGTACTTATGTAGATTTTGTATCGATTCGAGGGAAATGTGTTGGAATGTGTTTTCTATTTTTGTGTACACAAGGTCGATTTTTAAGTGGATTGATTTTGAATAAACCCTCTGGTGGCTTAGGCATGTTTTCGTTCACTCTGAAACCTAAACAATTTTATGGATTTGAACAAATTAATCTGTGGGATATTTAGGGTACTTGTATATTTCTAACTGTAATTGGTAGATTACGTTTTCCTTTGAAAATAGCTTGAAAATGTATTATTTAAGCTAGAAAAGAACGATGTATTATTAAATTAATAATGTTATTTTCGTAGCAGTGCTACGGTGACTACGCCGTAGCTTACAAAAAATAATGTCAGTGTAAAAGTGCTACGCATTAATATTTCTGATGTTTACAATATTAAAACTTTATACAAATTATAATATTTTATTAGATAATTTGCTTTACATATTCATTTGGTTAACGTGGTAACGATATGTCTTATATTTTGCTCTAGTGAGAAAAAATCCTGCCCAACAATGAAATAAGCATTTCACATAAGAGAAATATTTTTGAACTCTAATAGTTCTAAGATAAGGCTTTCACAAAATAAATTGTCAACTTGATAAGCAAGTACTTAATATTCAACCTGAGTGCCGGATATCGGCGCCACAGCCTTCATAATAAGGCTCTATCAGCTCCAGCTAGAGATATCTAATTATACAGCCATTAATACAATGCTAATGATAAGGCTTTACTAATGAAGCGATGGTTGCTGCATGGATATGGGACCGGCGTGCAAATTACGCGGTCCGAGTTCGATCCCGACCGGCAGTACCAATGTGGATTCCACTTTGTGGAATTTATATGTACTAGTCAAGTGACTTACCATCTGCTAACGGTGAAGGAAAACATCGTGAGGAAACCCATATACCGTAGAAAAAATTCTATGTATAAGTCTGATCCACCAACCCACACTAGGCTTCGCTCTGAACTTAAATGGTTACCCATTTGCCAACGAGTACTTACTACTACACTCTTCCTTTCTTGACTCCCCTACTCCTTACATTTATCTAAGTCCATAACTACAGTACCTGTTCCGTTCATAATAGGAACCTTCGCTCTTCCTATAATTATCTTCTAGTTTGTCCTTCTCATTGTAAAAAAAAGTGTTAAAAAAGGGATAAAAAAAAGTCCATGTTCAGAGACAGTGTGTACTATGTTATGTTCACCAGTTAAATGTATGGACGCGAATTGTAACGTGCACCTTCTATTCAAAATAAGAAAACTTCATGAATGAGCTATATCTATAACATTTATAATAAGAATACCATCATTTAAAACTATTAATACCTGCATAATAGTGTTATGACTATAAATAAAGCCTCCTTGTCCGTGGGCGCTCGACTATAAATACAGCCTGTCTGGAGCATGGCTACGTTAACACAGACAGGTCGACGACATTGTTATATCTATCTGAGTGCTTCATTAAACTGCGTCAATTAAGGCTTTTATTTATATTTTATTTAAAGACAAATGGCTATAAAAGAATTAACAAATGTGGCTTTCAAAAGTAAAGTTAAATCACTATTAATTGATAAAGCGTTTTATAATATTACTGAATTTTTGGATGATAAATTATATTATTGTAATTTATAATTAATAAATCACTATTATTATTAATATTTGACATAATGTTATTTTCTAAAATTTAGTAGTAGGCTTCAAGTTTGTAATAATGTTGTTATTTTCTAATTCTCTGTTTTATTTAATTTAATTTGATGATGATTGAAATGAAATGAAATGAAATTTCTTTTATTCATCTAGGTTACAAGGTAACACTTATGAAAGTCACTGTATGTAACAGGTTATCCGAAAAGTAGTGTTAGCAAATTTACCTACGACCAGTTCGCTGACGGGGTGGAGCTATGAGAAGAACTGGCAAGAAACTCACGCCATTCTTTTTAAAAAAATGGATAGTTACATGATTACATGCTACACAATATTTTCTTATAAATATAAAAACTTATAAATTTCGTACACAGATTCCTTTTATAGGCGCGCACTAAAAAAAAACGAAGAAAAGATTTGAAATGAACAGGCTTTAAATTTGTGTTTCAAAGTGAGCCCCGTTAAAACACAAATTTGTGAGTTTGTAACTATTTCGCACACGTCCTGTAGTAATGAATGTATCGAGAGCGGAACGTGATTCGAGCCTGGATCAGTCTTCAATAAGATGTTCTCGTTTATTAGGTGTCTGTTCCTCAATAGGATTGCGACACACACGGGCTTCGGTACAGCGACACAGAAAACTAACTATTTTCTGAAATACATACAAATTAATACCTGGCCTGTTGGTCTAGTGGTTAGTGACCCTGACTACTAAGCCCGATGTTGTGCGCTCGATTCCCACTCAGGACAAATATTTGTGTGATAAGCGTGATTATTTGTTCTGTCTGGGTGTAATTTATCTATTATACGTACTTATGTATTTACAAAAAAAAAAGTTTTTAAGTATTATATCAGTTGTTTAGTACCCATAACACAAGCAAATATAATTGCTTAATTTGAGACTAGATGGCGCTGTGCGAATGTTCTAAAATATTATTATTATGCATTTGTAGTAGGGATAAGTAAGCATATAATTATGCTCTTCTACACTAAAATCTATTTGTTAATCAAATTTCATACATATTCTTTCAGCTGTTTTGGCGTGTTTGAGTAACAAACATCCGTCCTAACTTTCACATTTATAATATTAGTAATATTATATATGTAGGTATATTTTTCTAACTACCATAATAAAATCTCATGAATTTGAATTGAATTATCATCAGTACATATGCATAAACATGCATATGTACTGATGATACCGACAACAACTTCATGTACGCCTGAAAAAATTTAGATGAACATAAGTACCATTTTGCTGTTTTTCCTTTTGATCCCCGAATGCTTTAGATTCACAATTGGACGCACAGATGGCGCTGTAACTGAGTTGTCTGTTAATTAATTATTAACAGTACCTGAATCTCACATAAATTACCGTAATTTAAATACGTTATTTTTTTTCTTTATTTTAATTTTGTCTTGTTTGTGTTTGTCACAGGTACATACATATTTACGGTTTCACTGTAACAAACCTGGTAGGGCGTACAATATTTTGTTAATTATTCAAAAAATCAATTCAAAAATGTTTGTTATTGTAATTAATATTGGCATCAGAAACCTGGCTCCTGAACTAGCGTAAGCTGTTTCAGAACTAACTATGATACATTTTTTTATAATAATAATATTCTACCACATTCACACAGCGCCATCTAGTCCCATAGTAAGCAATTATATTTGCTTGTGTTATGGGTACTAAACAACTGATATACTACTTAAATACTTTTTTTTTGTAAATACATACATATTATAGATAAATTACACCCAGACACAGAACAAACCTTTATGCTCATCACACAAAGATTTGTCCTGGGTGGGGATCGAACCCACGACCTCCGGCTTAGCAGTCAGGGTCACTAACCACTAGACCAACAGGCCAGTCAACATTCTTGTTATAAATTTAGATACTTACTCCATAAATAATTACAGTACCTATATTTAGAATTTAACAATACATGTCCACTTAACATAAGATTAATTATGCATATTTCTAATGCATAAGATCTTCATATCTCTTGCATAAGATTAACTCTATCAATTTTACACTAGTTTATTATTTATAATATTACTAATGTGTGCCACTTTCTTATGCTCTCCACTGTCCCCTCCAGTGGGCGCTAGGCTCTTGCCTATACTATACTCTTGTATAGTAGTAGGTCTGGCTATATGGGGAAGGGCGTGGGGCCCTCAAAATAAAACACAGAACTGATCTTCGGTAATATTATTGAGTGTTACTATAAACTGTTATAAACTTATAGTATTAATTTAAATGACCAGAATAGAAATAAAAATAGTAATGAGCCTCAAGTCTTCGACGGATTCTCCGACGAAGACTCGGTTCGAATTTGAATTTGTATTAATTTTGAATTTAGAATTTTAAATTATTAAAAGTAAATTAAAAATAAATCAAAAGAGATCCAAAAGGTGGTCAAAAGAGGTGCATTCGTGCAGGACGTAGCCTGCAACGGGTGCAACCGTTACAACTTTAATCCCATTATTATACATTAATGTGTATAAAACGGTTTCTTAGAAGTCACTAATCCGCTCAACATAATAACAACACAATACGGCGGTCAAACATAAGCTTGTACTCAATAAGGAAATTACTTTCATTTCATAAGAAGCTTTCTTTTGCCTTTTACGTACACAGATAAAAGGATATACAACACTAACTGTTGCCCCGGGCTTCACTTCTGTCGTTCTTTGCTTGAACTCTGCTCAGCTCCTATTAGTTGTAGCATGACGTAATATAGCCTATAGTCTTACTCGCCAAAAATAGCGCGTTCAACCAAATAAACTCCATTGAGTCCCACTGCTGGGCTCGGGTCTCCTCTCCTCTAACTAGAAAGCTGAGAGGGTTTTTAGACCATAATTCACTCACGCTGGCCTAGTGTGGGTCGGTGGATCAGACATAATCATAGAATTTCTTCTAGGGTATGTGGGTTTCCTCACGATGTTTTCCTTCACCGTTAACAATGGTAAGTCACTTGACTAGTACATATAAATTCCACAAATTGAATCCACATTGGTACTGCCGGTCGGGATCGAACTCGGAGCGCGTGATTTGCACGCCGGTCCCTTATCCATTAAGCCACCATTGCTATACTTTATAACTTTAATATACTAAAGTTGAATATCTAAGATAGAGCCTTCGTTCTTTATTTGGCCTCTACTTAGCTCGTATGGACCGTAGCGTGATGTTATATAGCCTGTAATGTAATAATAATAATAATATTCTACCACATTCACACAGCGCCATCTAGTCCCAAAGTAAGCAATTATATTTGCTTGTGTTATGGATACTAAACAAATGATATACTACTTAAATACATTTTTTTTTGTAAATATATACATATTATAGATAAATTACACCCAGACACAGAACAAACCTTTATGCTCATCATACAAAGATTTGTCCTGGGTGGGGTTCGAACCCATGACCTCCGGCTTAGCAGTTAGGGTCACTAACCACTAGACCAACCTCAAGTTCCTGAGATCCTAGCCTTCATCCAAACAAACAAACTCTTCAGCTTTATAATCATCATCATCATCATATCAGCCCAACGACGTCCACTGCTGAACATAGGCCTCACCTAATTTACGCCACTGCGAACGGTCCTGAGCCGCCTGCAACCAATGGCCGCCCGCCACCCTGACCAGGTCGTCGGTCCATCTGGTGGGGGGCCGCTTTATAATATTAGTATAGATTTATCTGTGGCAAGAAATGGTCTTTGCCTACTAGTGCGTACTAGACTATTATAATACAATATTCACCCGACCTATAAATCAAACCTGAGAGCTCAAACAAAATATTTGCTCTGAGGCAATCAATAATGCATTTCACAAATATTTGACAGATGGATTAAGAATACATAATGTCACTACCCCGTTTCAACCCGTGGGTGTCGTAAAAGGCGACTAACGAACCTAACTTTAAGATACTGATTAAAAAAAATTGTAAATATTGAGTTTCTACTTTCATTACGATATTAACCTACCTGCAATGGAGGAATATCGTCCGTAGGTTTCTGTAACGAGCCACGGTGATAAGTAGAAAAACGTTGTCATGACGTCATCATGTTAACAGGTAATGGATAAATTCGATTTCAGAGACGTCCACCCGCGTAGCTCAGATGGAAAAGCAATGCACACGGAATGGCAGGGTCGCGGGTTCAAGTCCCGTCGTGGGTTTGAATTTTTCCATTACTTGTTTAGCATTTATATAAAAAAATATATTATTATTATTCAAATTATCTAACTATTCTTTAATATGTTAGTTTTCGTATACAAAGCTCAGTGTGTCTTCCCCTAAGTTCAACATTCAGTGCGCGCTTCTGAACAACGATATGACGATTATATTTCAACTAAATGCGTCCGGATTCGGTGTTCGGGTATAACACGGAGTACGTATATACTATCTGTTCTATGTAGGAAGCTTTCACTCTGATAAGAAATGTATTTGGTTTTTGAAATAGGTTTTTGCAACATAGTGCATTGATACTCAGTGTAGTTGAGGTGTAATAACTAAATGGTTCCTTCGCTATTTTGTGGATATGTGGAGCCTCATCTCTTCTTTAACGCCCGCACTGTAACAAGCCCTGTATCACGGGAATTTACAAATTTTACAATTAACAGACACACAAAGTACACATACATTTATTTATATCTATGAATCACAGAAATGTTTGTCTCGTGTGTGAATTGAACCCACAACACTCAATACAATGTCATTAGCAACCTACTTTTATTTTAATCATATTTTTACACTATTTCAGACTGGCCTGTTGGTCTAGTGGTTAGTGACCCTGACTGCTAAGTCTGAGGTCGTGGGTTCGATCCCCACCCGGGACAAATCTTTGTGTGATGAGAATGAAGGTTTGTTCTGTGTCTGGGTGTAATTTATGTATAATATGTGTGTATTTAAAAAAAAATGTATATAAGTAGTATATCAGTTGTTTAGTACCCATAACACAAGCAAATATTATTGCTTACTTTGGGACTAGATGGCGCTGTGTGAATGTGGTAGAATATTATTATTAATAATAATGTAATATAATAATATTCTACCACATACCTACACATTGAGAATACATGTCACTACCCCATTTTAACCGTGTCGTAAAAGGTGACTAAGAGAGCATTGTGAGAAAACGAAAATTTGTAAAAAAACCCTACACCAACCCATCTGGCCAGTAGTGTGGTATATTAGGCTAAAGTCCCTCCACAATGTTTGGAGGAAATCCGTGCTCAGCAGTGGGACGTTTATAGGTTGAAATGATGATGATGATGACGTAACGCCATCTAGTCCTGAATTATGCAATTATATACTTATTATATCTACCTATTGCATCAGACGTGCAAAACAATATATTCTATATATATGTAACGTCTAGTCATATTGAACTATTTCACAAACACAAATGAATGTTGACCTATCCCGTGAATCTGCAAGTGGGTCGCTCGCCCGCGAAACCTTGCAAGTGCCCCCCCGCCTCCCTCTCCGGGGGAAAGAACGATCGTTAACTATTCATAGCCAAATATTAACTGCCGATAGATCTCGGCTTTGTTCTCCGTACCTTGGTTTTCAGATACCTTTGTTTAGTTCGAATATTGATATGAAAGAGAACTACTACGTTTGTTATCTAAATGGCCATCAAATGTTATTTATTATGTAAAAGATAGAATTGCTTTTTGTATTTCCTAATGATTTTAGAATGGTTGATGTTTGGTTATTGTGTTGAGTGATTAGTAAATAAGGAATGAAGGGAAGCAAACATAGGCTTCGTTTCGACTAGATATTATAATTTGAAGCTTAATCTTATCTTATCTTATCGTGTGGGCTCGAGGAAGACCCTGGTGATGGAATTTATAAAGTCGCCCAGAAGGCTTCCAACTTGACTTAACGACTACCACATTAAGAGATAATCGGCACCAATGGCTTATACTGATAGTAATATATATTATGTCCATCTTAAAACGAGGTTTAAAGAGAGCTATCGTTTTTCGATAGGCAGAGGCTTGGCTATGCCTCTAATATTGCCAATATTCATGAGCGGCAGTAACCACTAACACAGGCAATAAAAAAAATAGCATTTGGCTAATCACGTCAAAGAAAAACGTAGCGTTGTGGTTAAGGTAGTTGCTATTAATATTCTCAACCTGAGTGACGTGGGTTCGATTCCCACATGAGACAAATATTTGCGTGATTTATAGATATTTTTTTCGAGTCTGGGTGTACTTTAAGACTGTTAATAGTATGTTTGTAAAGTCCCCCAGGACACCGGGTTTGATTCGTATTGAGGACGTTATATAAACTCATATTATATTAGAGGAAATATTTGTATGTTTGTATGTAACGAATAAACTTAAAAACTACTGGACCGATTTCAAAAATTCTTTCGCCGTTAACCTACATTATCACTGAGTAACATAGGCTATATAACACTACGACTAAAGAGGAGCTGAGCAGTGGCCAAATAAAGAACGATGAAGGCCTGCGTGACTTCTAGTCTCTTTATAAAAAAAACTATGTACAAAATTAAGTAGCCATTCAAATCGCATTATATAAAGCAATTCTAGTCTTGATTTAGGCTGTATTATCGATCTAACTTTGCCACCAGTCAGCGAGGGTAGGCCTCGTAACTTATGGGATAACTATCACACGCGATTTTGACACATAACACTTTGTGGTAAGGTAGCTTTTACTATGTCTCTAATGATTAATGGTTTGGATCTATAATAGAAGTACAGACTTTACCTTGAGACATGACTGGATGTTATTATAAGAAAATGAACGTCTCAAATAATATTAGCATGTCACAGAGTTCCGTGTTGTCCCGGATTAAGAATACATAAAATCACTATCCCATTTCAACCCGTGGGTGTCGTAGATAGCTACTAAGGGACTACATTATGCAGACAAAAGCACTCCAAGAAAAGGAAAATTTTAAACAAACCCTATTGAACCCTATTAACCTAACCAACCCGTTTGGCCAGCGTGGTATAGTAAGTAGGCTAAATTCCCTCCACATTCTTTGGAAGAGACCCGTGCCAGTAGTGGGACGTTGCCTCAAATAATCTAAATAAGCACTGGAAAGAAGTATTAAACATTCCAGAACTGGATTGATTGTTTACAATATTCTCATCATTTTTCAATATTAATATTATTATAAATTGAATAATATTGAAAATTTATTGGTGATTATTATAATAATACTAAAGTAATAGAAATACACGACTACATATTTATACTGGCATGATAGTGACTGGCCTGTAGGTCTAGTGGTTAATGACCCTGACTGCTAAGCCGGAGGTCGTGGGTTCGATCCCCACCCAAGACAAATCTTTGTGTGATGAGCATAAAGGTTTGTTCTGTGTCTGGGTGTAAATTATCTATAATATGTATGTATTTACAAAAAAAAAATGTATTTAAGTAGTATATCAGTTGTTTAGTACCCATAACACAAGCACATATAATTGCTTACTTTGGGACTAGATGGCGCTGTGTGAATGTGGTAGAATATTATTATAATACGAAACATACAATAATATCAATATATTTGAAAATGCACCTTAATTACTAAGTATTTTAATTCAAATTATTTTTTAATTATTATATTATTTATCGAATAGTAAAGCTGTTAAATTTTACATGTGCCTGTGCCTTTATTTATTAATTAAAAAACACGACTACCATGACAAAATAACTAAAAGACAAAAAAACTAAATTTAGGTATTTATTTTTAAAACAAAAATTTGCTAAAATTTATTTTTATTTTTTTAGCACGTGTCATCTATCTAAAGTTATACATACTGTACTTTTACAAAACCAAATACCTACTATCATATAACGATGTTTCTCGCAAATAAACATTCTTATTATTAACTGTGAAATAGGTCAGAATGTACTTTGTAGGTTACTGTGTAGTCAATCATTTTGTTCTCGATCGAATCTATAGCTAATCAAACCCCAGCTCTGTTCGTTGCTCCCTCTAATCAAAATAATATCAGTCTTCACCATTATTCAAATGTACCAAGTGAATTACTTCCCCTGTGCCTCTCGTTAGCTTCCATCTACCCATTCATTATACATCCAATTATTACCAAATTGTACTTTAAGCATGTGTCAATTAAGTCTGAAATTGATTGGCACACTTTGAACTTTTTAAGCTTCGCTTCGGGCGTACAAGAAAAGTTATTTAAAGCGGATAATTTGAGTCTGCAGTATTTTGTAAGACGTTTTGTTACATAATATTGTGAAAAGAGTGGCCTGAGTTACTTGCCAAGTTCTTCTCAGAGTTCAACCTTGTTAGTGAACAGTAGGCAGCAGTGGCAGTAGACAAATATGCTTTTTTTTACCCGACTGCCAAAAAAGGAGGGTAATGTTTTTCACGCGTATGTATGTATGTATGTGGGCATGTCTGTTCCATTGTGACCTTGTGTAGCCTAAACGGCTTGGCTGATTTTGAAGTGTGAAGTGTCATTAGATTTGTATTTTCCCCCCGAGTGTCATAGGCTATGTGACGTCAACAAAAAACCAATATGGCGGATGTAAAATGTCAAAACACACGTTTTTTCTTGATATCGCAATATGGGTATCAGATGAAAGCTAATTAATAGCCTAATTCATATATATGCACTAACTATTGCCCGCGGCTCCACTTGTCTCTTGTAACCTGCCACCACTGCCTCGCGGTATTGGTTGTTCCATCTTCTTAGGCTTCCTCCCCGAGACCGATTTTCCTCACTGCTTTACTCTACTGCCGATGAAAAGGAGGGTACCTATACATTTAAAAACAAATATTTTCTTTCTTGTGTTTAACTTTATATTTCAAATTTTCAAGTTACATTCGTTCCAATTTCAAAATAACAAAAGAAACTTTTAATAAAAATGGTTGAAGTTCATTCAGAATGACTTCCAGTGATTTATGACGTCACGTCATAGCCGAGGTGACATGCGGAAACTCCCGGCGTTACGTGCAAGTTGAGCCCCAGTTCAGAACGTTATTCTCTTTTAACTTCATTTTGTTCAATTTGAATAATAAAAATTGTCAAATGATGAATATGTTATGAGTTCACGTATTCAATGAAATGTGGTGCAGGAATTCTAAAGTGGATATGTGACAGTGAATGAAGGGTTTATGTCTTCTCATAATTCGTTTTAAATTATATCAGTTGTCCAGATAAATCTTTTGAAATGGATAGAAAAACATAATATTCTAAGTAATAATGAACGAATAAGAATTTATTCACATTTTTTTTATAAATACTTCTTATTCGTTCAAAAGTTGTGACCATCAATAATTAAAAAATATGAACAGCATTCAGTTAATACACAATTCTGTGCATGTGAAAATAAAAAAAATAAAAATGATTAAATTTCAATTAAAATAGTTTAGGTTAATTGGCTGTGGAACATAACCAATAAAATCGTGATATTCATTGCTAGCAACAAAAATATCATCTAAAGTAAGTAAGTAGTAAACATCTGTCATGTTTTTATGAGTCTAGCAATAAAATAAATGATATTTTGCTTTAGAGACATTCTGTAAAAAAAACATAGCACCATTTTTAGTTTAAAGCAAGGTAACTTTTGAGTCAAAACTTTGATACTACTCATTCCATAGATACACTTTTTTTACACAGTATTAATAAAAATCTCTAATTGCTTATATAATTCCACCCTGTATACGACTCCAAAACATACTCGTACATATAAATTAATCTATATACCTAAATGTAGAGCGAAACCATTCGTACCCTTAGCCATCTGACGATACCCTAGGGAGGGAGCTCTACAATACATATATAGAGCTGTAGAGTCATTGTGCGAATGACATACTTAATTACAAGTGTTATGGTCGCATGGAGAGCTGTGAGGCTGTATTTTCAAATAAATGTGTTGGTTAATGTAGAGATGGTATTCAGATACCTGAACTGTTTGGTAGAGTCGGCATTTTATACTTAGGCTTGCTTTATTATTTATACTTTATTGCACACAAAGAAAATACATAAAAATATTTTTACAATATACATAAAAAAAAGCATACAAAGGCGAGCTTAACTCAGAATTGAGTTATCTGACAGCAAACCCAGAAGTGTAGAGGAAATAAGTTGAACAACCATACAAAGAAAAAAGGTGAGAGTAGAATAGAAAAAGGGAGAACAAAAGAGAGAAAAGAAGAGAAAAATTATTTATGTAAAATAATACATAATTAATTAATTGTGGTACGTGTACCACTTAAATACTAAATAGACATACATAAATGCTTTATCAAGAAATGAGAAAAAAAAACAAAAGTAAAAAGTCAGGCTCTGCGGTCATAAACTAGTTCTTCTGTTCAGTAATAAGCTAGCATCCGTCTAATACAGTCGTTTAATTACCTACCTACTTCCGTGAATGCCGACACACCACTTCCACATCCAGTCAGACCCAGCAACCTTCTTCAGGTTCACTTAGCTGCTATTTTACGATGAGTCGCTTTCTTCACTTCTCTCCTTTACAAAAAACCATTCCAAAAACAAAAACTTCAGCAACCCGTGACTTGAGTTTGAACTCTAAATCTTTGACTCTACATAATCTGAACCTAATTAAAGTCTGTAAATAGAGCTTTTTGGTCAGTGATCGAACAAGTCTTGGTAGAGCTGTTCAATTATCCTTAGTAAGCCTCTACCTACGAGATGGGGGGAGAGTAGAGCACGTGATCGAACTACTGATAGAGACGTGTAAACGATAGTTATCAGACTGTGTGTAATTAAGATAATTTTGTAGTGTAAGCAGGAGAGATGGTTTGGAAAAGGTAGAAAAAGATATAAAAAAATATAGATATAGAAATAAAAGATATTATACTTCGAAAATAATAATGGATTGTATTTGATTAAAATAAAATGGTTAGAAATTGGTGCACCGGTTAATGTTTTAATGATTTTTCGTTCTCTGTTATGTCCGTGACGGTACGAACGTGAGGCATTCTGATTGGCTGGCTCTAGCGGCCCCATTAACAACATAAATAAATGTATTAATTATTTTATCTATAGCTGGTTCATTGGCGACATGATGTGTGTCAGCCACAATTTTTTATCTTAAAAAAAAACTTAAAATCATATACCTATCGTGTTTTTGGTGTAGCTTACATAGCAAGGAAGTTTCCTTGCTATGTAAGCGTAATGTTCCGGTATCGGGTTCGTTAATAATGATTTTGTTAAATAACACTTACATGATGCGAAGGAGGTAAATTTTCTCTACAAAATCGTAGTATTGATTTAGTACTGAGAATTGATATCACTAAATTAACTGACTCTATATTACCAAGAAACCGTATTATCATGCCTGTAGTGCTCTCCCTGTAAGTAACGTCTCTAAATTGTATTAATAGTGATTCGGTAGAGTCCAGTCACGATCGCTACGATTTGTCTCTACGAAGAGTTACAAATTACTTGTGATTGTATTGGTTCAGAACCATCGTATAAAAGTTATTCATCGTTTAAAGTATAACCTGACTGAATATAAATTTTAAACAATAGAACTAATTCATCATCAGCAACCCATTAAGTCCCACTGCTGGGCTCGGGTCTCCTTTCCTCTATCTAGAGAGCTGAGAAGGTTTAGGCCATAATCTACTGGCCTACGGTAAGAAAATCTCAGTATCGCATTAGCATTAGCTTGCCCACTATTACATGAACCCCTCCGGTCCATCAATATTCAAAGAGTGAAATAAACTGTACCTAGGGTAACTGATCCAAATGCTAGCACTGCACCAAATTATCAGCACTCCGAATAAATAGTAAAATTATAAGGATTTCACTAATTAATTTGGGTTACTACTTTAAAAAATAAATAAATGGATGTTTTTGGAATCCTACTACTGGAAACTCTATACTTTCCGACTTCACAATGGCGAAAATTTTGTAAACAAACGTTTGTGTCCTGCAGTTCGTCCTATTTTTGCCTGTTCTTAGTGGTCGAAGGTAAGTTCACATGTTTACATTTTATACTATATTAGATGTTTTAGATATTTTATACTGAAACTTTAGATTTTTCTGATTTCTTAGATAGTTTATGAGCATGAAAAGAAAAATTTGAGGTTATAGTGAAATAGTGTTAAAAAATGGGGTGCTGATATATGGATCGAATATTTTGCAAATTCCAAATTATCAGCACTGGTGTTGATAAATGGAAAATAGTATGTAAATACTTATTCAATATTTTTAATTGTAAACCGTGTTTATTTGATTCATAGAATTCAATTTTTTTCGTAAAAGTATAATACATTTTCCATTTGTCATAATTTGTAATAATTGGATAAAAAGCATGCTGATAATTTGGTTCTCCTTTTCCTTTTTTCAGACCCACCTACCATGAAACCAAAGAAAGTAAATATGCCAAATAAAAGAAAAAATACTGCAATTCGTATGTCTTGATAGTCAACAATATTTATTAACTCCAGTCAAATTACAGGACGTATTGGTTACCGAAAAATGCCTGAACGAAAAAGTGTTAAAAATGTCGAGAGATCATCATTCGAATACTATTAGATTAGAAGTAAAATATTTTTTCTATCCTCAGTCCCCCTCAGTACCCCTAGTCAATAAAAGAGATAATAACCTAATAACAATTTTTTATTTCATATAATTTCAATACCACCCTCACAGTGCTGTTAATTGGCTCAGCCTATGCTAGTAATTGGTGGTCATGGTGCTAGTAAATGGTGAGATGGTCATTTTTTACTCTTGCCTATCTAAAAAAGAAATTGGATAAAGATAAACATGTTTTTTTAAATAATCATCTTACTGATTTAATATTGAAACTAGAAAACTCGTCACAACGGGTGGAACAGTATTTTTCAATGTGATAAACGGGTTTAAATTAGGACTAACTCTTAAAGTGCTGATAATTGGATCAGTGCCCCTATATTTGATAGGAAATATTTGCGGAATACCAATATTCTATCCAATTTCAACTTGCATATCATCAGCAACCCATTATCCTCTCCTCTAACTAGAGAGCTGAGAGGGTTTAGGCCATAAGCCACACACGCTGGCCTAGTGCAGGTTGGTAGATCAGACATACTCTTAGAATTACTTCTAGGTTATGTGGGTTTCCTCACGGTGTATTCATAAAACTATAATTTTTAATTTGTGTAAGTTATATTTTATTCTATCAATAACTTTTATTTGGCGGTTTAGTAACTGGATATTAGATATTGGTTTATAGAGAAAAGAATAAGTTTTTTACAAAAATCATCATCATTATAATAATAATAATATTATAATATTCTACCACATTCACAGCGCCATCTAGTCCCAAAGTAAGCAATTATATTTGCTTGTGTTATGGGTACTAAACAACTGATATACTACTTAAATACATTTTTTTTTTTGTAAATACATACATATTATAGATAAATTACAACCAGACACAGAACAAACCTTTATGCTCATCACACAAAGATTTGTCCTGGGTGGGGATCGAACCCACGACCTCCGGCTTAGCAGTCAGGGTCACTAACCACTAGACCAACAGGCCAGTCAAAATAATATATAATAACTGTCTTTGTGGTGGTGGTGTTGGGTTTTTTTAACATGAAATTCTAAAGGATACCGATTGGTGACAATAGACTCACATTTCAGAGGACCTAAACATAGCTAGCGAAATATGGGTGTAATACATATCTGCCTAGTTAGTAGAAGAAATTATGTTTTATCATCATATCAGCCGTAGGACGTCCACCCACTAAGTGGACAGAAGATCTGATCCGAACAGTATTATCGCGTTGGATGCAGGCCGCATACAACCAGCCCCATCAGTAATATCTTGAGGAGGCGTATGTCCAGCAGTGGACGTCCTACAGCTGATATAACAGGTATATTGAGTTGTAATTTGTGATATTTTTTAACGAAATATTTTTTTTTCAGGTAAGGGATCACAAATTGAACTGGTATGAATAACTTTTTTATAAAATTATATTTATAAATTAGGTTTAATTGCGAATAATTAATCGTAAATCTGTAAACAATAGAAATACACTACAACCCGCGAACATTATTAGTATATAGTATCTGACCAGAAATAAATAAATTTTATGTCTCACTTTTTTACTTTTTTTGCTCTCTAGTGAGAGAAGATCCGTGCCCAGCAGTGGGACTTAATGGGTTGCCGATGATGATGATGATGATGTCTCACTTATACAATAACAATATCATGTCACATACATAATAATCCTATACATTGCTATTTGTATAATAAACGAAACATAAACCATAGAAGTTTAAGAACTTTCAAACACAAAAACTTGGCTACAAATGTTACACAAAAGAGGCACAGCGGCAGCGGCCGGCTATAAATAAAAAACACATCAATTATGAACCACCTCCGACAAAGCTGAGCCCTTGAGAACCTTAGGATCCATATATACTTATAGCTGCACGTTATTTTACGAAATTATAACAAGAAAGAAAAATACAAACTGACTGAATTTGATATTTCTATTTTGTTAAAGATTTGTTTTGTTTTTCATTATAAATAACATCTTTTGTTTCTTCAACATAATTAATTTATAATTATAATACAATTTCGTGTAGTGGATTAAGAATACATAATGTCAAACTCGTGGGTCTCGTAAAAGGTGACTATGGGAGTTTGCCACCGTCGGGGTATAAAAAAAAAAAATTATGCAGACCGACAGCATTGCAAGAAAAGTAAAATCCGAAACAAACTCTCAGCTCGTCTGGCCAGCGTGGTATAGCAGGCTAATGACCATATTCTTTGGAGGAGACCCGTGCTAAGAATAAAGGTATAAAGAGGCCACAAAAGCAAATTTATGATGATGTTGAGAAAAAGGGGAAAAGAAAAAGGGGTGATCCATAAATCAGCGTGTATGTAAGCAAATTAATAAACGCGATATCATGTAACGCGATAAGCTCAACAAACTTTGATTACAATGGTCATCCAAAGATAAGTGCGGTGCGACCCTTACTAGGGCTGTGCCTCCCTGCGTGTAGTCAGGGCTGCTTCTAAGTTCCGCATCGCCCAGGGCTGTCCGGAACTTTGTCGGTCCCCGGAGGAAATTCGGAAAAAAATTATACTTTGTTCCTTCCTTATCCGTGATGACATTTTTAAAAAGTTGATTAATTTGCGAATTGTGAGTCGTGTAACGATATTGTTTTATTCTGTGTTCCACTTTGTTCGTTGTGAACGTTGGAGTTTTATAGTTAAATATTGTGTTACTGCTCTTGATGTTTATTATAATTAGATGAAAGGAAATTTGTTAAGTTATTTTTATTTGCGTCTGAAGTAAGTTAAGTTTGCGTTTTAGTTTTATATTTTGAGGTGACATTAGAGTTAGTACTTTGAAGTATTTGTTTTATGATTGATGGCTTACCTGTCAAATTAATTCAGTCTCGACACCATGCGACTTTTTTGGTTCAGTTATTGGCTTTTACACTGCCGTCGGCCAAATTAAACTTCGTTGACGTTGACGACGATGACGTTATAATTATCATGACATGTATGTGATCTAAATAATAGTAAAATAAAATTAATAAAGTATTGACTATATATATATTGGTTTAATTAAATATGGAATGTGCTTAAAAATCTGGAATCTTGTTGTTAGCGATTCGTTCACTTATTCTGTAAATAGCAAAGGTCAATTAATTTATTTGTCTCTATAGCTTCCGTTGAAATATAATAATATAATAATATTCTACCACATTCACACAGCGCCATCTAGTCCCAAAGTAAGCAATTATATTTGCTTGTGTTATGGGTATTAAACAACTGATATACTAGTTAAATACATTAAATAAACAATTAATTAAAAAAAACCACTGATTTTTTTATGAACTCACGACAAAATTTACACATAGTCGGAATGTCTATAGGATCTTTAACATCATACATAAAAGCTAGCTATCTTATGCCATTCTTTTTACATACATGAACTGACTCGAACTCTAGACGTAATTACATTCTCAATTTTCTCAGCTCAAGTTGAACTCAGCTAGTTCTGAAGACGTTTGCGAACAATTTTCTTTGTATGCAAATGCGACAACCCTAGCGATGCAAATAACACTCGACCTCCCCTGTATAATGGCAGAAAGTTTTTATACGCAACACTAGCGCCGCCTGGTGGTCATGTCTTGTTATTTGTTCGCAAGTTCGGTTATGTAGATTGGGGATGGCATGTGGTGGGTTTTTGTGGCGTTTAGTTTTTGTATCGATTCACAGTCGTAAGGGTCACAAACTTGGTTTTGCAAGTTCTCGTAGTTAATTCTCGTGCGGGGCCAATATGGAATGCAGATCTAAATTTAAGTAAAGTTAATTTCACTTGGTTTTGCAAGTTCTCGTAGTTATTTCTCGTGCGGGGCCAATATGGGTTGCAGATCTAAATTTAAGTAAAGTTAATTTCGACAACTAGTGATCACTATAATACAAGATTCTTTTCGGTTGCATAATATTTTAAAGTTGCCACAACAAGCACATATTTTAAGAGTACAGAAGATAAGAAAAAAAAGAAATTACAAAAATTATAAAATTATCAATTTAAATTTGATCGAACAAGATTGGAATTATAACTTATGATACAAATTCAAAAACGATAAAATAAATAACACAGATCTATTTGCCAACCTGCTTTTGAAATAATCAAGCGAGTCAAAGTGAATGTCCATCGTCCCACTGTATTCGTTTAACAATCGACTCATACGTGGTAACAAGGAGCATGTCCCAAACTCTGTTCTTCTAGAGGGCGCCACAAGTTGTGCTATAGGCTTTCGAGGATTACACAGTTACAGTCTTTCATAATAGTGTTCAGATTGAAAATATGCGAGACTAAATTAATTGTGATGCGATGCGTTGCTTACAAGCTAGACTAAGGCATCCTCCTTCAATGCATATACATATACAAGGTCTTCTTTTCTTTAAATAATAATGTCAGTGTTAATCTTCTTTTGTAATTCTGTTTCTATCATTTCTGTATTTATCATTGAAATTTTTTTCATCTATAATATTATGTTTTTGAAGCAGTGGTAGTGGAATGGATAAGTGACCGGTCCGAATTCGATTGCGACCAGCAGTACCAATGTAGATATCACTTTGTGGAATATATATGTGCTAGTCACGTGACTTAACATCTGCTATGCTATGACTATGCTGCTCAGCGTGAAGGAAAACTAAGTGAGGAACCACACATACCCTTGAATAAATTCGATGTTATCTAATCTGCACTAGGCCAGCGTGTATGGATTATGATTACTAAAAACCCACTCAGCTCTCTATATAGACGAGTGAAGACCCGAATCCAGCACGGGCACGCAGGGACATTGATTGGTTGCTAATGATGATAATATTTTTTTAAATTAACACGCACGTATTTTTTTTTCGTTTCACAATTTTACTTACTGCTTTTTGCTCTTGATCATCAACGTCATTTTTTTTATTAAATTTTTATTAATAATGTATTATACATAAGGAATTTCCTTTTCCTTTATGTAGGTACCGTATCTTTAATAAATGTAAGAGTAAATTTATATTAGGAATCAATATCAAACTTCCTTATATTTTTTTACGACGGCAATTTTAGTAATACTTTATAAATTTTTGATAATTGGGTTACAGTTTCGTAAAAAGTAGATAAAAAATGATATTGGAATTTTCTACCTTGAAATAATCAGCTCAGAGTTTTAATTTAATTAATTAATGGTAACAAGCTCGTCTTCCATTACATGGTACCTACAAAACAAAGTATACTTAACTAGCTATTGTCCCGAGTTTCACTCCCGAGTCTTCGTTTGGCTACTATTCAGCCCCTATTCGTTGTAGCGTGATGTTTTATAGTAACCTTTCTAAAAAAATGGGCTGTCCAACAGTAGAAGATTTTTGTCCTGAGGTTCAACCAAACATAAAACTCTTCAGCTATATAATTTTAGCATATACTGCTATTGCCTGGTGTATCACTCCCATCGTTCTTTCTTTGGCCATTGTAGCAGCACAGCTCCAACTGGCTGAAGCGTAATGGTACCTTATAGCCTTTCTCGATAAATGGGCTATCCAAAACAAAAATATTTTTTCAAATCGGACCAGTACTTCCTAAAATTAGCGCGTTCAACGAAATGAACTCTTCAGCTTTATAATATTAGTAGTAGAGTATAGATGTAGTTATGATAGAGGTGCATCTGATATTTACCCCTTCGGGGAAAAGGCGTGATGCCATAGCATACGCCAGGTTTAATATTTTTTCGTAAAGATAGTGAAGATTCTTAAAATATTATTTCACCAACTTTTTGTCCTCTAGCGGGCGTTTTTGGAATTATAAATGTGACATTTTCACTCCTAAAGTATCTACTTTAGGAGTGAAAATGTCACATTTCACACAACATCAAAATGATCTGGATAATATCTATTATCCAGATCATTTTGATGTAATTAGGTCAGTCTCGCATATTTGTTTTTGCAGTTGTGTCAGTGTCGCTCCAAATGAGCGATATATATATATAATATAATTATTTATTCATAGAAAAACATATTTTTCTATGTATAAATGATTGCTGCAAAAAAAAATTATTTATGTAAAAAAATCCGCAGCTAGCCTGCTTGGAGGCTTATATCGTAAAAAGCCTCTGTAATTGGAGTGTGCGCTAATGTAACAATACTTTACTGAATAAAACTGAGACAAGTTCAATTGTATATCATGTAGTAAGGTGACGTTGACTACGAGTTACTGTAAATGAGTAAGTAGGTTTTTAATATTTCTATAACAAGGAAATCGTGTTAGCTTAGTTTTTTTGTTTATTTATTTATTTAATACACAAAACAGAAAATAGTTATACATGGGTAAAGATATTACAAATTCGAAACTTTATGTCTTAACTAAATTCCAACACTATGTGTACTTAACATGCATAAAGGTAAGTCGGGTAAGACAATTTTTTTTTTAATTTTAGATTATTTTAAGGATCAAAGTAAACAACAGTAAACATTAGTAAACAACCTTATAAGAAAATATTATCAAGTGTGTAGAATAGACATTAGGCAAATTTAATTTTATAGTGATTTTGACAGAATAATACCAACTTTGTTTTTGAAATTATGTAGTCTCTGATTAAATACATCTAGTTCATTGAAATGTCGGGGTAATAAATCGTTATATAGACGGCACATACGTACAATGGGGCTATAAAAGGATGTATTATTGATGTGAACATAAATAACAAAACTACTGAGATGTGGGTGACGGCTTCTGAATTTTATATTGAAGTTAATTAATGAGAGTAAGTCTGTTTTGTGTTATACATACATATAGATCTCGCCTCTTTCCCAACAAAGGGGTTGGCAGAGACAATTTCCTTCCACTTGCTACGATTCTGACATACATCTTTGACTTTTTCAACATTCATTTTGTGTAAGCTTTTTTTATTTTTATTTTTGATTGAAATGTATATTTAATAAGTTAGAAATAATATACACGTAAAGGTAGGTAGGTGCAGGTAAACTCTCACTATTACTAAAAAAAATTAGTCTTATCACTGTAGGTACATCCCTTCCCATAGAGTATTTTTATATATTCAGTGATATACCTGTGAAACTTAATATTGCTTTTTGCCAAATTTCATGATTCTAGGTCAACGGGTAAGTACCCTATTTCTTTTGTCAATTTTTATCGTCAAGATATGCGATAATTCTGCATAAATGTCTGTATCTTTTGATTGTGTTTACTTAAAACTCTGATTTTTTATTGAACCAAGGATTGATACCTCTACGTAATTTTGAGAAAAATATTCTTGACAGACGAACAATGGAGTGATCCTATACGGATTCCGTTTTTCCTTTTGAGGTACGGAACTCTAAAAACCCACTTAAACTTTATGTTGAACAGGTGCTATATCCGCGTTGTTACCTAAACAAGTTTCGTTTTGTTCACATCGTGCTTCCTACATTTACATATAGATGACCATCGTTTTCAGTACCTGTATACTAGTGCAATATATTATACAATATACTACACCATATTATTCTGTTTTGTTACACTCTTTGTCTAGATTTTTATCTTTTTATATATATATTATATATTTTATTTTTTTATTATTATTATTTTTGTACCACGATGGTGGCTAATAAACTTAGGACCCACTGCGGTCATCTTCTTCTTAACTTACATAATAGGTTTGGAACACAACTTAGTGTTGAAATTTATTTATGACTTGATAGGTCGACTGACCTTATGCAGACACGAGCATTGCAAGAAAAGGAAAATTCAAAAAAACCCCTATACCAACCCGTCTGGCCAGAGTGGTATAGTAGGCTAAATTCCCTCCACATTCTTTGGAGATTATTCTTTGATGGGTTTTTATGGGTTGAAATTATGATGAAGTGATAACCAACCTTACCGAACAAAACAAAATATTTCCTATCAAATATAGGTACAGTTTATTTTATTTTATTATTTCTTTGAATATTGATGGACCGGAGGGGTTCATGTAATAAGGGGCAAGCTAATGCCTGTGTTAGATTATTCGAAATATTTTGTGTAAATATTGAAACAAATATTCAAATAAGACAAACAGAAACGTTTAAATATGTGTGTGTCATTTGTAAGTACCTATTTATCCATGTAGTAAGTCTAGTTACCTGTGTTATGAATCTGGCTAGATTCTAAATCATTGATAATTTATAGGTTAAATTTAAATATCAATTATTGTATAGTTAATTACTATAAATGGCAATTACTGAAATAAATAGTATTTAATTGTTGTCAACAAGTAACGGAAATCGAGATAGTAATGTCTTCCTTTTATAACTGTCATTAGAATTTCTGATTGATCATTTTAGAAATTCTATAATTATTGTATTGTTAATTTAACTACTAATATTTGAAATATTTTTAGAATAGAAGTATTACTATATTGTTTATAATATAATAATAATATCTTTTACTAAGTTTGTAATTAATCAGTCGTTTGACTTATGTCAGTACAATTTAAGGTATAAAAGACAAACACAGTGAGTGTTCGAACACTTCTTGTTTGGCTGTCGACAGGATCACATCAATTCAGAGTTAAGTACCTCTCTTGTCACTTTTTCTTGAAAATTGTCATAATATGGAATTTGTTAGGAATTGTTGAACATGGTCTAATAATTGTTGATAATATTATAAATTAATATACATAATATCATAATTAATTACATTAAGTTTTAAAGTTGGTTATTATATCTAAATAAAGTATTATGATATGTGTTTATTAAGATGATAATTATTCATATTACTATGTAGCTGGATATTAAAATTCATAATATGATTTTGATAATTTCTGATATATTTATTTATGACCTACCTTGACTATTGGTTATATTATAACCTATTGTTAGGGGTATACAGTACCTCTTGTTTCATTATTTATAATATATTGAACCTGTTGTATTAAAATAAACAGTACAATGCTCTTCGTGGTTTCCTTTTCATATCATTACTGATAAATTACTATAAATTTCATTTAGTTTACTAAGTAAATAAATAATACTTGATTAAATTTTATAACTATTATACCATTTCCTGACATCAGAAGTGGGATACACTATGTCCATAAACTAATACATTGAATTGAAAGTTTTAGAATGGGTCCTACAATCTTCGAAGATCTTCTCGAGGCGATCCGCGAGGGGAGCCATCATTGCTTTGATGACGACGTGACACTTCGGTCTTTGATCCGGCGTCAATCGACTTCAGCGCGAACCGCTGGTGTCTCAACATCGAGGAGCTGTCCGGAGAATATGAATGGAGCAGCTTCAAAACTGTAGCAAAAAATGGTAAGGCCCTAAGGGGCTCTGCTTTAATTTGCTTAGTCTTGGGACTACTGAATATAGAACTTGGAAGAATTTTCGTTTATATCTTAGATATATTTATAATACAAATGTTTTGTATACGGAATATAACTTAAATTAAATATTAGAATGGCCTCCATCAATATTATTTATGTGAAAAATTATTCGTAAATCTTAAATTATATAAAACAGAGCAAAAATAACATTAGTAAATACGTCGGTGCAAACGTAGAATTCTGACGAAAGAAAATGTTATTGTTTATCGGGACATGTTAAAATGAGGGTAATTTATTTGGGGAACCAAAATTCAATCATATACTTATAACTTTCTTTTTTTTTCTTCTCTCTTTAACCTATACAAAAACTGTACTTAATAGATTTTTCATATTTCATCTGGACTATATACATAGAACCGTTTACTCAGTTCAGTGAAGGTTGTATATAAGTACTAATCGTTGCTCAAATCACTTTAAACTCATAAGTAAAGAAAAGCTAATGAAAACGTATTGGCTTTGTGAATTATTTGATGAAAACGTGAGTGTCAAAAATTATAGATAAATAGAAAAACATTGTTATTGATATTGTATTAAGAATAAACTAATGTTTAATTTGTATAAGTTGTGATTGCAAGAATCTGAAATGTGTCAGATTGGCCAAGCGGATTGTGGAAAGATCTATTATTTTTTTGGTATATTAGGGGCTGTTTTTACAAAAGACACACACACATAATTAATGGTTTTACCGCTGGTCGGCTTCTGATCAGATATTAACCTGAATATCATACTGCGGCGGGTGATAGGGTTAATATGTCATGGTCAGAAGTCACAAAAAATACCGCTGGTCGATCTTTGCCCTGATACTTCACTGAAATTCACACTGCAGCGGGTGATAGGTGCTTGTATGCCAAGGCCAAAGATCAAAAAATATATATACTGCTGGTTAATTAAAGATTAATGCAGCAGGTAATACTGCTGGTTAACTAAACGTTAATGCAGCAGGTAACAAAAAAAAGAAATACTGCTGGTTAATTAAAAATTAATGCAGCAGGTAATACTGCTGGTTAACTAAACGTTAATGTAGCAGGTAACAAACAAAAAAAAAACAAAATACAGACTAGTATAAAAGGTAGGTACTTCGAGAGCGAAGTACTTGTCAGTCTGGCCGTGTTAGATTATTCGAAATATTTTGTGTAAATATTGAAACAAATATTCAAATAAGAGAAACAGAAACGTTTAAATATGTGTGTGTCATTTGTAAGTACCTATTTATCCATGTAGTAAGTCTAGTTACCTGTGTTATGAATCTGGCTAGATTCTAAATCATTGATAATTTATAGGTTAAATTTAAATATCAATTATTGTATAGTTAATTACTATAAATGGCAATTACTGAAATAAATAGTATTTAATTGTTGTCAACAAGTAACGGAAATCGAGATAGTAATGTCTTCCTTTTATAACTGTCATTAGAATTTCTGATTGATCATTTTAGAAATTCTATAATTATTGTATTGTTAATTTAACTACTAATATTTGAAATATTTTTAGAATAGAAGTATTACTATATTGTTTATAATATAATAATAATATCTTTTACTAAGTTTGTAATTAATCAGTCGTTTGACTTATGTCAGTACAATTTAAGGTATAAAAGACAAACACAGTGAGTGTTCGAACACTTCTTGTTTGGCTGTCGACAGGATCACATCAATTCAGAGTTAAGTACCTCTCTTGTCACTTTTTCTTGAAAATTGTCATAATATGGAATTTGTTAGGAATTGTTGAACATGGTCTAATAATTGTTGATAATATTATAAATTAATATACATAATATCATAATTAATTACATTAAGTTTTAAAGTTGGTTATTATATCTAAATAAAGTATTATGATATGTGTTTATTAAGATGATAATTATTCATATTACTATGTAGCTGGATATTAAAATTCATAATATGATTTTGATAATTTCTGATATATTTATTTATGACCTACCTTGACTATTGGTTATATTATAACCTATTGTTAGGGGTATACAGTACCTCTTGTTTCATTATTTATAATATATTGAACCTGTTGTATTAAAATAAACAGTACAATGCTCTTCGTGGTTTCCTTTTCATATCATTACTGATAAATTACTATAAATTTCATTTAGTTTACTAAGTAAATAAATAATACTTGATTAAATTTTATAACTATTATACCATTTCCTGACACCTGCGATACTGAGATTTTCTTACCAGAAAAATGCCATACCGTTTTAGCTCATCACGAGAATCGAACCCTGGGGCGTTTGAGCTGGGTAATCGCACACAATATCAGTGCGCCATCGATGTAAGAGAGAGTAAAAGCTGCAAAAAATTATGTACTGACAATTCACGCAACAAATAACCCTAAATCAATTTAATAATATTTTTATGAGCAAATTTAATTCAATCTGCAGTTTACGAGCCAGAGGTAACTCATTACTTAACAGCTTTTAGAAACATTATTATATTCTTTAAAATATAAATATTTGTTATAAGGGAAATAAATTGAAAATTGAAGTGTAAAATTTGCCGTAGAGGCGTCAGGCAATCTTCGGATTAAGGCGAAGGTTCGCTTGATTGAAAACTCAGAAAATATATTTATATTGAAGAGCTTATTGAACACGACCCATAATATTTGGCTTCGTCTTAAGGTATTTTGTGGAATGTGAACTTAGCGGATTATATTTAAGGTGGCGTTAATTAAAATACAAATTTAGAGTAAATATTTTTTGAAATATAATTTATTTTTAACGACGTGTTACTATTTGATAGATAGATAACCACTAGATAGTGTCAATCATTTGCAATCTTAGCCGGATGGATAAGTAAATGACATGTAAATCATTCCTAAGTTCGATTCCAAGCAGAAATATCATGTGAATCATTTCATGTCACTTACCATGTACTAACGGGAAAGGAAAACATCATAATGAAACCTACTTATTCTATGTCTGATCTACTAACCCACATTAATCCAGCGTGTGTGGATTGTGACCTTAACCCTCTCAGCGCACTCAGACCCTTGCAGCAGTAGCTTAGTTTTTTTCTGAATACTTTTACTGTTTTTTAGTACACAAAGAGCTGTATTTTTCAGGCTTGTATTTTATATCGCTGCAGATGGACAAACCACTGCATTGCAACATAACTCCGACCTCTCCGGCACTTACAAGCCACAATAAAACTGATCGTTAAACATCAGCCATTTGACAGAACGTCTTCATCTGCAGTGCACATTAACTGTACCTACATCAATGCGTAATTTCGTGAAAACGTAACCTTACAACAATAAAAACAGTTAAGACTCGTAAAACAAATATGGCGGCTGTCCGAACTGGTACCGCCACCTAGCGGACGCACGACGAACTAATGAAGTCTGCAACGTGCTAATGAAGTTTTCCGCTTCGTCTAAATTATGTCCTTAACATAGTTTAGCTCGCCCCAGGGTAATAGGGCTGCAGCCAAATGAAAATGTCGCAATGATCTGCGTAAAAATTTTTGTTTTAATATAATGGGGAATAAGCGAGGCTCGGTGCTAGGGGACAGTTTAAAATGTCTCGCTTGAAGTATAATTAAAGATAATTAAAAAAGGGGGACGAGATTTCATCTCAATTTCATGCGTGCTTGCATTTTTTTTAAATTCCTTCTAACTTTATGGTTTTCTATTAAAAAGAGAAATTTAAAGTATCATAGATAGCATTATTCTATTCATCTTAAACTTTTACTAACAACATAATAGGTGTTCTACACGGTTATAAACTTGCGTTCCAACAAAGTGACCTTGGTGGGAGGTAGGTTGCCATCCGCGTAGTTTGTATGAAATTTGGTTTACAACAGCCGGCTACACGGTTGGAAATTGGAATCCACCAAGGGCACCTCTGTGGAAGGCAAGTTTATAACCTTGTAGCACAGCTTTAATTCTGTATGCTGTTTATGTTTCCGATTGTATAAAATTGTGAGAAATATTTGAAATGTGTAATAAATTTAAAAAATAACCGTAATTATCTACAATGAAACAAAATGCGAAACCCACTCACTGCAAGCCTTTTAGTTGTGTATGGCAGAATTTCGTTCTTTTAGTTTTGTCTATGTATGTTGGAGTATATCAATCCGTGTAGTGACAGATTAAGAATACATAATGTCAATACTCCATCTCAACCTCTGGGTATCGTAAAAAGCGACTAAGGGAATAAGTAACCTTATGCAGACGAGAACTGCAAGAAAAGGAAAATTCGAAACAAGCCCTATACCAACCCGTCTGGCCAGCGTGGTATATTAGGCTAAATTCCCTCAACATTCTTTGGAGGAGACCCGTGCCCAGCAGTGGGACAAATTTATGGGTTAAAATGATGATGATAATGATGGTGACTAACTGTCGCCCTACGTCTTGCTCTCATGGGTCTTTGTTTGACTATTAATCAGCTCCTATTGGTCATAGCGTGATGTTATATTATCTATAGCCTTCCTCGATAAATAGGCTATTCAACGCAAAACTATTTTTTCAATTCGATTCAGTAGTTCCTGAGATTAACGCGTTCAACCAGACAAACAAACTCTTCAGCTTTTTATATTAGTAAGTATAGATTCATTATATAGCAAAACATTTTCATCTATTTTCCAACCCTATTTGTAACCATATGACGTGAAATTGGTATGCTTATACGTGTAACTCGTGGAATAAGCGCATTACTTTGCTCGACGAGCGTAAGAGCACTGCAGGTTCATGGTTCGAATCGGTGCTCTAAAGAGAGCACGGCTCAGTGCTCGTGTTAATGCATGGCATGCATCATTGGACCTTAAGTGGGTTTGGTCGCTTTGGGCGTCCATGTGGGACATAATTATGCTAAAACATGTGTTAAGCTTTGAAAATAGGCGAAACATGTATTGTGAAGTATGGAGCGGGTTTTCAATAAAATTACACAATATAATATTAGTGCTTCCAAATAGAAGAATGTGTTATTTCAGAGTCAGAATCAGAATATTTTATTGCGATTAATGTAGGTACAGAGAATACAGGTGTTATGGTTTTATTATGATCCAATACATTTTACCAGACGGCATGCAATTTTAAACAAAGCTAGAATATTGACTGTTACAAATGTCATTATTTGTGGCCGTTACTATTGTAATATAATATAATAATAATATTCTATCACATTCACACAGCGCCATCTAGTTCCAAAGTAAGCAATTATATTTGCTTGTGTTATGGGTACTAAACAACTGATATACTACTGATATACTTTTTTTTTGTAAATACATACATATTATAGATAAATTACACCCAGACACAGAACAAACCTTTATGCTCATCACACAAAGATTTGTCCTGGGTGTGGTTCGAACCCACGGCCTCCAGCTAAGCAGTCAGGGTTTATACTGTGTTTATAAAATCTCCCGCGATACAGGGTTTATTCAGTAAACAGCCAATTTATGTAATCCTACCACCTACCACTGTATCTGTATCATCAGATCGGCCATAAATTTGTTTGACATCATCGCGATATAAAAAAAGAACTTTAAGGTACAAAACCAACCTTCGTCCAATCATAATAAATAAATCCACCAACGACCCACCAACAGTATTGAATGAGGAAAAAAGTCAATTTAACGCTCAGCGATTAACAAAAATACTTTTACAAGTTTCTATAGACTTCCGATTATCTTTAGACCTTAGGGACTTTCTTGTTAAGATATCTGAGTTCTGTAATAAAGAGTCCTAATATACTAAAGAATTATTATTATTATTAATACGTTTGTAATACGTCAGGCAGGGTTCAGTCAATGATGTTTGGCCGTTTTCAGCGTCTCCGTGCTTCCGAAGGCACGTAAATCCATTAGTTCCGGTTGTCACTAATTGTGGTAGTCGTTAAGTCAAGTTGGAAGCCTCCTGGGTGACTTAATAAATTCCTACAGGGTTGACCTCATGCCCATTTGATAAGAAAGAATAATTAATAATATATGTTTATCAAAAAGCCTGTGTTTGTATCACAGATACTAACTATTATTCTGTATTACAAGCACAGGCGCCTTTCTCTTACAAATTTTAAATCAGTTCAGCATTCATAACACTATAATATTATTACAAGACATTTTTGTAGCATATGGGGCATGTCGAATATTATGAAGAAATAAGGTAGAGACAAAATTAAAAACATGCAATTTTTTAATGTTTTTTGATCGTGCGTGTGTTAGTCTGTGTGTATATATGTGTACGTATTAAGACTTAATTAAAAGATAACTATTGGAAATAGTTACACTTCATCAATTCAGTTCTATACAAAATATAATAAATTCAATAAAACTCACTCCCTACTCACATGAAACACAATAAAATGTACCCTATTACCTTTTTCAATTTTTGTTTTTTATTTTTTGTTTCTCTAACGGTCCTCATATTAATAGGCTTGCCTAGTTTGAGGACCTAGTAAATCATGTACATTTTCAAATCGAACTAAGATAGCTGTAGGCGTATTGTTCGGGAATATCCTTGTCACTCCTGTAATACAGTGTAAACTAGCATGGGAGTGGGGGGGGGGTGCCTGTGCTGACCGCTGCAGCTAGAATAATGTTCATTATCTCGTGGCTCTGTTTTAATATTATTTATTATATATTACTATAGGTTTACCTGATAAACAGTCAACATAAATTTTCCCTGTCACCTATTTAATTTTCCGTAACAATATTTTTTAACTCATCATAACAAACATGTAGAATGAATATTATTATAATAAAAAAGAGCTAAACCTCAATTACACAATATAATAAATAAAAGTGGCACATTAAATATGCATAAAGTTTTTACTAGCTATCATTACGGTGTGTAATAACAAGGTTAGACAGTGCGTCGTCAACTGTGGGCAAAGCGCGCTCCCTGTGGCACTCCAAACGAGGACTTTTATATGAACGTTGTATGAAACAAACTGTCTGTATTATGAGGCGGTATTTTTATTTTAATGAGCATGCTATCGTAAAGTTAAGAAGCAAGAAGTATAACATAAAATAAATGTATGCAAATGGATACAATATCCATTTTTTATTAAGTTTTATATTTTGGAGAAAAAATGAGTAATTGGTTTTGCAAATTTAAATTTAATAAAAGAATTTATATAGCTGTGTAACGAACCGATGTCGAAAAAAAAAATTGTAAATTAAGAAACATCCAAGGAAATCAAATAGTAAAAAATTAAGTACTAACCAATTTACTAATACTAATAAACTTACAAAGCGTTTTGCAATGATTTTGAAATTAAGTGGTTATTGATAGGTATACAAACAGGAATTTTATGTTAAACTTAGAATTTGGACATGATAATATTGAAAAATGCTGATTGGGTCAAATAGCTGTCAATATTTTGACTGTCACCGTGGCGAAGTGGTTAAGGTGGTCGCCTTGCCACTACATCGCCGTGCTGGGAGACGTGGGTTCGATTCCCACACAAGACAAATATTTGTGTGATTCATAGATATTTGTTTCTAGTGTGGGTGTACTTTGTGTCCGTTAGTTTCATGTTTGTAAAGCTCCCTGCGTCACAGGGCTTGTTCCCTAGTGCGGGCATTGTCTTTTTTAAAAGGAAAGGAAAAGGAATAATATCAATAAATATTTGTTCTATTTATCTGTAAAAAAACATTATATTATGCATAGTCCTTTTTCCACTAACTTTGACAGTTTCAAATAAAGTGACTTTTCCAACCATTACAATGTGAATGCACATTCAAACAAAGGTTTAATATAAATAATAAACAACCAATTATTCGTGTAGTGACGGATTAAAAATACATAATGTCACTACCCCATCTCAACCCGTAGGTGTCGTAAATGGCGACTAAGAGCGACTACTAACCTTATGCATCAAGAACACTGCGAGAAAAGAAAAAAATGAAACAAACCCAATTGGTACCAACCCGTCTAGCCAGCATGGTATAGCGAGCTAAAAGCCTAGCCTACATTCTCTGGAGAAGACCCTTGCCCAGCAGTGGAACGTTTATGGATTGAAATGATGATGAGGATAATAAACAACTCAATACTCAATCATTTATTGCTTCTATAATGTACAAATAGGTGGTAGGTATAATGTTGGTTACAATTATGGACCCTGTCGGGCACAGCACAATAGTTAGGAGAGAGGAAGAGGGCTAAATTTAAAAGTAAAAGTAGTTATTTACATAATAATAATGTACTAGTTATTAATAAAATTATATAAGTAGTAATGCAAAGTATTTAGTTTTATGCTAGAAATATACTTATCTTATTAAACTTCGTTTAGTTAGATAATTATATATAAATTAATTATTGTTATAATAAATATTAGGTTATATTTTTTACTATTACAAAATTACTTATTTTTATTAGATTTAAGATTTATAATTAATTAATATGTGGTTTATTACACTATATTTAATCATTTTATGTATTTGGTATATAACTGTATTTACCAATCCGATTTATATTTAAATCACAACATTTCTTAAAATATTTTTAATTTTAAACTATTTGTTGTTGTTCATTACTCCCGGTACAACAAATAAAATCTGTACTAAATTCGCAATGGACAATCCAGCACGTTTCAATGAAAAGTCGACGCTATAAGCACTACAAGCTCCGCTTTATATAGGAGCACGTGAGAACGATACTAACTATCTCAGCAATGTATTTTACTGTCGGCGAAACAGTCGTTTATCTTCAACATTGTGAGGTACTGGCTTACTTTTATTTACTCCTAGTTTATAGAGACTGCCAAGGAAATAGTATCAAAGTTAAGAGATTTATATAGGTCGTACACTGATATGTTAATCGAATACTTTGTATCATAACAGCTTACGTAGTAGAACTTAAAGTTTTAAATTAATAATAATAAATAATATAATATACCTAATAATAATATAATATTCTACCACATTCACACAGTGCCATCTAGTCCCAAAGTAAGTAATTATATTTGCTTGTGTTATGGGTACTAAACAACTGATATACTACTTAAATAGATTTTTTTTTATAAATATATACATATTATAGATACATTACACCCAGACATAGAACAAACCTTTATGCTCATCACACAAAGATTTGTCCTGGGTGGGGATCGAACCCGCGACCTCCGGCTTAGCAGTCCAACCACTAGACCAACAGGCCTGTCCAATATAGCACGTCTTTGGGGTGAACTTCCTGCAGTGGTGTTCCCTGAGCGCTGTGACATGTCTTCCTTCAAACGAGGTTTAAAGAGAGCTATATATATAGCCACTGCTGAGCACAGGATTCCTAAAGACATTGTGGAGGGAATTTAGCCTACTATACCATGCTGGCCAGACGGGTTGGTACAAAATCTGTTTTCTGTTTCAGGTTACTCCCTTAGTTGCCTTAAAAAAAATCTTCTTTAAAGCAGATTTTTTTTACCCGGGCCCCAGTCTAGGGCGTGGGCCCGTAAATAAAACACATAACTGAACTTGAGTGATATAAACTGTTATAAACTTATATTTTTATTAATTTAAATAACCAGAAGCCCCGAGCCTTCGGCGGATGCTCCGACGAAGACTCGGTTGGAATTTAGGAATTAGGATTTTGAATTTGAAATAGGTAATTAAAAGTAAATTAAAAAGAAATCAAAAGAGATCCAAAAGGTAGTAAAAGGAGGTGCATCCGTGAAGGACGTAGCCTGCAACCGTTACAGCCTTAGTTAGTTGAAATGGAAGGAAGTTGAAATGGGGTAGTGACATTATGTGTTGTATTTTTAATTCGTTACTACACCGACAACTTTCATATTTACATTAAATATTAAGCAATTTCCATCGCTTTGGTTTAACATTTTATATAAATACTAAACAAGTAATGGAAAAATTCAAACCCACGACGGGACTTGAACCCGCGACCCTGTCATTCCGTGTGCAGTGTTCTGCCATTTGAGCTATGCGGTTCAAGTCCCTTCGTGGGTTTGAATTTTTCCATTACTTGTATAGCATTTATATAAAAACTTTCATATTATTAAGTAGAAATTAACTGTTTCATCTAGGTATTAAAAGAATACATTAGGCTTTCTGTTATTATTGTACACTAGGTACCCTATGTACAGAATTTGCAATTCAAAAACCTAACATGTACTCATAAATAAGCAGGCTGTAACAACAGTTTGTGTGCACAGTGCTCCCTTTGTCTCCGTCTGGACAAAATCTTTGGAGTGTGTACACAACGCCCCCTGTGGACAGATTTTACTTTCAAACAGAGAGTTCCATTATGACGAGGGATTAAAATTACGATGACGAACCACTCTCGATGAGTACGAGATTCTGATGAGGTAAATGTTCAGTGAGCCAAGAGTTTTTGACGTTTGTTTAAGAAAATAGCGACCTGAAATAATTAAATTTATTTTTTTGATTTATGGCTGTTTAAAATATTTTCTTAAAATAAACTGCAATGGTTGTTTTAATAGCATTTACTAACTAGTGTTTATGTTACTTACAAATATGGTATAACTAGCTATTACCCACGGCTTCATTTTCGTGATTATGTCAATAAGAAGTAGCTTGTGTGCTAAACCAGTCTGTATTTAATCTATCTGTTTGCTAAATTACATACAGATAATTTCAGACGTTTTGGCGTGATTGAAAAAAAATTCAACTTTCGCATTTATATTATTAGTAATGTATCCAAATTGTGTTGAAATTGTAGTTGCTTAATCACTAATATAAAAAAAAATAGAACATTAATAACGAAAATTCAAATTACAAGTTCAATGTCGTCTTTATATTAATGCAAACTTTTGTTTGCCTTTTAAACGTTTTCTTTTAAACATATTTTTTGTTCAGTTGTAGATCTTATCAGCTCACAGTGCACGTAGAATAAATCGAGTTAATCACAATGTTGGCGGTGTTCAAGAGTCTATTTGTATGTTAATGGGCATCTGATGACGTCACTCTACCACCAAACATTCCCTGAAAATTTTGCTAAATGAAATTTCATGAATATTTTTGTACAGCCGTTTAAAGAATGGTAATTTGTTTCTTTATAAAATGATTTTCCCGTAGATCTTATTGTGATTTTTTTCTTCTATAATGAAGTTTTGAAATGTAGTTTTTTATTTTGATATAAAATACAATACCGACTGTTTATTGCACGGCTTCCTGAAGTCATTTCCGCACTGTAAAATCAGAAGAACATAATTAAACTCTCGACATTTATACGCCACCATATTTAACAGCTAATTACTTTCATATCCTGCTTGAGTTAAAAACAATTATCAAATAATTATCACAGAGTGTCACATTTTGTCCGTGTTGGGTGTCATTTGAGCCACTGTGCGGTCGCACTGTAAAAACTTTGTCCACAGTTTTTTGTTGTGAGTTCAGTTGTGGCTGGCCCGGAAGTCATTTTGAATTTTATGCACTGAATATTTCGTAAAGTTATTTTTATTTTTAGCGCAACGGCTTTTTTTGTAGTTGGTAGCTTGTTTTGAAAGATGAATTTAAAATGCATATTTTAATTAACGTTTATGCCGATAAACATATTTTTAATTCGAGATGATGAATGCAAATGACCTATGAACGTTTTGAACAACATTAAATATTGTGAAATACATAATATATAATTATGTATATTATTTATATATATTTGGATGCGGGCGGCACAAAATCGCTCGCTGTGGCGGAAATTAGGTGAGGCCTATGTTCAACAGTGGACGTCATTGGGCTGATATGATGATGATGATGTATATTCATTTTAATTTTCGACTATAAATAAATTTATTTTTTAGTGTACAGTTATTTTAACACAATCCTATATTTGAAGGCCTAATTAAATATTTTTAAGCAATTACATATATCCTCCTCCTCCTCAGCAAATCGATGTCATTAGACCTCCCTGTCACCACTCTATCTTTGACAGTTAGGTATGTCATTTATCTTATACTATTATAGTCCTAACCAAAATATATACAACCACAGAAAAGACAACAAGCTATGATTGATTTGCTCTACGTGATTTACAAAGTATGTACAACTTCTTGAAAAGTAATGGGATACATACTGCAGTATGTACTCACACAAGTGCTTGTCAAAATGTACACTAAAAGCTTCTAGCTAACGTAACTTTTTCGCGTGAGTTAGCGAATATGTTGTCAAACTTTGTCCGACATCGTAGTTTCGAACCACCGTGTTAGTTGGACGTCTATTGATATTGGGTTTTCTAGTTTTGTTGTTTGAAAGTTTGATTTTTCGTTTAATAAAATTTGATATTAAGATATTTTTGAAGCAAAATATATATCCTGCTTAACCTGAAACAAGAAATAATCAATTAAAATAACATTATATAGGGATTTTTGAATATTAATTACACTAAGAAGTGGTATTAGTCGTCGAACTGAGCAAAAGAGAGAAAAGACGGCGAAAAGAGCATAAAATGAGGTGAGAGAACAAAAATCCTCTAACAGAAAGAAAATTAAATCAACATTAGATTTTTATTATTAAGTTTCGTTTTAAAAATAAAAAGTTTTTAATATGAACTAACCATTAACATAGCTTTTGTAGTAATCATAATTCACTCATCTATCAAGACAAAATAGACATAAAAATATACTTCCACTAGCTGTTGCCTGGGGTTACTGTATATTTAAATAAATAAATTGTTTTGGTAGTACCTACTATGATATATTCATACTACGAGAATATACTAGGTACAATCCCATTACAAACAAACGCTTCAAATATGAATGCTACAAGCCAGAAATCTTCTTCTGAAAAATATGTCCAATAAACCGTCATAATCATATTTTCGTCCGGGACATTACTTCAGTACCACTGTGCGACATTCTCATAGTCTCCTCGGGGAAATCTAACGTCGAGGTCGCAAATTTAATCAAAGAAACAAAAAGATTACTATTTTCATTGAACCTTTTTAATTTTGAGTTATTGGAATATTTTTATTTAAGTGGCTAACAGTTACTTATAGGTATATCTAACTAGACATCGCATGGGGCTTCGCTCACGTTGTTCTTTATTTGGCCACTGCTCAGCTCCTATTATATGTTATTCGGTGATAATGAAGCTATCGAACGACAAAAGAATTTATAAATCAGTATAGTAGTTTTTAAGTTTATTCGTGACATACAAAAATACAAATCTTTACTCTTTATTATATTAGTATAGAAGTATAGATATAGACTAATCGATTTATTTGGTTTCCTCACGATGTTTTCCTTTACCGTTAGTGGATGGTAAGTAACTTGACTAGTCGCTATCATCTTAAGAGTTTCAGTGTCATCTAAATCTTATAAATAAAACCTATTTTGTTTGAAACTAATCAGCTGTCCTCATTTACTTTCAAAGTAAAATCAAAATCACCTTTGCATTCAGTTCCTTTGACTGTTGCACAGTGGACCCTTACCCTCTATGTTTGGACATAAATTCTCATTATCTCACGAATTCATCGTCACATTAGACTTTAAAATGAGACCACAATTCAGCCCCTTGTCTTTTATTGAGAGATTGTGCGTAAATAATGGTGATTGTGACGTTTTGTGAGATAGTGTCTGTTTACGAGTGAGATGCTTTTACTACGGTTATGGGGTTAGTGAATATCATAAATAAAAGGCTTTTTGTTAGGTGTTATAATATACACGAGGATGGGGTAAAGTTACAAGGCTAATTAACTTTAGGTTAATTATCCCCTTGTTTGATAAATAGGTTCACATTTTCAAGTTTATTTAGGTGAATTTGATAGTCACTTCTATGTTGTGTTTAATTTTATAAACTACCTTAGATTAAAGGTCATAGCACACATATCAACTCGGAAAGGTATCAACTTGAGCCGTTCAGTATTTTTTTTCTAATAACGACTGTCATCGTGTCGTAGTTGTTAAGGTGGCTGTGTCACATCGTCTCGAGTGAAGAGGATTTAATTTTCACACGAGACAAATTTTTGTTTGGTTCCTAGACAAATGCGTCCGATAATTTGTTTGTTTGTCCCACGACACAGGACAAGTTTCATAGTGCGGTCATTGTGTAATAAAATTGATACATAATTCTAGTTACATTATTAATACCGTCTAAAAATTAAAACACTGTGGTGCTAAAATCTAAATCATAATTAAGTAGCGTTGTTAAGACATGTGTAAGTAGAACTTTATACCAAGTAAAAACACGTAGATGGATTTTCATACGCTTGTAACATAAATCTGCTTACCACGGCATAATTAACGTAAATTAATCAGTCCCCGCCTCTGAGATTACAACGTGCGAGTTCGGGATAACTCGGCAGTTTTCGGCTAATCTCGGCACAAGGATTTCTTTGAAGAATTACGTTTTGATAAAATTTAAATTCTTTGAAAACACTTCTCTAATCCAGCGAGAAATGTAATGTTTGCTGGATGTTGTAACTTGTACGGTTTAAGCAATCTACACGAGCTGGAATAATTTGTGTTTCTATTTGAGAACTGGTACTAAGTTTGTCAGGTTTTGTTACTTAATACAAATTAATGTTTGCATAGTTTTAGCATATAACTACTAGTTATAAATATTCATCATCATCATTATCATCATTTCAACCTACAAACGTCCCACTTCTGGGCACGGGTCTATATATTATTATGTTTTAATTAATAATTTAGAAATTTAATCACTAGTATCACTTTTAATTAGTGTTTTAGTTTTGAAAAGTAATAATGCAGACTTCGTAATGAGTTACAAAAACAAATGGACTACAAAATAATAAAAAATATTTACTTAATAGTTTCTGAACAAAGAAAAACTCTAGTCAACAATTCAATAAACAATTCAAAAGTGGCCAAACACTATAAATACTTTATTTTTACAACTTTTGGTAGTTACGTACTTTGCCCAAGTTTTGCGACTGTCGACCCATTGGCCGTAGGAATTTTAATTTATTGCTACAAAAAAGTGATTTCACACAATCGAACTCGACTTTTTATAGTCGCAGTCGGGTAATTGGAAAAGTTTCAGAATATTTAGCAATGAGAATATTTAAATAGAATTAGAAGGTAACTTAGTTAAGAGTACACTTCAATGTTTTTAATTTGATTAAGGGGGGAAAGTTACCCGGACAAGTTGCGAGTTAAGAGACTTATTTAACTTTTTAACTCGTTTATATTATTCAAATTTTGAATATATGTTACTTTGAAATATATTATTATATTATCTAAGAACGAGGGATTGAGATCTGTAACTTTAAGGAATTAAGTACCTATCTAATAAAAAAAAACTGCAACTTAATATTGCACTTTCAATAGTGAGTCTCGTAGAGGTCGGTGAGAGACATAGAGGTTCCTATCTTATGGTGTAATTTATCTATAATATGTATGTATTTACAAAAAAATATTTAAGTAGTATATCAGTTGTTTAGTACCCATAAAACAAGCATAATTGCTTAATTTGGGACTAGATGGCGCTGTGTAAATGTGGTAGAATATTATTATATTATTATTATTATGTACATAGAAAAAGCTGCCTCGGTGGCGCAGCGAAAAGAGTATACGACTGCTGTACATGAGCTCCAGGGTTCGATTACCGTATCAAAAATTTAGATCGTCGCTGTCACTTTCAAAAATTTTGGTTTGGCTGTGCCTCTAACACTGTTAACATCTATAAACGCTAATTTTCAATTACCATCAGGTAGGTCATAGTCAACAAGCGATGGTGGCTGAATGGATAAGAGACCGGCGTGTTAAAACACGCGGTCCGAGTTCGATTCCGACCAGCAGTACCAATGTGGACTTCACTTTGTGGAATTTATATGTACTAGTCAAGTGACTTACCATCTGCTAACGGTGAAGGAAAACATCGTGAGGTAACCCACATACCCTAGAATTAGAAAATTCTATGGGTATGTCTGATCCACCAACCCGCACTAGGCCAGCGTGTGTGGATTATGGCCTAAACCCTCTTTTTCCTATATAAACGTTTTCTAAATAAAATGTAGTCTTTTATTTATCGATTGAGGCAGTACGAAGTCTGCCGGGTTAGCTAGTTATTTACTAAATCAAACAGTACTCTGGACAAAGACACCAAAACGTGCTCATTTTAAATGTCAGTGAAGTGGCCAAAAATACACTTCAAAGGTTGTGCTCGACCATACAAGGGGTAAAAGCTTTCGTTTTAAAACAACACACAAAGAATGTGACCTTTTAAAAATTAAATTTGTTCGTTGTGTGGTTAGGACTTGATGACGTCATTGTGGATATACTCATTGCGTTTGTATGTCTGGATGTTGTACCGGATCCTGTTGGTACACGAATTTGTGTTGTAACGTTTAAAATAGTGTCACACCAATTTTCAAGGTGATGTCTTCTTTTTTTATTGCCTATGACCTCATCAGCAACTCATTAAGTCCCACTGCTGGGCTCGGGTCTCCTCTCCTCTAACTAGAGAGCTGAGAGGGTTTAGGCCATAATCCACTCACGCTAGCCTAGTGCGGATTTGACTGTCACCGTGGCGCAGTGGTTAAGGTGGTCGCCTCGCCTCGACATCGCCGTGCTGGGTGACGTGGGTTCGATTCCCACACGAGACAAATATTTGTGTGATTCATAGATATTTGTTTCTAGTCTGGGTGTACTTTGTGTCCGTTAGTTTCATGTTTGTAAAGCTCCCCGCGACACAGGGCTTGTTCCCTAGTGCGGGCGTTGTCTTTTATAAATTAAAAAAAAAAAACCAAAAAAAAAAAAAAAATATTTTTTGATAATAACTCGTCATTTTACGCAACTGAATTGAATAAAGTAAACAAAGCCAGTTGCTATGGTAAACACCATTAAAATTTAAGCCACTCATTATAAATACAATATTATTAAAAGGACTCATCCCTTGATTTTGTTTCACATCTTAATAGTCAAAACATTTATTACTCTCATAGGTTTATGAGAGTAATAAATGTTTAAAACCATCATATGAGGTTTCATATGATGGTTTTTTAATAATATTAAATAAATTCACATGATATTAGATACATTTCAACGTTTTGGAACAAGCCTTGAATATTAATAATAATAATATTCTTCCATATTCACACAGCGCCATCTAGTCCCAAATTAAGCAATTACATTTGCTTGTGTTATGGGTACTAAACAACTGATATACTACTTAAATACATTTTTTTTTTTGGAAATACATACATATTATGAGGAGCCCAACAGTGGGATATTTATGGGTTGCAATGATGACTATTTACTGACATAATAATAATAATAATATTCTACCACATTCACACAGCGCCATCTAGTCCCAAAGTAAGCAATTATATTTGCTTGTGTTATGGGTACTAAACAACTGATATACTACTTAAATACATTTTTTTTTTGTAAATACATACATATTATAGATTTAAATTACATCTAGACACAGAACAAACCTTAATGCTCATCACACAAAGATTTGTCCCGGGTGGGGATCGAACCCACGACCAGCTTAGCAGTCAGGGTCACTAACCACTAGACCAACAGGCCAGACATGCGGGCAAAGTCACAATCGAAAGTTAGTTTACAATATGTTCGCGCCCTTACTCTGTTTGATACAGTCGACAAGTCGATGAAGTCTGTTAGTTCCAGCTCGCTGGTCGCAGCCGGGGCAAGCAATATTGAACTCGCCACATTAGTCGTTGTCACGAGTGGAACATTTCCCCTACGCTCCCCTATCGAATATATAGAACTTTATTGAAGTCTCGTTGCTTTTTATATTGGAAAGCTTTTAATGTTAAAAGTAGTGTAATATTGACTGCCTCGGTGGTGATTGAAGAACTGGAACGTCAGAGGTTCTAGATTGAAATCCAGAGTCGTGTAAAAGCTGTATCGGTTTTTTTTTTAAATTTCTCAGTATCATCTTGAAGTTTCCTAATATACGTACGTATCCTTATTACATAGGATCTAAAATAGCTGGCGAAATGTGAGTGTGAACTATCCCCTCGCATAAAAATGCGTTAAGCTATGAAATAGATTCACAATAATTCAAAATGTTTTGTTATTGTATTATTAATAACTTCAATTTTAGATAATAGATAGAGATTTAATTAAGTAATATAAACAATTATCCGTGTAATGACGGATTAAGAATACATAATGTCTGTACCCCATCTCAATCCGTGGGTGGTGTAAAAGGCGATTAAGAAAGTAAGCCAATGCAGACAAGACCACCGCGAAAAAAAAATAATTAAAAAAACCCTATTCCAACCCATCAAAGAAGCCAAAAACGAAATTCTAAATTTGAACTTTATTTATTTTCTCACCTCAATCATGTAGATCTGACGGAGTAAGTAATATAACAGAGGCAACACGACTTCATTTGAACTCTACCATAAACATTTACCAAAATTAACCTTCAAGAGATAAGCACAAAAATTCGGTAGAGTTTGCGTCATTAAATAAACATCAGCCGGTACGTTTGTAGATGGTAGAGCTCGCGCAAATAAAATTTTATATTCCACAGATATGAGTCTCAAATATTCAGAGTGAGCTCTAAATTAGACTCTATGAAGATCTCTCTTATTCATGCATTCGTTGGCTACATCTCTACCCAAGATTTTTATTTTTAAATTGTTTTTTTTTAGTCGGGCCTGAATGCGGTTTGATTTTGAGAGTTATCAAGTACGAGGCTAGGAGCTTCTCTTTGGTTTGCAGAGCTAGTTGAAAAAATGCTAATTTGACAAGTATGTCTATTCAATTTTAATGAAACACTTTTGTGACATTTTAAGCAATTCGGATTATGCAATGTACATACAATATACATTTACTCTTAAACTGTCCAAGAAAAGACGTTGACAGTTAACCCTTCGTTGGCAAGGAACGACAGGTCGCGACATGAACTTGCAAAAGATCAATTCATGTATCGAATTTACCTGTCATAGCTTCTAATAAAAATATGAACTCCAGTGTATTTTTTTTTGTAATCGATCGATGATAATTATTTTGTTTGCACCGTGACACGCCTCGTATTTCAAACCCCATACAAGACAGTGGCAAATTCACTGAATCTATTCCAAATATTTAAATGTCACTTCAATACATTCGAACACATTTCTGTCATAACCTATCGACATGTCATGTAATTAATGTACTAATCTGACATGTTGGTGGTGATGGTGTGAAACTGGTGTTATTAAATTTGTTAACCTTACTATGTTTTCACATTAGCACTCATCACTGTTAAACAACAACAATATGTTTTATAATTGTTACAGTAAAGCCCAGTTTTTGCAATGGCATATAAGTATATACTGGCATATAGCCTATCTGAAACTTAGTTGACAAATTTTGTCATTTATGTCTTAGATAATTTATCAGATAAACATCGACCAGTGTTGAAACAGGACCTTCATGTTACACGAATACAAAATGTGTGAATATTCTGTTATTTTTGACAACACAGTGTTAAAACAATAGACTCAAATAATGCTACATTTTCAACGTTACATAATAATTAATTCTCAAATATCAAACAAAATTTTAAGCTGTTGTCAGCAAAAAATACTTTATTGAAATATTCCCGCTTGTCAGTGTGGCCGCCGGCGAGCTGTCAAAAATATTTATAACGAAGTACCTCGGGCAAAGGCATGACGCTCTTCAGCCAGATGCTGATCGAATATAATTGGTGTTAGTTTTAAAGATTAATCGAACTTTTTTTATGCCAAAAAGTTTATATAATATGCTATTTTTTTCATTTCATCAGCAACCCATTAAGTCCCACTGCTGGGCTCGGGTCTCCTCTCCTCTATCTAGAGAGCTGAGAGGGTTTACGCCATAATCCACACACGCTGGCCTAGTGCGGGTTGGTGGATCAGACATAGCCATAGAATTTCTTCTAGAGTATGTGGGTTTCTTCACGATGTTTTCCTTTACCGATAGCAGATGGTAAGTCACATGACTAGTACATATAAATTCCACAAAGTGAAATCCACATTGGTACTGCTGGTCGGAATCGAACTCGGACCGCGTGTTTAACACGCCGCGCCGGTCTCTTATCCATTCAGCCACCATCGCTTTTATAATATAATATGCTATTTATAAAAGTAATTATAAAAATATGAATGAATGAGTATATGTGCAAACCTATTTATCAAAACTCATAAGTAATTTTCTTATTTTTCAGGTAAGCTGATCTTCGATCTTCGATTTACTCTTACTACATAATTATAAGATTGGTATGTACTTACACATTTTTGCTACAATTCTAATAAAATATGAGTGTTCATACAAAATGGATTGGATGGACTTTTTCTTGTAAAAAGTATTGAATGGATTTTTATAAACTTTACAGTACATTATACAGTATAGAACCTATTTTAAATACCTGTACACAAAAGTTTCGATATAAACTTGACTCTTTACTGTAAAATAATTTCTATTTAGAAATTATTCCAAGGTTTCATATCAAACTAAATAAATTGAGTGTTGTCATAACAACTATGTACTTTGAGTTTATAATGAAACCGCGAAATACCATATCTTAGTGACAATATCTACCGTTCATTAATGTAACTTCAGTGTTAAAATTCAGTTTAAGTGTTTATACATAATAATAATATTCTACCACATTCACACAGCGCCATCTAGTCCCAAATTAAGCAATTATATTTGCTTGTGTTATGGGTACTAAACAACTGAATATACTACTTAAATACATTTTTTTTTGTAAATACATACATATTATAGATAAATTACAACCAGACACAGAACAAACCTTCATGCTCATCACACAAAGATTTGTCCTGTGTGGGGATCGAACCCATGACCTCCGGCTTATCAGTCAGGGTTACTAACCACTAGACCAACAGGCCCGTAAACATAATAACGGCAACGTAGCATTTTATATAATAAATTACTTAATTCATATTTCGTGGTTTCCATTTTTATTATTTCATCAGGGCCATCGTGGATCTTATATCTATGATCAGAGCTATATATTGTGTGTGGCATGCAATGATATTGTATAACTGGCTGAACTGGCTGGCCTGTTGGTCTAGTGGTTAGTGACCCTGACTGCTAAGCCGGAGGTCATGGGTTCGATCCCCACCCAGGACAAATCTTTGTGTGATGAGCATAAAGGTTTGTTCTGTGTCTGGGTGTAATTTATCTATAATATGTATGTATTTACAACAAAAAAAATGTATATAAGTAGTAGGTATATCAGTTGTTTAGTACCCATAACACAAGCAAATATAATTGCTTACTTTGGGACTAGATGGCGCTGTGTGAATGTGGTAGAATATTATTATTATGTTTTTTCTGTTTTTTCTCGACTATGTCGGTAAAACTGATGGCACGGGCCTAAGCCAAGTGTACATCAGTATATTATCATGAAATCATAGGTTGTGTAGGGATAGTGGGTGAATCAGTTGTGTTGTCCTGTGTACATTGTAAAAATTTTCTGACCAGCCTGCATGTATTTAGTATCACTGCTTTTTGTAAAAGATGGTATGTTTTAGGTGGTATGTTAAGGGTTTTGAGGGATTGGTGTAACTGTTTTGGTACAACTCCTGTTGTGGAGAGTACTATGGGAACTATTAAAACTTTTTCTAGGTGCCAAAGTCGGCTTATTTCATCTTTTAGTTCGATATATTTGGTTAGTTTTTCTGCTATTGTTGTTTGTAGGTTGTGTGTGTTTGGTACGGCAATGTCTATGAGGTATCCTGTTTTATTTATTTTGTTTATTAATGTTATGTCTGGTCTATTCTAATGGATGTTTCGATCTGTAAGGATGGCTCGATCAAAGTAAAGTTTGGTAGTGGTGTTTTCTAGAATAGTTTCAGGGTTATAATTATAATACGGTGTATATTTGTCAATGAGTTTGTATTGATGTGCCAGTTTTTGATGTATGACTTTAGCAACTTGGTCATGTCTATGTTTGTAATCAGTTTGGGCTATTGATTTGCACGCACCTGTTATGTGTTGGATTGTTTCTGGTGAACTATTGCATTTTCTACATATATCTGTTGTCAAATTTTTTATTATATATTTTCTGTAATTTTATTATTATTATAACATACAATAACATTGGTGGCATTGCTTCGCTCCCGTGCATCTTTGTTTGGTCACTACTCAGGCTCCTATTGGTCATAGCATGATGTTATATATCATAATATAGCCTTCATCGATAAATGCGCTATCAAATTTTTTTTTAAAATAAGACCAGAGAGTTACCCTTTCAACCAAAACCGCTTTTGTTTATACGAAATGAAAGCCTTCGGGGAAATAACCGTGGAATGCATTTCACGGAAAATTTACACAATTGGGTAGAAATATGAAGTAACGGTTTTTATGGGGGTGTTGGGACCCATTTGTGGGAACGTACAATTATTACGATTATGTTTTTGGCTAACCTATTCGAGTTTAATTTGTATTAAATTTGTTTTCAAGCAAGAAGTTAATTCTAATACTTCAAAAACTGGGACCTCGTTTTTAATTATTTTATTTGAAATTGAGAAACACATTTCGTAAATTAGTGTGTTATGTGTATTTCATATAGTAGAGTGTTTATACATATGAACGGCATGGTTTTCAATTTTTATTATTTAATCACGCTCAAAACTGTCGCCGAAATACTGTCAAATTATATTTACATTTTCAGAATATAGTTTTAGTAAAATCAGACTTATTTAGTACAGATTACAATTGCTTTTAAAAAACATTACTTATAAAGCAATAAAACTTTTTAACGTTTACACCTCACAACAGCGAAACAATTGTGTGACAATTGAACTTTAAAAAATATTTTGAGCGTCGTTTTGATGTGATGTGATCGCTGAGTGTGCGTGTTGGGTTTTTTGTAAGTCAATAAGTCAATGCTCAACTTAGTTTTTACATTTATAAATATAAATAAATTTTAGTGAGTAAGTAGGTAGTTAAAATATTGTAGTTTTTGTTTTTGTTTTAGAAATTTCTATATTTATCATAAAATACAAATAGTATCACTTGCCAGTGTACATTAATATTCCTGGCAGTAACAGTAATATAAAATACTAGTTTTACAGACACAGTTGATCTATATTAAACTTTATAACATGTAGGTATATTATTAACTAAAATGAAATAATAAATTAGGATTACTTACAATAGCTGTCCTATTGTAGCATTTTCGTATACAAATAATGCAAATTGAATTGTTGTTAAGTGTAAGAACAAAGTTATCACAAAACTATAACATAATTTTATAAAATATTATGTTAATCATAAAGCGGGTACGTGTCAAAAGTGTGAAGCGCTGTAATAGCGGAGGCACGGCCGATCGGAGTGAATTACTAAAATATTGTAGAATAGATAGCTCATAATATCACTAACGACAGTTGCAACATGTTTGTTATAATGACATTTTGATGGGCACTTCTAGATTGTTCATAACACGTGTCATTAGTCCTAAATGTTATTACAGCTATAAAACTACTTAGATGCTACTATAATCTGCTGTTCTAAGTGTTACTAAATCCTATTGTTAATACATGTTGGACACTTACTTGTATAGAAAAGGAATAAAGGACAATTCCACCCTCATACCCACCATTGCAACTCCTGTGAGCCAGGATTAAGTGGTGACCATTGCGAACACCGTTTTTGACACGGGAGACCCAATGAATGCCTAACCTAGTGTCTTGGAACTCGCAACGAATAGAAAAGGATAAGGAAATTTTAGAAATTCGTAAATATTTATAGCCCAGTCATAGGCGAACGCGTACGTAAGCGAACGGCATCGCTATTGAAAAGAATTCGCAAAAGTACCAACAGCATCCTGAAAATAATAGGTAATAGTGTTAGTGGTCTCTTTCTGGAGCATTGGTGCCGTATGCATAATGGCGGCTCTGATGCTTCAGAAAGATACATGAATTAATATAATTTAATTAATTAGTACATAAGTAGTATCACTAACAACCAATGTATGGAATTTTATTCTGAATTAAATGATTATTATTATAGGACCTAAACTAGCTGGTAAAACTATGAAGCATCTCTGCCTACTCTGTATATTTTATGTAGGTAGTAAATAAAAATACTCTCTAATAGAAGTCTGCTATAAAATAAATTTTTCACCAATCAGTCGTTTTCTATCCTTTTAAATATTCATCAGCAATCCATTAATGTCCAACTGCTGGGCTCGGGTCTCCTCTCCTCTATCTGGAGAGCTGAGAGGGTTTTTACGCCATAATCCACACACGCTGGCCTAATGTGGGTTGGTGGATCAGACATGCACTTAGAATTTCTTCTAGGGTATGTGGGTTTCCTCACGATGTTTTTCTTCACCGTTAGCAGATGGTAAGTCAAATGACTAGTGCATATAAATTCCACAAAGTGAAATCCACATTGGTACTGCTGGTCGGAATCGAACTCGGACCGCGTGTTTAGCACTCCACATATGTCTCTTATCCATTCAGCCACCATCGCTTCAAATATTGCCGGCGTGAAATCAATCAATTCAAACGTTTTATCAAAATCCCGCAACAAAGTCTTCCATTGCGCTGTTTATTTATTGAACGCATCAATTATGACGTACGTATCGTGCATTGGACAGCTCACAACTATTTGTTTATGACATCCAACTGCGCCTATGTTAGTCGTAATCAGTTGAAACTGTCGCTTACAGCGTTTACCTAGCATTTGTTTATTTTGATAATTTAGTTAATAATTGTATATATTACCGGTTAATAACCTTTTTGAACTGACTTTAAAAAAGGAGGTTATAGTCCAATTTCTCTCCTTATTAATTTAAACTTTATACACAATAAAGTATAAAGGTGGGCTTAATGCTAAAGGCATTGTGTACCAGCCAACCTTAAGGTGACGCTTAGAAGAATATAGTAGATGCAAGTAGAAGAAAATAGTTTGTCTCTTGTTTCAGTCTTAACACAGGACAACCGAAATTATAAAGAGATATTTAAAATTAAATAAATGAGTTCTATACTTATTCTAAAAATGAATAAATAAATAAAAATTAATTAAACTCATTAACTCCCCAGTCCATTTGCCGGTTGGTGACAAAATTGGGACCATGCATAATCCCTTCACAAAATCCAATTATTGTACTATGTATACATATTGTTTGTTTGTCCGTCCGTTCTCATTAATTGATTGAAACACAAACATTTGGGGTAAACATGCCTGATCGAATGTTAAATAGGATGCTTAACGATTTATCGTATTTGATTAGTTTAGGTTATAACTATGTTGATTTTAGTGATATTAATATTTCAGTCGTTTGTTAAGCCTTGAGGGCGATACAAATACAACTAGTGATAAAGCAGACGATAGCATTATTAATAATGACGTCAATAATACATTAAAAACGACGGAATACTATTGAGTTTGGTCTCTAATCTATGATAACCGAATCTAAAAGCTTGTTTTAAAAATGGGTGACGCGTTGACGGACGCAAATGTGTCGAACGTACGTTTTTGTATGGGCTTCTGACGTAATGTGACTGATTATACGCAACGGATTTTCCGTTCGACGTATTAAGTTCCAGGGCCCACCCGACAAGGTGAAGCGACGGTACACTGGGTAGTTGTAGTGGGTATTCGGGTCGATGTGATTCTTTGGGTATTATTGGGTTTCTTTCTGCCGACGAGTCCCACATAACCGTCTCGTGTCCCTGCACGGAAAAAAAAATACTGTGAGAAAAAAGGTGTGAAAGCCTATATATGTTTGACTGGCCTGTTGGTCTAGTGATTAGTGACTCTGACTGCTAAGCCGGAGGTCGTGGGTTCGATCCCCACCCAGGACAAATCTTTGTGTGATGAGCATAAAGGTTTGTTCTGTGTCTGGGTGTAATTTATCTATAATATGTATGTATTTACAAAAAAAAAATGAATTTAAGTAGTATATTCAGTTGTTTAGTACCCATAACACAAGCAAATATAACTGCTTACTTTGGGACTAGATGGCGCTGTGTGAATGTGGTAGAATATTATTATTATTATATGTTATATACATAAGCTGTTTTCACACCGTTTTATGTTTATATTCATTTTATATACATCACAACTCAAGGACTTTCAATTTTCATCCGACTAAGTCACTCACAAGCTTAGTTTAATCAGTGGCTCAACCTTGCGGTATATATTTATGAAGTGTTACTAAATCCTTCTTCCACGTAAATTACATGAAAAGGAAGGGTTACTCGTAAATCCTCCGTGTATTTCCGAGAAAAGGCACGACGAAACTACGGTAATATGTCGGTGTTCGTTCTCATCAATGCTTATGATAGTCACTGTTGAAATAAAACACCGAAACGGCTAGTTTTCCGAAAGTTTTTCTTATTTCTTTGGAGGAGAACCGAGTCCAGTAGTGGGACGTTTATGGGTTGAAATTACGATAGTGAATGATTTTGTGGTTTTGTCACAATTGGATGACACATAAACGCATAGATGATAAAACTATGAAGAAATATTGAGTTATATAGAGTGTCTTTCAAGTTGTATTCTAATGTACCTTGTTGCGTTTTTCAATATTGCCTTACTATAATACATTTTAAATTCTGTTCATTTTCAATGTAATATTCAAATCAGCAAATATTTTAGTTACGAATAGTAAAAAAATTGAATGACCTAAAAGGTCTCACACCAGGCGGTTTTTTGGAATTTTGTTCTGAGAAACCTGGAGATGTAAAATGAACTCCCCAGAGAGATTTTCCCAAGGACGTAAAGTTTCTGGTGTTGCTCAAGTCCATAGGCTACGATATCTGCTTACCATCAGGCGAGCTGTAAGCCAGCTTGGCTCAGTGGTGGTAAAAAAATGGACGTAATTAAATATACATATATTCTGACTGGCCTGTTGGCCTAGTGGTTAGTGACCCTGACTGCTAAGCCGGAGGACGTGGGTTCGATTCCCATCCAGGACAAATCTTTGTGTGATGAGCATAATTGTTTGTTCTGTGTCTGGGTGTAATTTATCTATAATAAATATGTACATATGGATTTACTCAAAAAAAAATATAAGTAGTTGTTTAGTACTCATAACCAAGGCAAATTTAATTGCTTAATTTGGTCCTAGATGGCGCTGTGTAATTGTGGTAGAATACCTATTATTATATATATTATTACTATTTTTTTTTAATTCGGTAGTTGGTGAAATAATTAGAGGTAGAAATTTAAATAGTGTGAGTTGGTCACACTTAAACAAATAAAAATCATAATATACAATCTTCATACAATTCCCATGTTATCAAATCCAAAATCCAACTACCCATTTACATCTTAATGAAACAATAACATGTCATTAATCACACCTAAAGCTAGGAAAGGTCTTTGAATATAATGTAGTTTAGGCTAAAATGTTGGGTTCTAGTCAACAAAGGGTCCAACCACAAGAACCTTATCTGAGAGGTGAAGCAAGACATCATATTTCATGCGACGTCTCTGGGAGGCATCTTAAATTATATCCAAGTTAGCCACTTACAGGTCACGATCGTGTCACAAGCGGTTTGGTGGAAAATATGACGTAAGTTATGAAAGAATGGTGATTTTACTAACATAAAAATAAGCGATACATATTAAACCAGTCGTAATGAAAATCACTTGCAAAGACATGTTTCCGTTCACTTAGAAAGCAGAGCCAATTTGTAAACAAAATAAAACTTTAATGTATTAAGTTAAGATCTATTTTATATTTGACAAGGATTCTCAATAGGATTCATTCTTTTCTAATAGTCCGTAATTCACAAATACTATACAAAGTTGCTTTGCTCTTCGAGCCGGTTTATGTGTACGGACACTATGTCCAACAGTACAGTGACTCGCAGCGACCGCGATAGGGAACGTGCGCTTCGAAGGTGCTGCCACTGACAGCCACTGGTGCCGAAAAGCCGAAACTTGTATTGTGTTATGTTAGTTATGTAGTATCTTTCATTATATCGAGTAAACAGAAATATTTTTTATAATATTGAAGCTAATGCATTGTTGCATTTTTGGATGAACCAGTACATCAAAAAACAGTGCGACATAAAAGAGTAGAAATTAATTATTTGGGAACTAAACCATTTTCATTTCCTGGCAGCCCCGTAGCCGACGTTTTTCGTTACCTGGAGCGTTAAAATTTGGAATATATTTCTTTGCCTTGGACAGTAAATGAAGTTAAACATAATTATACTTTTATACGTAATTTTTTGTACACACAAAGAGGTCCACAATAATAATAACAAATTTATACATAACAAGTGACTTTTAAACGACTTCAAAAAAGGAGGAGGTTATATGTTCGACTGTATGTATTTTTTTTTTTTTTTATGTATGTTCAACGATTACTCGGAGATGCCTGAACCGATTTAAAAAATTCTTTTTTTGTTTGAAAGGGTATACTTCCGAATTGGTCCCCTATTCATCACGTCAAGTTCTGATTATGGAATCTCAGGGAAATCGAAGGCAACCCTCAAATTTTATAGGCACATGTTACTATACGTGTTTCATATATTTTTTAAAGTTATTCAAGTATTTACGTGTGATAGTCAACATCTCATGTTGATGAGCTGGTGATGGAAGGTATAACTCCTTAACTGTTAGGAGTTGGAGGATAATTCTTTCGACATTATAGGTTCTTATAAACCAATAGTTGTATTCTTGTAGGTTATTTAGGTGAGGTGATACTGGAAGGTATAACTCCTTAACTATTAGGAGTTGGAGGATAATTCTTTCAATATTATAGGTACTTATAAACCTATAGTTGTATTCTTGTAGGTTATTCAGGTGAGCTGTCAGTGGAAGGTATATCTCCTTGACTCTTAGGAGTTGGAGGATAATTCTTTCGACATTATAGGTACTTATAAACCTATAGTTGTATTCTTGTAGGTTATTCAGGTGAGCTGTCACTGGAAGGTATAACTCCTTAACTTTTAGGAGTTGGAGGATAATTCTTTCAACATTATAGGTACTTATAAACCTATAGTTGTATTCTTGTAGGTTATTCAGGTGAGCTGTCAGTGGAAGGTATATCTCCTTGACTCTTAGGAGTTGGAGGATAATTCTTTCGACATTATAGGTACTTATAAACCTATAGTTGTATTCTTGTAGGTTATTCAGGTGAGCTGTCACTGGAAGGTATAACTCCTTAACTTTTAGGAGTTGGAGGATAATTCTTTCAACATTATAGGTACTTATAAACCTTTAGTTGTATTCTTGTAGGTTATTTAGGTGAGCTGTCACTGGAAGGGAAACTTCTTAATGATTAGGAGTAAGAAGATGATTTCTTTAAATATCATATCCATGTATAAACCATAAGTTGTGTTATTTCAAGTGTCTGAGGTGAGAGCTCTTGATGGAAGATAAAGTTGTATAATTCAAAGGAATTCTTAGATGATATTTTAAGTTTTCGATATAGTATCTAACCTGCATTGTATACCTATACTTGTTACCTGTCGCATTTTATAGGAAAAAAGAAAGACATAAAAAGCTGAGAGTTTTGAGATTCCTCTATTCTACAATCAGGTTGTGTTGTTAGAATATTTAAATAGACGTTCCCTTCTATCGAAGATTCTTTAATTCGGTTTTCCGTCTTAGTTTGCCAGCCAGTATTATTAAATCTGCTAGATAAAAAGTACGATAAAAATGGAAAAATAAACTATTTTTAACAAAAAAATATTAAAACGACTTCAAATCAGTACTAAAAAGCGAAAAATAAACTGAATTAGATATTTAATTCCAAGCTAAAAAATACCTACCTACCTGTTTAAAGTATAATACCCTATTACTAATCTGTTTGAAGTCGGTGCCAGCCTAATGAGGTTGTATCACTCAGTTTGAGCCGTCCACTAGGTCCGATCACACGCAAGTGCGAGGTGGTGTGAAGTAGCGAGCGGCAACAGATGTACGTACTAAGTAGTACGTAGCTTAACAAACTCTTTAGGCTTGGCACCGACTTCAAACAGATTAGTAATAGGGTATTATACTTTAAACAGGTAGGTAGGTATTTTTTAGCTTGGAATTAAATATCTAATTCAGTTTATTTTTCGCTTTTTAGTACTGATTTGAAGTCGTTTTAATATTTTTTTGTTAAAAATAGTTTTTGACGTAATTGTTGCCTTTAAAAGAAATTAGTAACATGGCGAGGTTTTTTATTTTACTGGTCAGGCTTTACTTTGAATAAGAAAATATTTTACCATTATGTTCAGTTCATAAACATTTGTATGTTTGTATGTGCGACAATTCGTCCAGGTATCGCAGCGTCAATAATATAATTAATATTCTCTTCCACCTCCAATACTTTGCCGGCCTCGAAAAGCTTTTGGCCTTTTACATATATTTTGGTCACGCTGAAAATTGTTATTTATATGCCGGAAACCATATTTTATAATTTTAATCATTATGAAATTTTTTATGTAATTACATATTATACATATATAAAATGACAGATCTGTATATGATTCCGTTTCTATCCGCTAGTGGTGCTGTTGTCGTTTAGTGCTCCCACCTATAGTTCGTGCACGCTCCCTATTGCGACGCGATGCGATGCGATCCGAAGATGGTGACGCGCGATAACGTGTAACGCGATTATATCCTACGTCTGTTTCTGTTCGCTTCACACCGCGCCACATCACATTCGCGTTGATTCAACCACGTAAAACGACGCCTTACAGCTAATAATGATGACTATGATGAAATAAAGTTTGCTATCATATTTCGTTTTAATCCGCAGCAATTTATTACTTAGACCACTCACAAACTGTCCACCGGCATCGGTTTTGGTTTCAATTGCTTCTCAGATGATATCGTCGGTAATTTAATCAAAACTTGCCTTCGTAATTGATTTAGTATTATTTTAACTCTGACATTATTATATTGGCAAAGTTTGGAGGTTTCTCTCATCATTATTGGAGAAAGTCACTAAAGGTTCTGTATTGTTAACTTTTTGGGGTAAAGTCTTAATTAAAAAAGATTTGGTCTAGTTTCATCGGACTCGCTTGTTTGAGGGCAATGGGATACGGGTGGTTCTTTTATCAAATCTGTAATGTGATGGTACATCCCAACTTTGGATTCATATTGACTTACTTTAGCAGAAGCTATGTTTTCACTATTATTACAAATTTAGGTACTTAAGTTTACGATTGCGATGTGATACTTGTTGACTGAATGGCAATACTAATTCTCTGAGCGAGAAAAACACCAGCCCTCTGATCACGTGAAGCGTCGATAAGCCTTTTTGCCAGGTCTTTAAACAAAGACTTAGCACTCGGACCCCACGTACCTCGATCTCAAACGGCTCAAAAATATAATTACCAATTAAATTATGGTATTTTCGCCGTTTGAGGGTGCGGCTGCAGCAGCAGCGCAGCGCCAGCACAACCCACTGTGCTTGGAAGATGTTATTTGCATGTTTTATGTATAAAATCCAAAAGTCCGAACAACATAAGTCGCGTTCCCAACAGTATTATCAAAAAATATTTTCTATGACGAGACCATCTATGATATTGGACGATACGAGCCTCGCTCATCATCCACAGTAGTCAATAAACTAATAACTCATTGACTTATGACTTTATAGTCTTGTGATGGGATTATTATCGGAGAATAATACATTTATTTATGGGATGGGCTGTTGTTTGAATTCTAAGAGTACATTTTTATTAGATATTATTATATGGAAGTCATGGAGAACTACCTTTAAAAAGCCAAGCCAATGGTGTTTCATCATCATCATCATCATCATATCAGCCCAACGATGTCCACTGCTGAACATAGGCCTCACCTAATTTCCGCCATAACGAGCGATTTTGTGCCCCCGCAACCTTTACCAGGTCGTCAGTCCATCTGGCGGGGGGCCGCCCCACGCAATGGTGGTTAATATTATAAAACATATTCTAAACACTGAAGTGTTTGATATTAAATCACACCGGATCAAAATGCCAAACCCACAATCAAATTACTTTGTCATATCCATCAGTGAAAATTTTATTACTCTACTTGCCAAAGCACTTTCAAACCATGATGCCAATAACAAACACAATATAATATGTATCATATATGTTAGGTAAAATAACATCGGTATCTACACTCGCTGAACGCGCTCGACCGTTAATAGATTTTAAATTTTTCATCCAGTGTGCCAACCCTGCGTTTAAATATTAACTCAGGTGCGGTAGGGTTGCTTCTATTTATAGCAGCGGTCAATGTACCGCTGGATGTATTGTTACTGTATGAACTTAAGTATGTATGAGTTGGTTATGCATCAGGCCCAAGCGGTAGGCAAAAATTGAGAAAGCTATTTTAAGATATAATTTAATAGAGAATTGTTTGTTTATTTCTTCTTTATTAACCTATTACGTTCTACTGCTGGGCAGTTTTCGCAATAAGAGGATAAAATTATTAAACCACTGTTGTTACGTTTGCAGACAGATAGTGTTTAACTGGTGCGAAAGAGGTTCTATGTACTTAGAGAGCTAAGACGGCTTAGTTTATGATCCACACGTCCAATGCGGGTTTGCGGATCAGATATATCCCCTATATTGCTTCACCCTAGAAGCTACCCTACCTCACGATGTTTTCCTTCACCGATAGCAGATGCAAGTCATTTGGTTTGTAAGTAAAAAGGCAACATTTCCTAATCGCAGCCCTACACTAAATTATGAATATTGCGGCGTTAGGGCTGTTCCGATTTATAAATAAGTCGATCGATCGTGTCGTAGCACAGTCAAGTGTATTCGCAGAAACTGTTATTTTTCTAGCTACCGGTAAATAATATAGAAGTTTCTTCGATTTGTCAATAGGTGGAATAATATTTATTGATATTCCTATAACCGTAACACATACAAATAAAAATAAAAGAAATACATACATAAGTATATACATACCAGAACGAAAATTATTATTGGAATCATTATAGTACTCATTATTATAAAAATAATAAAAAATAAAAATAAAAATCATTTATTATCAGACCACAGATCCATAGAGTGTTAGTAACAATATAACTTATAGACTATGTTAGTATAATGAAAATAAAAAGTAACAAAAATATAAAAAAGTAACACCCCACAGTTAGTAGACAGGCTCACCGAACCTTTTTAACATGCAGTTCGGTGAATCTGCCAACCAGGACTGAATCAGGGCGTTCACCAATCATCCTCTCATCATCATCATCATCATCATCATTATAACTGTTTATAAAAAATATAGCTGATTTCTTTCGTTTTGTAGTCTCTAAGAAAACAAACTTTGTAGGTAGGTACAAAAAATGTAAAAAAAAGGAAAACTAACCAAATAATGTCAATAAATAAAAAAGCCACACAAAAAACACGCAAACCTTAAATAAATATCAACAATTGTAAGCCAAAACGACGTTTCATCACGATAAACAACCGAACAAGAAAGTAACAAGCATTCGTTCAGCGAGCAATCACTACGACAAATTAGTTCAGTAAATAGAGCTGACCTCAACAGAGGTGATTGGTCACTAACCGATCGGTTATACCGGTTAAGCTTTTATCACTTGACGTGCGTGTTTTTTTTTTATTTATTTATTTATTTCTGTTCAGAAAGCTTACAGACTAATTGGATACATGTGTGGTTATAAATAAGTAACTTAAATTGCTAATAACAAGCTTTCCCATCATTTAAGACATATAATATTTTTTTACCGGTTCACACAGCGCCATCTAGTCCCAAATTAAGCAATTATGTTTAAGTACTTGTGTTATGGGTCTTAACAACTGATTTTGTTTTTTTGTAAATACATACCTACTTATTATAGATAAATTAGACCCAGACACAGAACAAAGTTAAACAATCAAGCTCATCTCACAAAGATTTGTCCTGTGAAAATTGAACCCACGACCTCCGGCTTAGCAGTCAAGGTCACTGACCACTAGACCAACAAGCCAAATCCAAATGTGCTCAATTTGTTTCTTGAAAGACTTGCTTCAAATTTGTTATACCAACTGATCTAATGAGCATATTGTTATAACTTATATTAACAAAGTTGTACAAGTAATCATCAAGTTGGACGACATGTTGGTTGTTTTTCTTTAACATTGTCTAATAAGATCAACTTGGAACTAAAAGTTGGATCTCATTGCTACTGTCTAACTTATTCACTTGATTTAACTTAATTAAATAGAAATCGTCGTTTTTCTAGAGAGTTATTACGAGCTATATAACTTTTTTATTCCATTAGATAATAATAATATAATAATAATATTCTACCACATTCACACAGCGCCATCTAGTCCCAAATTAAGCAATTATATTTGCTTGTGTTATGGGTACTAAACAACTGATTTTTTTTTTTTTTTTTTTATTAGGTTCACAAAACTAGATACAAATGTTATAAATACATGAGAGAAGTACATGGAATAAAAAACGGCGACAATTGTATCCTGCTGGATGTGATCACAGCTTGCTCAAATCGTCGTATCAAGTTATGCATAAAGATTTTACATTATATTAAGTACAGTTTTTTTAACATACAATATCATTGAGTACAGTAGAGTAAAAGTTAAATTAAAAAGTGATTACAATTTTATTGAGTTAAGGTTTGAAGTAGTGCGTTTTTCAAGAATGCTAGAGAACCATGGTTGACGAAAATGTCAACATCATTTCGGACGTTATTAGACGAGGAGCTCATACGGTAAATAGGAGAGTGCTGGCCAAGGTTGGTTTTGAAATTTGACAGATGAAAGGTCTTACGATTACTTACACGACTACCAGGCCTAGGAATAGTGAAAGATATGCGCTCTAAGATGTCAGGACACTCAATACGATTGTGGATTATCTTGTACAGAAACACAATATCCGCAATTTTACGCCTAGTACATAAAAGTTCTACATTGTAAAATTCGAGACGTTGCTTGTAGGATTTTAATTGTTGGCACTTATTGTCATTGTATGTAAGGTGATATAGGAAACGTCTCTGGATACGTTCTATCCGATCTATATGCACTTGATAACTTGGGCTCCAAACATTGGCGCAGTATTCTAGGACAGAGCGCACAAAGACATTATACATCTGAATTGTGAGCATCGATTGCTTGAAAATTTTCACTTGCCTATAGATGAAACCAGAGAGACGAGATGTTTTATTAGTGATGTGGTCAATATGGAATCTGAAACTTAAGGAACTATCCAAAATTACGCCCAAGTCGCGTATTTGAGTTACTTCGGTGAGGGGTGAGCTATTTATTAATATACTACTTAATTACTTTTATTTTTGTGAATACATAATTATAGATAAATTACACCCAGACACAGAACAAACCATTGTGCTGATCGACAAGATTTGTCCCGGGTGGGGATCGAACCCACGACCTCCAGCTTAGCAGTCAGGGTCACTAACCACTAGACCAACAGGCCAGTCAAAGATAAGCATTATCTTGTATTTAATAAAAAAAAATACTGTGTACAAGTTATACACTTAAATATACATATAACATCCCTTTCTCACTGAAACAAAATTGTTATTTCGCAAAGTTCTATCGTTTTCAAGTTCCATTTAAATGCGAAGCTTTTAACTTGCTCCTTGTACAAGTATTCGTCAGTAGGTACACGGGCTTAGTTTTAGGGAAGTTAGGCCGTGGGCACATTAACGCGGGAATGGGGGAGAGATGGCAGTTTGCGCGATTTATGTCCTTGTGCCTGTGAATGTGCAGATTTAAATGCCTCACAAATGTTATGGGTGTGTTTAAAGAGTATAGCATTTATTGTTAGGATTTCGTCTTTATTCTTGCTTAGTGTATTGTGTGTGTATAATTATATGTATGGTGTATATTATGCTTATGATAAGGCCTGACAGTTTTAATTAAATTGTCATTATTTAAATGGTTTAACAAATAGTTTTTTTTATACATTGACATTATTACTTAGTAAAAATATTTATAGCAGGAAACTGGGTTGGCTAAGTCTGACTTATGCCTGACGAGCTGAGACAGAAATTCAATCAAAAATGGAGCGATGAAATAAAAATATTATCACCAAAACATGACTGTCCTCTCAAGGTAACCCCCCCTCCCCCTAACATGCCAACGTGCAAGCGTTGGTAACCATTTACCATAAGGTGGGCAGCCTGGTTGTCTGCCACTTCTCCTAATTAAAAACACATCACATTATCACCATCAAATTCAATTACCCATGCGAGTATTATAAGCGAACCTTATAGTTTCCTGAATAATAAAACGTAATTTTCTTATGATTTGCAGCAAAATTCTTATAAATTGTATTATAAAGTTCACTTTCCTGCGTTTTACGACCAAAACTAAGCGCACACTTAGCGCAATCGACACGAACGCGATCAGAAACCACTTTGTGATCGGATAAAGTTACAAACGACCTTGCCCGTACCGCACATTCTTTCTTTCATAGCGAACGGAACATTTCGATACCAAACGGTCCAAATTACTTTTCGGTGTAAAGTTCCTAGATATTGTATGTATATTAAGTACATACACACGTAGTTCGATCCATCGTCGCTTTTCTATCATCGCACCACTCGACGCCGCTGTAGGCTCCACCCACACTACCTGGAGCCGATACCGTCTAAAACGGTAAGGTTCTTCTAAGGTTTCTTCCCACGTACGTGCAGGCTCTGGGGTGAACTTCCTACTGTACAGCGGTGTTTCCTGAGGGCTATGACATGTCCTTCTTCAAACGAGGGTTCCTCTCAAAGTAGGCAGCGGCCTGGCTGTGCCCCTGGCCTTGTTAACGTCCATGAGCGGCGGTAACCACTTACCATCAGGTGGGCCGCTTGCTCGTCTGCCACTACAGGCAATAAAAAAAAAAGTTCTTTATCCGTGCGGTGAGTGAATAAAAATACATAATGTCTCTACCCCTTAACCTGTGGGTGTCGTAAGAGGCGACTAAGGGAGTAACTTTATGCAGACTAGAGCACTGCGAGAAAAGGAAAATTCGATACAAACCCTATACCAAATCGTCTGGCCAGCATGATGTAGAAGGCTAAATTCCCTCCACATATTTTGGAGGGGACTCGTACCCAGCAGTGGGACGTTTATGGGTTGATATAATGATGATGTAATTCTTGAATTAATAATCTATAAAATTACTAGTTGTTGCCCAGAGCTTAATGCCCATTGAACCTTGTTTGGACACTAATCAGCTCCTATTCGTTGTAGCATGATGTTTTAAAGCACCACCATCATCACATCAGCTCAATGACGTCCACTGCTAGACATAGGCCTCACCTGATTTTCGTGGTAATCGTTAGCTCATACCAGAAGTTTTCTGTGCAACTGATAAATTTCAGCACCAGGGGGCAGAGTAAGCCCCCAGTCTGCTACAAGTCCAATCAATAATAAGAACACAGTACATTTTATCATAAAGAGTATCTAAACAACAGCTGTATAGAACACTTAGTTGACAAGCTATTCCAAGGCCAGGAAGGAGTAATTTTCCATAGCAACCGTTGTCATCTGATCGCTCAATAGGAAGTAAACATTCGGCGCCCGAGCGACGCGGCGCCGTCGCCCCGCCCACGACCAACCTGACACACTAACATTATTGTGGTTGTATTGATAAGTATATTCTGAAGTGTCTTGTTTAGATGATATTATTAAAAATGGCGTCTTTATCTTATACTACTAGTTGGTATGAATTATAATAATATTTGACTAACTCATTAATTGAAATAAATATTTACATATACCTTAAAAACTACACACAGCCAACCTATTAAAAAAAAAATCGGTATAATGTAATTCCGACAACTTTGGGTACAATACCAGATATCGCGCGCTGCAGCTTCACTCTCGTCATTCTTTATTTAGCACCTTTTGGCCGAATGTATATAATTATATATATAGTCCAAAAAAGCTCCGCGCGACTTCTAGTGAATAATAATTTAGTATAGCTGCCGTGTGTGGTGGCTTACTATAATTTAAATAAGTTTGTGGAATGAACTCCCTAACGAGGTTTTCCCAAGGGACTACAGTATGGGGTTCTTCAAAAAAGGAGTGAATAGGTTTCTTAAAGGTCGGCAACGCGCTCGTGATGCCCCTGGTGTTGCAGGCGCCCATAGGCTACGGTAACCGCTTACCATCAGGCAGACCGTACGTCTGAATGCCACCGTCGTGGTATAAAAAAAAATGTTTATGCAATGAATATTAACAAGTATATTATAGATATCATCATCATCATCATTACAACCCATAAACGTCCCACTGCTGAGCACGGGTCTCCTCCAAATAATGTGAAGGGAATTTAGCCTACTATACCACGCTGGTCAGACGGGTTGGTAAAGGGTTATGTTTACATTTTTTCCTTTTCTCGCAGTGCTCTTGTCTGATTAAGGTTACTCCATTACTTAGTCGCCCTTTACGACATCCAGAGGTTGACATGGGGTAGTGACTACACGGATAAGAATGATATAAACAGCATGAATCCCTTAAATATAACAATATTTATCTACTAAAAGTGTACAAAAACACCACAATCCTATTCAAACAAAAACCAACATTCTCCTAACATTTAAAGCTACCATGGTTATACAACACGCATACGCACCTTAAAAAACATTACACTTGACATTATCCTTAAAATTTACACTAAGCCTATAATAGTAACGTGAAAGGCTGTTCTAACCCCATGAAAGAGAGGTATGTACAAGTAAAAGCGAGATACAATTAAAACAGAGAAATCTATGGAATAGCTGCGTGCAGAGAACATTTACATAAAACACATTGAGTGAATTTGCATTAAGTTTGTGGGCGCACAACGAAGAACTCTGTTCATATATAGTTAACCATACATAAATGTAAATATATATATATACATAGGCTTTACTACGTTTAACAAAAAATCCATCAAAATTAAAATTCATCGTGTCGCCTAGAGTCTTATCACTAGGCGACACAATCCGTTTATAAAAAAACATCATAGAAGGAAAGATAGAAGGCAAGAGAGGAAGAGGTAGACCAAGGAGGACATTTATTAAACTGATCAAAAAGGTACGGGTGGTGTCGTATCAGGAGGTGAAATAAATGGCAGGAAAAAGAGAGAATTGGAAGTTACTTCACCGACAAGAGAGAGAGAAGACTCTAGGTACTCTAGGCAAGTCTAAGTTTTTTTGTTGTTGCTTGAATTCGTTCAATTCTGGTAAATATCTAAATTCAAAAATGTTGGATAACATAAATAATTATTAATATTAAACTAAGTATGTTATATTTTTATTTTCTGTATCGTTAGTTTATAAATCTTAAATAGGCATTATTCTTCTTATTAAAACGATGGTAGCCGAACGGATATTTGACTGACATGCAAGTCATGCGGTCGGAGTTCAATTCCGAATGGCAGTAACAATGTGGATGTCTCTTTGTGGAATTTATATTTACTAGTTACGTGACTTACCATTTTCTGACGTTGAAGAAAAACATCTTAAGGAAAGCCACATACCCTGCCCCTCTAGACAAGGGGCAATCGTATCTATCTATCTATTCTAAACGACATATCACTTCAATATATTGAAAAAAGTGACGTCACGGACGTCCTATAAGTGAAGTCACTCCCCGCGGCGCAGTAAATATGTAGAACTGGCTGTTTGTCAAGTAATAATTATGAATGAAGTATGTATATTATGTATGAATTAGGTACTTGGTTATGATTTAGTTTTAAGAATTTAATACGTATATAAAAAGTAAGGTAAATAAATGTTAACGAGCGTGTCTCGCCAACAAGCAAAATAGCTTGGTGAGAAAATTAAATGTAAAATTATTAAATACATACTTACAATAAAAAAAAACAAAAAAAAATACATTTGAACACATCTCTGACATAAGCTATCGACACATCACGTGATCAATATATTAATTTGACATGTCGATAGAATAGACAGATCGAATCGATTGACACTTGTCTAAGGGGGATGAAAGTAATATTAAATGTATGTGTGGGCGCATAGATCAATAGTAAACTGGTCTACGTAGCATAGAAGTCTCACATGGTATCCAACCCAAATATAGGCATAAAGTAATAGGCATTATCTAATTTCCGTTGATTGACAGAAGAGTTCTTTCAAGATCTCATAAAAAGCTCTCTGCGTGAGTACTATTGACAACTCAACTAAGCATGTTTCATCTTAACGTGAACAGTAGACGTATCGAAAAAACATTATCGGTAAGAACCCACCCCAAAGAATCAAGTACCTCAGAAAATATTAAATTTCAAATAGTGAAAGGGCCCGTAGCGTCGAGTTTCTGAGAAAGAATGTTGTTTTCTCTTGATATATAAGATAAATGTAACAGACAGGTGGTTTTATATTATTATATGTTCCCATAGTGTACTGAAATAAGGTATACGGAATATTAATATCGATGGTAAACCCCTTTTGTATGTTTTATTAGCTTTTGCCCGTGGCTTCGCTCGCGTGGATATTGTTTTATAGTTAGACGCTATTGGCAGGCCAGAGCTGTTCACAGATACTAATTTGCAAAACGTTAACTTCAAAACAAAGATCTTTTCATACAACGTTTCATCTCCAATTTCATTCTTCCAAAGCCACTTTTGTCAAAAATATTGATGAGGGTATTTTTTATTTTGATAGTAGTACCCCAAAACAAATTTTCAAATCTTTAAGTTAAAAACAAAGAAGTTTCATACAATCGTTTTTATCCCTCGTCCCCCCCTTAGGGGATGAATTTTAAAAAAAGTTTTCTTAGTACACCTCTAGACATTAGGACAAACACACCCGCCGTAGCAACTTGAAATTTGGATTTCAAGTAGCAACTTGAAATTTGGATTTCAAGTAGCAACTTGAAATTTGGATTTCAAGTTGCTACGACCAGCGGTTTAGGCTATGCGTTGTCTGTCAGTCAGTCAGTCGGTCAGGACAAAGCCTATATAATATGTATGGATTAAGTGATAATGTAATGATAATGAACTGATGGCCGATGGGGCAAAAAAGTTCTCGAGTGGCGGCCACGTATTGGAAAGCGCAGCGTAGGGCGGCCCCCCCAGATGGACCGACGACCTGGTAAGGGTTGCGGGTGGCCGTTGGATGCGGGCGGCACAAAACCGCTCGTTGTGGCGGAAATTAGGTGAGGCCTATGTTCAGCAGTGGACGTCATTGGGCTGATATGATGATGATGACGATGAAGTGATAATGTCACTTGAATGTGTTCTTTATATATAAGGAGCATACAGATTGGGTAGGTGAACTAAATATAATCGTATTTTAAAGGTTTCAGTAATATTTTTTGTAACAAGGCTTGTCAGAGCAACTTTTCCTGCAAAACTCAGACAAGTCTTTCAAAAACAAATAAGTACAAATAGGCGGCTACAAAGAACCCCAAACAAGTTAAATTACTTTGTCTAAAAGAATCAATTAGCAACAAATTCAATAAATCAGTACAAAATCACCGTTAACTCGTAAATTATCGAAGTCAGAAACTAATCAATTTGATTGATCGCTCAATTAAAGCTCAGCTTCTGTGGTTTTAGTCTAGACAGAGTAAGGCTATGGTTATACCGCAAGCGATTGAAAAGGCGTTATAAAATCGAGTTTCAAATTATAGGTACAATATTTAGCTTGGACTGTCACACAGGATCAAACAAAGCTGGTGAAATGGTTCATCCTTCCTTCGGAAAAAAGGCGTGAAGCTTATAGTGAAATGAAAATTGATTATGAAATTAAAAATACAATTTCATGCGTCAAAATTCGTTATTTAGAAATAGGTATAACTTCTTAATGTTTCATTTTATTTTTAACGTCTTTTTAATTTTTTGTCCATATAAAATCTCTAAAACCCATAAAATACTCCGCCACGCTACTCGCTTACAGTACAACCTATCCCTACAGAAGTCTAGAGCAGATCATTTTGAACAATTCAGTTCACGTTTGACAGTAACGAATGACGTGGTGTTATTGAATATCAAATTTATGTATTTTATTCTTTAATTTTCACTTGTAGTAATTATATTTAAAGAATATGTAAATAACTCGACTGGTCTGTTGGTCTAGTGGTTAGTGACCCTGACTGTTAAGCCGAAGGTCGTGGGTTCGATCCCCACCCAGGACAAATCTTTGTGTGATGAGCATCGTAGAATGAGCATTAACGTTTGTTCTGTGTCTAGGTGTAATTTTATTTATCTATAATATGTATGTATTTACAAAAAAAAATGTATATAAGTAGTATATCAGTATCCCATAACACAAGTAAATATAATTGCTTAATTTGGGACTAGATGGCGCTGTGTGAATGTGGTAGAATATTATATATTATATTATAACTGTCTATGTACCGCAGTTACAGTGAACAACTAATATATACAAGAGATCCCGCGTTTGATTCCCTGGTCGGTTAAAAATGATAAAAAAAATGAAATTATTAGAATAAGAAAGTTGAAATTGCATATACGGTCATTTCTGAATTATCATCATTTCAGCCCTTAAACGTCCCACTGCTGGGCACTGGTCTCCTTCAAAGAATGTGGAGGGAATTTACCTTACTTTACCACGCTGGCCAAACGGGTTGGTATAGGGTTTGTTTCGAATTTTCCTTTTCTCGTAGTGTACTTGTCTACATAAGGTTACTCCCTTAGTCGCCTTTTACGACACCCACGGTTTAAAATGGAAAATTGACATTAGATATTCTTAATCCGTCACATCACGCATACTGCAATAAACTATTATTTCTGTATAAAAAAAATTTTGAAAAAACCCACGACGATAACATCTATACAAAATAAGAAACTTAACATATAAAAAGGTTTAAATAACTTTATTTTAAATCCCCGACGAAAAGATAATAAGTAGCGTAAAAACAATCCCAAGAAAATCCGTCGGGGGCTGCCATACCCTGACTTGAAATGAACGAAAGTATTGCAGTTTTATGTATTTGATACCTACCTAATTATTAACAATATTTAGTTTACAATATATATTTAATACTAGAAACAGTAATGATATTGGCAGCCCCCGACGAATTTTCTTGGGATTGTTTTTACGCTACTTATTATCTTTTCGTCGGGGATTTAAAATAAAGTTATTTAAACCTTTTTATATGTTAAGTTTCTTATTTTGTATAGATGTTATCGTCGTGGGTTTTTTCAAAATTTTTAATTTTGTTTTTTTTTTTAATTATTTTCAAAGAGCGCCCTATCTTACTAACTGTAAGTAACTCGTATAAAATTTTAAGAACCTTGACAGATAAATAAAAGTTTTATACTAAGTTATAGAACAAACACATTTTTTTTTAATTTACTGTTGCAGTAAGTCTTATAACGTGAAATTATCATTTTAATTTTCTTATTTTAAACTTTTTAAGGAGCGCCTTATAAGTAAGCATATCATCCGTAAGCTCTAGAATGAATGGAATTTGCATGGAGCTTCGACTATATTATATATATATTTTTTTTTTTCGACTTGTGTGCTCATCCGTCGCACAAAGGTTGCCGGAGCCCCGCTTCGCGGGGCTCCTACTTCTGGGTGGTTTGAAAAAAAAAATTACCCTAACCTAACCAGTCCGATTCGGATTGCTCTGAATCGGGGGGTGTTAAGTTTAGCTATCGCACATTGATTGCCTTAGCCGGACTGCCTTCGGCGTTAGCGCAGATTTCCACCTATAATAGCTTGTATCTCGAAAACGGTGCGTGCTATCGCAAAAATGATGAAAATTTGGTTACACCCCGGGCACGGGATACCTATAAGTTAGAATAAATAAGGTAGGTAGGTGTTTATATAACGTCAGTCTGGAATAAACTCTCACTCTGACTAATTTTTTTTAGGCTTATCATTGTATACCTCAGTTATTAGTACTGAGTTTTCGAGAGAGATTCAGTGATATAACAACACAAGATCGGTTTTCGGATTTTTTCCTTTACTTGTGCAACTTGTTATTGCTTCTGGCCAAATTTCATGATTCTAGGTCAACGGTAAGTTCCCTATATATTATGATCGTCAAGATAAATCGTCAAAAATGGAGCATAAACAGCTGTATCTTTTGATTGTGTTAACTTAGAATTTTGATTTTGATTTTACGCCGAGGGTTTGCAGACCCAAGTAAATGATATTAATTTCAGCTTTATACCTCTATGCGTTCTTGAGAAAAATATTCTAGACAGACGGACAGACAGACAGACAGACAGACATACAACGGAGTGATCCTATAAGGGTTCCGTTTTTTTCTTTTGAGGTACAGAACCCTAAAATTGCATAAACGGTCACCCATCTATGAACTGACCTTATCCGAAGTTGCTTAACCTCATGAGTGTAATCAATATCTCAGTACTACAATGCTACATGTCCCTATACAGTAACAGGTCTAATTATTTTACAGATAACTGTAAACATAAGTTTGCTTAGTCTATTGCAGCGCCCCCTGGCAAAAAAATACAATATCGTGTATCCAAAAGTCATCCTCGATAAATCACAAATACATTACAGAAAACCGTATCGAAATCAGTCTAATCGTTTTAAAGATAGGAGGGCACAAAGGATTCAACGAAATCAGTGTATTGTAGCGCCCCCTGGCGAGCTATTAACATAACACCTATCTTATAACCTGTCCCCAAGAGCCGCACACACTTTACAGAAAACCGCATCTAAATCGGTCAAACCGTTTCCGTGATATAAGGCATTATGTTGGAACACACAAACACACAAACACACAAACACACAAACTCACAAACACACAGCCTCTCACCCCAAACGCATATACCGTCTCCGTTCCGTCGTGGGTAATAAAAGGTTTAAATTTGTTTAACGGCGTTTATCATATTAAGTCTCTTCAACTGTGAGTGCTATATGTTTAATTCAACCATCGTTCATTCGGTTGATCCCGTTTACAATTCAACTTTATATTCAACCTTTTCTTCTGCGTCATTGATTTCTTGATCAATGTTCAGTCAACTATAAATGAAATAGATTAGTTCATAGAATTTAAAGTGCCTTTGTAGCCATCCATAGACTACGTGTAAGGAATGCACATAATTATATTTTGCGTAATTACACACGTTGACGGCAGACCGATGGACTAATATCGACCAATCAAAATACATCTGTTTTTATTTTTGTTGTAATAGATACTTATAACTACTAATTGTACATTTTGTAAAGTAACATAAAATGTGCTCATAAACTGCCTGCGACACAGGAATAAACAATTTATTTATTATTTGTTTATAATCACAGGCCTGCAATATGGCGCGATTGATTTAGTAAGCCAATCACAGCTGTCGAATGAGACCAGCGCGGCTTACCATTGTGTTAGCAGGATCGGGTCCCAGGAAGGTTATAAGCCTATTTGCCACCAGTTTGTAGTCCAAACCGGTCAAGTGCAAGTCGGAATCAAGTACCGAGAGTTCCGTACGATTACGCAATTTTTATATATTTTTAGGATTGAAATATGTAAGATATTAGTAGGAATGGGATAGCTATTTAGAATAAATATTCACGTAAAGGTAGGCAGGTGCACCATATTTATGTAACGTGAGTCCGAAATAAACTCTTACCCATTTTTTTACGGTTATCATTGAATACCTCTCCCAATATAATAACTATACGAGTACGACGAGTTTTCGGATTTTTGCCTTTAAAATATAATATAATAATAATTTTCTACTACATTTACACAGCGCCATCTAGTCCCAAAGTAAGCAAATATATTTGCTTGTGTTATGGGTACTAAATAACTGATATACTACTTAAATACATGTTTTTTTTTGTAAATACATACATATTATAGATAAATTACACCCAGACACAGAACAAACCTTTATGCTCATCACACAAAGATTTGTCCTGGGTGGGGATCGAACCCACGACCTCCGGCTTAGCAGTCAGGGTTACTAACCACTAGACCAACAGGCCAGTCATTCTTTACTTGTGCAACTTGATTATTACTTACTTTTTGAAAAATTTCATGATTCTTGATCAATAGGAAGTACACGATAGGTCTTGATTTAAAAGTTAAGATATGATAAAAATGGAGCATAAACGGCTGTGTCTTTTGATTGCGTTAACTTAGAATGCTGATTTTTTTTATTCTTTCTTTGGAAAAATGTTGTTTGGAAAATTGTTCTTGGGAAAAAGGTTCTTGACAGACTGACGGATAGACAGACAGACGGACACTGGATTGATCCTATAAGAGTTTAGTTTTTTCGATTGAGGAACGGAACCCTAAAAAAATGTGGATTATTATTACATTTTGGGAGACAGAAACGTACATAGCAGCAATACTAAATTCGTTCGGAATCAAAAAGTTTGCAAATGAGATCTGCCACAATTCCGAGCAGACTGTCCGCCTCGATGATAAGCCTCATTATTGATGTATAGAACATAGTCACAAGAGGAGCGATTAGCGATTAAATGACAAAGTATTGTGGTACTAAGATGTTCGTTACGATAATCAACGTCAAGCAAATTTCAGCAAGATCAATTCATGATGGGTGACCGTTTGTGAAATTGCACTGTGACAGTTTTTAGAACTAAGAAGGATCAATTTTAATCTATATTAATATTATAAAGCTGAAAAGTTTGTTTGTTTGGTTGGACGCACTAATCTCAAGAACTACTGGTCAGATTTTAATTTTAATTTAATTTAATTTTAATTTTTTAATTTAAAAAACTTCTTGCACAAAATATGTTACAAAAAGGCGGGCTTAATGCTAAAAGCATTCTCTACCAGCCAAACCTTTGGGTGATGCAGAAAAAAAAACTGGTAGGTGCTAAGTAATTTACCTAATAAAAAGAAATGATATTATTATGAACTTATACTATTAAAATACTTACATATAAACTATACAATACATAAAGTACCTATACCAGATTTTAAAGAGAAAAATAAAAATAATTAATACATCATTCTTTTGTTTTTAATTATTTTAGTGTTGGATGGCCCATTTATTGAGGAAGCTAATAATAAGTGTAATCTAATTATTATGTAATTATTATTAGTTGTAGGGAATTTAGTTATAGTCTCAACACTCTATCCTCCCACCATATTTGACTGGCCTGTTGGTCTAGTGGTTAGTGACCCTGACTGCTAAGCCGGAGGTCGTGGGTTCGAACCCCACCCAGGACAAATCTTTGTGTGATGAGCATAAAGGTTTGTTCTGTGTCTGGATGTAATTTATCTATAATATGTATGTATTTACAAAAAAAAAGTATATATTAAGTACTATATCAGTTGTTTAGTGCCCATAACACAAGCAAATATAATTGCTTAATTTGTGACTAGATGGCGTTGTGTGAATGTGGTGAAATATTATATTATTATTATTATTATTCATCACGAGCGCGAAGTCACGGGTAACAGCTAGTCGTATTTATAACCGCTATCTTCTACACCATGTCCAGTGTCTAGTTATTTCATTGCCTGCGCTCTCCAGGCGCACTCAACATTCACTGGTTCGAATAAACCAATTCTGTGGCGCCATGTTTTACTCTCATACAATTTTTAGCGACAGAACGAGAGCTGCGGTTTGAAACCTTTTATCGTATTCAGTGAGGTTTTATTATAAATATGATGTGTGTATTGTTTTATGTTTTCATCTCATGAATTTAAATAATAAATACTATTAATAGCAACCCATTAATGTTTCACTTCTAGGTTATTACCTAGCTCTCTAGATAGATAGCCTAATCTGGATTAGTGAATCAGAGTTTTAGAATTTCGGCTATATGATGAGAAAACAGTTAAAAGAAAATCTTAAATTTTTATTAAAATTGTAGAATAGCTTTAGTTTGACTCTACAAAAGAGAAGACGAAAGAAGAAAAGAGGAGATGCGTTGTAAAAAAAATTTTTTTATCTCTCTTTAGTTCAGATTAATATCATTTTAGCTCCCGCCCATGTGGTTGGTAATAAGAAGCGTATATTCTTTTCCAGGTACTAGACTATCTATTTGGAAAAAATTATGAAGATTGGATGAATAATTTCGAAGATTATCCCCGACATACAAACTCACAAACATATCCTCTTTATTACATAACTGTAGATATAATATTGATCGTATAAAGGGTTCTATTAGTTTTAGTTATGTATACAAAATTAAGGTTTATTACAAAAAAATAAGAGCTATTTTCCCATTTATAATATGAGGAAGGATCTATAATAAATTGAATAAACACAACCAACTTATCTCATAAATCTTAGGATATATGAGATAAGTCTTGTACTGTATTTCGTTTACTTCTTTTGTATATAAGTTGAGAATATTCTCATATTATTTCGTACCTTAGCTATCTTGTAATAACATTGAAAGAAACAGTAATATGGCGGGCTGAAATTACTCTGTGATTAGGCTTGGGTATTTGTTTTAGTCCAGATTTGCAAAATATATAGGGATATGAAGTTTCTAGACTTTTTTATAATTAAGGTTTCTTACAGCTGCCGATAGGTTTTGTAGGTAAAAATATCTAAAACACTTATGTAATGTTTCATTTCATTTTGTATATACATAATATATGTATATTATATATATGTATCTGACGAAACAAATATATATGGTGAATGTGAAAGGAAATGTTGGAAGGGGAAGACCTAGAAGAACGTACCATGACCAAATAGGTGACATTCTAAAGAAGGTACAGATCAGAAGTACCCTCAACCGGCGAGAATGCATGAAAAGACATGAATGTTGAAGAAGCCAAAGATGTATGTCACAATCGTAGCAAGTGGAAGGAAATGGTCTCTGCCTACCCCTTTGTTGGGAAAGAGGCGTGATCTATATGTATGTATGTAGTATATATTATGTATACTATCAAAGGTTTTAATTATACTGAGACAGGGATACAATTTCTGGGTATCGATTTTTTAATACACTGTGTAGTTTCAACGATGTGGATTTTATAAAACTAATATATTATTATATTGATTTAATTATAAAAAAATAATTGATTATATAAAACAAGCTGGTTCTCGCTTCGCTCCAGTCGATATTTGTTTGGCCACTAATCAGCTCCTATTCGTTGTAGCATGATGTTCTATCACCATATCAGCCCAATGCCATCCACTGCTGAATATAGGCCTCACCTTATTTACACCACTGCGAGCCTTCCTCTATAAATAGACTATCCAACTTAAAAAAATTTTCAAATATAACCAGTAGTTTTGTAGTTATAGTTTCATAATAATAGTATACATATTATGTAGATATTTATAATAAAAAACCACCTGAGTCGAGCTCGCGTCTTGCCTGACAGTTTATTTTAACTCGGCACTAACATTGTTTGTACTGTATTGAAGGCATGCGTCCTTGAACCTTCGCAAACAAACACATTATAGAGACGTCTCGTTCATTCGCTACGTAAAGGGTAAGAAAAATATAATTTATAGGTCAAATAAAGGGCATTGATTATGTCTGTGCGCCATTTTATGAGCCGGTGGAGTAATGAGGGTAATGTATTGTAATCGTTCTTTTTGTGGCATATTCTTAGCGTTTGTGAATATCGTTGGTGATTTATTTTGGTTTTTGATGTTGCTTTTTTGGATTTGTTTGACCTTTGGATTATTCTCAAAGAAATCATATCACTCTTATCAAGTATGGCACATCTGGTAACTCCTGCTCAAATTGAGCCATCCACGTGAGGAACCACCACCAGTGTGTAACAATCGAATGGGAGACAAAGGGGTAGACAGAATTGCATCACAATTACATTTCGCCAGCTATACCTGTTAGGTCCCATCTATACTTATAATCTATACAATTTTATAATATTGTTATAAATATTATAAATCTGAAGAGTTTCTTTGTTTGGTTGAGCGCTAGGATCTCACTACCGGTCCGATTTGAAAAATTATTTTAGTGTTGGATAGCCCATTTATCGAGGAAGGTCACATGCTATATAACATCAAGCCACGGTCAATAGGATCTGAGCAGTGGCTAAATAAAGAACGATGAGAGTGAAACCCTGAGCGACTTCTTCTTCTAGTGTATAAATAAAAGTCCATTTATCTGCAACTCGATGTAAACGTGTTACGAAATTGGCCCTACTACAGAAACGGTTTTCCAATTCCGATTTAAATGATAGGTGGAAATGTAATATAGCAGAGAGATGTCAAAACGACGTGCAATTTAGTAGAACACGGTGACCCGCCGCTCTACGCCCCGGGCTTTGAATCAGACGGGACAGGCGGACAGTTTGATTCGTATCACAGAACCACAGCGTGACATTTTAGCTTTGAACCATTTATTATAGGCCTGTATACCTTAGCAGGAAAAAGGCATGATGTGACATCTATGTTCTACAATTATCAATCTTGTTTGTTTTGTTTATGGTTATAAAAGAAAAATTCTTTTAGTGTTGAATAGCCTATTTATTGAGGCAGGCTAAGAGTTATAAAACATCACGCTTCTGCCAATAGGAGCTAAGCAGTGGCCAAATAAAGAACGACGGGAGTAAAGCCCTGCGCGCAACCAGTAATAAGTATGGCAAAAACGTTTAAACGCACAAAAATTCAACCAGCTCGACACAAGATCCCCATAGTACTACTCCATACTTGCAAACTATCTAACATGACGTTAAGTGCGTTTTTCCAAAGTCTACACTCACAGTAAAGTAAATAGAACTATATAATAATAATAATAATATTCTACCACATTCACACAGCGCCATCTAGTCCCAAAGTAAGTAATTATATTTGTTTGTGTTATAGGTACTAAACAACTGATATACTACTTAAATACGTTTTTTTTTGTAAACACATACACATTATAGATAAATTACACCCAGACACAGAACAAACCTTTATGCTCATCACACAAAGATTTGTCCCGGGTGGGGATCGAACCCACGACCTCCGGCTTAGCAGTCAGGGTCACTAACCACTAGACCAACAGGCCAGTCAAATTCTTTGTACATATTCTTTGTATTTGAAGAAAGAAAGAAAGCAAAACATTTTATATTTGCTTTCATTATCCTTTACCCTTCCAATTCTTTACATAAAAGTAAGTATGGCTATAAAGTAAATTATAGTAATTGCCTTATACATAGTAAACTCGTACAAAAGCGACAAGCTAAGGTTTTCCAATACAAAGGCTGGAGCGGCCGCCATTATTAGTGAACTGAGAAATATTGATATGTAAATAGACAATCTATTTATGTGTATCGTAAACTGTAAAAATGTGAGGATAATTGTGACTTTTTGTTTGTTGCCTGAATATAATAAGACGGGCCTGTTGGTTTAGTGGTTAGTGACCCTGACTGCTGCCCCACCCAGGACAAATCTTTGTGTGATGAGCATGAAGGTTTGATCTGTGTCTGGGTGTAATTTATCTATAATATGACTTATATTTATTTTTGTATTCACAAAAAAATATATATCTAAATAATAATAAAAAAATAAAAAGCATTTATTTCAGGCAACTTATAAACCCATACATACACAAAAACACGACACAAATAGATATACAAATACAAATAGAATTTAAGTAGTATATCATTTGTTTAGTACCCATAACACAAGCAAATATAATTGCTTAATTTGGGACTAGATGGCGGTGTGTGAATGTGGTAGAATATTATTATTATAATATATCACGCTTTTCTTTCAATGGGATAGGTAAAGTTCAAGTCCCATCGTAGGTTTGAATTTTTCCAATACTTGTTTAGTATTTATATAAAAATGTTAAACCAAAGCAAAGAATATTGCTTAATATTTATTGTATATATTGAGTTTCTACTTTCATTACGATATTAACCTACCTGCAATGGAGGAATATCGTCCGTAGGTTTCTGTAACGAGCCACGGTGATAAGTAGCAAAACGTTGTCATGAGTCATCATGTTAACAGGTAATGTAAACTGGCCTGTTGGTCTAGTGGTTAGTGACCCTGACTGCTAAACCGGAGGTCGTGGGTTCGATCCCCATCCACCCTTTGTGTGATGAGCATAAAGGTTTATTCTGTGTCTGGGTGTAATTTATCTATAATATGTACGTATTTACAAAAAAAAAAAACGTATTTAAGTAGTATATCAGTTGTTTAGGACCCATAACACAAGCAAATATAATTGCTTAATTTGGGACTAGATGGCGCTGTGTAAATGTGGTAGAATATTATATTATTATATATATTATATAATGGATAAATTCGATCTTAGGGACGTCCACCCGCGTAGCTCAAATGGCAGAACACTGCACACGGAATGGCAGGGTCGCGGGTTCAAGTCCCATCGTGGGTTTGAATTCCATTACTTGTTTAGCATTTATATAAAAAAAAGTTGAAAACTTTTACCATGTTGTCGATCCATCTGGTGAGAGGCTGCCCCACTCTGCTGGTTTCCAATACGTGGCCGCCACGTGTCACCATTTTAGTGACAAGGCTACCATTGTCACTATTTAGAAAAAACTAAAACTTATATTATATACAATGCGATTTAAATAAATATGGGACTGTCAAATCAAGACGCCATTTTGTTTTCCATTTGAAGACAACTTCATACCTTTCAAGTAGGGTCTACAAAAACGAAACACATTACAAGTACATACATAGTTTTTCGGTTTGAAGATCTTTATTTTCTGAATCAGTAGTGGTAGTAAGTAATAACAACAACAATAAAACTGTAACAAAAAGAACATTAACAAAATAACATAATATCGAAACGAGATATTTTTTTTGTCTATTTTATTTCTGCTAGCTGTACAGAAATGTGCAAATTTGACTGAATTTTGCGGCAAATACTGTAAAGTGCGATCCCACATTTATTTCAATCGCATAGTACTTAATACAATAATTTATATTCTATTAGTGAATGGCTCCAGTAAGGAAGACTTTGTAGTGAAGTGTTGTTATTGACATTTATTCTTTATATTATTGACATTCCTTATTAATTATTACGATTGACACATAATTTATTGTACTGAAATGAAATCTCGTTTATTCATCTAGGTTACTTTAGGTAACAGTTATGAAAGTCACAAGATAAGAATGTAACAGGTTATCCGAAAAGTAGTGTCAGCAAATTTGCCTACGACCAGTTCGCTGACGGGGTGGAGCTTTGAAAAGAACTGGCAAGAAACTCAAGCCAATTTAAAAAAAAAAGAATGGACTTTTAGAATAATGTACTCCAAACTTAATAATAATAATAATATTTTGCCACATTCACACAGCGTCATCTAGTCCCAAATTAAGCAATTATATTTGCTTGTGTTATGGGTACTAAACAACGGATATAATACTTATATTTTTTTTTTTCGTAAATACATACATAATTATAGATAAATTACACCCAGACACAAAACAAACCTTTATGCTCATCACACAAAGATTTGTCCTAGGTGGGGATCGAACCCACGACCTCCGGCTTAGCAGTCAGGGTCACTAATCACTAAACCAACAGGCCAGTCAATGTTTTATTAATGTACCTAATACATTGATATTTGTATGCTCGATTTAGTCGAATATAGTTGAGGATTATTTCTAAACAAATAAATATGATTTGATTTGAAGGCAACGTTTCTAAAGCTTTGCAATAACAGGTACTGTACGGTCCGTACAACCTGGGATAAATGCTCAATTAAAATAAAAGATAAATTAAGTAACTATATTGATACTTGAAAGATAATTTGCTTAGATAGATAAAATGATAGAATAATAGATGAGAACGCGACACGACCGTTGTCGGTATATGGTTATTGCGAACTAATTAATACTATTAATAAAAGTGATGAACTAAGTGAACTGCTGACATGACAATTTACTTTGACGAATGTACGAGTATCGTATGACGAGGATCGTACAGGTACCAAACCTAGTACCTCACTTCTCCTTGACAGTTCCCTTCACAACAACCACTAAATCATTAAGTTAATAAATCTCAGAGCTTCTAATTCTCGTTCACGAGTTTCGTGTTGACTACACATAAATATTGATGGACAGACAGACAGACCGTGTTTGAAGGTTAATGATAGTGTTGTATTATGTTTTAGCTACCTTCCTTCTGCTTTATAATATTAGCTTAGCCCATGACTCGGCCCGTGCTATTATACTTCAAGAATGAAAATAATATCTAGAATATTTTTTTAAATAGTTATGATTGAAATAAATTTAGAAGTTTTTGCATAATGGTGTAAAAAATATCTTTCTCAACAATGTTTTGCATTTATTTAAATAAATCACTTTTATATAAACTGTAAAAGTAAATTATAAATTAGTCAAATAGGATAACAAATATAAAAAAATTACCTTAGAAACGAAATTGCTATAAAGTCGAAGCAAATTTGTCTCATAGACATAATTATTTAAGAAGCAATTTAATTTAATATTTTAGCCAACAACGATACACATACTAATTGCATTACTACGCCCTTTGATGCAAATTCTGTTAATTCCCCTTTTTGGAAGCCGTGTTGTCACCCTACACGTTGACGAGTTCGTTGTAGGCTGTCCCCATGGCTGGCCGGACAGTCTCGATGGGTGCATTCGATTATCCAATAATTGCTTGTCTGAGTGGCACTTCTATGCGATGTAGTTTGTGTGGTATAAGTGATAGGAACGAAGAGTTTTGTTGTTTTGTAAAATTTTAAATATAACGTCTCAATGCTTTTATATAATTATAATAAATTTAATAATATTCGATATTACTAACTACAAGTCTTATTTAAGATACCTATTACCTACGTAATTCTGTTTAGATTAAATACATACATTGTATATATATAGATCTCGCCTCACGCCCAACAGAGGGGTAGGCAGAGACTATTTCCTTCCACTTTCTAATATTCATTCAAAATTATGTCTTAACCGCCCGCCACTGCGTTTTTGTTTACACAATAAATTTACGATCAATACGCCTCCACTGCTACATTAGACCACACAGTGTCAGCGGCAGTTTTCGTCGATATCGATCGACCCTCGAGCCCAATTTATTCGGGGAGTTTGTCGACATTTATCGAATTATTCCGGCCTTAATTATCGACTATTGTACATCACTAGATTGTGTAGGAGTTCGGTGGAATGCTCTAAATAGTTGGAGAGCCCGCGGTCTCGGATGCTTAATTACGCGGTTTTACGTACAAATGTGTGTGTACATATACTTGTGGAGAAACTAAGTAATGATAAACTATTTAAAGGAAACGTTTGGTGTGGTTTCTACAATGAACTGGGTCTAGGATAGTGGTATGTAAGATTTCTAAATATTTCTAAAGAAAATTTGTTAAATAAAAGATTAAGATGATGAATCTCTATACTCGCCATTTACATCTCCACGCTAAATGTCGTGGGTTTGATTCCCACATGAAACAAATATTTCTGCTATTTAAATAAATTTGTTTCGAGTATGGGCCTACTTTGTGTCTGTCAATTGTTTATTTGTAAAGTCGATAGATATCGAACCCACATCCCTTCGTTCAGCTTTGGAAAATCACGACCACTAAAACTAGATAGACACTGTTTCTAACTCGATTTCACTCATTTTTATACGCAATCGAGTTTATTATTCGTTAGACGCTGTATGTTATTTATTTAATAATATTAGTTTTAAAAGAAAACGACTTCTAAAGAGACATAATCGAGCAACATAAACATCAACTTAATATAAGTACAAGAACTTAAACGAAAAACAATGTCGTATAAAAGTTGTGGAACTCGTCGTTTTGACTTAAAGTTTCGTGTTGAATAATTCAACAGAACATGCTGGCCTAATTATTTGCCATCAACTTATTAATTACACACTTTATATTAAGGTTGAAGCTTTGCGTTGCGTTGCGTCAATCTGCGTTGCGTCAACCTGCGTTGCGTCAACCTCCGTTGCGTCAAGCTCCGTTGCGTCAACATCCGTTGCGTCGCCGTAACGCAAAGCCTGCCGCTACGTACCGTATCAGTGTAGATTCTTTCATCATCAGACGATTACGTCTGTCATGCCAATAAACCTATGATGCAGTGCATCACCTTCCTCCAATTTCGTCACGTCTGTCACTCCATTGAAACTTAACATTAAAAGCTAGAGCATAGCGACGACCCAACGCAACGCAACGCTCTAATGAGGCCAATCATCAAAACATTTTGTTTCTTTGCTTACGGACCAAGTTTCGAATGAGCTATTACAAATATTTCACTACAGTTTCTAAACGTAAATAGACGAAGGTAGGTTTATATTTGTTTTAAATAGCTTTGACGGTAAATTTCACGTTTATTGTTAAGTATAAAGTGTAATTTCTGCTATTAAATACTTTGAAAACATGTCTGGAGTTAATTAAGTGGCAATTATATAATTTATAACATTTCTCAAGATTTATTTGTTTATTTCTTTGAAATATGATACCAGCAGGCACTTACTGAAAATATTGTTTATTGTTAGTATTTTATATTTTAGAACTTTATGTATTGTCAGTTTGAAAGTTTTTTACGTGGGAGCTATGTAGTTACTACTGCCTGTCAGTACTTATGGGAGTGATCTCAGTAAGCCCAGAATTTGTCTGGTGGATCTGAACTCCAGTATTACATATACTTACTGAAGTTTTGTTATTTATTATTTTTATTTACTGACTGATTTTTTTTTTTGACTGGCCTGTTGGTCTAGTGGTTAGTGACCCTGACTGCTAAGCCGGAGGTCGTGGGTTCGATCCCCACCCAGGACAAATCTTTGTGTGATGAGCATAAAGGTTTCTTCTGTGTCTGGGTGTAATTTATCTATATATGTATATATTTACAAAAAAAAAATGTATTTAAGTAGTATATCAGTTGTTTAGTACCCATAACACAAGCAAATATAATTGCTTAATTTGGGATTAGATGGCGCTGTGTAAATGTGGTAGAATATTATTATATTATTATTTGTGGAATTAAATAAGAAAAAAAATTAATCAATGTTTCTTCATACAATTTTCTATACAGTAGTGTTGTCATAGTGAAAAACCAAGGTTTTTAATGACATTTGAAATTGTCTTCATTTATTAACTCCATGAAATACAATATTTTTTCGTAATATGAGAAATATATTTGATAAATAATAACCAGGATCTGCCACTTGGGAAATGAAATTATGGTTTATTATTACTTTCGTATTCATTGAATCTTTTTAACATTTCTGTGAACAAGTTGTATAAAACATATCGATACCCAAAAACAATAACGTCATAAAAAATGGCCGTTTGAATATCAAACCTGCGGCGCACAAAAACAATCGCTATCCATGCCTCGCGAACCACGTAATCTATTTTGTATTCCTATATATATAACCATCAATGTATACGGCGTAATACGATACCCTCGCGAGGATACTTTGCATTCGAGTTATCATAATTTCTTTGTGAAAATCGATACAGTGCGTATTGGAAAGTTGTAGGGTTCTGTACTATATAATAATAATGTTTTGACATTTATAGCTGACTGGTCAGTCAGCTTGTGACCACGGCCGGTGTAACCTGGTCAAAACGTCAAGCACTATAAGGTATGCAAGTTCTACCTAAATCATAATCGCGCGAATTCCCGTTTTAAATCAATAATTATAATCATGCAACGCAAAAGTTTAAAAGTAAATAATGTTTTGACATTCATATACAGTGCCATCTAGTGGTGCAAAAGTTTAAAAGTAAATAATGTTTTGACATTCACATACAGCGCCATCTAGTGCCAAATTTCACACAGATCCTTTCAACTGTTCTGTCATGATATAGTAACAAATATCCATCCATACAACCATCCAACCTAACTTCCGCATTTATATATTAGTAGGCTGCCTCGGTGGCGCAGTGGGAAGTGTATACGACTGCTGTGAAAGAGATCCCGGGTTCGATTCCCGGGTCGGGTGAAAATGGTATTGGGATTTTCTGTCATGAGATTCCAGTATTGAGGTTTTCCCGGAGTTTAGTAAACAAATGTGCCCGGTAGATGACAATAGGCTCGCCCTCTATTTCATGGGACCAAACATAGCTGGCGAAATGTGGGTGTGAAACATCTCTGCCTACCCGTTCGGAGAAAAAGGCGCGATGCTATTTATGTATGTATGTATATTAGTAAGATTTTTAAATGGCAATTTACTCCGTGTACTGATTGAAAATACATAATGCCACTACCCTATCTCAACCCGTGCGTGTCGTAAAAGGTGGCCAAGGGATTATGCAGACCAGAGCACTACAAGAAAAGGAAAATTCGAAACAAACCCTATACCAACCCGTCTGGCCAACGTGGTATAGTAGGCTAAATTCCCTCAACATACTTTGGAGGAGACCCGTGCCCAATAGTGGGACTGTTATGGGTTGAAATGATGATGATGGTGATTATAGTGCACCCTGTGATTGCTTTGATTTCTTCTAAATAGTATTAGAGACTTTAACAAGCAGGGCCGAAAGATAATCGTTATAAGCTTATTTTATAATTATCATTTCAACCCATAAACGTCCCACTGCTGGGCAGAGGTCTCTTCCAAAGATTTAGGAGCGAGTTTGGCCTACTATACCACGCTGGCTAGACGGGTTGGTATAGGATTTTGTTTTGAATTTTTATTTTCTCGCAGTACTCTTGTCTGCTTAAAGTTAAGTCTCTTAGTCGCCTTTTACGACACCCACGGTTTGAAATGGGGTAGTGAAGTTATGTATTCTTAATCCGTCACTCGAATTAAGCTTATTCACGATACCCTAAAAAGGCAAGCTTCTTTTCATTTTCTTTAAGACTCCCCTCCTATTGAATATAAACATTTGTCTTACGTTTTTATAGAGCAAAAAATATATTATATAGACGGTTGGTAAACCTCCAGATTTGGATTCAACGAATAAACTGTGTGAAATATGTTTATAAGAGAAATATTTTGAGAGAGTTTCCTTGCTTTTTATTTGGAGAGCTGTTTGAAATGTACCAGTGCAAATGTCTTATAAGTTTATTTTTAGCTGCCAAGTATTTTGTATAAAATCTATACTAGAGATAGAAATAGGATATTAATAAGCGATCAGCTGGAACAAACAAATAGACAAACAGACAAAAATTATAATTGCTCGGAAATGTTGCCACAATTAAAAAAATATTAAATATGAACTTTGATAAGAGTTACTTCGTAACCTAGATGAATAAATGAGCTGCACTTAAATCACCTCCTCACATCATTGCCCGACACACGCTAACAGCCTAGTTACAAACTACAAGTACACACATTAAGTACAAGAACACTCAAAGCTTTTAAGCCTTTGCTCCTGCACCTGTCTGCAACTAATGCACCGCGCATTATGTGTCTGATGTTTGAGTGTTCAGCTGAATTAGTTCACAAGGGGCGTTGACCTAGTTCCGCTTGTTACTTTGTGTCGAAAGACGTTAATAGTTAGTTACTTAACTTTGCAAGTTATAAGAGGTCGTTTTGGATTAAATTGTGAGGTGTTTTTAAATTCTTTGACGTTAAAACGGTTTTATTACCCTGCAAGAAGTGTATCAATGATCGCCTAATGATTTGTGCTGCACTTACAGTGATAAATAATAATAATAATAATATAATAATATTCTACCACATTAACACAGCGCCATCAAGTCCCAAAGTAAGAAATTATATTTACTTGTGTTATGGGTACTAAATATACGACTTATTTTTATTTTTTGTAAATACATACATATATTATGAAAGATAAATTACACCCAGACACAGAACAAACAATCATGCTCATCACACAAAGTTTTGTCCTGGGTGGGGATCGAACCCACGACCTCCAGCTTAGCAGTCAGGGTCACTAACCACTAGACCAACAGGCCAGTCAAAATAAATATATGTACTATCATCTGCGAAGCATTAAGTCCCACTGCTGGGCTCGGGTCTCCTCTCCTCTAACTAGAGAGCTGAGAGGATCACGCTCACGCTGGCCTAGTGCGGGTTGGTGGATCAGACATACTCATAGAATTTCTTCTAGGGTATGTGGGTTTCCTCACAATGTTTTCCTTCACCGTCAGCAGATGGTAAGTCACATGACTAGTACATATAAATTCCACAAAGTGGAATCCACATTGGTACTGCTGGTCGGAATCGAACTCGGTCCGCGTGATTGAATATGTACTAAATAAGTACTTACGGCCGCATTGACACGAATTTCTGCTTGGACAGACAAACATACATAATAATATATCATATTGATGTGGTCTGATATAGGTGCCAAATTTTTATTTCTAATACGGAACCCTTACAACGAATTTCTTGAATATTTACTATTTATTATTATATTCAGATGTAGTTAGTTTCATGAGAAAACTAGAATGTTTCTAGCATAAATTAAAATTTCAGGTTCGTAAACGAACGTTCACAAAGTTTAATTGAAATTAAAACGTCACGTTGTAAGTTAATTGAAATAATAATAATAAATAATAATAATATTCTACCACATTCACACAATAAAATAAAAATAAAATAAAATCTTGATACTATTTTTTTTTTTTGGCGGCCCATGGCCTGCTGTCTAGAATAGTATTTTTTTCCCGCGGCTTCGCCTACGATGTATGTCAATAACAATAGTCTTAGTTCTTAGACTGAATGTGAAATTCTATGAACTTCGGTTCCGTAGTTTCGATGATTATCCTCTACATCAACATTTACAAACTCACAAACGCACAAATTTACAAACATTTTCTTTTTCTTATAAAGACAACGCTCACACTTGTTTTCATGTTCTGTGACATCGAGGAGGCAAAACAAATATTTGTCTCGTGTGGGATTCGAACCTACTGGAGTGGGTACGATGCTGTGTAAAGTGCGTCAAATTCGCATTTATAAAAAAAACTTATTAATAAAGTATCAAACACTAACATTTGAACATAAAATAGCCTTATCACCACTTAATTGTCGTAGACCTTCGTAGCACTTGCTACGTAAACAGCTACGGGGCTACGCCGTAGCAACTTCACGTTAAAAGGCTGTTCGAATAGCCATTATTATTCATAGAAGATATAATGTGCTAGTCAATATTCAAAAGCTAGTTATTCAATTGAATATTAAATGTCAATATTATGGAATTCGTTTGTAATAGTTGTCTTTGCTTCTGTGTGTCTTACCGATAAGGGTAGTACAACTGCCAAATTATTTATAGAGGTAGTGGGTTTTATACCCAGAAAAGAAATGTGATCCATAAATAAGCTGCTTTGCTATAACTTGGTCTTTTAATCCTCAGAAGAGATGAGTAGGGTTGTTTCACAGCCTTATTTCACTAGTTATGTATGAGCCTAACCTATCTCGATTCCGGTTAGATACTAAGAAGAAAACAGTAGCAATATTGCCCGATCCGAGTATTGAACCGAAGACCATTGGCACAACAGTTATATACGTCCACTATGCCACCGAGGAAGATATTATATAAGAAAAAAATATTAAGGAACGAATTTTGAGTGTTGCCAGTCCCATAACAAGTGTCGTAAATAATGATGTGGGCTAGTGTCGTATACAGTGATGTCGCCGTCGTAGCCAGCGTTGTAGACAGTGTCGTAGGCAGTGTCGTAGCCAGTAACGTAACTAGTGTCGTAGCCAATGTCGTAGGATGTGCCGAAGTTAGTGTCATAGAAAGTGGCGTAGCCAATGTCGTAGATAGTGTCGTAGCCAATTTCGTGGCTAGTATCGTAGCCAATGTCCTAGCTAGTGTCGTAGCCAGTATCGTAGCTAGTCGTAGCCAGTGTCGTAGGTAGTGGCATAGCCAATGTCGTAGCTAGTGTCGTAGCCAATGTCGTAGCATGTTTTGCAGCTAGTATCATCGCCAGTATCGCAGCTAATGTCGTAGCTAGCCATTATATAGCCAATCATTAGCTTTACGCTCGTAATTTTAAACTGGCTTTATTTATTATTAATGTAATTTATGTTTGTTTCAGGTAAACATCTGTCTTAACTCAGAAGTAAGAATACGAGACTTAAGAATACAAGTTGTAACAAAACATAATAAAGGTGAGCTTATTGTCTTATATAGTGTTGTATGGTGCGTACTTTATAATACACATAACCTAATACACATCAATTAATTTGAAAAAAAAACACCATTCGTCAGTTCACCGAAACTTTGTTGAAAATGTACACGATTAAAAAACTAATCGATAGGCATTTAGACTGAATGTTAAAACGTTCGAGTGAGGAATCCAAAGCCCGAACTATGTTCATTAAACATACGAAGGAATGTATGGAAGGAATGTTTCATACTAAATGGAAAAACGAATGCACTGGAAAAGATTCCAGAGCGTTCGATTCGAAGTTGATTGGATTGATTTTGCATTCATGTGAGAGATATTTACAATTTGTCCATGTATGTATGTATGCACGTGTATTGGAAGTTTGAAACGTTTTTCAATTTAGTTTCAGCGTTCTGATAAAATGATGGTGGATGGTGAGAGACCGGCATGCAAATCATGCAGTCTGAGTTCAATTCCGACCGGGGCGGCAGTGCTAATTTGGATTTCATTCAATTTTTTTTTAATTCAACTACCTTCATTTGCTAATGGTGAAGGAAAACTTCAAGAGGAAAATCAGATACTAGATTGTGCCCGCGTATTATGATGACCATAATTAATAAAATTATACACGAGCCATCATCATTTCAACCCATAAATGTCCCACTGCTGGGCAAGGGTCTCCTCCAAAGAACGTGGAGGGAATTTATACTATACCACGCTAGCCAGACGGGTTGGTATAAAGGTATCATTACGACCTTTTTCCTTTAAGGTGTGGATACAGAAGGTAGCACTTACATTATTAATAATAATAATAATAATAATATTCTACCACATTCACACAGCGTCATCTAGTCCCAAATTAAGCAATTATATTTGCTTGTGTTATGGGTACTAAACAACTGATATACTACTTAAATACATTTTTTTTTTGTAAATACATACATATTATAGATATATTACACCCAGACACAGAACAAACCTTTATGCTCATCACACAAAGATTTGTCCTGGGTGGGGATCGAACCCACGACCTCTGGCTTAGCAGTCAGGGTCACTAACCAAGAGACCAACAGGCCAGTCAACAAGTATAGGATTTGTTTCGGATTTTGCTTTTCTCGCAGTGCTCTTGTCTGCATATGGTTACTTCCTTAGTCGCTTTTTACGACACCCATAAGTTGAGATGGGGTAGTGATATTATGTATTCTTAATCCGCCATTACACGGCCTGTCCGTGTATGGTATTATGGCCTAAATAAAGCAGTGGAAAATTAATGGGTTGCTTATTTTAAGCGTGAACTACGAAAAAATATTTTATGTAAACTTACCACACACAATCTTAGTAATAACTCTAAACTAACGGCTCCGTAAAACACAGTTTGTCGTCGTCATACAAACTTGTCAGTGACAAAGGGGTCACAACTCTTTGGGACGATATCGGAAAACTATTTGCGACCATGTGTCGTCTCAGCACCCGCCATCAAACTAGCTGTCAACTTAACAATACAAATTATATACGGTATATAATATTTTGTTTGTAAAGCTTTCTATCATGAAGTTTACTCAACCAATATTCTCATTCCTATTTTATGTATGGGTATATAATAATAATAATAATAAATTCGATCTCAGGAATCGCGTAGCTCAGATGGAAGAGCACTGCACACGGAATGGCAGGGTCGCGGGTTCAAGTCCCGTCGTGGGTTTGAATTTTTCCATTACTTGTTTAGCATTTATTTAAAATGTTAAACCAAAGCGATGGAAATTGCTTAATATTTAATGTAAATCGGTATATAAGATGGTGGAATGAACTGTCTAAAGAGGCTTTCCCAAGCGACTACAGTATGGGGTTCTTCAAAACAGGAGTGAATAGATTTCTAAAAGGTCAGCAACTCGCTCGTGATGCCCCTGGTGTTGCAGGCGACCATAGACTACGGTAACCGCTTACCATCAGGCGGACCGTACGTCTGTTTGCCACCGTCGTAGTATATAAAAATATTTGCTGGTACCCAGAGCATCGCTCCCGTAAACCTTTGTTTTGCCACTAATTAGCTCCTATTAGTTGTAGCGTGATGTAATATTATTATAGCCTACTTTGATTAATGGCCTATCTAACACTAAAGTATTTTTTCAAATCGGTTCCGTAGTTCCTGAGAATAACGTGAATCAAATAAACAATTTATTCAGCTTTAGAGTAATAAATATAAATTAAAAATAATTGCAAACCATTAACGTCCGTAAATGCTTGGCAAGGGTGTCCTCTCCTACATCAAGAGAACTACGAGGGTTTAGGCCATAATCCTTTGCATTCCATCAGATTGGCAGGTTGGTGTCTATATAATAATAATAATAATATAATATTCTACCACATTCACACAGCGCCATCTAGTCCCAAAGTACGTAAGTACTAAACAACTGATATACTACTTTAATACATTTTTTTGTTGTAAATACTTACATATTATAGATAAATTACACCCAGACACAGAACAAACCTTTATGCTCATCACACAAAGATTTGTCCTGGATGGGGATCGAACCCACGACCTCCGGCTTAGCAGTCAGGGTCACTAACCACTAGAACAACAGGCCAGTCGTATATACAAACATGTCCTTAATTTTTTTAAGGATATGTGTATTTCCTCACCATAGTTTGTTTTACCGTTAGCAAATGATAAGTCTATGAAATTTACATTAGTAGCGCCGCTGGTGGGAATTGAATTCTGACTGCATAAAAATATGCAGTCATGCAGCATGTCAGTCACTTTCTTATTCGTCCACCATCTCTTTTGTCTTTTTATTTTTAATTACTTTGTAATGTACAAATATTCTTTCAAAGCAGATATATAAATATATTCTCTTCACACACAATCAAAAAGTAAAATCATAAAAGCATGTTATTAACCAACTTTATATGAAACATCCAACAATGAACCACTCACAACTTGCAAGCATTCCTGACGTTTTTATTTGACTTGTGCAGGGTACACAGTTCAACAACTGCAATTTTATACTTTTGTAATTTGCACTGAATGTGTATCAAACTTTCGTGGCTGACTGTACGTGGTACAGTCGTTCATATAAATTATTAGTCATCTCATTGTTAGAGTGAGATGGGAATAGGTTCTATAGTAATTGCTGGTAATCAGTCTAATATAGGTATCTAAATCGTTTTAAAGTATTTATTGAAAACACAAATAAAACAAAAATACTCATAAAGTCATTAATAATACTTAAATTTCAAAATGTCTAAGTATAAGTATACTTAGACATTTTGAAATTTAAGTAATTTTGTTTGTTTAAAAAGTGAACCAATGTCTCTAACAATTAGAATGATTTTTTACTTTGATAGTATTACCTACTTTTCAACTGCGTCACTGCGACACAGGGCTTGTTCCCTAGTGCGGGCGTTGTCTTTTAAAAAAAAAAAAAAAAAAAACTAGTCACTATGTATGTATTTACAAAAAAAATGTATTTAAGTAGTATATCAGTTGTTTAGTACCCATAACACAAGCAATTATAATTACTTAATTTGGGACTAGATGGCACTATAGATATATGTAAATATTTTTAATTTCCCTTAATAAATACTTATAGGAATTTTTCACAAGATAATAAAAAATGTATAAAGTATCAAAATAATCTTCACTTTCAAAGATCGGAACAACGACACGCTTTCTACATCACGTCTTTAACAACGGCTCATAAGTGACATAACTGATATAAGTGACAGTTTGCTTCAGGGACCCGCCCCTTGTGACGTCACGGAGTCCCTAACTACACCATTATGTCCAGCTGACCCACTTAACTTGGGCGTTATGATACGTTTTATTAGGAAACATATGGGCGTTGTGTATACTATTTTATTAGAAACATATGTAGGTTTCTACTAGAATTTTACTTGTTTAGGAATATATACTTACATATTATATATTATATTGACTGGCCTGTTGGTCTAGTGGTTAGTGACCCTGACTGTTAAACCGGAGGTCGTGGGTTCGATCCCCACCCAGGACAAATCTTTGTGTGATGAGCATGAAGGTTTGTTCTGTGTCTGGGTGTAATTTATCTATAATATGTATATATTTACCAAAAAAAAAAACTATTTAAGTAGTATATCAGTTGTTTAGTACCCATAACACAAGCAAATATAATTGCTTAATTTAGGACTAGATGGCGCTGTGTGAATGTGGTAGAATATTATTATGTTTCGTTTTCACAATAAGACATCTAAGGGCTTAATATACTTTTTAGAATTACGTAAGTATCCATAATGCGTACAGTTATTTTACTATGAAAATAACGCCCTGCAAGTTCTGTGTTATTTTCATATAAATAAAAAACGCAATAATTTCTTACCTTCAACATACTTCTCACTTAATTCTAAAAAGTGTATTGAACATTTCATAAATTTTAAAACCACGAAATATGACAATAAGTTGCGATGTTGCCGTTCATAAGTATAAACACTCTTAAATATAGTAATAAACCATAATTGTAATTCATCATCATCATCAGCAACCCATTAAGTCCCACTGCTGGGCTCGGGTCTCCTCTCCTCTATCTAGAGAGCTGAGAGTGTTTAGGCCATAATCCACTCACGCTGGCCTAGTCTGGGTTGGTGGATCAGACATACTCATAGAATTTCTTCTAGGGTATGTGGGTTTCCTCACGATGTTTTCCTTCACCGTTAGCAGATGGTAACTCACTTGACTAGTACACTATAAATTCCACAAAGTGGAATCCACATTGGTACTGCCGGCCGGGATCGAACTCAGTCCGCGTGATTTGCACGCCAGTCCCTTATCCATTCAGCCACCATCGCTTTTTGTAATAAAATAATTGTAATTAAATACTTAATAATATCAATGTCATTACAACATAAAATGAGCTCTCATTTACATAAATTATATTGTTCAATATTTCACCGACACTCTACGGAATAATAATTATCTTTTCTTTTGTTCTTTTTGTTGTCACTAATTTGTGTATCTTTCACTAATTTCTACATTTATTTTTAGGACTTTTTGTCCTTTAAATTTATTTTTATGCTTCGTTCAATAATATCGGTAGCACAGCCAGTTAGATTACTGAAAAATGGTTTTGGGATATTCTAAAATTAAATTTACAGTATCAAATCAAATATATAATTATATTTTTTTTGTGAAATATAGGTACTGTGGTATAGCCCAATTACGCCCACTGCTGGAAATAGGCCTCACCTAATTTCCGCCACTGCGAACAATTTTGCGGATTACACTTAATAAATTTAATTATTATGTACATAATTATATATATATATTATACTAGTTATTGCCCAGGGTCTCGCTTCCGTGACACACGAGATATCAGAAAATGGAAGGGAAAAGTTAACTGCTAACTTGATATGACACGATGACTTCTTTAAACAATTATTGAAGTTAATAACAGAAGAAACATTGGCGATAGCGAATGCCGACAAGAGCGAAGCTTTTTAAAACCATGTTCTTTTTATTACACATAGTCATCCAAAACTAGATACTCAATTTAATTACAAAAATGATTTCCTTCGAGACACTTTCTGTCACCGACTTTTTGCACAAGTATCGTTGACTGTCACAAAGAATGATAATTAGCAGGAGTATATCCTGGCATTCTCACCCCTGATACTCCTCCTTTCAAAATTCCCCCCTTTCTAGTACCCCCCCCCCCTTCCAAATTCCCCCCTGTCATCATACCGTTGTTATTCTGTCCGCAACAGAACACTGAATCGTGGTGATTTTATCTCGTAACTTTGTAATTTTGAAAATCGAACGTCGAGGTTTCCATCTTACTCAGAATTTAATTATCGAACTGGGAATTTATTAACTGTTCTCTGAACGATGAGTTCGTGAATCAATTGTCAAACGGTTGCCTTTTCATTTAGTTTGCACTCTGCAATTATTTCGGTTTGAATAGAGGAATTGGCGTCTCTTTTAATATTCTACTTTAGACTTTGACTGAAAATATTTAAATACATTTCATGGGACGAAACTTATTTGGTCAGTTAGAACCCATAAACGTGTATAGTAGAAGTGACCCGTGCCCAGCAGTGGGACGTTTATGGGTTGAAATTATAATGTTTATGAAACTTAGTTGGTGGAAAATAAGTGTGATACACCTCTGTTAACTCCTTCGTAGAGAAAGGTGTGATCCAATGTTATGTTTTTCAAGCAATTGACAACGATATCAAAATCGAATAAGTCGAATATCGAAATTCCGATTAAGCCATTTAAACAGGATTAGATAGAGGTGAGGAAGCCCAAGCCCTGTAGTGATGATGTAACTAATTATATACTAACATTATAAAGAGGAAAGATTAGTATTTTATATGTAACGAATAAACTAAAAAAGTAAATATAATAAAAAAAATAAAATAACCCGACTGCAAAAACTCAACAGATAAGCAACGCACTAAAAAGACTGAAAAATTGTTGTAATTATTATTCCTGATTAAATTTAAATATATATGCATATATTAGTAATCTCCATTTGAGTCCCTTTATTTTGATACTCTACTCGATAGGTTTGGTTAAAAAAATAAATAATTAACTACTTGCAATTTAACACCATTAAATTATGTATAATCGCTTTTTGAATATATGTAATCTCCTTTTCGATTCCCTTTATTTTGATAACCTACTAGATACGTTTGGTTAAAAAAAAATCTAACTTCTTACAATTTGGCGCCAAAAGTCTTTTTTTTTAAATACCTATCTAAGGACACTTGGGTTTTTTGAGAAGAATCTAATGATACCTTAATTTTTCAAATCCATCCAGCCGTTTGGAAGAAACGTGGGAATAAAGAAATTCACAAACATACAAGATACGCGCGAAAAACAATACCCGTCCTATCAGTCGGGTAAAAACTACTGGACTTATTTCAAAAATTATTGCCGTTTGAAAACTATACCTAGTACGATTCAGTAACATAGGCTATATAACAACACGCTACGGCCAAGAAGAGCTGAGCAGTGGCCCAATTAATATAGACGGGAGCAAAGCCCCGTGCCACTTCTAGACATAGGTAATAATAATAATAATATCTACCACATTTACACAGTGCCATCTAGTTCCAAATTAAGCAATTATATTTGCTTGTGTTATGGGTACTAAATAACTGATATACTACTTAAATACATTTTTTTTTGTAAATACATACATATTATATATAAATTACACCCAGACACAGAACAAACCTTTATGCTTATCACACAAAGATTTGTCCTGGGTGGGGATCGAACCCACGACCTCCGGCTAAGCAGTAAGGGTCACTAACCACTAGACCAACAGGCCAGTCAAAGGTACTTACATAAGTAGCCAAGGCATAAACTACTTTCTTAGAAAAGTTCTCCAGATATTAGGTAACAAGTTTCAAAGTAGAACATACTCATCATCATAACACGAATATAACATGTCCTAATATATAACGAAGATACCAGGTGAATTCCTAATCAGTCCACCGTTTTCCATCCTGTCTCTACTTACGTAACACAGAAAGCTTACATTGTGATTCCGCTCACGTCCCTACACGCGGGGACAGTTTTTATTATGGCAACACTTACTACAGATATGGTCATACTTGTTTTGGATAATTTTGGGACTTTGTTTTGGTCCTACTTATTAGGTCTATCCTATCTACCTACCTATCGTGAATGATTCTGTGTAAGTGTGTAGTGACAGATTATGAATAATAATATCACTACCCCATCTCAACCCGTGGGTGTCGTAAGAGGCGACTAAGCGAGTAACCATAATATGCAGACAAGAGCACTGCAAGTGCGCTCATTAAGTTACTTCTTTACTAGCGTTTTACGACACCCACGGGTTGAGATGCGGTAGTGACAATATTATTCATAATCTGTCGCTACACGGACAGACAGACATTTCTTACATAATATTAATGATTACCACACATTCGTTGCCACTACTTTTATAGATAAATACATACATACTCGTATTATAGATAAAATATACACCCAGACACAGAACAAACCCTTATGCTCATCACACAAAGATTTGTCCTGGGTGGGGATCGAACCCACGTCCTCCAGCTTAGCAGTCAGGGTCACTAACCACTAGACCAACAGGCCAGTCAATATTAAAAACAATTTGTAAATAACTGGAAACATTTATTTTTTATTTTTATTATTACAAACTTACAGCTATCCTTACAGGCTAACCTAATGCGATAATGCAGTGTTTAATCTTAATGCTATAAAACTACATACTACAAATATAAATATAAGAAAAACAAATACCTATACAATATCCTTATGTACTATTTCTTGCACACCTGATACGCGATTTTAGTCACTTACGACTTAAGTCCTTAGGGAAACATAACTTCGTAAAATAGGATCGGTTGTATACAGATTCATCCAAAGCGATCATGATCATTCGGATTGATCATCCATCCAGCCATGCTTCAGCCGGTGTAGCGAATGATAGATGAAACAAAAAACATATACGAAAAAAACAAAACACGTTAAAATTCTCTCGTTTATTAAAAACAAATTAAATAAAAACAAGTTCTTTACAGAATTTCTGCTATGCTCAAACTTCAAATATCTCCAGTGATTATTATTTATTGACAAACTTTGTATAAGTTCTAAATTGTACATCTAACGGTACTGAAATTAATAAAATTATATTATCTATGTTTGAGAATCTTTCAGAGGCAGCAGAGCGAGCCGCGTCAAAGTAATTTTAAGTTAAGTTAAGTAAAGTTAAGCTCTTTGATTATAAATTATTTGCTTCAGAACATGACAATTCATCGACAAAGTGATTTACATCGTGCTAGTAATATTCTACCACATTTACACAGCGCCATCTAGTCCCAAATTAAACAATTATATTTGCTTGTGTTATGGGTACTAAACAACTGATATACTACTTAAATACATTTCTTTTTGTAAATACATACATATTTTAGATAAATTACACCCAAACACAGAACAAACCTTTATGCTCATCACACAAAGATTTGTCCCGGGTGGGGATCGAATCCACGACCTCCGGCTTAGCAGTCAGGGTCACTAACCACTAGACCAACAGGCCAGCCTTTAATTATCAGTCTTTAATTATTATGTATTCTTAATCCGTCATTACACACTTGCACAGAATCTTTCACGATAGGTAGACCTAATAAGCAGGACCAATACAAAGTCCCAATCAAAAAGTGATCTATATAACACTGTTTACAATGCAACTTTGTGCAACTTCTGCAAATTTCGGCTGGCTACAGTTGTATATATATACTCCATAGCTGTTATTAATGAGCCGTATAGCGCGCGACACATGGGCAAATTTAAGCAGGTTCGTCCTCGTAACTGGTGGGCAGAGTGTGGAAGAGCGGCGCCGTGTACCCACGTAATCAGTCGTGTCATTATCTCCAACAATATCACAAACAAGAAAAACGAAACAGATTCAATCAGAATAATTATCTTTAATCTCACGACAAGAGAAATGTAGCCAATCAACAAAACAATAACTGAAAATAACATTAAATTAACTGAACGAACCGAACTCTTCAGGCCATTAAACATTATTGGGTAAGTAGGGAAGCACGTAGACGCTATATATTGAAGAAGAGGGGGAAATGGAGGAAGACGTGACCAACCAGAAATTAACGGGAGATATCTTGTAGATGTAGCCGATACAAGATGGTCGGGCCGATTTCGGTCGTGGAATATGAAATATTAGGGGGACGGTATTTGAAAAACAATTGGTTGGAAGTATTAAGACTGTGAAATACATAACGATGTTTTCAGAAAATGGTGATAATAAGGCGGTGGATTGATTTTATTTTTGAGTTATCGGTTGTTTCGCCCGTCGGTTTTTCGCCCGAACGGGCGAAACGACCAAGTCCAAATTTATTTAATATTTATTTCACAAAGGTTCTTCACAGTTTAATACTTCGATCGTTGATATTTTGTACTAAAGGTTTCATTCGATATTTTGACGCATCAACTGTTTTTACCCGACTGCCAAAAAAGAGGTATGTATGTATGTATGTGGGCATTTCTGTTCCATTGTGACCTTCTGTAGCCTAAACGGCTTGGCTGATTTTAAAGTGTGAAGTGTCATTAGAGTTGTATTTTTCCCCCGAGTGTCATAGGCTATGTGACGTCAACAAAAAACCAATATGGCGGCCATAAACTGTCAAAACATACGTTTTTTTAGTGCTATCGCAATATGGGTATGAGATGAAAGCTAATTAATAGCCTAATTCAATTATATATGCACTAACTATTGCCCGCGACCCCACTTGTCACTTGTGACCTAAATAGCTTGACCGATTTTGAACTATCAAAATTCACAAAGTTATAATATACAGTTTTGATACTCTACTCGATAGGTTTGACTAAAAAAAAATAGAACTACTTACAATTTGGAACCATTTAATTATGTATAATCTCTTTTTGAATATATGTAATCTCCTTTTGATTCTCTTTATTTTGATACCCAACTCGATAGGATTGGTTAAAAAAAAATTGAACTTCTTACAATTTGGCATCAAAAGCCCGCCGTTTAAATCTTTTTAGTCTTAAAACCTATCTAAGGACACTTGGGTTTTCTAGACGAATCTAACGATATCCTAATTGTCAAAATCCATCCAGCCGTTTGGAAGATTCGCGGGAATAAAGAAATTTACAAAAACATACAAGATACGCGCGAAAAACAATACCCGTCCTGACAGCCGGGGTAAATACAGAAAGATACAAAGCTAATCATTTCTCGATTATGTCATTTGAATTTAAAGCTAAAGATTTTTTTAGTTTTATGTTAATATTGATATCAAATTGAAGTCAAATAATTAAAAAAGTAATCTGAAAGATTAGTTTGACTACCTACCTTGATAAAATGCGATATAAAATTTAAGCAAGTATTCGCTTCATTTTATATATTATACTGATGAATTTTTTATTTGTATTTAATTTACATATGAAAACCAATACATACGGTCTCAATTCGGAAATTGACGTGTTTATAAAAGGATTTTACTTTTATATGTGGGTAATTTTATTAATTAATCTGGTTACTAACCGTTATAATTATTATTATAAACATATCATTTTATAATAAATGTTTACCACATTTAACTGTTTACAAAATAAACACGGTGTAAAGTTAAATATTTATTTGTTAAATTTTTCACTTATTTCGTTTGTGAATACGTTTTTAATAAGCCTATTTATTTTCTCTTTCAGGATTATTTACATACCCTGTGCGAATAACATTAAAGGCAAATAAAAATGGATTATGACAATGAACAAAATAAATATGGGTATTATTTAGTTTATTGTATAATTTTACATGTACAGTAGGTGTATTTTTGTAAAAATAATTATAGTAATATTCTACCACATTCACACAGCGCCATCTAGTCCCAATTTAAGCAATTATATTTGCTTGTGTTATGGGTACTAAAACTACTGGTATATATACTACTATACATACTATAGATAAATTACACTCAGACACAGAACAAATCTTCATGCTCATCACACAAAGATTTGTCCTGGGTGGGGATTGAACCCACGCCCTCGGCGTAGCAGAGACCAACAGGCCCGTCAACTAACCACTAGACCAACAGGCCCGTCATGTAGTGATGGATTAAGAATACTTAACTACACAATAATGTCTTATATTTTAACGGTGAAAATGCGAAGAACTTAAAACAAAAAATTGTCAATAACTTCAACACAGTACAATGCAGCATAGTCAATTGAATCATCAATAACTTCAGTGCCACGTCACACGTCATATTCTGTCCGCGGTCTGATTCCGCGCGCGTTGATGCGAAATCAATGCAAATGGCATTCTGTTGAGAGGCTTTCACGCTTTTGTTAGTGACGTCATGTCAGGGAGCATTCTTGTGCACTCACTGTGGTGAAAGGAACGAAATTGGAGACAATGGGAGGTTTGTGAAAGGACTTAATGAGTTATATAAAGTTCTACTTCCTAAAGTTACTTTAGTACTTCTAAAATTGTTAATCAAAGCACGGTGGTGTAGCGATTAAGGTGGTTGCCTCTTCACTAACATCACCGTGCCAAGGGACGTGAGTTCGATTCAGACACAAGACAGAGTGTAATTCAGTGATATTTGTTTGAGTTTGGGTGTACTTTCTGTCCATTAATATCAATCTATTTATAAACAAACAGGCAGTACATTTTTACTTCTGTTCGTAACCCAATTATCTTTTTTGGTTAGTGGCAATCAACGAGTTATTTTGAAAATATTTAATTTTTTAAATAATTAGAAGTAAGAAATTTGACTATGGGGTTAGCACCAATATTAATTTATTAAGACAAAACAAAATATTGAGGCACAATATTTAACATTCAAAACAATTAATGTTCTTATTTTGAAATTAAAAATGTCTAGTTTTACTTATGCAAACCTCGTCGATAGAACTGTTATGTAGATGTTATGATGTTATGAAGACGTCTATACCGATAAAAAGTGAATACATTACTGAGAACATTATTCATTTTTACGATGTAAGTCTACGTTACTGCTGCCATGAATTTTGAGTTTTTAAAGTTGAAATTACAACAGTGTTTGTGAAAATGTTGGCTACAAAACACTTTGCTATCAAGATTCCAGTTATGGCCAAGCATAAACAAAATCACTTTAGTAAAATGTTCTCTATTTCATTTCAAACAATTTATTCGCCAGACGCCCTTTGGTAAATCTAAGTCAATCCAACAATATACGGCTATTCGTTGTGGAATATTTTTGTTTCGTGTGAATATTTTTGTCAAGCACTTATGACGACTAGACTGATAAATCGTCTAGATCAACGGGTTTTGTACCTAGATCTGTTTCAAGCCGAACTATTTGCATAATATTATACTTTTAAGTTTTTTTAGAATGTCTTGGGCTATTTAATCAAATACCTCCCTTAAGAATAAGCTTACTGACATATTTTTAAAATTATTTAATATTGTATAACCTGCTTTTGACGTCTTTTTGTGTTAAGGATTTAATACTGCAGTCAGACCAAGCAAAATCCTGCAACCTATTGCAATCCTATTGCAGATAAAATACAATAAGTATGTCTTTTAAACATCAATACAAAGTTAGATAATATATTTTCATTCAACAAATGAGAGAAGAAAATACCGTTATATTTCAATTTAGTTGGCAAGTTAAGCCGGCCGGGACAGCTAATCTATTACAAATGTACATACGTACGCTTCAAATGCATCGTACTAAACAAACAAAGCAAATAAAACGTTATTGTTCGCCCCTTGTGTACTTCTCCCATTCTGTTTAATGCCGCAAACATAGAAGTCATTACTTTAAAGATTAAAAACTTTAAAGCGGGCAATCCCATTTACTTAGAATTACATTTTCTGTGTACCCAAAACAAATTTTGAAAGACATCACAAATATTTACAAAGCAATTTTAACTGAATTTAAATTATTTAAATATTTAAAAATCTTTTCTGTTTTTTTAGAAAAGGTTCTAAATACAATAATGAATTCAGAACGTGAGCAGGATTACATTAAGCTCTCCACAGCTAAGTACGTTTAAATGGTATAAGTAACATTTTACACATTAATTCGACCCATTATCTCGTGCTATGAATTACACAATAGTAAGCCTTAATAACACAAACAACATAGCCCTTTATAATTACCGAATTTACATAACAAAGGTGCTTTAACTTCTATATTGGGTACATCACGATTGCCACTCTGACTTCAGTTTGTTCACAGTTATAATAGGTGAAGTTGGTTTGTCTAGTGGTTTAGCTCTGTTACAAAAGGAAACCTTTGTTCTTTGGTCAAATAACAAGTCCAGATAATCTTGATTTTGCAAATACTTCACAACTGTATTTGGTATATGAATAAAATTAGTTTTAATATTCATTATAAGCTTAAATATAATTATATTTTATTTCTGTTCTATGACTTGCTCTTAGATACCACAACAAGTTTTCTAAATGTCATTATAAAAAAATATAAACTACTTACATTATCTAAAATATTTTAACTTATATCATTAAATTCTTCACGTTCTCATTCAGCCATTTATGTTGCGACTTGAACATTTTATACAAAGTTTGCGACCTTTTGCATACAAAGTTTCCAACGTCATTAAAACTAAAAATCGCAATGTTACTGGCAAACTTTTCACGTTTCACTATCCATTCAATAAAAAGCGGGTGCGGATAAATGGGACCTATTCATTAATGACGTGGATAGTGTCATATTTTGCAAAGACTACGATGTCATCCAAATATATACAAGGGTTGGTTTCTGTGGTAACGCTTGCTCGGGTTGTCAGCAATATTAAATCTGGAGCGTATTCAGACCTCCAAGAGCTATTCTGCGCCCTACTTTGTTGTTGGCGTTGTCGAACTTCCGTCTTTTGTCTGATCGAAGTGTAACATGGATTTGGTGGTAGCTGCGGTGTTGGTCTAAATTGATTTCGGTGTAGTACCGTATTCTATAGACTTTCTCGCTTCTAGTTCTAATTAATTCCAGTTCGATGGAGGGGAGTTGTTTCATAACTCAGCAAGCTGAATTGATTACGTACCAAATGGTTTTAAGAGAATTTTAGTTTGTTGCTTATAGACTCTAATTAAATTTAAAAGAAAAAAATTCCAGTCTGATTTTGCCCTTTGGCAGATGATTAAATCTAGATGACGTAAAAAACTGGGTTGAGGCTTTAAAACGTTAACAAAAATGTAAGTAAATTAAAAATTGGTTTATGAAAATTGAAATTGAATCCATTTTCGAGAACGTTAAACAACGGTTACCTAATAAAGAATGTTACCTGGAGGGTAGGTATTGGATACTTTATTTAGATAAAAATGCTCATAACGTAAAAATACGATACTTTTGACTGGGGTTCAATTTCAACCTTGGCTATGTAATCACCCAGGCTTTAGGGTGGTGATTAAGCCACTTGCGTCTAATTGTTCTAATAAATTCAAAGGGGAAGGCCTTTAATTTCCTACGTTCGCTATTATTTCTCCTGATTAAATTCGTTGTGGGCTGGTAGACAACTTAACTTGTGATACTTAGAACTTCATTACTTTAACTTATTTTGTCCACTTTGAGGCGCGGTTAACTTCTCTTCAATATTTATGGCCACTAAAAAGTTGGTCAATTTATTTTCTTGTAATAAACAACTTTATTTAAGCAAACTTGCAATTGTTAATATTTTAGTAACCAGTTCACAACAGTGAAATTGTTTTTAATGGTACTTAATTTGACTAGTAGGGCCTGTTTCAAGCCCATACGATAAGAAGAACTGGTCTATAAAATTAAGTTGTAAAAAAGAATAATTATTTTCGACTTTAGATTCACAATATACACAATTTTTTTAAATATTATTCTCTATATAAAATTGGGAAGCAGGTGCTTCACAAGTTTTTAAGACAAAATACTATAGGTTTTTTATCTTAAAAACTCTACCAATTTTGGCGTACCCACAATAGTTAGACAACAATAACTTTCATTTCAAATTACAAGCACGTGGTACAGACACCGTATGTGATGGAATTCAAACAATTTATTTTATTCTCAGTCCAAATAAAAGGGTTTACTTTCCGAATAGGCTCGAGAAAGTTTCGCGTGAAAGCCTCCGTCCTTTGTGCGAATTCCTTAAAGCCTGTGTACGGTTTCACTTCGGTGGAATGATGTAATTTAATTTCGAGGTTTATGGTCTCAGGGTGTGAGTCTTTTGTTCATGGGCAAGACCAGAACTTTTGGTATCGTGTGCCTCTTCCAGCCATGTGGAATGACGGTGAAAAGTTTGTGGTTGTTATTTTTTGGGCCGCTGTTAACTTTTTGGATGTTATAAATAATACAATATTTTCCGTTGTAAACAAGGCCACAGTTTTGTTGTGTTTATGTATAAATTATTTCAGGGTCATAATTATGGTAAGATGTTTTAGTTGTTTATTATTATCAAACGACGAGGTGGGGTCTTGAACAATTTTTTTATGGTTTTAATTTCTTTCTGGGAACTTTTGGTGTGATCGTTTGTTTTTTTTTTATAACACGACGGTGGCAAGCAGACGTACGGTCCGCCTGATGGTAAGCGGTTACCGTAGCCTATGGGCGCCTGCAACGACAGGGGCATCACGAGCACGTTACCGACCCTTAAGAAACCTATTCACTCCTTTTTTGAAGAACCCCATACTGTAGTCCCTTGGGAAAACCTCGTTAGGGGGTTCATTCCACAACCTGATGGTTCGTGTGATCGTTTGTTTAGTATTTATATTGTATAATTTTAAATCGTTAAAAATTACCGTTGTTAATAATACTGTAGGTTCTTCACAAACCCCTTAGCTCGATCATCAATTCACCCAACCATAATTTTTTTTTATACCATAATTTTGCTACGCAACGTATCAGATGTCGCTAATTGCGGTCTTTCGTGGAGGCCCATGTTCGTCGTCGTACAATTACGGACTCCTTTGATTTATCAAACCCATTATCTTGGTACCCTAACAAACAGTAATTTACATTTTATATTATGGCCGTAATGAGGGCCAGCAGAGGTTATTTGTATGAGCTATTCATGGAGGAAATTTATGCACATGCAACATTACAACGCTTATTTTAAATTTAATACGAGTTTAATTTGTACTTTACTTGATTATTTTACTAACAATAGACTTAATACAATTAATACAGATTCGTTAAACAAAATCTTGAAGGCACCAGTCCTGCTGTTGCAATTTATGATGTACCTCAAAAGACCCACAACTTGACTTAACTACCACATTAAGTGGCTATCGGGACCAACAGCTTTACTTTCGAAGCACGGAGTCACTTGGGAGAGACAATGCTACAAACTGGTACCCATCTATTTGATGACCTCGAAAGAGGCATGATCGAATACCGTAAAGAAAAATCTCAGGGTCCCAATACTGGGGATGAAAAGCACCAATAATGTGTTAAAATTACCGTGCAAGAGGTTCAAAGTTTGATTGAGCTAGATAAAACCAGTATTGGATCTTTCGGCCTTGAAAATCTCTAAATTTGAAATGGCAACGAAATTAGATATTTTAGTTTCATTTCCAAACTTCACAAATGAACTCGCAAGGTTTATGTGGGTTAAAGTTATTGTTATATCAAATGTTATTAACAAGGCTCCAACCTTGTTAGGGATGATGTCTATTGTTATACTATGAACAAGTAAATTGAATATGTTACAATTTATATATTTTGATACTTCTTTTGTATTTGTCTCGTCATTATTATTTTAGTTTTGCTTATAAAATAATTTAATATAATTTAAATGGTTTTGCAACCATTCTTTATGAAATATTCTTCTTAGTTCTGCATATTATGTTTTATTTTTGCTCATTAGACGTACTTTTTATTGTAGGTATAGGTATATACGATAGAGAACAAATTGTATGTAATGTAAAATAATTCTAAAACTTTTTGGTAAGTTTATTTTAATTGTATAATCATTGTTTGTTTGTTGTTTCCTGTTTCACCACTAGCTGATCTGATAAACTATCAGAAACTTAGTTGATAGATTTTTGACATAATTTTCATATAAAACCTTTCAGCCAGTTTATAAACACTTATATTCTAGTGAAATATGTAGCTCCTAAATATAGCGTCATGCCTTTGTTCCTAAAGCTGTGTTTGGTCTGGTGGAAGGGGGTGAGCGTATTGTCATCCAGCCAGAAACATTTTGTGTTCTTGTGATGTTGATCGTTTATTTATTTATTAAGGCAGAACAAATAGATATACAATACACTTACAAACTAGTGTTAATAATACATATATCTATCAATGTGTACCTCACAACGTTTTTCACATTTTATTTTATATAGTTAGTGTTATTAGAACTATCTTATCATCTAAATATAATATAGAAATTCTGACTATATTATGTCCTTTCTGCCTATCTCAAACGTTAATAACGCCGTCCAATCTCGTTGATCACACAACTAAACTAATTTATATCTAACCTTACCCTAATTTTCGCACCACCTAAATTCAAGACCCTATTCATTCTAACATGACCTTGCAGATTAGGCTCCCTCCATAAACCACCTGAACATAAAGCATCGGAAGACATAACCTTCGATATCGGGAGATGAAAAACACACATCGTTATCACCCCCCTACAGGAAGCTGAACATAATTCGCAGTTTCCACCGCTTCCGGCGACCGTCCCAGATTACGATATCAACGTAAATCATGAATTTTGTCATCCCCTTTATCCGTGGAACCCCCAGGGATGTTCCAACCCCGTTGGTTTAGATATGAACCCCGTTCAACATCGGTTCCGCTTCACAAAGAACTTGAAGGATTATAGCGGATGTTTTTATACTCTTTTTAAGTCTGCCTTTCAGTGTTGCAAGTTTTTAGATGACATTTTTTTTTGTTGATCACTTGAGATTTTCGTTTTATGGATGCTGTTTGGAGGTTCAGTTTTATACCTATGTTTTGACTTCAGTTGTTTTTATGATAATACTCATCTTTCATTTTATTTGTATAGGTATATCCGCTATAAAGTTTTATGAAATGAACAACATGAGATTTCTTTTATGGTTTAATGAAGCTTTGACTTAATTAGTTTTAGTTCAATATTACAAATGGCGGTTGATTGCAGGCGGCACAAAATCGCTCGCTTTGGTGAAAATTATGTTTGTCCAGCAGTGGACGTCATTGGGCTAAAATGATGATGATGATTATATACAAAGCTCTAATTCTAGCTATATTAAGTAGTCTTTATTTCACAAAAAGATTACGCGATTACCTTACTAATTAATTGCAGTGCAAAAACAGTGCAAAATGGAAATTGATTGAATTGATTTTTTTCACCAGCAACCTATTAAGTCCCATTGTTGAGCTCGGGTCTCCTCTCCTCTAACTAAAGAGCTGAGAGGGTTTTTAGGTTCATAATCCACTCACGCTGACCTAGTGCGGGTTGATGGATCAGACATACTCATAGAATTTTTTCTAGGGTATGGTAAGTCACTTGACTAGTACATATAAATTCCACAAAGTGGAATCTACATTGGTACTGCCGGTGGGGATCGTACTCGGACCGCGTGATTGAATTGATACTAATATTTAAATTGATATATATTAGTATCAATTTTGCAAAATTATAACTCTGCCTCACAAACTAATTTTACTAGTTTTTTGTGTTTTAACTTATGCATAATTTAGGATAACACTAGTGGTTATAGAAAATAATTTATAAATTTTATTGCTTTATTTAGGTCTATGTGATTTTACTACAACAACTTTTCGCAGGTATATAAAAAATCATGTTTAAACTAGCAATAATAAATAAAATAATGTAAATTTAACATCGCAGTAGGTCAACCAAATCATAACATAAAAATATTGGAACCCATAAAATACAGTTTTCAAAAAATAATGCTATAAGTTTAGCTCCATAAATCTTCCCACGCGCCGCCATTACAATACATTTTCTGAAATCGTTGAGTGCCGAACTTTGTAAAAGATTGCTTGTATTTCACTTACTTCGGCTTCGAAGAAAATATTCTGAGAAAACATATGTGCCAGGTGCTTTATATAATAGGCTCTAAAATACATACATATACATACATAAAGATCACGCCTCTTTCCCAACAGAGGGGTAGGCAGAGACCATTTCCTTCCATTTGCTACGATTCTGACATACATCTTTGGCTTTTTCAACATTCATCAGTCTTTTCATGCATTCTCGCCGGTTAAACTGTAAATATGTTAAATTTAGGAAAAATCATAAACTTTAGTCGCATTTTGCCACGATTATTTTTTTTGCTACTAATGACCCACGGGCCGAAAAGTTCACCAGTAAGCGCAGCGTAGGACGTCCACCCACAGGGTGGACAGATGATCTGATCCGAACAGCAGGATCGCGCTGGATACAGGCCGCATACAACTGGTCCTATTGGAAATCTCTTGAGGAAGCCTATGTCCAACAGTGAACATCTTACGGCTGATATGATGATGAGTACTCTAGTAGTACTCTATTATATTAGTTTAAAATGGTTTGTGACCCTGATTGCTAAGCTGAAGGTCGTAGGAGTATGATTGTTTGTTCTGTGTCTGGGCGTAATTTATCAATAATATGTAGGTATGTATGTATATACAAAAAAAAATGTATTTAAGTAGTACATCAGTTGTTACCCATAACACGAGATAATATAGGTAAATGCTTAATTTGGGACTAGATGGTGCTGTGGAATGTGGTAAAATATTCTTATTATTGTACTGTGATTTTGTCCCCTTGCTATTTCTGAAGATGTCCTGATGCAGAAAAGTATTGATGACGTATTTTACTATGATTGTATTCATAAATCTGGCAGTCAATAAAACATCTATATCATTTTAATTTTTAAATTGATGACGTTTATGCTTTTTTTAAAAAAATGGTTAAGGCTTAGTATTCATCAGAATCACTGTCAAACGACCACGTACCCAAGAAGGCTGTTGACATAACTACGTTGAATGGCAGTGCTAATTCTCTAAGAAATAAAAACGCGAACCCTCTGGTCACGCAAAGAATCGATCAGAGGGTTGACTGGCAATTTTATTATATTTAGGACATAATATTACAAAAAAAAAAAACATAATTATTATATAAAACTTTAACACACTCATATTAGCTACCGACTGGCCTGTTGGTCTAGTGGTTAGTGACCCAGGACAAATCTTTGTGTGATGAGCATAAAGGTTTGTTCTGTGTCTGGGTGTAATTTATCTATAATATGTATGTATTTACAAAAAAAAAAAGTATTTAAGTAGTATATCAGTTGTTTAGTACCCATAACACAAGCTAATATAATTGCTTACTTTGGGACTAGATGGCGCTGTGTGAATGTGGTAGAATATTATTATTATTATTAGCTACGTTACCTATACTTAATAAATAAAAATAAACACTTAAATAATTAATATAACTATGTACACTTAAATTACTTTGTTTTTAGACTATATACTAAGTTATTAGGATTAAGATTAGATTAAGAATAAATTCATAGTTTAAGACAATAGTTTGTAACTTTCTTTGTAATACTATTTTTTATTTTCCTTACAAGAAACAAGTAAATATAATTAAAAAATTAAAATAACACGACTGCAAAAAATCATCAGATAAGCAACGCACTAAAAAGACCGAAAATTTTTGTAATTATTATACCTGATTAAATTTAAATATATAACATAATTATGTATATATTTGTAATCTCCATTTTTTTATTACCTTTATTTTGATACTCTACTTGATAGGTTTGGTTAAAAAAAAAAATTGATTTCTTACAATTTGGCGCAATAAGTCCGCCGTTTTGTCTTTTTTTTTTATAATACTTATCTAAGAACACTTGGGTTCTTGAGAAGAATCTAACGATACCTTAATTGTCCAAACCCATCCGGCCGTTTGGAAGAAACGTGGGAATAAAGAAATTTACAAACATACAAGATACGCGCGAAAAACAATACCCGTCCTGTCAGTCGGGTAATAAAATGCTTTTTATTTTTATTTTATTTATTATAATATATTAGCTACGTAGAAATGTTATTTTTATTGCAATTATAAGATGTCTGACTGTCACCGTGGCGCAGTGGTTAAAGTGGTCGCCTCGCCACTACATCGCCGTGTTGGGTGACGTGGGTTCGATTCCCACACGAGACAAATATTTGTGTGATTCATAGATATTTGTTTCTAGTCTGGGTGTACTTTGTGTCCGTTAGTTTCATGTTTGTAAAGCTCCCCGCGACATAGGGCTTGTTCCCTAGTGCGGGCGTTGTCTTTTATAAAAAAGAAAAGAAGAAAAAAAAAAGAAAGACTGTGCCCGCGACTATTTACGTACTAAGTCTGGTATTTTTAGTTTTTGAATTTGCCTTTTTGAATTTGCTGTAAAGTGATATTAAAACTGACGAGAGCTGCGATAGGCTGAATATGATAATGACGATGATGAATATAATTTTTTTTTTTTTTAATCTACCTGTGTTGTCCCACTACTGGGCAAAGGTCTCCCCCAAGCTCTCCCATTCTTTTCTATTGGATGTTTTGATCCTCCAGTCCTTGTCAAATGAGTCCAGATCGTCTCGCCAGCGCTTTCGTGGTCTACCTCTCCGACGATATCCGTCTTCCGGTAGCCAATGCGTTACGATCTGGGCCCACCTATCTGGATAATGCAAAAGTTAAAATTTTTAGTTTTGAAAAACAATACATTTTTTCTTTAAAATTATATAATCACTTTGGTTTATGCAACATGCAGTAATTTACAGAATATTTTCCATAGCTCATCATAAACGTTTAAAACCCATATACAGTGCACTCAACGCAACGGTGAAAAACGTGCGTTTTTTGCGCCATATTTTTTCCTGATATAGGATTGCACTCATGTTTTATGATGCCCCAGGGATGACATGGATGGTTTATATGAGAGCGAGGTCATGTGAATGTACGTATCTACATTTTTTTAAGTGTACCGAGCAGGTTAATAATAATAATAATATTCTACTACATTCACACAGCGCCATCTAGTCCCAAAATAAGCAATTATATTTGCTTGTGTTATGGGTACTAAACAACTGATATACTACTTAAATATATTTTTTTGTTGTAAATACATACATATTACACCCAGACACAGAACAAACCTTTATACTCATCACACTTAGATTTGTCCTGGGTGGGGATCGAACCCAGGACCTCCGGCTTAGCAGTCAGGGTCACTAACCACTAGACCAACAGGCCAGTCAAAATTATGTACACAACTAGATATTTTTGCATTCATTATTAAATTATATATGTAAAATATCAGAAGCACAATGCTAATTTATGCGAAAATTATCCTTATATATGGATGTATGTTTGCTACTGAATTACATCAGAACAACTACTAAATAGTCTACCCATATCTACCCATAGATATAAAAAGAGAGCCTGAATATGCAAAATTTAAAAGTAAATTAAAAAAATATCTTAGAGAATCTATGCCATAGATAACAACTTATGTACAACTTATACCTATACCTATAATAGATATAATTTAAACATGTTTAATAATTATTTTCAACAAAAGTTTATATATATGTTAGTTTAAGATTAAGAATGTGGATTTTGTGAGACAAGGTTTCATAGATCGTAAGGCATACACTGTACCTTTTATTAATCAATAAACAACAACAACTGAAGGAATCTGTCTGTAATTTGGCATCCGAATAGATTTTACTCGGAAATAGCACTTGGCTACTTTTTACTGACATACCACCCGGACTACTCACATCAGTATCATTTTATTTTCGTGTACTACAAGATCTGAATCTTACTAGAAAGTCAGCTTTACAACTGACACTTAACTGAGCTCACCACCGCAGTATAATAAAAGAAAAGTAGGTACGTACTCAAGAATGACAAGCTGTCTCCGTTGTGTATAGCACTAAAGTGTCCTATATCCGTCAATTAGCTGTTATAACTTTATGAGGTGAGCAGCTGTTGTGCTATAAGACATGCTTTGTTTATCTTATAACGTGGTATGTTAGTTAGGGTAGTTTAATGATTCTTAAGCTTGCAATAATAAGAAGCCTAATTTGCAACCGGGGGGAGGGGGGGTTAAATAATTGAAAACAAGGCCTCCTATACAAATGGAATATCGTTTCTATTCTATATATTTAAATGTCACTTCAATACATTCGAACACATCACTGACATAAGCTACCGGCATGTCACGTGATCAATGTACTAATTTGACATATCGATAGAATAGTTAGATCGAATCGATTGTCATTTATCTGAGGGGTATATTACCACATAATTGTATAGCTCTTATTTTTAAATAATTAAGAGGGTTCATACAGAGGAATGGCATCGTCACAATTTAGTGTCATATTTTTAAAAGGTAAGAAATCATTGCGTTAACAGTTCTATTTATATGCAAATAACACACTGGATCTTACAGGGTGTTTTTTTTATAGTAAAATAACTGTAAGCATACTTAATTTTTAATACAAAATCACGTAATCCTAAACAATGTATTAATAATAATAATAATATTGTACCACATTCACACAGCGCCATCTAGTCCCAAAGTAAGCAATTATATTTGCTTGTGTTATGGGTACTAAACAACTGATATATTACTTAAATACATTTTTTTTTTGTAAATACATACATATTATAGATAAATTACACCCAGACACAGAACAAACCTTCATGCTCATCACACAAAGATTTGTCCTGGGTGGGGATTGAATCCACGACCTCCGGCTTAGCAGTCAAGGTCACTAACCACTAGACCAACAGGCCAGTCACATGTATTGCAAACATTAAAAAAAAACCGATTCATAAAAATCGAAAACCACTAAATTATGATACTTAATTGCGACATTTCCATTCCTCTGTATATACCCTCTTAACCTAAAAGATCTACGAATTCATTACCCAAAAGCACAATACTTCAGTGCTAATCAACAAAAGTAAAAACAAGTTAAATAAAAACTGATATTCCCTTTTTATTACGACATTATTTGTGGAATGAGAAATGTTCAGTCGTTCTTGAGAGATGCCCCTCAGCTGGGCCCGGGACATTACTTTCTTTAAATTGATCCTCTGCTTCTACTTACCTACCTTTTTGTAGATTGGACTGTATTTATTTTATTTAATTGGAATAGCTTTTTAATTTATGTGAGAGCGCTTGTTTTACAGAGTTTTAGATCGATTACTTATTTTGTGTTATGTTGAGTTGGTCATTCGACAGGCATTAATTTTGATTGTCGTTTGTTCGAAACTGTGTAGTACTCTCACTGGAGTTTTAATATTATGTACAAATAAAAGACAAATTTTACGAAAGATAAATTTGTGTTAAGTTTGTTTTAAGTCTAGTTTTATTGGTCTCCTCTTCATAACAAATATGTGATGGAAAGTTTACGACTATCGATTATAACTGGTCACGAACAATTTGTAGCCCTAAATACAAATGTCCAATTCCTCTTTGCACTCCCCTCCTCATCTCCATCGTTTTCTTTATCTCCCCATTTCACTTTTCTACCTATTTCCCCATTTCCCTTTTCTCCACAGTTTACTTTTTCTCCCCATTTTTCTTTTACTCCCCATTTTCCTTTGCATCCATTTTTTCCTTTTCCTTACTATTGCCCTTTTTCTTTTTTTGGACAAACTGCGTCCAAAAATAGGGTATAGGTGTAGCGTTTTCTTCGCAACCAATGCTAAAATAACGTAGCCATGTCCATGGACGGTGACAGATACCACTCACTATCAGGTAAGCCACACACCCATCTGCCACATGAGGCAGTTAAAAAAAAAATAAAGTCTAATTTTATCTCATGGACAATGACCAGTAAACAAGAACAAGTACCAAAAGTTTCGAGCTACTTAAAGGAACGCTGTTTCGCTGTCGACACCCTTACGCCATCCCATGTTTCAAGCTCAGCGGGTTGTGCTGGCGCTGCTGCTGCAGCCGCAGAGACCCTCAAACGGCGAAAATACCATAGTTTAATTGGTAATTATATTTTTGAGCCGTTTGGGGTCGAGACTTTAGGTACGTGGGGTCCGAGTGCTAGGTCTTTGTTTAAAGACCTGGCAAAAAGGCTTATCGACGCTTCACGTGATCAGAGGGCTGGTGTGTTTCACGCTCAGAGAATTAGCATTGCCATTCAACGTGGCAATGCCGCCAGCCTTTTGGGTACGTTTCCGGTTGACAGTGATGCTGACGAATATTACGATGCATAAACAAGTTTTCTTTGGGTTATTTGTTTTTTTATTTTATTGTTTAAGTTTTCGTTTTAGTTTCTTTTTTTTTTTGTTTGTAATTAATTGTATATATAGTTTTAATATGTAAGTAGATGTTTAATTTAATTTTTGTTTTTTAATTTAAGTTTTGAGAAAATAAATATATCTTATCTTATCTTATCTTAATTATTTTCATTGTAAATGAATAAAATGTTAGTACGCTGTTAGAACAACTATCTGAAAAACAGGCTCTTTTAATGGAATAGCTTTTCCAAAACCAACCCATTCGCAACATGAGTATAAGCAAATTTAATTCAGTTTTATTATTGAGTCTAAGATTGCCAGCATTAAGTATGAATAAAAATTTTGCATAGTCTAGCAAGTTCTTTTTAGCTTAGCTATAGAATTTCAGTCGAAACTGCTTACTAGAGTGTATTTTATTATAAAATGTTTCAGTTGCCCGCATAAGTTTTAGTATAGTACTAACACATAGTGTCCAGCTATAAAACAACTTTACAACATTATGAAATATTTTGCACTTTGAATTGTGCTGAGTTTGCAAACGCTATATTGATTCACGCTCATCCATCCACAAGCAAAAAACGAACTTAATTGTAACAGAAGTACGGCTGAAAATTGAATAAAAAGAGAAACTAACAACCAGGAAAGACGTGAGCCAACTATTCAGAATCCAAAGGATTTAAAACATATTCTTGTTACGGAACTTTAGACTTTAGTTCAAGCTGGTACGGTGTTTATTTCGTTGTGATGATTGTTGTTATTGGATTTGCTGTGTGGTGCAAACAGAATCGTGCATGTTTTTCGTTTGTTAACGCTGTTTTCTCGTATATCTCCGTACTGTTCGCGTCCTAAGGCTTTATTTTACACTCGTGGTCTGCATTTTAAACGTTTCCTTTATCTGTTGTTTTGGTTTGACTTTTGCCGTCTGAGCTAGTTTGCTGCGTAATTAGAATGTAATTAACTTACTTTATGAGTTTCATTTGCTTCTATGTTTTATTTCATTTTTTGCTTCAACATTACTTTTAAAGCTGCCTTCATTATTGTATGCAACTGTTCAGTTATTTATTTTTTTGTTTCGTCTTTTGGAATTAAATATGTGGCTTTGAATTTTTCATAATTATTACCTTTAAAAATAATGAGCTTTATATATTATATATCATAATAATAATATAACAGGTATACTATGTTTATACTGACTTTTACTCATATTCCTACGTTTTCCATTCTCTGTTTTATGTATATTTCCTCATTACAGTGTCTTAGTTTTTCAAATAAGAGTTTTTCCTTCCTGCTTTGCTAAGTAATTTTATGATTATGCCAGCAATTTTTACGAACTTTTTGTTATTTATTAAACTTAAGCACTACAATAAGCAAATAAAAGACAACTAATTTATGAAATAAAGCTTACGGTTTGTAAACCATTAAACGAATATCAAAGTACACAAAAACACTAAAAATACTGTGAACCATTAAACAAATAGCAAGAGCAAAAAAAACAACAAAAACGATTCTTAAAAACCTTAATTACACAAAACGGTGTCTTTAAAGCATTAAATTGCGCTACATAAGCAAGATTCGCTGTGTAAAAAAAGCGCTGGAATATCGCTATTAAGTCCCGAAAGGTCCGACCTAGTTTGGAGGCTGTGCTGCGACCAATTACTGAGCCCCTTGAGGAGTACAGACATCTGACTGTAGATTTTATAGCGAAATCTTTTCACTAGCTGACACATTTTAGTTCAAGATTTATGTCGTTCCTTTGATGTGTCAGGGTTTTCCTGGAATGGATAATCGAGACCGTCTTACTCAGCTGTTTTCAAAGTAAGTTACGAATATAGTCAAAAAATATTTTGTTTTATATTTCGATATAAAACAAAATATATAGGCCTATGTTTGGACGTCATTAGGCTGATATGATGATGATGATGATGATATTTCGAAGAGATCCATTTGCATCACAATTATGTTGCCAGCTATAAACGTTGAGTTAGATCACTACTTAACTATATATTGATGTGTGGAGGCGCTTGTAACATTGTGGTACTGAGATGTTAGTTACGATCATCGAGGTTAAGCAACGGTTGCCAAGGTTAGTCCATGATGGGTGTCTTTTTGTGGCAATTTAATTTTTGAGCATTTTCTGTACTTCAGAAGGCACGTAAAGGCGTTAGTCCCGGTTATCACTTAATGTGGTAGTTGTTAAGTCAAGTTGGAAGCATTCTGGACGACTTGATAAATTCCAACACTAGGCCTCAAACCCATTCGATAAGAAAAAGACTGTAAATATGAATGTAGTTAATAATACAACATGTATTGTGTGTCACATCTGTGTGTTTCATTCATACATACATACACAAATTTATATTTAATTTCACTACCTCCTTATTTAAATTATTAAATTGCATCAAACAATAATACCTACTATAAAATTAACTAGCGAGTTATTATTTTATAGTTTTATATTATTAAATAATAAGTTTATTCTCTTTGTTCAGTAAGAAAATGTTAAGCGCAAATGGAGGATTAAAAGCAATCCCTAGGCTTTATATTAACCCACTTCTGTTTTTAAAGTCTTAATAAAAATAAAGAAAGAAGTGATTGTGTTTCAAACTAGAAATATTTCTAGCCGAGTTAAATAAGCAAAATGTATTTAAATTTAAGTGAAAATGAATAAAATTTTCAATTGTTCATCATCATGTTGTAGCATTGTACTGAGACAAGCAATACTGGTATATTTCCCCCTTTCACCATGCCCTAGAAAAAAAACCATCACTTTAGCATCACGCTGCTTCCGAAGCAATCAAATCAGTTTATGTGTACTATAAATTTGAGGAACTATTTTCCCATCGAAGTATTTCCTCCAATTTTATAGTGAAGCACATATAAACAGTGTTTTGTATATACGATGATATCCACCTACGGTCGTTTATATCTATTATAACACCTAAACTGAATAGAAATCTCTTAGCACATAATAGTTTCAAAATATTCTCTAAATTTCTCCAACACGATGGTGCAAGAGAATTCTAAGGTTCTTGGAAACTCTCCAAATTGATGTTATTTACCGCTGGTCCACGTCGACACTTTACGAATATTTCGAGCATGAAATATGATCAGCGAATAGCAAAGACAAGGTGAGGTGAATTTAATAAGCTAATATAACCAGAGTATAAAATTTCATTAGAAACCGTAGAATAATGAATGGTTCAAGTTGCCGCTAAGATGAATTTGAGTATTTTATTAGTGAATTCTGGTTCTTCAGACAAGTGGTATAAAATATATTAGTATCCAAGTAACTCTTATCAAGGATAATAATATTAATAATAAGAATATCATCATAGAAATGTTAAAAAATATTTTTTAATACATAAACTAAAAGCTAATAAATATTGGAAATCTCTTGAGGAGGCCTATGTTAAGCAATGGACTTCCTGCGGCTGATATGATGATGATGATGAAACTAAAAAAGTTTCGCTTGCTGGGCTAGGCTCCTCTCTCTAGAAAGCTAAAGGTTCTTTTTATTTTAGTCCAAAATCACACAATAACTTTGTATTGCATGTCGGAATTGAATTGGGTTCGTATGCTTTGCATACTTCATTTTGACATTCAATTCAATCTCCATGTATAGTCTTAGTCATAATCTGTATTTCATATGATCAAATACATACTTCTGAACATCATATAAAGCCAAAAAGAAGACACAAAGCCAAATGAAAAAAAGGTGTCAGCAAATTTGTCTAAGTCCAGTTCACTGACAAGGTTGAGCTCTGAGAAGAACTTGGCAAGAAACTCAGGCCACTCTTTTATTGCTATTAATAATATAAACGAAATGATCTGAATAATTGGATCACAAGACAAACAAAATAAATGAAATAAGACAACTAAACAAAGGGAGTCTAGAAACAAGGTCAAACAACAGTATAACGTGTATGGTAATTGGAGAGCTTATCATCATTTATCAGGCGAAGCGGGTGACAGCCAATAATCTAAGGTTATTGAGGAACCGTTAGACGTTGTTCTAAGTGATTATCTTGAATATTATTAAATTACTAGTCTTAAGATTTATTTACTAGATACTTACGAAACTGATAAATACTAAACTGTGACTACGGTCCCGAATACGTTCGGGTATAACATTTTATTATGTAAGAATGAATCCTTCATTCATTGATTTTTAATATTTTTCACAAAATCTTAAAGTAGCATTAAGTTACTCCTTGTGACAGTTATCCACCAGTCTCGTGTAAATCGTTTCAGTTGTATCGAAGTTTACCTCAAACAAATAGAATGCAATATGTACTGTACATACTTTCATATCATCATCATCATCATATATCAGGCAAATGACGTCCATTTCTAAACATAGGTCTAACCAAATTTCCGCCACAGCGAGTGAATTTGAGCCACCTGCAACTAAAAATTTTGTACTTTCATATATTTATAATATTTTTTTAAATTTTTGTTACTTAATAATAATACTGTAAATTGTGAAATTTACATAAATACATTATTCAGTTTTCATATTTATGCTTACTCTAAAAAGCTGTTATTTTGATATTACAAACAGACACTTCAATTTTATTTATTTGTATTGATGAATTCGAAACAGCAAAACCAAACATCAAAACGTCCAATAATGGATGAGCTTTACAGAAATTTTAGCATTTGGTACAGCCAGCGTCAATATGGTAGTAATAAAAATTTTGTAAAAATCAGAAATTCAGTTTTATGTTCCCATACTTGTATGCATATGAACACTCTGACTGCTCCTAATTGGAAACTGTTTGCTTAGACATTTTGATCACTTTGAATAGTTAAAAGATTCTAATTACCTTATATGCAAACATAAAAAATGAATTTCTGTTTTTTACATAATTTTACAATCCTGCAGTTTCAGAATATTTTGATGCTGGCTGTACATATCGTTCAACAGTAAATAAGAAGAATTTTCAATTCTGTAGATACCTTTATAAAGTTGCCAGCCTCTGTGGATTGAACTCACATACCCACGTATCGACTTTTGAATCTACATTCAACAATGAAATTGTTTTCTCTTAAAATCGAAAACATGCGAAATTGCTGAGCGCTTCCAATACTCGGTATCTGTAAAAAGATCAAATAAGCATACAGAAAAAAAATGGAAAAAATATCGTTTCCAACGGAAACGCGATAGGAAATCTTATGAAGCGGCATTAGAGTTTGAAATGGCTGGCGATAGACGTAGTTGCAGGATATTGGGTCTTATTGTAATGGTGTTTAGGTGTAAATTTCAGTGGGGAGGATTTCTGATTCAATAACGTTGAGAGGTAAGGTCAGACACAGACGGATTGAATTGTGTGTCGTGAGGCTTTCCAAGGCTCTCCTCTTTCGTTCTGTCCTGAAATGAGAATATTTGCCGCAAAGCTGACGTCTTGCTTTTTATACAAGTGTCTTGGGACTAATTCTAATGTTTGCGTCGCTTTTGTTGTAATATTTTTCAGCTTTTGAGTTTCATACTTATTAAATTTCGTTTTTATATTCTTTGTTGGTTTATACTGCTTTCATTTTGATTTATCTTTTGTATGCTTGAGTGTGTTTATGATGTTTCTATGTAGAAATAAAGTACTGACTTGGAACTTTATTTTTTGTAAGGAATAAATAGAAAGAGGGTGGCTATAAAGAATAAAACATCTTGATACTTTTTGGTTGCTACAGTTTACTTTCTTGTTGGATGAATTACAGATCTTGACCACAACTTTGCAGCTTAGCAACTTATATTTTTTTTTCCCCTGCTGGACATGGACCTATATTTACAAGAAGAAAATTTAATATGATACTTCATATAAATAAATTTATTTATTGTTGAAAATAACAAAATTAATTATGGTTTTGTGATAATTGTATGTATTAAAAGTATCAATACAATTTCAGGTTAATGCTGATTTTATTTGAAATTTTTTTTTTTATTGAATAGTACTTTTTTCGGGGGGAATCATCGCTCACCCACAGTTCAATCTTCAAACCATAATGAGTTTAATTCATTTACCTTTAACGTGCACTTTTCTATATCACGTAACATTACTCACGCCTACACAGTCTGTATACCTGTCACGTTTATTTACTCTACAGTTAACGTTATCAGAGTCGTACGTTACCTTTGCGAGGAAACCTCAATAAATCCCTTCCGATCTCATTATCCCTATTTGTTCCGATCTCTCGTGTTACTTTGTCTTGTTTGCCCCATCTATTGAACAAATATTAACTTATCGTCTTAATAGTACTATTTTGTTTTATTTAGGTCCTGTTTACTACGTCTATCTGAGACTTCACAGACGTGACAAATTTTATATATCATGAAATAGTGGTTTTGGATACGTTTTCTGGGTATGTAATCAGGAACCATTAAAATCCCCGCGCGTTGTTTAAAAAACCTACTAGTTTTACAGATTTTTTTATAGAATGAATCTTAATTAAAGAGTTATGTTGCAGACGATGGGCTGTACTAACAATTTATGCTTATTTCTGGTATTAACACATCACATATCACAGTTTACTTACATGTAACTAAACTTAAGATATTATTAAATAAATTACTCATAGACTTTTTATAGATTAGATGACTTTTTAAATGACAAACTGTAATATAATTTTAAGTAAAAAGTTTAAAAAAGTCCCAGTGATCAAACATTCATATCGCGCCCACTGGAGGGGACAGTGGAGACCGCTAGAGTGTGTAGAAAACTAATACCATAGACCATAATTTAATTGTATACTTAACCTATGTTTGACTAAAAACCTATTATGTTATTTTTTTCTGTAACGATGAATATTTTGCTTAATAAACATTATATTTGCAAGTGTATATTGAGCCACGCAACTGTTAAAACACGAAATTCTTTGAATCGTTCTCTCAGGGACACTCGTGAACCTAAATTATAAATATGCAATATCAAACACTAATATCCGGACCATTACTAAAAATTTCAATACAGAATAATCCGAATCATTTTGAAACAAAAAACACTTGCTCAATCCTTCTGTAACATTGAAACAGTTAGTAAAATCTATAGAAAAGTACATAAACTCCTGCCAATATTCATTATGCGAACTGAGTGAATTAATCGAAAGCTCTGTAATGGGCCATGATGGGCCGAATACTCCTAAGTATAGACAATTACAATTAATGATCTGAAAAGGTCATCGCTATACAACTGGAGGGATTATAGTCCCTATAACTGTTACTGTAATCTCTATAATTGCTACTATTTGAATATATTTTTAATTCAGTTTGAAGCTGGAATACCATGGAAAATGTCTAAGAGACAGTTTATTTATATAGAATTTAACATATAAAAAGTTTTCTGTCGTTTTCAAATAAAAAAAAAAGTGGCCAAATACTAAATCAAAATCTACTAAGTTAAAAGTAAACCCTCTAGTCTATTAGGTTTTAAAAATAAAAATAATGTATAGTCGACAATAAAATTGCTTTACCACCCTTAGAGTTAATGTCGTTTGAATATCACATAATCACATAATAAGTCTTATTGAATTTTAATTTTAATAGATATTTTTGTCAAAAGTGGTATTTAAAATTATTTAAAAAATATTGCTGTCATTTTCAAAAGCAAAATTTTGTGACCAAATTCTAAATCAAAATCGTTAAAAGTCAAGATTCAGAGTAAACCCTCTAGTATTAGGTTTTAAAAATCAAAAGACCTTATAAAAAACCTTTGACCTTTAAAATCAAATAATAATATGCTGAATGCACACAAAATAGCTAAAAAATAGACAATATTAATTAAACAGGCTGCAGGCTTTGTAAAATTGCGGTATCCTTACGACAATATCCCACCCTTACAAATGGGAAAATTAAAAAAGGACAGAGGGACTCCTTTGTTCCTTTTTATAAAACCTTAATTACCCACATGGGCACAATGGAGGTGCTAAACAATATATGTATTATGTAACTTTTGTTAATCTACTCACACAGTTTTAGGGTATAAGATTGTGAATTTTTGATAATACGCTTTCCTAGAACTTTATTCGACTGGCCAGTTGGTCTAGTGGTTAGTGACCCTGACTGCTAAGCTAGAGGTCGTGGGTTCAATCCCCACCCAGGACAAATCTTTGTGTGATGAGCATAAAGGTTTGTTCTGTGTCTGGGTGTAATTTATCTATAATATGTATGCATTTACAAAAAAAAATGTATTTAAGTAGTATATCAGTTGTTTAGTACCCATAATACAAGCAAATATAATTGCTTACTGTGGGACTAGATGGCGCTGTGTGAATGTGGTAGAATATTATTATATTATGACTGTCACCGTGGCGCAGTGGTTAAGGTGGTCGCCTCGCCACTACATCGCCGTGCTGGGTGACGTGGGTTCGATTCCCACAGGAGACAAATATTTGTGTGATTCATAGATATTTGTTTCTAGTCTGGGTGTACTTTGTGTCCGTTAGTTTCATGTTTGTAAAGCTCCCCGCGACACAGGGCTTGTTCCCTAGTGCGGGCGTTGTCTTTTTAAAAAAAAAAAAAAAAAAAAAAAAAAAAACGTTACCACAGATGACTAACACTTTTCATCACAGTATTTCCTAAGACTTGGCCTTACAATTTTATTGTTATTAAAATAATTCTACTTATTACAATACAACATTCACACAGCTATGTACACAATCTTACACAAAAACCCTTTGTTACTCTCACAAAGAAACTGAATTACTAAGTTTAGCTTACAAAAGAAATATGCGCCACATTCCTGCATTTGTCCAAAGCTAGGACTTATGTTCGCGCTTTGTACGAAATTTTGTAATGAGTAAAAAATACTGCTGCTAAAGTGAAAGTTGGACAGATGTATGAATAGATGTTTGTAACTCAATCACGCCAGAAGGACTAAAAGGATCTATATGGGCACACAGATAAATTATTATAGTCTCGAATAGAACATAGCCTACTTTTAAAAGCATCATCATCATCATTTCAGCCTATTGTAGTCCACTGCTGGACATAGGCCTCTCCTAATACGCGCCATAACATTCGGTCCTCCGCCTTCGGCATCCAGTCAGACCCAGACCTTTTTAAATATGCTACCACGCTACTTTTAAAAACTTTGCAAATTTGAAATTGACAGATAAAAATAAAAACAAAAGCTTAAAAGAAAAAAGAAAATGTTTAAACAACTAAAATTTATGCGGCCAGTGTCACAAAAAAGGCCGCCATTAAAATATAAACCTATTTGTTTATACCAAATAGGTTATTGTTTATACCATATAGGGTATACATCCTTTTTTTTATTTCATTTTTTTTGGTTTATTTTTTAATTTAATTTAGTTATTTTTTTAATTCATAAACCGTACTATATATTGTTTTATCACATCAAATAATAACTAACCTATTTGGTCAGTGAAATTAACGAGGCCATCATATTCAGCCGCCATTCATCTGCCGCTATCTGTAATAATAATGTTGTCTACAATACAAGACTATGAAGATAGACAATCATACATTTTTCTAATGCTTACAGTGGACTGTTATTTACTTCGAGGAAACCGACTGTCTAGCAATAAGTCACGGTGAAACCGGCCGCCAGTTAATGAACTCTGGTGATTTATTGCACACATACGTATACGTCTGTCACTGTGGCGTGGTGGTTAACGTGGTCGACACTTACATCGTCGTCCGAATGACGTTGTTTCGATTGCCACTTGAAACAAATATTTGTGTGATTTCACAGATATTTGTTTCGAGTCTGGGTGGACTTTGTGTGCGTTAATTGTATGTTTGTAAGGCCCTCTGCAAGCTGTATAATGTGGGCGTTGTCTTTGAAAAAAATGTAATGTGTACGAATCCGCACTACGCTGAGTAAGAGGTCTTGAGTTTGATTCCTCGGTCGGCCTTAAACGGTGTTATTATTCTGTCTTAATTTTTTAATTTTAATGAGCCATTATTACTTAGGATTTAACATAGCTTAGAATGTGTCTGATGCATATCTGCCTACCCTTTCTATAAAAAAGTCGTGTCACTGTGTTTTCTTATATTAGAAATGATTTAATTATAGACTGCTTTTAATCTAATTTAGTATAATATAGGTTAAAATCAGCTAGCGACGACATCGTCGTTTTAATATATATATAATATTATATATATTATTATTATAATTTACACAGCGCCATCTAGCCCCAAATTAAGCAATTATATTTGCTTGTGTTATGGGTACTAAACAACTGAACTACTTAAATACATTTTTTTTTTGTAAATACTTACATATTATAGATAAATTACACCCAGACACAGAACAAACCTTTATGCTCATCACCCAAAGATTTGTCCTGGGTGGAGATCGAACCCACGACCTCTGGCTTAGCAGTCAGGGTCACTAACCACTAGACCAACAGGCCAGTCATTATTTTACTTATAAAAAATAAATGTAAATTGATAATTTCACAGTGCCCTCAATACTCATATCCTAATTTTAGTTTTAATAACAAATAAACAAAGTTCATATTACTTTGCAAATTTAACGACACAATTTATCCACTAGCATACGAATAGAATGAATATTAATCTATAATTAGAGCATTAATTACTATGAAAACACTGGCCGCGTGAAATTTGATCAATTATAATAGCGATGCATTAATCTTTAACTAGTAATTAACAGATAATTACTATTGTTTTGTATATAAAATGTGACAGTTTTATAATTATATCACGGTATACAATTTAACAGCGAAATTTCTTTAGTTACATATTATTATGGGAACTTATTTTGTACAACGTGAATCAAAAGTTTCGGATAGCTTTTTAAGAATTAATACTCGCTTAGAAAAATGTGAGGATTATATATTGTTACATATTTAAAGTTTACATAAGAATTAGTTCAAATAAAGAACGACAACATAAAAAAATATGCGATTGTGTTTCGAACACTAGGCTTTATTTTCTTCTCACGTTACGTTGTGGTTACGTATGAATGGTGTCACCTGGTTGCGATTTGATTGCGTTGTGGTTGTAGTGTGGTTCTAGTACGTGTGAATAGACTAGAGCCCTAGGACCACAAGTTTTTTAAACTACATACTAACGTGTTATTTTCTTCTTTTTCAGGTATCCTATAGCAGAATTATCATACCTAAAGTTTTAAGGTAATGTTATATTGATATTTTTCGCGATAATAAAACCTTAGCATTGTGAAATGCGATATTTGTTACAATCGTCGAGGTTAAGCAACGTTTGGCAAGGCTGTCGATGGATAGATGACCGTTTGTTGTATTTGCAAGATCAAAGTGCGCTGTAAGACCTGTAAGGCCGTTGATTCCGGTTACGACTTGCTACTTAGATAGTCAAGTTGAAAGTCTTTTGGGTGATTTGATGAATTTCAACACTACGACCTGATAAAAACTAGCCGATACGAAGATTTTCCGGTGAAAAGAATTTTGTTAAAACGCGTTCTCATGACATGCAAGTCTGAAATTGAAAAATCAACTTTTTTACTTGCCTACCTATTTCTCGGTATTAATTTTTTATTTAAACTAAAAACATTATAACATCTTCAAATTTGACTCTTGCAAACTATGAATACCTAAATAGACAGCAGTCAATTTCGAAGACAATATAAAAAGCGGTCAAGCGCGAACTTGTCTCGTCATATATTCCGAATCATTAAGTTTGATAGCTCTGTGTGCCACTGATAACATGTTGGCAACTTTATGGACCACAAAATTGTCCTCGCCATATTATATTTATTACTTTTTAAGATAAATAGTATCGATAGATAGTTTCTGAGGTTTATAGTTGAATGTGTGAAAGTTATTAAATAAAATTGTATGCAATACCCGTCACGTTATTATATTATATCCGTGTAGCGACGGATTAAGAATACATAATGTCACTACGTGATATACTAAAGCGATGGTGGCTGAATGGATAAGGGACCGTCGTGCAAATCCGCGGTTCGAGTTCGATCCCGACCGGCAGTAGCAATGTGGATTCCACTTTGTGGCATTTATATGTACTAGTCAAGTGACTTATCATCTGCTAACGGAGAAGGAAAACATCGTGAGGAAACCTACATACCCTAGAAGAAATTCTATGAGTATGTCTGATCCACCAACCCACACTAGGCCAGCGTGAGTGGATTATGGCCTAAACCCTCTCAGCTCTCTAGGTAGAGGAGAGGAGACCCGAGCCCAGCAGTGGGACTTAATGGGTTGCTGATGAAATGTCATTATCCTATAATTTCAAAACGTAGGTTTCGTACATGGAGACTAATCTTTTTCGACATAACCCTTAATATATGTTAAGGTCAGTATCATTTATAGGGTTAATACTCAATAATACCTTCATTAAATTGGTATTCCGTTATTAAAGTTCTAAAACCTTTTTCCCTCTAGAATTTATAATAAAATGTTCACATATAAAGTGTTTAATGTTGGAACAAAATTAATTAAAGAGCTAGGAAATGATATTAACAAAAATTACAGATGAAAGAGTAATTAATGAGTACTAATGAACATTTTCGTGCAGAGGATAATTTTTAAAAGCATGTTTTTAAAAAAATGTAAATAAAGGCAAACTTTGATCTACTTTTTAGCTTTTTTGTTTTATTAATTAACGAATTAAAATTTATAAGAACGTTTTCAGACTGCCGTTTCTACACCCGTATTTCGATTACGCATAGCTGCGTTTATATCCACAGATTTTGGACGTGTCAGACGCATGCCGTGTCAGACAAAATAATATTTTTCTCTTTCTATTCTTATCTATCTTTTCTCTCCACGTTATTAATACTTCTATTAATAACCCTATTAATAGAAGAATATAATATAATATAATAATATGTTAATGTTCCAGCAACCATTCCTCCCACGTACATGCTGGCTCCGGGGTGAAGTTAAAGTCAAAGTCAAATCTTTTTATTTCATTTAGATCACATACATGATACTTATGAACGTCATACAAAGCCAAAAAAAGGTGTCAGTAAATTTGCCTACGGCCAGTTCACTGACAAGGTTGAGCTCTGAGAAGAACTTGGCAAGAAACTCAGGCCACTGAACTGAACTTCCTACAGTGCTTTTCCTGAGCGCTATGACATGTCCTTCTCCAAACGGTTTAAAGAGAGCTATCCTTTCAAGGTAGGCAGCGGCTTGGCTGTGCCCTTAACATTGCCAACGATGGACGTGATTGAGTGGTGGTAAACACTACGCATACCACGTGGTGGTAACACCACAACCACCTGGTTGTGTGCGTGGTGTTACCACCACGTGGTGTGCGTAGTGCTGACGCGCGTAGTGCTGACGAGCACGCGGACCACCTGGTCCTGGCGTGCTCGTCTGCCACTTCAAGCAATCATCATCATCATCATCATATCAGCCTATCGAAGTCCACTGCTGAACATAGGGCTCACCTAATTTACGCCACTGCGAACGGTCCTGTGCCGCCCGCAACCAACAATAGCGAAAAAAAATTGTCTAAATCGGTTTGTGTCTGAAACGTTCAATATCAGTAGATATAAACATAGTTACATGCATTAATCATCATCATTTCAACCCATAAACGTCCCACTGCTGGGCACGGGTCTCCTCCAAAGAATGTGGAGGGAATTTAGCCTACTATACCACGCTGGCCAGACGGGTCGGTTTTCTCGCAGTGTTCTTGACTGCGTAAGGCCACTCAACTAAGTCGCCTTTTACGACACCCACGGGTTGAGATAGGGTAGTGACATTATGTATTCTTAATCCGTCACTACACGGATGCTTTTATACGTTTCTAATAAAGTAAAAAAAATATTGCACAGACATCTTTATTTCATCTATTAAAACTACTCTTAAATCAAACTTTGCCAGTAAACAAAACCAACATAATTGTAGTACGTAAACTCATTAACTAAATGCAACTGAAGCTTTCACCATAAAATACAATCCGTGGTTAAGTGTAAATCTAAGCGAACACTCCGCTGTTATTTGTAGTTCTATACTCCAAGTATACAGGGCGAGAGAGGGGGTGAGGTGCCCGGGCCTGGTGAGAGGGGCAGGGTAAAATGTGTTTATGTCTTAGTGTAAATTATTGCTGTAGGAGTTTGGAAAAAAGCGCTTTTTGTAAAGTATGTTTATGTTTTTCCCTTTTTTTGTGGAGGAGTGAATGCTTTGTTAGGGTATAGAGGTGTAAGTTGTTATGTGATGTAAAATATTGTTTTGTTAGTTTATGTGTTTGCTAAATATAGAGGTTAGGCCATTGATTATACTAAAATTTGGCGTCTTCCTCCTGGGGGCTTACTCTAAATTTCAACATTCGATTGACATTCGGTTAGTCGGTTTTGATGTCGCTGTCAAATGTTTGAAAGTGACAGTAACTATAATTAAATTTCTTTACATTTGACAGCAACATCATAATCGACAAATTGAATGTCGGAATTCTAAATAAGCCCCCTAATGGATGCATAATCACGAATTACAGTCTTACTAAAAATTGTTGACAATATACTGTCAAATTATAATTACATTTTCAGAAAATAGTGTTTGTAAGATCCGTCTTATTTAATACATATTAAAATTGCTTAAAAAAAAACATAACATATAACATTTGACGTTCACAACTCACGACAGTAAAACAAGTGTGTGACAATTGAGCTCTTTTTGAGCTCTATTTTGAGCGCCGTTTTTTGATCACTGAGTGTGGGACAATGGGTGACTTATATAAAAAAAATATATATATTTATATATATATAAAATAGGTGTTTTAAGTAATAACCAAAAACAGCTAAAAAGGCAAATTTCTAAGTTTAAATTAAGAAGTACTAAACAAAATAGAAGAATTAAATTTCCTTACCCATAACATAAAGAATTGCGTGATAATGTCACAGATATTTTGTCGTAAGTAACTGTCACGTTTAAGGAAAAATAAATCTTATTTCAAGGAGGTACGGTCCTTACCTACTTTCGTGTTACCGTTGTGCTTATCTTTCTTAGATTACTATCTTAAGTATTTAATGTTTCCGATTGCTACTTGCTATTTTGCGATAGTAATAACGTAAATATAGTATTTTTTGAAGCAGGTCAGGTTATCGTAGAAGCCTAATAGTAGTGGTATGCGACTACCGAATACGAGGTTGCCAGTTCGAAGCACATTTAGGACATTTCCATAAATTCTTAATTATTAGAAAATTTTAATATTAAAGCCGAAGTTTTGATGTTATAATCAGAGGAAAATTAAGTTCATCGCTCTAAGATAATAAGTTGGGAAGTATTCGAAGTTTTAATTCGGTCATTGATATAAAATTTGAATTACTTGTAATAAGGGTACTGTTATTGACTACGGTTTAGGACTTTTAGGAGCACTAGGTTATTATTTTTAATTCAAAATATCATTTTAAATATTTAGGTTATAAATAATAACAATTGGATTAATTGTACTTTTCTTTAGTAATTTCAGTTGTTAAGTTTCTCAACATCTATTAAGAGGTAAAATGTTAACACTGTATTTGAGATTTGAGCATTACTGTCTAACGTTATAGAATACCACGAATGGCTAACCGGCAAAAAAACCATCGTAAGGTTATTAGATAAAATATACTCTTAGAATAGCTTCTAAATTTGTGAGGGTTCACAAATTTAGAAGCTATTCTAAGAGTATATCTCGTCCCATTAGAAGAATAATGTTTAATCTTCACATAAAACAAAAATGTAATTATTATAAATTTGGCATTAAAAACCGTAAACTAAAGAATAAAATAAAAATTTATCAATCGATAGTTTACGGTTTTTAATGCCAAATTTATAATAATTTCATTTTTGTTTTATCTGAAGATAAGACATTATTCTTCTAATGGGACGATCTATCCAAGGCATTGGTATAGCAATTGTGAATAATTAATGTTTAAATGTTTGGGTTATTTACACAACGCCATCTATCCCAAAGCAAGCTAATATAAGCTTATGTTCTGGGAGAAACATACATATTATATTTCTATATACATACATATCATATATAGTAACGACCTGGTCAAGGTTGCGGGTGGCCGTTCGTTGCAGGTGTGCGGCCTGCAACGAACGGCCACCCGCAACCTTGACTCGCAGTGGCGTAAATTAGGTGAGACCTGTGTCCAGTAGTGGACGTCATTATGCTCATATGATGATGATCATGATGCATAGTAAACACTTTTGGGTTAACAAACATTGTGCAGATAATACATATATTTGTTCCGATCCGGGGATCGAATCTTAGACCTCAAAAATCGCAACCGAAACACTACTACTGCGCCACCTAGGCAGTATATCTATGTATAAGAACTACAGAAGAAAAAAAAGGGTTAAAATTAGCCTATTCGTTTAGGAGCTATGTTGCCACAGACAGACATACAGATACACACACAAAACCCCTTTTTTGTGCCAGTGGAGTTAAAAAGGCGTGATGTAAGAATATGTTATATCATTCAATTATAACATCAGTAAAAGACGCTGTTACTAGCCTATTAACACGACAGTACGACCTTTATCAACTGAGGCACATGTAGTTTTTCCATTTTGTGATTAATGAGCGGCCTGATTCAATTTGCGCGGCGACAGCTGTGCTAGCTATTGCTTTGTTTTATTACTTCGCTTTAAGAACCTGTTTCACAATGAATAGTTGAGTACAAAAGTTTTATGTTTACATACATATATAGTTTGTGAGTTAATTTAGATGGTAAGTGGATTTTTTTATTTATTTATTTAAGATGCACAAAACACATTACAATCGTAAATACAGTAAAATATTAAAAACAGAAGAATACAGAGCTGGATTGCAAAGTAAATATATGTGCATACAGTGACAATATTATTTATATTGTTATATTAAGACTTATTTTACTTACTTTTTAAAACTTTTGTTATTCGTTTATGTATAATATTTTAAGTGAAATTCTGGCTGAAGTATAAATTAAAATAAGTACTTTCATAACAAGATTAAGTATATACTTATTAATACATTATGTAATATGTTTTTAATAGCGAGAGTTTTCGTAAACAAAATCGGGTATACTCTTAGTCAGTATCTTAGTTTAAATTGAAATTTCAGACAATTAGGTAATTGTCTGAAATTTCAATTTAAACTAAGACATAATAAACTGTGTCTCTTAAATTAAAATTATTCTATTTAGATATTTTTGAACTGTCTCAGTTACGTAACGGGAATGTATAATTACAGGGGAAGAACTTTGATTCTGGTATTCAGTATCGTTCTAGATTCTTGATCATGCCTATTAAATTGTTGACTGGCCTGTTTGTCTAGTGGTTAGCGACCCTGACTGCTAAACCGGAGGTCGTGGGTTCGATCCCCACTCAGGACAAATCTTTGTGTGATGAGCATTAAGATTTGTTCTGTGTCTGGGTGTAATTTATCTATAATATGTATGTATTTACAAAAAAAAAATGTATTTAAGTAGTATATCAGTTGTTTAGTATCCATAACACAAGCAAATATAATTGCTTAATTTGGGACTAGATGGCGCTGTGTGTATGTGGTGAAATATATAAAAAAATATATATATAAAAGAAAAGTATTTTTAAGATATATCATTTAAAATAATATCAACTAATGATCCCATGGCTAAGCAAGCGTACCCACAATACGAACATAGTCTATATTATTTTATTGACCTCTTTGAAACGTTTAACAAATAAAACAAAATGCCTACATAAACCTCTCTCTTTCATTACACTTATACAAACTTTAAGATCTATTAAACTTTACAGGCGGCTACAAAAAACAGTTTTGAATTCCGGAATTAAGTTAAGTAGGCTATACACACTCCAGCCTAATGGAGAGGTTTACCAGCGTAGGTGGGCCTACCAACCGAGTATTGTAGCGTGTATGGGACGATCCCTATTAGTGAACGGTTACTACAAAAAAAAAAAAGTAACACTCGCGTCACAGTCAGGTGCATGTTAAAAAACTAGATAGGTCTCCATTCTTTTTCTTCTTCTAATATACACAAAACACGCATTAAATAACAAGCTGTGTGTGTGTCACGCGAGATTTAACAAACTTATAATTAACGGACACATGGTACAGTCAGACTTGAAAAAAATATTTTATATAAATGCTAAACAAGTAATGGAAAAATTTAAACCCACGACAGGACTTGAACCCGCGATACTACCATTCCGTGTGCAGTGCTCTGCCTACTGAGCTACGCGGGCGGACGTCCCTGAGATCGAATTTATCTATTACCTGTTAACATGATGACGTCATGACAACGTTTTTGATTTGAATTTTTTTTTTAGTTTGAATTTTTCCATTACTTAAATAAGTGATCAAGCATTTATATAAAATGTTAATCCAAAACAAAGGAAATATAAATAATTATTTGTTAAACATGAGTATTAAATAATTATACAGATAAATTATGCAGGATGTACAGTAAATCTATGTTGTACACAAATATTGACTGCCTCGGTGGCGCAGCGGGAAGTGTATACGACTGCTGTGCAAGAGGTCCTGGGTTCGATTCCCGGGTCGGGTGAAAATGGTATTGGGTTTTTCTATCATGAAATTACAGTATTAAGATTTTCCCGGAGTTTGGTAAACAAATGTGCCCGGTTGATGACAATAGGCTCGCCCCCTATTTCATGGGACTAAACATAGCTGGCGAAATGTGGATGTGAAACACCTCTGCCTACCCCTTCGGGGAAAAAGGCGTGATGCTATGTTATATTATGTTATGTTTAAGCGAGCGAAGCGAAAACCTTAACCGCTGCACTATGATTACAGTAAAATAATATTCAGTTATTGCTCCGATCACCTGCGCATGATAAAACAGCTGCACAGGTCTGCTGATAAAACGTAGCGTGTATGGCCAGCATTAGAAACGAAATCGGCAATTGGCAAAACAATCAGCGATATCCGTTGGCTATTAGTCCGATGTTGGGTTGGGGAGCGTGGGGTGGGAGGCAATTAATCTTCGCTGGAGGAGAGAGGGGTATAAAAGCTGTCGGCAACACGCCTGTTCGATCAGAGCAAGATATTCGACGTATGAGTTTTGTACGTGATTGTACTTATAGTCATGTTTTGTTTTGTATTGGTACAGATCAGTCTGGTTTTATTATAAATATGGTGAAAGGCAGAGCATTTTTCACTGTTAACTATAGATATTATTTTCATTGAAATAAGATCTAAAATCAAGTAACACAATTACTGGCCTGTTGGTCTAGTGGTTAGTGACCCAGACTGCTAAGCCGGAGGTTGTGGGTTCGATCCCCACCCAGGACAAATCTTTGTGTGATTAGCATAAAGGTTTGTTCTGTGTCTGGGTGTAATTTATCTAAAATAAGTAAGTATTTATAAAAAAAAATATATGCTATACTTCTCTATGCTAAGGTGAGAAGTATACCCGGTCCTTTTGGAAGGCTTACGCGGGGACACAGGTCCAACACGCAGAGGCCCTTAAAGAATTTTAATTTAGAATGGGATGATATGATTTTAGATTTATTATTACTATTAATGAAAAAATAAAATTTTAATACGTCGTATTTATAGATCTTCGAACAAAAAAGGGTGGGTGTTGGTTAAAGCTAAAGAAGCCAAAATAACAATTTTTGGATTTTGGTAAGGTATAGAAAGAAAAAGGTATAGAATGCAATTTTCACCAATGTAATGTGGTGTTAACCGAACGGTATGGAAGTTATTGGGGTTAGAGGCCTTTGCCCTGCAGTGGGATGCTATGGGCTAAATAACTGTAAGGTGGTGCAGTAATAAGTGTATAGTAAGAGGTCTCGGGGTTTGATTCGCGGGTGGGGAAAAAGAGAAATTTTATTTTTCTATCATATAATTCTCAATATCTGCCTGGGGGTTGGAAACAAATGTTCCTGATTAATGGCAATAATCTCGCCCCCTACTACATGGGACCAAACATAACTCGCGAAATTCAGGTGTGATGCACCTCTGCCTACCCTTTCTGGGAAAAGGCGTGTCGTATATTTTTATTTTATTTATTTAGGGTCACAATACAAATTTCAAGCAAAACAGAACTGTATCAATATTTAATATCTAATGTATCAATATTTGCTAAAAAAGCGGCTTGAAACGTAACTTTAACGTTTTGGTGTATAAAGCAAACAAAAACTTCGAAAATTAATAAATTATGATACGATATTTGCATAGCACGTTCAGTGGCGTGTTTGTTAGCCAACCGTCTCTAGTTGTTATTCAGTACGCGTGTTTGATTCTGAATAAATTGTGAACAGTATAAGGAAAAATATAAATTTATTCAGTCTGAAGTTCTTTGTTGTGTTATGTTAAACGTTGTGGTTTTTTAAAGTATATACATATCTAACCCAGAAACTCGATATTCGACGTACTCGATTTCAAAATCGTTTCAAATATTTACTTTTAAACTTTCGCGGTGCATGATAATATTTATTGATTTTGACTGACCTGTTGGTCTAGTGGTCAGTGACCCTGACTGCTAAGCCGGAGGTCGTGCGTTCGTTCCCCACCCAGGACAAATCTTTGTGTGATGAGCATAAAGGTTTTTTCTGTGTCTGGGTGTAATTTATCAATAATATTTATATATTTACAAAAAAAAATGTATTTAAGTAGTATATTAGTTGTTTAGTACCCATAACACAAGCAAATATACTTACTTTAGGACTAGATGGCGTTGTGTGAAAGTGGTAGAATATTATATTATATTATTTTCGTTTCAAATGTTGAAAATTTATATATATATATAGGTACAGTCACTGTCAAAAGTAGTAGTAATATTATAAACGTCAAAGGTTTGATGACTGGAGATTTGTTACTTAATCAAGTCAAAACAGCTACAAGAATCTATATAAAATTTGACATACCAATAGGTTATAGACTGGAATAGTACTTAGGCTACTTTTTACCGATATACCACGTGGACGGAGCCACGAGCGAAAGCTAGTATATATCAACAACACATCTGAAATCGAACCAAAGTCCCGTAGCTGGAGCCCTGCAAAACTTTACAAGGTTCTTCAAAAAAGGAGTGAATAGGTTTCTTAAGGGTCGGCAACGCGCTCGTGATGCCCCTGGTGTTGCAGGCGCCCATAGGCTACGGTAACCGCTTACCATCAGGCGGACCGTACATCTGTTTGCCACCGTCGTGATATAAAAAAAAAAAAAAAAAACTCAAACCGATCGATAAATAAAATAGTGACTGCTTTTTACCGACAGGTTGCTCACGAAATGAAATGAAATCTCGTTGATTCATCTAGGTACAAGGTAACACTTATGAAAGTCACAAGATAAGAATATAACAGGTTATCTGAAAAGTAGTGTCAGCAAATTTGCCTACGACCAGTTCGCTGACGGGGTGGAGCTATGAGAAGAACTGGCAAGAAACTCACGCCACTCACTAAAAAAAGGATAGTTACAATCTTTTGTAATTTACAATTTGGGTAGCGTGTAAAGTGATGCAGCAGAGCACTACACCGTTAGATTAACGATTTATAATGAATGTTTACAAACTAAATAATAAACAGAAAGTAAAAACTAAGTAAAGTACTTTCGCCCAACTGTAAAAATAATTATTAATGTTTACGTTTGCTTTGAGAATATAGATAATAATAATAATAATATTCTACCACATTCACACAGCGTCATCTAGCCCCAAAGTAAGCAATTATATTTGCTTGTGTTATGGGTACTAAACAAATGATATACTACTTAAATACATTTTTTTTTGTAAATACATACATATTATAAATAAATTACACCCAGACACAGAACAAACAATCATGCTCATCACACAAAGATTTGTTCTGGGTGGGGATCGAATCCACGACCTCCGGCTTAGCAGTCAGGGTCACTAACCACTAGACCAACAGGCCAGTCAGATAAAAAACGTGTCGCTTAGAAGAGTGTGAACATTGTCTTTATGTTGTGTTTTAAAATGGTTTTAGGTAACTGTCACCGTGGCGCAGTGGTTAAGGTGGTCACCTCCCCACTACATCGCCGTGCTGGGTGACGTGGGTTCGATTCCCACACGAGACAAATATTTGTGTGATTCATAGATATTTGTTTCTAGTCTGGGTGTACTTTGTGTCCGTTAGTTTCATGTTTGTAAAGCTCCCCGCGACACAGGGCTTGTTCCCTAGTGCGGGCGTTGTCTTTTCTAAAAAAAACAACAATAAAAAATATATGATAATTTTGGAACTCTTTTTGTGCATATATTCTATCTATATATCTAATTATTTTGTTTGTTTGGGGCAGATTAAATTTATGTTACGCCAAATAGTTATGTATTAATGTGAAATATTTACAACAAACAAGCCTCATAATAATCATCTTTATAAAACTAAAACATCTTACAACACCGCCATCTATCAACCAGAACACTTATCATCTATCAATCGACACTTTAATTCCTTGTTAGTCCAATAGAGGTCGTTGTACAGTAAACAAACCTACCCTCAAATTAAATTTTCCTAAATAAACGTACCACAGAGATATTCTATTAAAGTAATGAACTGTCAAAATACAAACCTGGAATACATTAAAAATAATCCCCCATTTACACATATAAGCCTATAATATTCTCTTTTCTACTAAATCGGGTACTAAATCATTGGCAAAGGTATTTTATGAATGAACGTCTGTAATAAAGTTATGGTAATGTGTTTTGATAATTTTGTAAGCGTCTGTAGAAACATTGAGAGCAATTGTGGTTTTGAATGGTCGAAGGTTTTAAAAATTACGGTTTTATTACCTTTTCGTTTCTATTTGATAATTATTATAAAATTGTTTTAATTATAATTTATTATGAATTTACTAGTTTTCGTGTCCAAATACGGCAACTACATATAAAAATTGCAGTATAAAAAAGTGATTGATTAATTTTTTTTTTTTTATAACACGACGGTTGCAAACAGACATACGGTCCGCCTGATGGTAAGCGGTTACCGTAGCCTATGGGCGCCTGCAACACCAGGGGCATCACGAGCGCGTTGCCGACCCTTAAGAAACCTATTCACTCCTTTTTTGAAGAACCCCATACTGTAGTCCCTTGGGAAAACCTCGTTATCAAGCAAAACTCGGAGTCTAAGCTCAATTTTAACCGGCAGTAGATCAGGCCATTATATTATGTATAACACTAATTAATCAAATATAATAATTAACATTAATAGTTAATTATTCTTAAGTTTTACATATTAAGGAACTTATACAATATTAAGTGGTCTTCACACCAGTAAGCAAAAATCTAGATTCAAAATGTCCAATCGGGTCATTGCAATCAATGACCCGATTGGACATTTGAAGTATATACCCAAATTATTTTCTATTTATAAATCTAATTCCTAACAAGAAAAGTGTTGACGATATAATAACAAAGTTTTGTCTCTAACTTCTACATAGCTACGAATTTGCTACGAAAATGCTACGAAATGCTACGAATGTGCTACGAAGTGCTACGCGTAAGCCTAAGCTACACACTTTGTTCTTGTTACCCTATATTATTAATCTAAATTACTTACATATAAGTTTTTGTATCTTATCTTATATTATGAGTTTGCTCATTATAAGTTGTTCGTTAATGACCCTTAGACGAAATGATGTTGCAGGTATAAGTTATTTATCGGAATGGTTCTTTAAAAGTTGTTATGGACTTATTTGTCTACTTATAAATATGAATATTGATTTCAGCGATCTGGAAATGAATAGAAAAAATATTTTATAATATTTTAATGACAAAAAATAAAAATAGTGATCAAGAATTGTCTTGTGGACTTTTGAAACACATAAAATACACAAAGTATTCCAAGTTGTAAAACGTGTTTGTAGAACATCACTCGAAAAATTTGCATCAAAATCTGTCCAGTCATTTAGAAGGTTTTCAGTCATATACACATGTCCAAAGGATTTCCATATCAGTTATATAAAATTAAATAAATTGTCTATTCTATTCTAATGGTTAAGCATAATTTTTATTTTGAAACTCATACATTTTCCTTCAAATAATATTTATAAATAAGCAAGGCTTTATAGATGGCTACAGATTTTTCTTTGATGTGAAAATTTTCCGGAAAAAACTTTGCACCCTAGTTAATTGTTGTTAATTTTAATTAGGCCCCAATGGGGAAGGCGCCGACCAATTAATTTGTTGGTAACAGCCGCGGTGGGGTGACTTAACTATATCATGATTGAATGTTTTGCTGTTTTATAATTTTGTAATTACTAAAATGATGGTCCGTGTAGTGACAGATTAAGAATACATAATGTCACTACCCCATCTCAACCCGTGGGCGTCGTAAAAGGCGACTAAGGGAATAAGTTAATGCAGACAAGAGCATTTGTGAGAAAAGAAAAATTTGAAACAATCCTTATACCAACCCGTCTGGCTAGCGTGGTACAGTAGGCTATATTTCCTCTACAATCTTTGGAGGAGACCTGTGCCCAGCAGTGGGACCTTTACAGGTTGAAATGATAATGATGATAAATTATCCTCCAATACTATATACAACAAAGAGGCGCGGCAGTTCCCAGCCAAGTTCAACAAAATCAATATCAACGAATGAACAACGAACTTTACGTTGATTTACATGCTCTATAGTAGAGATGATTTGTAGAGCCATTCTGTACAGCTTTAATCAAAGATACAGTTGACAGTTCAGAATAAATTGCGATTGTTTGATATGGAAATTGATTGGTGGGTTATTTCCTACGGCTATGATGTAAAGTCGTGTTTGTTGAAAAATGTAGAGTGTATTGTTAGGTGTAGAGAAAGATTTAGTGTATGAAATATTGTGCTATATGCGTACAATTGAGACAGGCTAGCAAACCTTTTTAGTATTATATTATATTTCACTATTAAAGAACGCTTAAAAAGGCTTTTAAACGTAGAAATAGACCACTGTGACCATGATATAGCTATTGCCACCATGATATGATATACAAACTTCTCAACCCGTGGGTGTCGTAAAAGGCGACTAAAGGAGTAAGTTACCTTATGCAGACAAGAGCACTACAAGAAAAGGAAAATTCGAAACAAACCCTATACCAACCCGTCTGGCCAGCGTGTTATAGTAGGCTAAATTCCCTCCACATCCTTGGGAGGAGACCCGTGCCCAATAGTGAAGCACACAAATAGATTATAGTCTATCTATGAGCTAAATTTCATACTGATCCATTCAGCCGTTAGGGTGTGATTGAGGAACAAACGTTCATACATCCATTCAAACATCCGCGTTTATATATTTGTAGGATTCCAACTTCAGAATCCTAACAACAAGCGCTTTATTTTAACAGACAGATTCTTTCATCTCTTTATAACTGTGACCTCTCATCGTTAATAACTTAGAGTGACGTAGAATTTTGTGCGTCAGTACCTCCCACATTTATATACACGCGGTGATCAGATGTAGTTCGTGTTAACATAAAAATAAATCAGAAGGTTCACTTCAAATAAGGTAGTTTACTAATATCTTAAATTTTCATCTCTTTATTAAAAGACAACGCCCGTGCAAGGAAAAAGCTCTGCGTCATGAGAGAATTTAAAAAAAAATTATAAACATACTTTAGAGTGGCCTGAGTTTCTTGCCAAGTTCTTCTCAGAGCACAACCTTGTCAGTGAACTGGTCTTAGGCAAATTTGCTGACACTTTTTTTGGCTTTGTATGACGTTCATAAGACAGTATCACGTATGTGATCTATATGAACTACAAGATTTGAAGTTTTTGTGTGTTATGTTCACAGACACTCAAAATACGCCCACCATGTTTAGTCGAGCCTTTTAAGTTCCCGAAGCAAAAAGAGGGGTGATAAAAGTTTGACGTGTCTGTGTATCAATGTCTAACAGATACACATAGTATCTGTTTGTTCGTCTGTGGCATCATAACTCTTAAACGAATGGACGGATTTTGATGCTATTTTTTATTTTTTTGTGTGAGACAATGGTAAAACAGAGCCAAAATGATGTAGACTTCTGTCTCTCTCATATCTCATAAGTCATCATCATCATCATTTCAACCCATAAACGTCCCACTGCTGGGCACTGGTCTCTTCCAAAGATGTGGAGGGAATTTAGCCTACTACACCACGCTGGCCAGACGGGTTGGTATAGGGTTTGTTTCGAATTTTCCTTTTCTCGCAGTGCTCTTCTTGTCTGCATAGTTATACTCCCTTAGTCGCCTTTTACGACACCCACGGGTTGAGATGGGGTAGTGACATTATGTATTCCTAATCCGTCACTACACGGAAAGAAATCTCATAAGTATCAAAAATGTTAAGATAAATTGTTTTACTGCATCTTGTTTTCTTTGTGACGCAACTGCTATTTCAATTTCATCTCGTGACTGAGCGTAACCAGCTTTTTGAATATTAATGTGAACGTGGCACGCAGATTGGTGACGCAACTTGCAATATTACGTCATCGTTGACGTCACACCGTAATGACATCCGCTATAAGTGTCTTTAAATATAAATATAATATTGTACCACATTTTTAAAGCAATTATATTTGCTTGTGTTATGGGTACTAAACAATTACTGAATATACTACTTAAATATTTTTTTTTTTTGTAAATGCGTACATATTATAGATAAATTACACCCAGACACAGAACAAACCTTTATGCTCATCACACAAAGATTTGTCCTGGGTGGGGATCGAACCCACGACCTCCGGCTTAGCAGTCAGAGTCACTAACCACTAGACTAACAGGTCAGTCAAAGTCAGTCAGTCGTCTTTGTAAATACGCCGTTTAGAAAATGCAAGGAGGTGTCTATTCAAAATGTGTCGAGTTTTTTTTTTGTTTGTACCATGTTGATATTAACTATACTAATATTATAAAGCTAAAGAGCTTTTTCGTTTGGTTGAATGCTAAGATCTCGGAAACTAGGTACTGGTCTAATTTGAAAAATTATTTTAGTGTTAGATTGTATATTATTATATCGAGATAGGAAATATCACGCTAAGGACAATAGGAGCTCAGCAGTGGTCAAATAAAGAATGACGGGAGCGAACCCAACGCGACTTCTAGTTTATAATACATTTTAAAGTCAAAGATAGTATTAATAAACTCTGTAATTTGTTTGAGAGATAGTTATTCTTTCATTCTAAAAATTTCAAATTCATAACACGAGTCGTTAACTTCCAACTTAAACTGAACCCTTATATCGAATTTACATGTACATCAGCATCAGCAATCCATTAATGTACCACTGCTGGGCTCGGTTCTGCTCTCCTCTATCTAGAGAGCTGAGAGGGTTAAGGCCATAATCCACACACGCTGGCCTAATGCGGGTTGGTGGATCAGATATACACTTAGAATTACTTCTAGGGTATGTGGGTTTCCTCACGATGTTTTCCTTCACCGTTAGTAGATGAACTGCTGGTCGGAATCGAACTCGGACCGCGTGTTTAGCACGCCGGTGACTTATCCATTCAGCTACCATCGCTTGTACATACAATATAATATACTTGTATTTATTACATTATGTATCTATTTAATAACCATATATTGAGCAAACGGCTGTGAAAACTCATTCAGCTGTAAACTGTAGATCCCTTTTAAGATACACCTTATATCGACCGCTACACTATTAAGTATTTAAATATTTCCATAAGACCGTGTCGGGATTTGTTATGAGATAATTTTCGTATCATTTTATTGATACACTAATTGTCGCCAGTTACTCCGCCCGCTCATATCTATTTTTTTTATTGCCTAAAGTGGCAGATGAGCAGGCGGACCACCTGATGGTAAGTGGTTACCGCCGCTCATGGATGTTGGCAATGCTAGGAGCACAGCCAACCCACTGCCTACCTTTCGAGGATAGCTCTTCGTAAACTTCGTTTAAAGAAGGAGATGCCATAATGCTCAGGAAACACAGCTATAGGAAGTTCACCCCAGAGCCGGCACGTACGTGGGAGGAATGAGCGCTGGAACCTTACCGTTCTAGACGATATCGGCTCCAGGTAGTGCGGGTGAAGCCTACAACGGCGTCGACTGGTGCGATGGTAAAAAGGCGACGATGGCACCAAATCAAGGAGTCCTATTTACAAGTACCTCTATATATGACTCACACAAATATATCTCTCGTGTGGGAATCGAACCCCAGACACTCGGCACACCGATTAGTGAAAAGACGCCACTTTAACCACTTCGTCAAAGTGACACTCAATTCTATGATTACTTAAGTTATCTGCCAATTTCTGTGAGGAATAACGATTAGGGGTAACTTGGGTCCTTCACTGAGTCAAAAGCAAATAAGGATAAGCCCTTTATTCGCTAATAAGGGTATAGGTAGGACCCCTGCTGCATATAACTTGTAGACCCTTTGGAATTATACCAGGGTTACTTATGTACTTCTGCAATTTACTGAGTACGAGTAATCTTGCTAATTGAGTTTTGTGGTTTGAAATCTATACTAATATTATAAAGCCGATTTTTATTTAATCAGATCCCAATCTCAGGAACTAATGGTCTGATTAAAAAAAACCCTTTAGTGTTGGATAGCCTGTTTAGTTTATTGAGGAAGGTTATAAATAAATACTAATATTATAAAGCTGAAGAGTTTGTTTGTTTGTATCGTTGAACGCTGGGATCTCAGGAACTACTGGCCTGATTAATATGTTTTTTTTTTAGAGTTGGATACCCCATTTATTGAGGAAGGTGTATAAAATTTCAAAAGGGGGTGTTGGTACCAACACTGATGTACGGAAGTGAAAGCTGGGTATGGCAGAAGAAGCATGAAAGTAGAATAAATGCTGTGAAAATGAGAGCTTTGAGAAGTATGATTGGGGTAAATTTGAGTGATAGAATAAGAAATACTTAGTGTAATAAGGGAACGTTGTGGCTTAAAAATAGATGTTGTGACACGAATAGAGATAGGAATGTTAAGCTGGTTTGGACATGTAGAGAGAATGAATGAAGGAAGAGTGACAAAACAAATATATGAAGCGAATGTGAAAGGAAACGTTGGAAGGGGAAGACCTAGAAGAACGTACCATGACCAAATAGGTGACGTTCTAAAGAAGGGACAGATCAGGAGTACCCTCAACCGGCGAGAATGCATGAAAAGACTGATGAATGTTGAAGAAGCCAAAGATGTATGACAGAATCGTAGCAAGTGGAAGGAAATGGTCTCTGCCTACCCCTCTGTTGGGAAAGAGGCGTGATCTATATGTATGTATGTATTAAATTAACTATATAACACCACATACGGCCAATAGGAGCTGAGCAGGGGCCAAATAAAGAACGATGGAAGCGAAGCCCCGCGCGACTTCTAGTCTAGTAATCTAGTAATACTAAACAGGAAAGATTTTTATTTTAAACTTAAAAACTACTGGACCGATTTCAAAAATCCTTTTACTATTAGTAAGCTACATTATCACTGAGTACCATAGTCTGTATAACACCACGCTACGGCCAATAAGAGCAGAGCAGTGACCAAATAAAGAACGACGGGAGATAAGCTCCACGCGACTTCTAGTATTGAAATAAATGTACCTAGTATTATTTAAATTAAAATATCCGACTTTATGTAAATTAATATTAAATTTATGTTTGTTACAGGTAAGCGTCTACCATAGAGAAGCCATTCATCTCAGAAGTAACAATACGCGGCATAATAATACAAGTTATAACTTATCATAATATAACATAAAGGTGAGCTTATTGTTTTATATAATAATCACTATGTCAACATTTGAAATGTCTTTAGTAAAAGTGAAAAGGATATAATATATAAACAAGTAAATATAATTAAAAAATTAAAATAACCCGACCGAAATCAACAGATAAGCAACGCACTAAAAAGACCAAAAAATTGTTGTAAATATTATTTCTGATTAAAATTAAATATATAACATATAGGTATATATATTTGTAATCTCCTTTTGATTTCCTTTATTTTGATACCCAAATCGATACGATTCGTTAAAAAAAAAATGTTTACTTCTTACAATTTCGCGCCAGAAGTCCGCCGTTTTATCTTTTTTATAATACCTGTCTAAGGACACTTGGGTTTTTGTGAAGAATCTAACGATACCTTAATTGTCCAAATCGTATAATAGTTTTTCTAAAATCAGTTTTATTTAAAACACATAACAATTGCTTTTTAAAAAATTACTTTTAAAGCAATACAACTTTTTGACATTTACATCTCATGACAGCAAAACAAATGTGTTACAATTGGCGTTGACAGCTTTTAGACTATTATGCTAGTGAAAATCCCGCCAAAATCTATCTGTTTTCCAGTAACTGTTTTTGGTAACGATACCGTTTCCCTACCATCCAGTAATATTAATCCGTTTCCCAAGCCAATATCAAGTTACATAACAAGAAAACTTTTTACACCGCACCCTATAAAAACTGACCTCTACTAAAGCAATCACATGGAACCTATTTTGACAAGTTTGTAACAGAACCCATAAAATGGCGTCTGGCATAAAACGACGCGTAAAGTTTGGTGTCATAGCTCGACCAGGCTTGGTTTATTTGCTTATCCCAGCAAATATCCAATATAGTACAGAGTTTCTTTAAAGTTTATTGTGTAGATCCTATATATTAGTTAGGTATATTATTATAATAATATAATTCATACGAAAAAATGTTGAGTGGTCTGTCTGTAGTTTACAAATTAAATTTAGAATCAATGTTATTTAGGCTCACTCTTAGGTATAAAACCGCGTCTGTCTGTCTAAAAGCGGTAACCTCAAAAACTACTGAACAATTTTTACAACTTTTGTTCTTATAAACGGAGTAATTGGTAAGATGTATGTATCAATCGACCATTTATCGAAATTGGAAATCCCAAACACGGTATTTATTCAAAGAAATAATTTAAAAACATCTGCAATAAAAGTCAAAATTTACACCCAAGTAAAGCTGAGATGAAAAATTTAAATATAGCATTGGATTGCCCATTTACTGAGGAAGGCTATTTACTATATAACATCACGCTATGACCAATAGGAGCTAAGCAGTAGCCAAACAAAGAACAAAATGCGAAGCCTCGGGCAACAACTAAAGTCTAAACAAGTCAAACTAGTTTTAGATATAACATATGAATATAAAATCATAATATACGAGTATACGTCAGCTGTGCCACATGTGTTGCTGTGTGATAAACCATTGATGTCGGTTATAACATATATTGGACCAAGTTTAGTGTAAATGCCAGCGATTTGTGTGTTCTCGTTACGTCTAGTTTATGTGCTTGTATAAACATAACGTGTATGATAATAATAATAATATTCAAATATAATAATATTGTACCACATTCACACGGCGCCATCTAGTCCCAAAGTAAACAATTATATTTGCTTGTGTTATGGGTACTAAACAACTGATATACTACTCAAATATATCTTTTTTTTTTGTAAATACATACATATTATAGATAAATTACACCCAGACACAGAACAAACCTTTATGCTCATCACACAAAGATTTGTCCTGGGTGGGGATCGAACCCACGACCTCCGGGTTAGCAGTCAGGGTCACTAACCACTAGACCAACAGGCCAGTCAAATAGACAACAAAATAATTATTATATTAATTTAACAAGATAATCCGTGTACTGACGGATAAGAAAACATAATGTCACTACTACATCCCAACTCGTGGCTGTCGTGGTGACTAAGAGAGTAAACTTAATGAATGAATGAACTCCCTAACGAGGTTTTCCCAAAGGACTACAGTATGGGGTTCTTCAAAAAAGGAGTGAATAGGCTTAAGGGTCGAGGTGATGCCCCTGGTATTTCAGTCACCCATAGATTAAGGTAACCACTAACCATCAGGCGGATCTTACGTCTGTTTGCCACCGTCGTAGTATAAAAAAAAACCTTATGCAGACAAGAGCAGTGCGAGAAAAGGAAAATTCGAAACAAACCCTTTTTTTTTTTTTTTTTTATAAAAAATATACGAACCCGTCCGGTCACCGTGGTATAGTAAGTAGTAGTATTTGATAAGTCAAGTTAAACGTCTTTCTGGGCGACTTGATTTAATTCAATGAAATTACAGATTTTTGACATTAGCCATCGAATATTTATTTTTATTTCATTTTCTTTATGCATTATTTAATTGATTATAATTATTATTTTTTAACCCTTTTGGAATTTATTTTATTTTGTTTTTAAATAATATTTAATGTAACTAATTCAAACACAATGTACATATATTGTTAATATGAATAAATAATCACAATCACAATTCTAACAAAACAGAGTCTGCCCCAGCCCAATTGATAAAAAGATTAAATAATAACAATATAATAATATTCTACCACATACACACAGCACCATCTAGTTTCAAATTAAGCAATTATATTTGCTTGTGTTATGGGTATTAAAACATTTTTTTTTGTAAATACGTAGGTACATATTATAGATAAATTACACCCAAACACAAAACAAACCTTCATGCTCATCACACAAAGATTTGTCCTGTATGGGGATCGCACCCACGACCTCCGGCTTAGCAGTCAGGGTCACTAACCACTAGAACAACAGGCCCCTCAAAAAAGTCTGTAAAGTTTATAATTTTGAAAGATTTGAGCCTGCGTTACATTATATATTAAAGTTTACTCTTCCCCTTTTGAATAAAGGTGAATTTAATCTCCGTGCTAAAAATAGCACCACTAATTCGCTTCATAGAAACCTGCTAAGGGATTACTGAAGGGTTGATGAATGTACCTGTTTATGTACGTGCCCATATAGGTACGTACCCGTATGGGTACACACTGTGATCATAGGACTGGAAGGGTTTTAGATTCAAACGTCTCCGGCTAATAATATTAATGCTTTATATTGAGTAAAAGGGTTTGTTTTTATATCATTTAAAAGGTAAACAAGTAAACAATTTATGATATTATAGCTTACGTACAAAGGTAGACTTTTAATATGTAATTATTAGAAGTTAGTTGTATGATATAGGAAAGTTGTTGCCCGGGGCTTCACTCCCTTGGATCTTTGTTTGCTTACTTCTCAGCTCCTGTTGGTCATAGCGTGATGTTATATATTAGCCTTCCTCGATAAACGGGATATCCAATACTGAAATAATTTCCTTTTATTTCACCAAATACGATTAACATTAACCCAGATGTTACTGACATATTATTGCGTTAGAACTTGCTGATATTTTTGTATGAGACATAAAAGCAAAATTTAAAAAAAAAAACATATTTTTTTATTAATTAAAGACCAGAAAAGTTCTGTCGTTTAAAAACACCTATTGTTTATAAATAGGAAAGGGAAAACCATTCCATTTTCTTCAATATTTAAAAATCTTAGGCGTTGTTTTAAAACGACAGCAGTAACAAATTGGGTAGCATATAAGATAATAAGTACTTACTACGTTGTCGCGCTGCTCGTTATCGGCGCCGAACCAGTACACTCGGTTGCGCTCGCGCCCCTTACTTGCCGCACCATGGTAAGAACGTGCACCGCTCAATAAGCACCTACTAGGCAGGCGATTACGCTGCTCAATTCTTTGATTACTCAGTATCCAGATGTCGACATATTTACTAACAAATTGTCATTTTTCTGTAAGTATATATACAAATGAGAAATTGTTTAAAGTTTTACCTGTGGCTTACTACACGTATTGGGAAACTGTTAGTGTGGTAAGCAATTGTATTAATAAATAAATAAATACTAATCAATATTATTTAAATAATTACTGAAATTCCATTAAACTTAATAGTTTATGTCATAGCAAAACTGCCTCACAAAACAAGCCCAGGATTAAAGCCCCGGACGCAACGAACGCCGGGCCTCGGTTCTAATCCCGTTGTGCAGTGAAAACAATTATCACTTTACGGTTATTAACAGACTGTCGACGGCTCAAATCTGTTGCGAATCTATTCGCGTTATACACTGAAGGCGTTTTAAGCTTATTTTATCGACTTATAAAACCAATATTTTACACAAGGGGTGTGTAAAATTTTGTTGTCCTGAGGATATTGCAAAGGTTTCAGACAAACTACAGCAGTAAGTTATATGTATTTGTTCTGTGCCTGGGTGTAACGTATCTGTAATATGTATGTATTTACAAAAAAAAAGTTAATTAAGTATTGGATTACTTGTCTAGTATCTATATTACAAGTATTAGCTTAGGGGCTTTGGGACTAGATGGCGCAAACATTATAATTACTTTGTAAATTAGTCTGAAAAAAAAAATATTTTCTTTTTTTCTTCATAAAAAAATAACACTGACTTCAATATGGATGTTAACGGCGAATAAACTCTTATCAAAAGATTTTCTTCTTCAATTGGGCTCGGTTAGATTTAAAGCAAAGATATTTCTGTATTTTATTTTCCTTATACTCTTTTAATTTATTCCAAAAACATATTAAACCCACAAAAATCCAAGCCTCACCAAATTAAACCTTCCATATAAAAATACTTGCGAACTTGTGAAATTCCAGTTGTACCCTTCGAATGGGGTCGATCCCTAAAGTTTAGGGTCCAAGTGCTCCCAATTGTTTATATGGCATGCTAATTAGCGGTTGACCTCGACCCCGGTGGTACCTGGGGTCTTTAAGAGCTCCGTGTCTATAAGGATGACAAACACTTGGCATAAAACGTTGTTAATGGTATGACTAGAACTTAAAGTGGACGTCTTTGTATTCAGTTTAGTACTAAGTATAAGGCTTATCCGTGTAGTGACGGATTAAGAATATATTATTATAATGTCACTATCCCATCTCAAACCGTGGGTGTCTTAAAAGGCGACTAACCTTATGCAGACAAGAACACTGCGAGAAAAGGAAAATTCAAAAAAAAACTGTAAACGATGTAAACTAAATTAATTGATTATGTACCTACCTACTGTATCATCATCATCATCATCATATCAGCCCACCGACGTCCACTGCTGAACATAGGCCTCACCTAATTTACGCCACTGCAAACGGTCCTGTGCCGCCTGCAACCAACGGCCGCCCACCTACTGTATAATAAACATTTATTTTAATAAATGCGGACGAACGGATGGAACAGTGTGCGGGGTAGGAGGGGACGGGGCACAGGCAGCCGCGCGGCGCGGACGCACGGCGCGGCACTAGCGCCACCTCGGCGAAACACTCCACGGCGAGCTGCCATTACGCTAACATTGCACCACACGCAATGATATTGTATGTTAAAAAAAGGTGTAGATAGTTTATAAGCGCTCTAAAAGTGGCACACTAAAAATCAATGTCCCGTTGACGGCGAAGGTATTTTGACATTGCATTATTACAATATCTATGTGTGCGTTTGTGTGCCATTTCCAAAAATCGAACGCTATGTATGTAACCTATCTACACCTTTTTTAACATACAATATCATTGACCACACGCCGTTCCGCCCGCTAGCTTCGCTTAAAATATAACCAACGCTTTCAATACAGTCCACATAACAACCCACCATCTACAAAAACCCTATACTAACCGTCTGATCAGCGTGGTATATAGGTTAATGCCCTCCACATTCTTTGGAAGAGATCCACGCAAATTCGAGATATTGTTGATGATTTCTAAAAGTAAAATATTTTCAGAATAAGATTCCTTTATACTAAATTCAAATGTTAGTTCAATTTAATAAATCAAGTGACCAGAACTATGGAAGAAAATTAAATGTGAAGTAATTTTCTCTTAGTCTTTTTATTTCGTTTTGATCACATACATGATACTTATGAACGTCATACAAACCCAAAAAAAAGGTGTCAGCAAATTTGCCTACGGCCAGTTCACTGACAAGGTTGAGCTCTGAGAAGAACTTGGCGAGAAACTCAGGCCACTCTTTTTAATCGCCAATTCAGTTACAATTTCAATTGGTTACAGTTTGAAATATCACAGAAAAGTACAGAACCAAAACACCATACTAAATCAAATTCAATAAAATTTGGAAATGAGAAAAAAAAATAAGTAATCAAACTTTAATTTGTTTTCCTTAAGAAGTGAAATGGATATTGTCACACATAGGCACTCTCCGTACATAATCATTAGATTGGGGATTATTTCCACTGTACACTTCATCCATATAAATATTCTAGGAAGCGGTTAGTAGTTAAATTAATTTTCCCGTCCGATACTGAACAAGGTCCACTAAGAGCATTTCTATGTACACGTCGAGAATTGTCGACCGACATTCATTTATGTTGTTGTTTTAATTGAATTTTATAATATTACATGATTCAACTGCCCTTATAGCGCAGCGGGAGTTTTACGATTTCTAGATAAGAGGTTCGATTCCCAGGTTTGATCAAAATTTATTTTTACATGAAAATCACAGTATTGGCTTGGAGTTTGGAAATATGTCCGATTAATGGCAACATTAAATTAAAACATAAAACTTAAACTAGGAGACGTGCGGGACTTCGCCCGCGTCGTTCTTTTTTTTTATCACTACTCAGCTCCTATTATCCGTAGCCTATAACCTTCCTCGATAAATGGGCTATCCAACACTAATAGAAGTTTTCAAATCGGACCAGTAGTTCCTGAGATCCTAGTGTTCAACCAAACAAACAAACTCTTCAGCTTTATAATATTATACAGGGTGTATACGACGATACGGCATTAAATGATAAGGCAGCCAGTGTTAACCCTTATAAAATATTATAATAAAAATTATAAAAAAAAAGAGAAAAAAAAAAAACAAAACAAACGCTACACATTATTTAAAGTCGAAAAATTTAAGAATATAAAACTACACATTATTTTTCTATCATGACGTTTTCGACATGACGACGACGACGAAAAGTGCGGAACAGAGTAAGAGATAAGATAATATGAAAGAGTCAGAGATATTTAAATGAATTGAATGACGTAATGACAACATACGATCAACGTAAATACCTACAGGTTGTTTAAGACTGTGAACAACTGTGACATAAAGAAAGTACATTTGCGTCTAAACTATTGCAAATTTCTGTTTAATTTTTTGGTATAGCCTTCTAACATCACACGCTACACGTGGTTTCATTTAATGTCGTACCGTCGTATACGCCCTGTATATTATTACATGTATAATAGGTATAGATTAGATCAAAATACATCTATAAAACTTTTTTCACTAACCATTTAAGGTGATTTAGAATCCATAGGAATACCAAAAAGTATTTTACCACTTCCGAGACTTATATTTAACATCGAACAATGTTTAAAACAATAGCTCAAAACAGCCAACACCTGGACCTTGAGTAATCCTACTTAAAAACAGTAAAACAAAGAAAAACGAACACCTCAAATCTTTGAAGGAAGCCTTAAAATTAACATACTTTGGAATACTAAGTTTGGGATTTTTAGTTGACGACACGACTTGGTAACGATACTTGTTTTTAACTATTCAACTTTGATATTAAATTTGTCATCGGTTTGTCTGTAATTTAATGGTTAGCTTACAAGTAGGTACGTATTCCTACGGATAGTGCCTTCAGTTTTGATAATATTCATTCTTTTTTTTATACCACGACGGTGGCAAACAGACGTACGGTCCGCCTGATGGTAAGCGGTTACCGTAGCCTATGGGCGCCTGCAACACCAGGGGCATCACGAGCGCGTTGCCGACTCTTAAGAAACCTATTCACTCCTTTTTTGAAGAACCCCATACTGTAGTACCTTGGGAAAACCTCGTTAGGGAGTTCATTCCACAACCTGATGGTTCTTGGGAGGAAATTCCTCTGGAACCGCGCGGTACGAGACCATTTCGGTTCTAAGGTGTGGGGATGAACTCCCTGCCGATGGCGAGCGGTACGATGGTAGAAGGTGGCCGTGGGCATCATCTCAAACAGTTCTTTGCAGTGGGATAAACAAATTGAAAAGGTCTGTAGTAAACTAAACCAATATGCATTTGTACTACGCAAATTAAATAAAACTGTGAATCGGGACACAGTCCTTACCGCTTATCATGGACTGGTTGCTTCAACATTGAGATATGGTATTGTATTTTGGGGCAATGCGAATGGTAAAGATATAGATTTAGTTTTCAAATCACAAAAACGCTGTATCAGAGCAATATGTAATATTTCCTCTCTTGACTCATGTAAACCGCATTTTATTACGTTAAATATACTAACTATGCCATCTATGTATATATTTGAAACCGCATTGTTTGTTAAACGGAACTGGCCAAAATTCTCAGAGGTCACTAGTAACCGCAGATCTGATAAGCTACATCTAGTTTCAGCTAAAACTACCTTGTATCACAAAAGTATATTCGTGATGGCACCAAAAATTTACAATAAGCTGCCCAAATGTATAAAATCTGCAGGGAATTTACACTCATTTAAAAGTAAATTAAAAGTTTTTTTAATAAATAAAGCTTACTACTCTGTTAATGAATATTTAAATGACAAAATGACATAATTTATTGATAATTGATTCATAATTATTGATTGACATTAATGAATTTTTTTTTTTTTTTTTTTTTTGATTGACATTAATTAATATTTTTGACATAAATTCATATCTGTTTGACTTTAATTTCATATTTTTCATCAACATATTTACAATTAATTGACATTTAAGTATTCATAATTTAATTACATTACCTTAATCATAAAAATCTATTGGCATTCTATGTATCACAAATGTTGATGTTTCTAACTTAATTCGCTGTTAGGTATTTTGGACAGCCATAAAACATGTAATATACTTAATAACTATTTGATTGACATTAATTTTAATTATTACTTACTATTTTATCTGACATGAACTGATTTTGCTGTATTAGTCTTACTACCAATAGCTGTATTACCGTTATTTTGTTTTCATTAAATTAGAATGTATTCTGTTTTTAAGATTATTTTATATTATATAATGTAATTAATACCTACTCATTTTAAACAAAACCTAAGAAACACTATTTGTACATCACAATGTGGTAGGACATAGTAAAGCACTAACATAATATTAAGATCTGTATATAACCTATGATCCACAAATAAAGATTATGATTATGATTATGATTATGATTATGATTCTTCAGAGCACAACCCATTATACAGGCGGTAGAACACACATAGGGAGGTCTCTCCTCACACTTAATGGTTCGATACCGCCTGTTAGTATAGGATCGTCGACGATTCTCACAGCGCGCTTCTGAACCGACTCGAAAGGTCCAAGCTGGTATCCAGGTGCTCCCGCCCACAGGTGACAGAGTACTCCATATGGGGCCGGACTTGCGATTAATACAAAAGCAGCCGTTGCCCAGGTGTGAAGTACTGCCTTGCTCTGTTGAGCACACCGAGCTTTTTGGACGCCAAATATTCATAGTTTTGCCGCCTTATTACAAAATATGGACTAAGTATTAAACCAGATTCAAATTGACATAAGCCATTTTTTCAAAGTTGTCAATTTAAATGTCAATTTATGTAATAAGGGGGTTGGTCTGGTTTAGAGAAAAAATAACTCAATTTTTTTTATGTATTCCCATAATTTAAGATTTAACATTATTATTGATATAAATATGTACTTAGACAGTATTCTGAACATATTTTTTTATTAAATTAATTGTCATCTTTTTTAAAATGAAAATAAAATGAACCTATTACCCATTTACGTGTACATACGTACTCGTACATAGTATAGTTATTTTAAAAAAAAAATATTTTAAATATTGAAAACCGGCACCTTTTTATAAAAACTTTTTCAAAAAATATTTTTCGTTATACTTTGAACGCCAGGCTTCCAGACACAATAGAAAATCAATTATTTGGGGACACCAGTAACGGGGATCATTGGTGTCAAATTGGCGCTTAAAGACTTAATTGACAATGATAATAATTCGATTCATTAAATGGATCACTATATGGCTCATCACTTACCTTTTTCACACTAAAAATTTGAACATTAAAAAATAAATGAATCAATAAAATTCAGAAAATCACATGAACAAATATAAATTTAACTATAAACAAGTATGTTTGTTTTTTATGTTAAAACTAAACAATAAAAAACATATCGTATCGTTGTCGTATCGTAACCTATAAATTATCTTCTTATATCGCGGGCAAAGTTGTGCACCGCACGCGATTTGTTTAGCCCCTAAGTCCCTGTTAGCCGTGCTACTAGTTGGTAACAATGTTGGCGATGTTGGTGACAAGGGATCTAATGTTATACGTCCAGTTGGCCAACTTCAAACTTTGGCTGCAACTTGTGTTAATGTTATGTAAAAACTTTGTTATATTGTATTGTTAGCCTTTTTTACGTAATTTGGTTGTTTTATTTAACACTTTGTATGGTGTTTTTGTTCTGTACCATTCTATGATATGATACTAGAAGACGCGCTGGGCTTCGCTCCTATCGTTCTTTATTTGGCCACTGCTCAGCTCCTAATAGTCGTAGCGTGATATAATATAGCTTATAGCCTTCCTCGATAAATGGCCTATCCGATACTAATAGAATTTTTCAAATTAGACCAGAAGTTCCTGAGATATAGCGTTCAACGAAACAAACTTTATAATATTAGTATAAAAGATTTCAAATTATGGCTAGCCTATCCGCGCGGCTTCGCCTGCGTGTTATGTCGGTAATAGTATCCTATGTGCTATTCCAGACTATAATCTATCTGTGTACCAAATTTCATACAAATCCATTAAGCCTTTCTTGCGTCATTGAGTAACAAACATCCATCCATTCGTCCCAACCTTCGCATTTATAATATTAGTATATTATCGTCGGGAAATTAGTAATATTAGTATATTATGACGGACGAAGTCGCGGGCACAGCTACTGCAGTGCAATTTAACAAAAGCAACATTACTTTTTCATAATAATTTTTGATTTTTTTCTAAAATATAAGTCACATATATACTCCTTATTTCATCAGCTATCTACCAGCGAAAGTCCCTTCGAAACCGGTCCAGCCGTTCCAGAGATTAGCCGGAACAAACTGACAGACAGATAAAAATTGAAAAAAATGTTATTTTGTTTTATGTACCGTATATACATTCATATGTATGTAGTAAAAAGTGTGTATTACAAACAAACACTCCAATTTTATTTATTTGTATAGAATAGATTAAGATATCACGCCTAACTAAAGTCGCAATGCAGCAGATTAGTTCAAAGATAATGAAGTGAATGGTCCAGTTAAAACGTATTGTTTTACCTGGACCATTTACTATCTACGATCTATGTCATTGATTGAAACTCTGTGACGCGGCGTCGGAGCATAACTCGATATTCTGTCACTTCGATAAAGAATGAAGATTTAGATCATGACTTTCCAACCAGGGGGGCGTGGAAAAATGTCAGGGGGGCCGTAATAGTACCTTTACATTTTATTACGGTTTTTACTCAATCCAAGCCTTGTCTCTAAATTAGAGAAGTCTTATATTGCGTTCGAAGTGTTAATTAATTGTTTTACGGAATTATTAGCATTACCATTATTCAAAACGAATGAATCCTTAGTGTACCAAATACCGAAAGCCGATAAATAGAACAATATCTTATCGCTTATTATCAAACAATGTTCACCGGCAAAGTTTCACAATAGCCAATTCCACGAATATCTTCTATCAACAGTGATATCTCAAAAAATCTTTTCCAAATCATCACTTTGGTAATAAATGGTCGCTCCTTAAAACTTACTTACTGCCACTAAAATGTACCCGCAGTTTGTTGAAACTCGCTGACGTTGGCAGTGGTTACAAATTGCCCACAATGAATCTTAAACCGTTTCGCGTTGGAAACAGAATCGCTTTCAGTTACAACGCTTTTCAGAACATTTTAGATACCCCGAGCTTTTTAAATTCAACGTGTCACGAGTTTATCGGATTTTGGATATGTCCATGTGAGAATAGACTGATTCTCTCACGGGTATAAATATAGTTTTTAAATAAGGAAAGTCTAAGTTAATAATATAATAATATTCTACCACATTCACCCAGCGCCATCTAGTCCCACAGTAAGCAATTATATTTGCTTGTGTTATGGGTACTAAACAACTGATATACTACTTAAATAATTTTTTTTTTTTTTGTAAATACGTACGTATTATAGATAAATTCGAATAATTTACAATGTTTTTTTTTTTACTTTTGTTCGTCATGTCAAATAGGCATCTTCGTGCCTTGAGCGCCAAGCTATGAAATTCATCTTTTAAAATTTAGTAATAAAGCAGTTCATTATGTATTCTTAATCTGTGTTGTGACGAATTAAGAATACATAATGTCACTACCCCATCTCAATCCGTGGGTGTCGTACAAGGCGATTAAGGAACTAACCTTAAGCAACAAGAGCACCAAGAGAAAAGGAAAATTAGAAACAAAACCCTATATCAACCCGTCTAGCCAGCATGGTATAGTAAGCTAAATCCTCTCCAAAATGTTTGGGGGAGACTCGTACCAGCAGTGGGATATTAATATAATAATATGTGTTAATAATAATAATAATATTCTACCACATTCACACAGCGCCATCTAGTCCCAAAGTAAGCAATTATATTTGCTTGTGTTATGGGTACTAAACAACTGATATACTACTTAAATACATTTTTTTTTGTAAATACATACATATTATAGATAAATTACACCCAGACACAGAACAAATCTTTATGCTCATCACACAAAGATTTGTCCTGGGTGGGGATCGAACCCACGACCTCCGGCTTAGCAGTCAGGGTCACTAACCACTAGACCAACAGGCCAGTCAAATTATTATTAATAATGGATAAAACACTAAATGTGTTGAATATCTAAAAAATTATTAAATCAATCTTATCTTATATTTTTATGAGCCTGATAATGAGTCTTGTCGACTATAGCCGACATCGACTTTGCTAAAAACTGAACTTTCTTTCTTTTATAAATGTAAAAAGAAATACATTGCTGTATTCAGTGTCGTAACCTTAATTCCACAGTGAGTGGCTCTCACCGAGGGTTTCAATCAGCTACGAACAACGAACTGGATGCGATCGAAGATTGGATTGTCTCTACTAACACTTTTGTTCCAATGATTCACTGTCTGGGATGAAAGTCTTTTATTCTGGAAGCTTCAAATATGATATTTAAATTTCAGTTTTCTTGGATAGACACATAGCTTATACCACAGAACAGAGATAGCTTTTTTTGCTTATACGTTGTATTATTGTGTTAAATATTTATAATGATATGGACTGTGCTTTTCCAAAATAAGCAGAGGTGTTTGCTATGCTAAAAATTCCACGACCCAGAAACAAAATATATTTTAATTTATGTTATTATTATTATAAATATAATTAAAACTGTTTATATCGCCGTAGTTTTTAACAGAAATATCGTCACACTGAATACATTTCAATAAATTGTGGTGACATATCGTCACACTCCAATAAATAATAAAACTGGGACTATAACACTTTTTTTTACACTTTGTCTACGAAAAAAACATTTGCCATGCCGTGCAATGCATTTGTAATTGACAGCAATTACAAATGCATTACAAACTATTTAAATGATCAACCTAAAGATCTAAATCAGGGTTTTCCAACATTTACTTTGCTGAGCCTTTTTTTTTTTAAATATTTTGGGTTAAGTTAAGTTTCAATTTCCTTTGAGTTTCAACAATATTAAGAAATATTTTTTATCAACAATTTTTTTATTTGAATTTCAATTAGGTACAATACCTACAGATACAAGACAACAATATAACGTTTTTAAGAAAATAAAACTGATTATTTTATTTCTGAACGTTAACTAGTAATTATTATTTCAGCTTCTCTCAACAGACGAACTGTAGTGTTATATATAATACGTATATCTTCTCATTGTGAATTAGACTTGCAATGTACTCGTATTTTTTAATTTGTATACATATGGGTACATGGGTAATATTCAGGGAATATACATATAGAGAGAAAATTTGGTAAAAGGCTTAAATATGAGAATTCTTTTTATATTTGAACACACACACGACAATATCATCAATGAAAAACCCAAAATAAAACTCAATTTAACCGTCATAATGTGATCGTCGCGTGTTTTACGTGAACCGTAAACTCGCGTAATGCTGCCCGCACTGCGTCGATAAACCGTAAATCGGCGTAAAACCGTAAACTTACGTTTGAGCGAGCGGCTCATATGTCGTTATTTATTGCCATCTATATACTGTATTGCTTTTATATATCTTTATTGATGTGATATAAATTCTAATTTCGTTCCAAGGTTCGCGTAAAACTTTCATTATGAATTATTGAAAAGTAAAATTAACTCAAAAACTTAAAAAATCACTGTTGGCTTTTCTATAACATAACATAACATAGCATCACGCCTTTTTCCCCGAAGGTGTAGGTAGAGGTGTTTCACACCCACATTTCGCCAGCTATGTTTGGTCCCATGAAATAGGGGGCGAGCTTATTGTCATCTACCGGAAACATTTGTTTACCAAACTCCGGGAAAATCTCAATACTAGAATTTCATGTTAGAAAAGTCCAATACTATTTTCACCTGACCCGGGAATCGAACCCGAGACCTCTTACATAGCAGTCGTATACACTTCCCGCTGCGCCACCGAGGCAGTTCTTTTCTATACTGGCTGCTTTTTTTTCTTTCTCTCTCATTTAATGTAAATTAAATTAAATAATATTAGGTATTGAAATTAATATTATGGAAACAATGCTACAACAAAATCCGTCGTAAATTTCAAACTATCTCCAAAATTAAACAATTCATATAAGCGTTAGTACCAACAAATCGTATATCAGATACCAACACCAAAATATATATCCCGTACACAGCTTATCCGATACGACGCGGATTTAACCGACCAAAACCGGTTATCTCAAACATATCCGCCAAATTTAGCACCGAAATTCGGTTTTACAAAACACCAATCACCATTTGCGGGTTAACATTTGTAGAGTATTCGAATATGAGCCTTATTTTATTGGCACAAAACTTATTATTTTATTGACAGAGCTTATTAATAATTTTGTTTGTATAATAATATTTGAATTTGGACTTTATCGTTTTGGGATAGGGATTATTTTAAAAGAAATTTGTTTTTAAATGGCTGTTGAAATGAGATATGTGGCGATATGAGAAATGCGTTTCATGTTGGATAATGTACGAATCAATTGTTTTAATGAATGTTACTTTATTTTCGATAATGAATAAAAATATGTTCTCGTATTAACTCTGGCGTTAATTATTCCATATAAATGAAGATGGGTTATTGTTCAATGAGAAATTGAAATAATTATTGTCAACAATTTAATAATATTACCAGCAAAATTCATATTATTTTCATTCTCTCATCTGATGAGTGATGTAGCATTTGTAAATAAGCTATCACCTTTACTCTGTGCAAATAAATAATAATAATATTCTACCACATTCACAAAGCGCCATCTAGTCCCAAATTAAGCAATTATATTTGCTTTTGTTATGGGTACTAAACAACTGATATACTACTTAAATATATTTATTTTGTAAAATATACATAGATAGAGATAAATTACACCCAGACACAGACACAGTTTGTTCACAAGCTTTGTGCACAATGTTTAAAAATACAAAAATAAACTAGAAGTCGCGTGGGGCTCCGCCCCCACCGATCTTTATTTGGTCACTGTTCAGCTCCTATTTGCCGTAGCGTGATGTTATATAGCCTATAACTTTCCTCAAAAAATGGACTATTCAAAACTAAAATAATAATTCGAATCGGACCAGTAGTTTCTGAGGTCCTAGTGTTCAACTAAACAAACAACCAAACACTAGAGCTTTATAATTTTAAGTATAGATTGCTGTTATCAAAAGTAAAGTATATTAATTGACTTTATGACATTGACCAGTCGAGTTGATACATTTTCTTCTCTTACCATCTGTATTGCTTTTGTTACCTTATTCAGTTCTTGCAACATCATCCTGAGAATTAAAATAATCGGATCAAAATCAGCTCACTCTTTAAGAGCTACGATGCTACAGACAGACATACAGATACATAGACAATTATATATATAAACATAATTTTTTATTACAGCCCTCTTTTTACACCGGGGGTTGAAAAGAAGTTCTAACTCTGAATAGCGGTATACGACTACGTGCCATAGATCTCACTTTGATTTCCGAATCGATTATGTATCGATACAATCTCAGTAACCCAACACTAGTTAATCGTATTTGTCGCAATATACCAAGGCTAACAATGAAATGACCACGAGTGCAACTTGGACGTAAATTACGATAATCATTTCAGTTTTGGGTTGTGGTTTGACCTACTTTGGTATCATGTAGCAGCAAATACATTGCACTTTAAATTCGGGGTTAACAGAGTCGCGAATTATTGTATAATTAACTTTATTCTATCTATTAATTCACCTATAATACAGTGGGTCTACGTCACTTATTATTATATATCGACCTCACATTGGAATAGATCTATAAAATGAGAAACGCCGCTGGGCAAATTTGAATCTTATGCTTTGTAGATAGAAGAAGAAAATTTCCGGGCAACCAAATCTTAACTTAGGTCTTCATAACATCTGTCTTACATTGGCAGTGCGATATATTACCTATATTTTAAGGAATGAAGGAATATAAAATACCTTATTTATTTGTGAAAATAAATGCAGTTAAATTTTCTATCTATGTATAACAATGAATGTATGTGTGTATTATTCACCTAAAAATCTAGAACCGCTAGTCCAATTGATATGAAGCACACATTTAAAGAGTGGCATGACTACTACGACGTAAAAAAAGTTTCAAAAATAAAAATACAAACAATATTACAGTGGTCACGGGAATAATTATAATATAGAATGCTTTTTTTACCCGACTGTCAGTACGGGTATTGTTTTTCGCGCGTATCTTGTATGTTTGTAAATTTCTTTATTCCCACGAATCTTCCAAACGGTTGGATGGATTTTGACAGTTAGGGTAACGTTAGATTCGTCTAGAAAACCCAAGTGTCCTTAGATACCTAGGTTTTAAGAATACAAAGAATTAAACGGCTGGCTTTTGACGTCAAATTGTTAGAAGTTCAATTTTTTTTTAACCAAACCTATCGAGTTGAGTATCAAAAGGAGATTACATATATTCAAAAAGAGATTATATATAATTGAATGGTTCCAAATTGTAAGTAGTTCTATTATTTTTTTTAACCAAACCTATCGAGTAGAGTATCAAAATAAAGGGAATTAAATTGAGATTACAAATATATAAATATGTTATGTATTTAAATTTAATCAGGTATTACAATAATTTTACGGTCTTTTTAGTGCGTTGCTCTCTGTTGATTTTTTACAGTCGGGTTATTAATTTTTTTTAATTATATTTACTTGTTAATCCGTATACTCGTATGACTAAATACCCGAAACCCAACACGAGCTTTTGGTAAGCTCATCTTACAAGCAACTAAAATATTAATATCCATAGCTATTATGCACGACAACTGAACCACTAAATCACTGTTATTGCTAGTTGCAAGCCATTACAATATTGCATAGCAACTACTATAAATTATTACCATAACAATTACCATTCGGACAATTACTAGTTGAATAATCTCGAGTAATTACTCGCATCAATCGTCTTCGTTGACCAATAATCGGACATTATTCCAGTAAGTGTCCCATCACTAGGTATTCGAAAATTCAATGCTTGTTCTATGCAAATGAGATTGTATGTGTTGTTTGCTGTCGTGGGTTATTGGCGATGTTGGACTTGAATGGCCAATGTTGGTCGCAAGTACGTTTTTATTATGTATTGTATTGTATGTACTTTTGTATTATGCCGAAGATATTTTAAGTAAATATACTATTAAATTATTTTGCGGATCAAATAACGACGTATCCATTTTGTCACCTACATGACTTTTACACACAAATACGAAACATCCGAACATTTTCATCGGCAAAATAGAGTTTCACGATTTGCTTTAAATTCGAAATTTCTTTGGAACAAAATGAAATAATTTAATTCACATTTTTACACATATTTTCATTGTTAAACACACTGAAACACATCAGACAGATTTCTAAGAAATGGTTATAGAATTATAGGGTTATATTATGCAATTTAAAATGGCCCTTATTATAATAAGATATTATAATATTTTAAACGATTTTCAAAATTACCTTTAACACAATACATTTATATTACATTAAAAGTACTGGGGGCTTACTTTGAATTTCGACATTCGACTTAGTCGGTTTTGATGTCGCTGCCAAATAAGATATAGTAAGGAAATTTAGTTATGGTCACTGTCACTTTCAAACATTTGACAGCGACTAAGTCGAATGTCGAAATTTAGAGTAAGCCCCCAGGATCACATTTCCTTTGTTCCAATTCGGACCAACATTGGAAGTTTGTCACCAACTCATGTGTGAAACATTTGCATAATCTGTCAAAGTTGTTATATTGGTTTAGTAGCAGGTGCAGGGAATTGGTGTTTGTACTGTCTGAGACATGCATTAATAGATTTAGACGTCATGTCATTTAGGCTCGGCTTTCAAAGAGAAAAGATGAGAAGAAAGACAAAAAGGCGCATGTGATGCTTCTGATGTTACCGATTCCCATAGACAACGGTAACCACTTACCATAAGATGGGGCGTAAAATTCTTTCTTTCCATTACCATCGTGGTATAAAAAGTGTGTTATATTCGCCAATAGAAACGAGCGCAGTGTCAGCCGACCTTTTAAAAATCTATTTACTTCCTGAAGAACTCTAACTGTATTATATACCTTAGAAAAACCGCGGTGTGGCCGAATGGATAAGTGGCCGGCATGTCATGCGGGCCGAGTTTTATTTTTACCGGCAGTACCAATGAGGATTCCACTTTGTGGAATTTATATGTACTAGTCAATTGACTTACCATCTGCTAACGGTGAAGGAAAACATCGTGAGGTAACCCACATACCCTAGAAGAAATTCTAAGTGAATGTCTATTCCACAAACGCGCACTAGACCAGCGTGTGTGGATTATGGCCTAAACCCTCGCAACTCTTTAGATGAGGAGAGGAAACCCAAGCCCAGCTGTGGGACATTAATGGGTTGCTGATGAATCGAACAATAACATAAATATATCCATTCAATGTGTTGTTGTGTGTTATTGTACACGTCCGTGTAGTGATGGTTTAAGAATACATAATGCACTACCCCATTTCTACCCGTGGATGTCGTAAAAGGCGACTAAGGGAGAAACCTTAACCGCTTAAGAAATCTTAACGCTCTTGTCCGCACAAGAGCACTGCGAGAACAGAAAAAATCAAACAAACTCTATATTAACCCGTCTGGCCAGCTTGTTATAGTAGGCTAAATTCTGTCCACAATCTTTGGAGGAGGCCCGTGCCCAGCAGTGTAACATCTATGAGTTAAAATGATGATGATAATCCATTCAATTGGTACTTAATTTACCAACATATAAACTAAGCAATCAAGTCACATATCACAATACAATAGTTCTTAGTGCAGCGTTTACGGCAGATGTAAACATATGGCGCTAACAATACGTCCACCTGACAGGGAGACAATGGCGGTGACAAATTGACCCCTTGTGAAGGTGGGATTGTTACTGGATATTCATAAGTCTTTGTTTTGTATCATCGAGTATTAGACGGATATATATTATTACCTGCTGTTATTCTTTGAAATATATATATTTCAGTCAAACTATTAATCAGTCAAAATAGGTAATTTTGACTGGCTATATCAGTCAAAACTCTTAAGAAAGTAAGGAGGTTGGAATTAACTATCTAGGTTATAAAAAAAGGTTAGTTTTTATAATTATTATAAAACCAATCTTTTTTATCTAACCTAACATAACCAGTTTTGAAAACCTTTTTAAAACTATTTTTTTTTCTTTCAGTCAAAAGTAGTTTTGACTGATATAGCCAGTCAAAACTACTTTTGACTGGCTATATACTCATATAGATACTACATGATGAGCCCGCATACCGTACAGTTCGACGTAAGCAAATTTGATAGAATTGCATATTTTTGAGCTGATTGAATAGTGTCACACACACTATTACTACACTAAACCTTTACTAAATCCCATTAATGCCTTTCTGGCAATCACGTAGACGGAACCGCTACTAGATGCCAGCTTTTCATGTATCATAATATTTTTTATAGACTACAGGGGAAGTATTCTAATGAAACCAAATATTTTATGTACGGGCGTTCGTTGCGGCAAGCGTGCGTGGCGAGCTCATAAAACAAGAGAGCTAAAACAAAAAAGGGCGGGCCCATAGACTAATACCGGGCGGGCCTAAAAAGTTTGTATATGTACCCAAGACACACTCTCGGACGCAACGTACCATTTATTAAATCAATTATAATAATATAATTAAGTATGACATATATTTTTAAACAAAACCATTAGGCATGCTAATACAATTACCTTACGTGACGCTAACACTTTTACTAATACTCGTATTTTATTATCAGAAAATAGTATAATACATAACACTAATCGGTAACACCGCACAAGTGTATTGCCAATCAAATTTGACTAAGATAGTTGAAAATGAAATTCAAATGGAAAGCCATTAACAAATTGAACAGATGAAACTGAAATGGACTCGAAACAGAATAATTGATGTCACAGTTCAATTTGTGCCAATTTAGTATTCAGACAGACGTACCAGTGGCATGTGAATGCGTATTATTATGAAGGATGTGTGAACAATTTGGTAATATTTTAATGCAAATTTTCAACTGCGCAAATAATTAATTTTATATATTATTTTGACTTTGACTGATCTGTTGGTCTAGTGGTTAGTGACCCTGACTGCTAAGCTGGAGGTCGTGGGTTCGATCCCCACCCAGGACAAATCTTTGTGTGATGAGCATAAAGGTTTGTTCTGTGTCTGGGTGTAATTTATCTATAATATGTATGTATTTAAAAAAAAAAACAAGTATTTAAGTAGTATATCAGTTGTTTAGTACCCATAACACAAGCAAATATAATTACTTACTTTGGGACTAGATGGCGTTGTGTGAATGTGATAGAATATTATTATATTATTAGTATTAAAACATAACGTCATGCCTTTTATCGAAATGAAATGAAATCTCATTTATTCATATAGGTTACAAGGTAACACTTATGAAAGTCACAAGATAAGAATGTAACAGATTATCCGAAAAGTAGTGTCAGCAAATTTGCCTACGACCAGTTCGCTGACTGGGTGGAGCTATGAGAAGAACAGGCAAGAAATTCACGCCTTTCTTTAAAAAAAAATGGATAGTTACAATCTTTTGTAATTTAAAATAAGCGATGGTGGCTGAATGGATAAGGAACCGGCGTGCAAATGACGCGGTCCGAGTTCGATTCCGACCGGCAGTACCAATGTGGATTCCACTTTGTGGAATTTATATGTACTAGTCAAGTGACTTAACATCTGCTAACGGTGAAGGGAAAACATCGTGAGGACACCCACATACCCTAGAAAAAATTCTTTGAGCATATCTGATCCACCAACCCGCACTAGGCCAGCATGAGTGGATTATGGCCTAAGCCTTCTCAGCTCTCTAGTTAGAGGAGTGGAGCCCCGAACCCAGCAGTGGGACTTAATGGGTTGCTGATGATGAATTTACAATTTGGGTAGCGTGTAATATGATGCAGCAGAGCACCACACCGTTTATCCCCGCCTAGCTGTTGCCCGGGGCTTCACTTTTCTTTATTTGGTCACTTCTTAGTGCCTATTGCTCGTAGCGTGATGTTAACATATAGCCGTCCTCGATAAATGGGCTTTCTAACACTAAAAGAAATTTTGGTTCCTTAGATTTGCTCGTTCAACTAAACAAACAAATTCCAGCTGTAGGGTACCATGTAATAGAAGACCTATTATGATAATACCGAGCTCATTTGAACTGATATATACTGAAAGAAGGACCAATAACCACACTTTGCGACGACTAGACTGACTTACTGACTTTTTAATTGATAAATTTGATAACTGATGATATGACTTATAATTCTCTTATTTTATTCTGACATTATATTATTATTATGTCGATTTTTTTTTTCTACATGATGATATTTTATTATTATTTTACGATTCTGACATATATCTTTGGCTTCTTCAACATTCATCAGTATTTTCATGAATTCTCGCCGGCTCAGGGTACTCCTGATCTGTCCCTTCTTTAGAACGTCTCCTATTTGGTCATGGTACATTCTTCTAGGTCTGTGATTTCTGTTATTATAAATCTAAGTCCTGGACCTATATACCTACAATCAAGAATAAATAAATAATTCTGAGATACAAAGTATGGCCAGACTCGAAACCAATATCTATTTAACATACAAATATTTATCACGTGTTTGATTATACTCGTAGTAACGAGGCGGCCACATTCACCACTTCACTACACACTTTTAAGTTCTTTATTTTGAGTGAAAGGGGCGACAATTTAAAATCACTTAACCAGAACTAAACCTCTGACAAATTCCATCCAAAGTTCCATACAATTTGTATAGGTACATACATAATTTAATTATATTGTATTTGTGTAAACCGCACCAGATCGCGACGAGGCCCCATTATATTGCGAAATAATTAAATTCAGACGGTATCAACTAAATGTTTCGTTAAATTGTGGTCGCACCGCGTATATTACTACACTATGTATTATATTAATTAGAAACATGTGTGCTATGATTTGTGGCTTTTGGTTGAAAAGTAATCCAGGGTTTTCTAATTGACGTTATTAGACGCTCATTCTTTACATTGACGTTATTAATCATATAACTGGCCTGTTGGTCTAGTGGTTATTGACCGTAACTGCCGTAAACCGGAGGTCGTGGGTTCGATCCCCACCCAGGACAAATCTTTGTGTGATGAGCATGAATGTTTGTTTTGTGTCTGGGTGTAATTTATCCATAATATGTATGTATTTACAAATAAAATGTATTTAAGTAGTATATCAGTTGTTTAGTACCCGTAACACGAAGAAAATATAATTGCTTATTGTGGGACTAGATGGCGCTGTGTGAATGTGGTATAAATATTTTAATATTATTATTCTTGTCTCAAAACTGCTATTTACTAATTAGTAGAAAAAAAAAGTCCGTTTGAAATAATAATAATAAATAATAATACTAGTTAAATGGTTTTTAAAATAAATGCGTATTTTATTAACGTTGTTAATACGTTAACGTTGTTAATTATCGCCCAAAGGAGCACTTGATTCAATTCTCTTTTTACCATTCGTTATATTTAGATATATCAATATAAATAAATAAATTATAAAACTGAACAGTTTTGTTGTTTGGATGGACGGGCTATTCTCAGGAACTAGGGGTCCGATTTTAAATATTATTTTAGTGTTGGATTTATCAAAGAAAGTTAAAGGCTATATAAAATCACTCTGCGGCCAATAGGAGCACTGGCCAAACAAAGAACGACGTGATAAAATGACATAGGTTACAATTTACCTTGATTAATAGCTCCTGCAGATACGCAAGTCGCCTTCAAAAGCTTTTCCTTAATATATTTTCTTTTTCAAAAAATCTCATCTATACGTGTATGTTTAAATAACAAAATCAGGCGTTGTATACATGCCGCCATAATCTTATTTTCACATCAATAAGCTTGAAAAAGATATCTGAAAAATATACTTTGAATGGCAATATTCACCGTCACTCGTCAACGTTCGTTCAAAAGAAATTAGTCTCTCACAAATAAAATGAAAGGAAACGAGAAACGTGACGAATAAAAATTATATTACGTGACTCAAAGTATTTGATGTTAGCAGTTTTTAATAAATGTAAATTTAGAAAGAGGGAAATAAAAAAATATATGAAATGTTTGCTACACAAAGTTTTTTTATTTTTTATTATTGCTTAAAGTGGCAGATGAGCAGACGGCCCACCTGATGGTAAGTGGTTACTGCCGCTCATGGACGTTGGCAATGCTAGAGGCACAGCCAGGCCGCTGCCTACCAAGAAACACCGCTGTAGGAAGTTCACCCCAGAGCCGGCACGTACGTGGGAAAGTATTTTGTTTTCGGTATTTTTCATCACACAAAATTTCCACTGCTAGGCACGGCCCTCCTCAAAGATAGTGAAGGGAATTTAGCCTACTATACTGAGCTGGCAAGATGAGTTGGTAAAGGGTTTTGTTTCGAATTTTCCTTTCCTCGAATATATGGAAACAATTAAATGGTTTTACGTTTTCGATATTGGGTGCAACTATTCTCGCGCGATAAGTCCAAAGTAGCCCGTGTCAAAAGCAAATTCAAGATGATGTTTGCGTCAAATTTAATTTTTGTTATTGTACTTAAAAGGGTTCATACGTAAGAATGGCAACGTGTTGCAGTGTAGTGTCATATTTTTGGTTTTCAATTTTTGTTATTCAATCAGAGCTATATATTTTTTTTTAATGTTTTCAATACACACTACACAAAAACCACGAAATACGACACTAATTGCGATATTGCCATTCCTACGGATTCATATGTCTTAATAGGTACTGTACTAGGTAGGTAAATGTATTGTGAAGGAAAGTTAGAAGCAGATTAAACATTTTCTAGTCTGTTTCAAGGAGATAAAGACCAAACTCTCTTTGAAATACAAGAAAGTAATGTCTACACCAAGTAAACAAGGAGCTAACAAAAGTGTACACAAAAATGACTATTCCTTTTATCTTATTTCGCCTCACATTTGTTTATAAAAACCCTTTTCTGTCGCTGCTTAACTTGTGACAGTTGTCTACGAAAGTGAAATAAGTCGACAAGATAAGGAATGTTCGTTGGAAGTCAGAGAATCGCTTTTTGTCTCCAAAATTGGATTAAACGTTTGAATTACAGTTGGTTTAATCCGGCGTCTGCTGCTTGCAGTTGCTAATCTTTGCTGCACAGTACTGACATCTGTTGCGTTTAGAATGCAACGTTAATTAGTTGAGGGATCTTTTGTCTATAGATGGCGTTGCACTGACGTTCGAGCTTTTAGTTCGAGCTTCATCTATAAGATGGCGTTATAAGGCACTTGACTATCACCATGGCGTATTGTACGCCTCGCCACTAATATCGCGGTATCTAGTGACGTGGGTTTGATTCTCATACGAGACAAATATTCGTGTGATTCATAGATAGATATTTGTTTCTGGTCTGGGTGTACTTTTAGTAAATTAATTGAGAGCTCATTCTCTTTTTTAACAGTAGATTTTTTAAAAGGCTTACAGTTACGTAAGAACTTAAGTATATATTTATAAATAGTAATATCGTCAAAACAATACAAGAACGTAACCCAACAAACAATCAGAGCACTAAACCTAAATGTTTTACAAGCGACATGGCAACACTAAACGGGAAATGGTCAGTGTTGCCATAAACTGCAACTTTACTGTTTTATCCGTTTATGACACTTTGGTACTTTAGGGACATTTACAAACATTGCCTTGTAAATATAAATAAGTTTGAACATAAAATGCCGATGTACAGTTACATAAATCTGGATTTAATGTTTATTTTATGAATATCTAAATTCATTCGAGATTCTTTTATAAAATGTTCTTGAAGATAATTTTAGGAAAATGTTTTTGATGTCAAAGGTTGTCATGTCAGTCGATAAGTAAATCGGACAAGTTATATGAGTTTGTATTCACAAACTTTACTTGTAAAAGGTTTGAATGATATACATAGGTATGTAATTGTATTTATCTAAAGATAAATATATAGAATTTTCTTTGGAGGAGACCTGTGCCCTGCAGTGGAGCGTTTATGGGTTAAAATAATGAGGATGAAAGATAAAATAAATATATGATACTTAAAGAAATTCTTATTCATATTAAGTAATTATAAAACGGGTCTAGGTCACGTATTATATTATAAGGACTGGCCTGTTGGTCTAGTGGTTAGTGACCCTGACTGCTAAACCGCAGGTTGTGGGTTCGATCCCCACCCAGGACAAATCTTTGTGTGATGAGCATAAAGGTTTGTTCTGTCTCTGGGTGTAATTTATCTATAAAATGTATGTATTTACAAAAAAAAATGTATTTAAGTAGTATATCAGTTGTTTAGTACCCATAACACAAGCATCATTGCTTAATTTGGGACTAAATGGCGCTGTGTGAATGTAGTAGAATATTTATATTTATTTATTTAAGGAATAGTAAATACCTTAATTATTTCGACCACGATCGGTTCGATCGAATTGCACCGATCGTGGTCACGGGCTGACCAGTAACGTGACCACGAACGGTATAATAAAAAAAACCTATCTCTGTTCTGTGGTATAATACCTGACCTAGACCCATTTTATAATAATTTATTGGTAATGAGCCGAGCCTGACTCAATTTAAATATGTTTACAAGTCGCGAAAATTTAAAAGTTTTTAATTCTTATTGAAGCTAGCAAACCTGGACATTTTTACATTTTATCTTCACTGGAAGGATAAATACACTGATTCGTTGGTCTGATTAATGTAGCTTTTATAATTAAAGAAAACAAAACTTAATCTTTTATAATAGGTACACACTGAAATATGTAATTATTTTAATTAATCTCTCCGTTTATTAATCGATCATCTATTTGTCATTCGATACCTACTTAAAAAGTTATTTATATTTCGACGAGTCGAGCAAAATGACCAAAAACATTTCCGACAATAGGGATTGTTAAATCGTTTACCAAATTTATTCAGCATCAGCAAACCGTATCAACGAACGCGATAAACAATGAAAAATGATTACCCACTCCAAAGGAAACTCACTCTTAACGACACAATATAATAGAGTCTAAAATACTTCGCAACTTAAAAGAAAAACGCTTAAGGCACTCGCGTAAATATTCAAAAGACATCAATCCACATGGCAGGTGGAGGAACAATCAATCTCTGATTTTTCTTGACGAAATTATTGCCTTCTTTTTCTCTCGTATAGAAGATTTAAACGAGTCAGAGGGAGAAGTAATTGATGTGGAAATAATTGAAGGAACTTGGTGAACAAAGTTTTTGGCAACATCGCACTGCCAATGTTAAATAGATATAAGTTGAAATATGCTTGTCCGGCAATTTCAACTTTTTGTATAAAACTTTAAGACTCAAAATTGCCCAACAGCATTTATCATCTTATAACTTTATTGCATGGGAAGAGTTTATGAGAGTTTTATATTATACGTGATTACGTTCCTCTTGTTATACGCTTTATTTACGATTTGTTTTGTTGGAAATTCTCTGGAATTTTATTTCACACGTGATTTAACTTTGGAAAAACATAACATGCGGCCGAAATTTCGTTCATGTGGTTTATAGAAACAACAATATACTTAGTCGTCACTTATAAAAACACATTCGTTTGGAGAACATAACATAACATAAGATTACGCCTTTTTCCCCGAAGGGGTAGGCAGAGGTGCTTCACACCCACATTCCGCCAGCTATGTTTGGTCCCATGAAATAGGGGGCGAGCCTATTGTCTTCAACCGGGAACATTTGTTTACCAAACTCTGGGAAAATCTCAATACTGGAATTTCACGATAAAAAAAAACCAATACCATTTTCTTTCTCACTTCCCGCTGCGCCAACGAGGCAGTTTGGAGAAATGATGAATAAATATAGCTTTATACCATAACATAATATTCCTCCCTTTTTCTCTGAATTATATTAAGGATCACACGGATTTTTTTTTATATCACGAACTGATGACGTCTCATCACCCATACAACTAAAAAAGATCTGGTCACAATGACGTCACACCATCCCTAAAACATTTGAGTAGCCCAACGTAAGATACATAACGCTATCCCTTTCTACCTTCATGGGTACAAATCACATACAAACAAATTCAAATACCTGTAATCCATACAAATGGTCCCCATCTAGATTCGAACCTGCGAACTTTAGTATAGGGGTTGCTGTAATCTATACAAATTGTATTTCCAGTTGGGGATCCGAACTGCTTGGCTCTACAGACGGGCAACTTTTAGTTGCAGATATGTGGTGATTATTTGTTTAGTAAACTACTACTATCTGCAATCTTGCAATCTTTTATGCACAACTATGGTATTGATTGCTTTAGCTCTTCAAACTACTTGCGCTATCTGCTGCAAAGTACATTTTTAATCAAATACTTAATTAATAAGTCCCACAGCTGGGCAAGGGTATCCTTTTCTCTAAGGTTTAGACCACACACGCTGGTCCAAGGCAGGTAGGTGATTCAGACATACCCTTAAAATTCCTCTAGGGTATGTGGGTTTCTTCACTGTAGTTTCCTTCACAAATAGCAGATGGTGAGTCCCATGACTAGTAATTCAACAAAGTGAAATCCAAATTGGTATTGTGACCATGCGCTTGAAAATTTTTCCATTAGTTGAACAGAAACTTTTTTCCTATATACAACCAATAGTACCTCTAATTGCAACATTATTATAAACCAGTCATTCGGCTCAGTTTCTTATGCTCACATTTTGCATCGTTTTAAAACCTGTAGAGATTTAAATGCGATAATAATGATTCAGATTTCATAAGAACTAAATACTATTTTGGGCAGACGTATAATTAATTGTTTCAATGACAAAATACTATATTTTGTCAAAGTGTGTGACCTAGTGCTTAAGAGCCTAAGTAGCCCTTCAAAATTAGTAACATTTTGAGCAACTTACAGTTGCGTCCATAAATTGTGTGTCTGCAAAGACTCCACGAAACAGGAAACAGTTCTTTCCGCGAAAAAATATATATTACCCTTCCAAAGAACTACATTTGAAATTGTTCAGCTACGTGCGACCAATCTTAGTAAAGTGATGTAACGCCTTGAGAAAGAGTCACGTATCTACCCATCTCAATTCATATTTATGTCGTGAACTTTATCTAGGTAGTGAAAAATTACGTCATAGGGCAATATATTTATCTGCTGAGCAGTTTCAGTCATAATGTGAGCAAAAAAGGGGTTTCAGTTCGTGAACCTATATAAATTTAAAAGTAGAGGATTTTAATATTTCTCTTTGTTAAAGCTCTGCTGCAGTCATGGACTGAATCTGTTTGCTGAAGAATGGATGGGTCTTGTCTGAATGTCACCGTAGCGTCGCGGTTGTCGCCTTGCCACCATTATCGCCATGCCGAGACACATGAGTTTGATTCCCACACGAGATAAATAATAATAATAATAAATGCGTTTATTTTTCCTTCCACAAATTAAGACTTAAGGCTATGCTGTAACTGTAATACTATTTTCATTTGTGGAGGACTGGTGCCTGAAATAGGTTTCGAAAACCTGTGCCACAGGTCACCAGGCCCCCCTTGTTGAAAGATAGGTAGGTACAAGTAGCATCTCATCACAATTCTTCTTTCAAGTAACATCAACAATACAAAAAAGAACAAAAAAAAAGAAACAAAAATTTTAACAGTTATGAGAAGTGTGTATAAGACAGTTTGGGTGTATGCTTGTGAGTGTATGTGTGAGAGAGGAGTGTTGTATTATGTGCTCCATATATTTGTTTCGAGTCTGGGTGTACTTTAAAAAAAAACTCCCCCGTTACACAGGACTTGTTCCCAATAGTTCAACCTGGTACTTAGACCATAAACGTCTGATATTTCTGAAACTTCTGGAATTATGATATTTCTTTCATTAGATTACACAATACACATATACACTATTATCATTTTTATTATAACTTATCCGTGTAGTGACGGATTAAGAATACATAATGTCACTACCCCATCTCAACCCATGGGTGTCGTAAAAGGCGACTAAGGAAGGACTTCAAGCAGACAAGAGCAATGCAAGAAAAGGAAAATTCGAAACCAACCCTATATCAACCCGTCTGGCAAGCGTGGTATAGTAGGCTAAATTCCCTCCACATTCTTTGAAAAAGACCCGTGCCCAGCGTGCCCCGTGAGACGTTTATGGGTTGAAATGATAATTATAATTTAGGTAATTAATAGCCAGTCAATAATATGTATTTATTCAATTTATAAATTAAACCTGTATATTTTAAAAAGATTTTAAATTTACTTTATAAATTAAATCTGCAAACTTTTTTCATAAATTTGAATAATTCTAATTGACATTAGAAAATTGTTCGAGTCAAAGTCGAGGGTCCAAATTACGAACAGTTAAAACCCTGTTTAATAATTAATTAGAATTAACTTTATGTAAAGTATCTAATTTAGAATTATGGGAAGTAGATCCGATTCGCAGGCAGTGGGTTCGAATTGCAAGACATTCACTTCGTTAACCTACTTTTAAACTTGGCTTTGGAAAGTTCTGGTAATTAATTATTCTAGTTATTTAAGAGTTTTTGTAATGAACTTACATTCTAGAGGGCTGTTTCATAACTGTTCCTGTTTAAATCACATTTTTATAAATGACATTTCAACCCATAAACGTCCCACTACTGGGCATCTGTCCCCTCCAAAGAATGTGGAGGAAATTTAGCTTACCATACCACGGTGGCCAGACAGGCTGGTGTAGGGTTTGTTTCGAATTTTTCTTTTTTCGCAGTGCTCTTGTCTGCATAAGGTATAATTTTAGTAGTCACCAGTCACCTTTAGTCACCTTTTACTACACCGACGGGTTGAGATGGGGTAGTGACATTATGTATTTTTAATCAGTGTCATCACGTAATCAGGGGGCTTACTCTGAATTTCAACATTCGAATGTTCGATTTTGATGTCAATAAAAACAAAACACTTATTTCATGTTTCATAAAAGTTATAAACAAAAAATCCTACTACATATTTAAATTGACAGATCGTTCTATCCATCAAAACAAAACAAATACTCGAAGTTTTGGCTTTAAAAACACGTTATTAATCAAACGCACATGTTCCAACTTCGGACAACAACTGAAACATCCGCGGTCTGCTTTTTATACAATTTTTCCCAACATTTTGGTACATTTTCCGTATATTTTTTGGCATGAATAAGAACTGGGTCGCGAGAATTGTTCTGTTAGCGGATTTTTGTGAATCCTCGTGACCTTAATTTTGCTCTCGAATAAAAGAATTAGGTATCGATTTGTGCATTACTGGTGGCACTTTTCGAAATTATCTGGAGGGTGATAAATGAAACATGGCTGTCGTCAATTTTGTAGTAATATCGTGTTTAGTGGCAAAAAGTCATAAGATGAGAAAAGCCGCTGCGAAATTTTGAACCTTATTTTCATTAGCAGAAGATTAAATTGCCTGATAGACAAATCTCAATTGATATCCGTTTTACATTGGTAGTACGATTTGTCAATTTTTTTTTATTTACCGGTAAATGAAGCGTCTCACATTTCTAAAGAGACGTACCCTTATAGTTTCGTTATTTCCGTCTGTCTGTCTGTCTGTCTGTTCGAGGTTTCAAATCTTTGTGTGATGAGCATAAGGTTTGTTCTGTATCTGGGTGTAATTTATCTATAATATGTAGGTATGTATTTACAAAAACAAAATGTATTTAAGTAGTATATCAGTTTTTTAGTACCCATAACACAAGCAAATATAATTGCTTAATTTGGGACTAGATGGCACTGTGTAAATGTGGTAGAATATAGAATATAATTACTGGAAAAAGATATGGTCTTTGCTTTTTAAGGTGGACCTGACATGGATAACTTAGGTTAGATAGGTTCGTGTTTTTTTAGACGTTTACTAAACACTTTTTTATAATACGCGTCATACTACAGTTAGTCTGTTAGTAAAACATTAAACAATAAGTTTCTTGTACAAGCGCCAACAATCACGCCCAAAATCTCCAGGTCAAATAAATTCCTACAAAAATAGTGCGACTGGCATTTCAAAAAACATCCAATAAAAGTAATGTAGCATCAAATTTAGTTTCTGATCTCTGCTGTTACAAAGGGTCAGACGATTTGCATTTAAATAGAATTCTTGTGACATCAGTGTGGGTGAAAGAATGACTTCGCTCTACCTATATTGTTCCTACTGGTATGGCCATATATAAGAAGGCTACGAATCCAAATCACCAGTTACAATATGATATTTTTTTTCTTTTTTTAGTAAGACGCACTAGGCAGCAAGCTTGCGTCGCCTGACTTTACAAACATTAAATTAATCGACACAAAACGTCACAAATAATATATGAATCACACAATGTTACGGCGAGGTAAAATTTTATTATTTATTCCCATTATGCAGTACATGGGTTATATTTTTGCATATATATATTTTGACTTTCTTAAAAAACATCACGTTTATGTTATTTTTAAGGAAAGTAAGAAAGAAAACTATTTATTTTCAATCTCACATTTATGTATAATAATAATATATAATAATAATAAAATAAATCCTGTATAAGCCCAAAAAGGGACCTTTTTTAAGCTATTGCATATCTTTTATCGTGGGCTTTGAGCGTGGCGACCGAAACAAGAAATTCCGTAACGAAAATAAACCTAATACCCCCCACTCCGACCGGCACAGCGGTGCGGCGACGTTGAAAGCTTTGCATCGTCTAACGTCGTTTCAGTTCGGCAGACTTCGGCACAGTGTTTGTGTGCATGCGACTAGACGTATGCGTGTAGACTGTACGAAGCTGGCACGGATCGAGACGAGCTGCTCCGAAATCGGACGAATACGTAAGCAGCTGTTTGTGAGAAAGTAAATAAAAATATTATGTAATTATAATATAAAAATATTATAATTAATCCCCAAGGGCCACACGTATTTTTTTTATTTATAGGTACATTTTAGGAATTCTATTCTATTCTATTCTTCTTAATTCTATTCACAAGTTGGTTACCAAAAATATTAAATATTTTCAAATATTCTCATTGCGTAATAACCCTTAAAAAGGGTTAAAAAATCACTTCCCTCTGTATGTACGCTTAGAACTTCTAAGCTACGAAACGGATTTTGATGCGATTTTCACCAATAGATAGAGTGATTCATAAGAAGGTTTAAGTATATAATTTTATTATCTTCATACCAAACGGGCGAATCCGTTGGCGGAAACAAGTATCAAATAATAATAATAATAAACAAACGCAACGCGAGGACAGTAAAGTTGGTAAAAGTGGATCGGACACTGCTGTCAGACCCTTGTCACGTGTTATTGTTATTGGACTTAAAGTCTTCTGTCTTATTTATAGGTTATTGTTTCTCTTGCAGCTGACTATGTTTAAGATACAGCGTTGCCAAAGGAAATTAGATCTTACGACTTGTCAAAGTTAATATTCACAAGTGAACAGATTTGGGTCCTTATCCTAAGGGTCTTAATAGAATGGCGAAAGAAACTCCGATATTAAAGTAGATTGTTTATTCATAAAATTAGGTACAGAAATAACAAGATTTTGTAATTCGGTATTGCGCATGAGTGGTTTGTGCGATGAATGATGACGCAGTGTCGAACTGTCATTACCGAAAACTAATAATACTATTAGATTTCAGTTTTCTTTTTAACCCCCGACTCAAAAAGAGGGGTGGTATAAGTTGACGTGTCTGTATGTCTGGGTATCCAAATTTTCAATATTCCAAATTATTTATTGTTTGAGTTTAGGTACAGAGGATCTTAATGATAGGGCACAAATAATAATTGATCACCAAAATCTGCCTATTGGCTTACACATCACAATAAATCTGTCTGTGGCATCGTAACTCCTAAACGAATGGGCCAATTTTATTAATGTTATTAAAAAAAACAACTTTCGTACTAAGTCAACACGTCAATTATCACAAGGGATAATACCTAAATATATAGCTTCAATTTTTAAATAAAAAGTGTGTTTTTGTTATAAATAAGTACTACTCTAGAAAACTATTATTTTGATGTTATAGACACTTACCCCCTTCTTACAAAATATGGACTAAGTATTAAACCAGGTTTAAATTGACATAAGCCATTATTTTAATGTCAAAGTTGCTAATTTAAACCTGGTTTATTTACCTGGTATATAGTGAATAATTTCTAGTTACCTATTTGATATAAATTTTATAAATCAAATCTCTGTAGCAAATAATTGAAATAGGTACATAACTTCTAGTTATAAGAAACACTATTATATAAACTCATTTTAAGTGTTCTTTATCAGTAATAAAGTCGTTAAACCTAAATAGTTTTTCAATTAAATGTTTTCTGAAGACCGAAGCGAAGCAACTTATTTCGTAAACTTTTTATACTATATATAAAGATTTAAAAACTAATTGAACTTAGCCTAGTCCAGAAGCATTGAAATTTCAGGCGCAGCTGAAAATTGCATCATGAAAATAAAAAACCTAACGCAATAAACTTTGATATTAAAAACGGCGACTCTCAGAAAGCATTTTTAACTTTTTTTTAGACTAGTGTGCTAAATACTTCGTTATTTCCCCTTTTATATTCAATGAGTTGAAAAATATTCGTTAAATATTATTCAACTATCTATAAATAGACGTATCCGGGGTCAAAAGGGGTGAATATACACAGGGTTGAGTTTTGGAATGAAAAAAATAAAATAAAAAATACCACATTAAAAAACTTTTCAGCATTTTGACGTCTTTTAAATACAAAGTAATACATTTAACTAAATGCATATAAAAGTAATAAGGTTCTAATCAACAAGGTTTTTTGTCATTCTATGTCAGTCTGTTTGCTCCAGCAGATCTTCAAAACGGCTCGACTTTGATGGGATTTTCACTAGCAGATAGAGTAACTCAGTACGAAGTCCTGGACTGAAACATTTTTTAGAGACAATGCGCGCACTAGGTAACTATCCCTGTATCGCGGGGGATATAAATATAATACGGACACAAAGCACACCCACACTCGAATCATCTCATCATCATCATCATCATCATCATCTTCAACCCATAAACATCCCACTGCTGGGCACGGGTCTCCTCCAAAGAATATGGAGAAACATCAAAACATCTAGGTATGAATAAATCTAAAATAAGCTAAAAATAAATAAAAATACGAGTAAAACCTAATACTGAAATAAAGTTGCAGTATTGTATCGCATGATATTGGTAAAGAAGTATAAACCACACCCGGTACCTATAGATAACATTTCCAATTTCCAGTACACAGATACAATTTCAGATATGAAAGTGTTGCAGACTATCCAACTATCACTTTTTTGGGGATTTTAGATTGGATACCATAAAATTGGTTTAGAAAATTGAACACAGTATTTATAGATACCTGTTTGTATAACAGTTTCGATGTTTTGTACCATGTCGACGTGCTAAAGAAGCCTCTATTGCGAGTAACGCAAAAATAATTATAAATATATATAAGGTATTCTAAAGTGATGATCTTATACATCATTAACATTTCTTTATCTTGACCTGCCATTGACTTAGACCACATTTTTTTAGATCTAGACAATAGCACATCCAAACTATTCTATCTCCCAAGCTGAAAATAAAAACAAAATGTTCACAAAAATGAGTGGTTTCTACGTTTTAAAACATTTTCTATTGCTTTCAGCGCATTAAAACGTTCGCTTTAATGATAGTCATAATTGTTGTGAGAAATAATTCATCAACATCGTTACTATATAAATGTTTAAATATTTATTCAATTTAAAAAGGTACAATTTCATGAGAGAGAAAAATAATAATACATAAGTGCTTAAATTTGAAATGCCTGTACTAGGAGCAATCCTGTATCACAGGCGGTAAAAGTACAAATATATAGTTAAAACAGGTATACATTCAAATAGTTCTAAGTATATATTAAAGGCTTCATGAAAAGAAAAAGGTAGATAATAGTTGGTTCTTCTTATTCTACAGACTCCCATTTAACTTGATTCTTGATTCGTTATACTATTAGTTAATGCATATTAGAAAGTTATAATAAATAATCTAAATATCTTTTTAGGAAAAAAGCGGTACCAGTTGTCCGCCTAAGCGACCTACTTAGGGTGAATAAATGACGTCATCAATTTTGTATAAAAAAAGGACTAAAATCTTGGAGAAAAATTTCTTCGATCGCTTACGGAAGTTAGTTTTCAAGATTGTGTTCAAAATAATTAAAAAGATTAAAAAAGTGATGCTAAATAAAACCTGCCTAGCACTGTTGCTAGGCAGGCATTGATCAGAAATTGTAAATAGGGAACATTCTTGTAGGAAACTAAATACTCGTTTCAAAGTCCACAAGTCAGAACCATGTCTTTACAAATAGAGGGTAGGCAAAAATACTGTCTATCGCCTCTTAACGACTTTTTAACGAGCTCAACACACCGAGCCACGGTTTAAGTGATTCTTTTCACATTGACTACGAATAATGTCGTTTACTATAAGATTTTTAGACGAAAAGTGTTTACATAGTAAGCCTTGGTAACGCAGCTGAATTTTTTTTTATACCACAGATAAGAAACAACCGGTCGGGTCCATTCATTCATAAATAAGTACGGTTAATCGTGGTCTATGAAAGCCTGAAACAGAAGCATCTTATGCACGTTTCCAACTCTTTAAAATTTATTAAGTAGGTAACTCCTTTTTTGAAGCATCCCATAATTCTCATATAAGTGTTGAAGATTATTTATTGATTTTAAACGGGAAATCACGCGATTAAATTTAGGTATTTACATACCTTATGGTGCTTGACGTTTCGACCTGGTCGAGCAAAAAAATCAGTCAAGTAAAATCAATAGATATTATCATGCAACGCGAAAGTTTAAAAGTAAATATAGTGTTTAAGATGCGTGAAGAAAACAGTGTACAGCGCGCAACGAAAAATATTACATTCAAAACAATTTAAAAAACTAATGTAATTAAAAATTAAATGACAAAAATGCTGCATTTTTATTTAAAAGTACTACCTGTCTTTCGTCAAAGTTATGGACCGAGAACTGGATGACTTTCGTGAAATTCATTTGCACAAACACCAACGTATTACAGTACCTGTGTAACTTTAACATTCTGTGGTAGAAGTTCACTCGATGTTATTGTTTGAACTTTCACAGTGCTTTTGTAAATTTGTAAGTTTGTGATGACTTGAAAACTGAAGCCAGTATTAAGTAAATTCTCTGAGATAGTATTTAATTTATTCGAAAGTTTGAAATATTTAGTTCCTTGTTAGTAAAGTAGACCTTAAAAAAGTGACCAAATTTTTACAGTGAGTGTGACGATTTGCGAACTCAATTGCGCGTACTTACATATTAATAAAATAAAAAAATATACTTTTAGTTTAAAGTACCTACATGGATTGTTCGGAAAATGTACATAAGTAAGTTTAATTTCGAGATATGAAAAAAGCAAAATAAAAATTTTAAAAACAAAAATAAAATATATTTGATAGAAATTTAGAAATAATTCAGAAGTAAAATTCTATGAAATTATGTCGTTAAAGACAAACTAAATTTGTTGCTAGGTAATAATGGTCGCAATCAAAGTACGCTTATCTCTTCCAATTTCAATATTAGATTGGTTACCATAGCAACCACCAAGCGTCTTATTGACGGTAGCGCCAACGCGGAAATAGATACGAACTATGTTTTCCAGTTGTTTCTATCTTAGTACAAGGAGGAATAAGTAGATGGCGCTGTTATATTATTTCGATAAGAAAATTATTTTTGAATGATTTTTTATGATCTACTTGCATTCGTAAGTGCATAAGGGTTTTTATAATGTAAAGTTAAAAAAAAAAAATTCCTAATGCAGGCGAAAAGTTAATGTAGTGATTGATACCTACCAAAACTTAATTAGTACTTCACATTTTTCAACTTTGGCATATTTTTGAACTATTTGTAAGTAGGTAGAAACCCAAATATCTAGGCACATACTAGCGCATTGTACTCGTAGTAACTTAATAAGTCAAGTCAATTAGGGAGTAGCTAGATAATTAACAGTGTCGTCAATCGTAGCCATTTAAAAGAGTTGTCTAACAGTTGCAATAATAGGACCAGCCCCCTGATTCTGAGTTGTCGGAATATTTTCGGCCAGAACTGTCAGTTTATTTAAAGTTAAAAAACAGAATGTTAAAAAAATAGATGGATGTAGAAAAAAAATCCTATATTAATCAGTTTTTAATTTTCTATACAATAAACTAATTTCTAACACTTAATAACTTAAGCTGTAAAAATACGTCGTTCTAAGATTCGAAAAGGTTTACGATCCGGGAGCAATCCGATGAGTCAGAATCAGGGCCCTGCTGTGCTTGACGTAAATATGCGAAGTGTTAGAAGACCAATAAACTAACAAACTCTTTCTCATAAATCATAGTAAATAGCTGTACCTTATAATAAGTAGGTAAGTATAGGTACCTAATCCAGTCCGTTTTTAGATCTGAAACGCGGTTTCAGCTCATAAAGTTAAGGCCATTAAGCTGATTTAGTGTTAGCTTACAACGGATAACTGTGTTTGCGGAGCTTATTCAGAGAATATAGATATTGAATTAATGTTTGTGAATTCTTCTCTCTCGTTTCATCATTACTAAGGATTGCAACCACCTCTAATAGGTGCATATGAGGACCGCAAAAAAGATGAAAAGGAAAGATATAACCCACCGCCCACATCTCTCAGATTCATAGCATCATGGCAAGTCGCAAAACGTACAGGCTACGCAAAACATGCAGGACGCAAATGAAACTCAATATTGACTTAGTCTGGGGGCTTACTCTGAATTTCGACATTCGAATGATGTCGCTGTCAATTGTAACAAAATTTATATTTAAACATTTGACAGCGACATAAAAAACCGATTCGTTATCGCTCTCAAATATTCGAAAATTTAAATAATAATTAGGTGGCTGTTTTTTTCAAACATTTGACATAGATATCGACTCCATCTGGGAATCAAAGTAAGCTCACGTCAAGACAAGATGGTCAACTTGTATGTGGACCTTCGTTAAGCACGTATATTATAAGTAATTTTCTACTTACACGACCAAGCTAGAGACCGAAGTCACGGACAAGTGGTAGAATTTGTAAGAAAGTTGACACCACATTAATTAAATTCTACCATGAAACTTTTTTATACTCTCATTCCATTGGGGGTGAAAACAACAACAAAATGTAGTCCACGATGTCGCCAAAACGATGAATTATAAATAAGTACTTTTAAACATAAATATGAAGACCCTATAAAGTTGGTGCACAATATAAAGTGGATGGAACTCAAACATTAAGATTTATAACAAAAGTTCATGAAAATATGTTTTTTTTTGTTATTTCATAGGGCTAACACAACAAAACTATGTAAATTATAATATCATCAACATTTATTGACTATTCCCAACCACAGTCACGTATAGTACATAGGTACACATACCCACATACAACACACATACACACATACACACACATACTCACAAACACCTCCTTACATTATAGCATTTCTCTTTGCTTTATAATTATATTATCTATAGCCTATCTACATTCTCATTTTAACCTAAATTGAATTAAAAAGAAATCAAAAGAGATCCAAAAGGTGGTCAAAAGCGGTGCAGTCGTGCAGGACGTAGCCTGCAACGGGTGCAACCGTTACAATAACATAATCTAACACAAGAAGGACATGGCCAATGCAGTTTTGTAATTAGAAACTTATTATTGAAATAAACTATTTTCTACATATTTCAATTTGAAGTTTATATTTACTTAACTTTTATTATTTTATTTTGAATTATATTATATTGTATCTATTATTTTGTAATTTTTTTATGACATCTTCTGTATTTTATATCATGATTTTTTATAGTGGCTTCGTAAATAAATGATTATTATTATTATTTCTTTATATTTCATGGTATTAGATTGTTAGCCATAAGCTGACTGACTATGAAGCTATTTTATTTCATCGTAGTCATATAGAACTCGGCCTCGGAAATAACGAAAGAAATCAAACAAAAACCGGACTTCCACAAATCGCTTATTCAGCATTATTATTCAGCTCCATCGATCAGCATAAAACATAATCCGACCAATTTGAAATGTTCCCTCACTACCGCTTCTACTGCTCTTTATGCCTCTATAAAGTATAACGACGTTGAATTGGAACGCTTTAATTAAGACTTCACAATTTAATCTCTTAGCCGGATTATAAGAGGGATTTTTAATTTTAAATACTTGTTAAAGAATTTCATAAGGTATTTTGTGAAGGGTTGGTTGAAATCTTTTGTAGGAATTTGTGCTTCGTTCGCTATTTCACGTTCTTATCAATGATGGTTGAAACCTTTGAACTTTCTCCAAAAATAAATTATATGCAACCATATAAATGTCCCACTGCTGGGCTCGGGTCTATTCTCCTCTATCTAGACAGCTAAGAGGGTAATCAGACATACACTTAGGATTTCTTCTAAAGTATGTGGGTTTCCTCACGATATTTTCCTTCAACGTAAGCAGCCGATCCTGATAATTACACACGTCGATACGTAGCAGACCAATGGACCTATATCGACCAATCACAAGCCGGCAATATAGCGCGATTGTCTTAGTAAGCCAATGACAGCTGTCGAATGAGACCATCGGCTTACCATTGTGTCACGATTGCACCCCAGGTGATACAGAAAAAATCCACATAGGTAATGCGAGTAGGAATCGAACTCGCACCTCATGTATTAAAAAATCTCTTTACAAATAAAATTTCAAGAACAAAATGATCACAGTCAATAAATCAAGAACATAAACAAAATTGTTACAATTTTATAACACTGACTGAAATCAGTAGGTAATGATGATATTCAGTATTTTACCAACTATGTTAAGTCCCATAATCATAATTGAGACGGGCCTATTATCATAAACTAAACACATTTCCAGACTTCCTGAGGTATTCATAGGACTAAACACAGCTGGTGAAATTTGGGTATGAAACTCTTCTGCCTACCCCTTCGAGGAGAAGGCGGATGCTATACGTATAAAGTAGTAGTTAGGCAAATAAACAGTCATGAAACGTTGCCAAATCAACGAAAGTTAGTGACACAATTTGTACTCAGAGACAGACACATAAATAGTCCACTGACCTATATTATTATAGTTGTAGGCCTTTCTTGTGACATTTGGCACTGGAATTAGGTATCTGTTATATCCCTACTTTATTTAGGTAGGTATGTATTAGGTAAGTGATAGTACAGTATTAGGTACATACTTTTTGGGGAACTTCGCCGTTTGACACCACGAGTTATTGGCAGCACGGAGTCAATCGCACAAGGAAATTTTTTTGAATTGGCTGTTTGGGACCATTTTCATATTAATTTTGTAAAATTGCACCAATAGGTGTAAAACGACGAATATCTTTTTTGCCTTCTTCGTTTCACACCATGGTGATTTGGACCAGCAATAAAATGTCCTAATCAACAATGCAAAAAGATTCTTACGCTGCGCTGTTTCAAACCTTGGTGTAAATCGACGAAGACAAACAAGACATTCGTCGATTGACATCATGGTCCCAAACAGCCAATTCAAAAAATGTCCTTGTGCGATTAACACCGTGGTGCCAATAACTCGTGAAAACGGCGAAGTACCCACTTTTTGTTTTATACAATTACGAAACGTATTACTATTTTTTTTTTCTTTTTATGTGCATTGTATAACTGTGCAAAAATGCAAATAAAACCGTTCTATAATACACTTTTCACTCTTCAACAAGTATACCACACGGGGAGCTAGTATTTTTGTTTTGTTAGAGAATCTTTTACGAAAATCCTACTAATAAATATATGGATGGATGAACACAACGTCTAGAAGTATCTATAGGTATGCCATATGGCACACAGTTGGAATGTAGTTTGAAATAGCACATTTATGCTGCGGAAGCCAATACTTTATAAGTTGGTAATACTTTCCCCTAGTTTCTCCTTTCCGCTTAAAACGTCTGATCTTCAACTATACGGCATCTGTATCTTCCATTCTACATAATAATATATGTTTGTATGTTTGTTACAGTTGAAGCAGTAAGAAACAGCAGCAAACATGGCGGCGTTCGTGGCCAAGCAGATGGTGGGAAACAAACTCAGCGCCGTTAAAGGTAATAACCTTATATTCTTGTTTCTTTGGATTTTATATTCTTTCTTACAAATTCTCCAATTTGTCTAGAAGATACGTAAAGCCGGTAATGGGGAATTGTTGTGCTAGATAATAAGGGTAACTAATTAGTCAGCACAGCGTTACCTAGGCAGACTGACTGTTTTTTTAGGTTATGATTTAACTGCGTACCAAATTTAGTAAAATTGAAACCCAAAAAATACATTTGCAACCCAAAAAAAAGTTAAATGTTCACCAAAATCACATGGGTATGGGTAACGTCTTAGTAAAAAACTGGGTCTGTTACCCTGTTCTATACGTTACCCACTTAATTAAGTTATGTTAGTCAAAATAAGTATTTTAATACCAAAAAAATACATGTGTAAAACAAAATTAGTAAATAATTATGCACCAAAATAACCATGAAGACTCAGCCTTCTAACCTAATACTTATACGTATCCATGTCTCTTATTCGGACTGTTATATTTACCAACACAGACAAGACTGTCTCAGAAATATCACAATAAACACAGATATAAAACCCAACAATTTAAAACCGCCATTAAAAACGGCGATAATTAAAGTTTTGAACAGTTGAACTGTACTGAAAGTAAGTTGGAGTCACAAGTCGGTAACGAAGCGAGAAACGTGTCCCAACATTATTTAGCCAATAGAAAATTTGTAGTGTTGTGATCTGATCCGAACAGCCGATATCTTTTGTCACTATAGTTTTTATTTGAAGTGTTATTGCTTGAGGAAAGTCTGTGATATATTCTAACTTGCTGTGTAAGGAAAACCTAGATTTTATTTGAATTACTTGTGAAATATTATAGTTTTTTACTACAGGCACTAAGAAGATTTCGAACAAATCTCTCTGTTTTTATTTGGTTAATATTATTTTTTATCATCATCATCATCATATCAGCCCAACGACGTCCACTGCTGAACATTGGACCGTTCGCAGTGGCGTAAATTAGGTGAGGCCTATGTTCAGCAGTGGACGTCGTTGGGCTGATATGATGATGATTTTTTATTATGTGTAATAATTAATATCTTGCAATATCTGAAAGAGGAATGGTTACAGAAGTGGCTTTTAGATAAGTTTCAAGATACATTCATATATCATTGAGTATCATCATTCAATCAAACATAAAATATCTTAAAGCCCTGCTACATGGTTGGAAACTTGCCTTCCACAGAGGTGCCCTTGGTGGATTCCAACCGTGTAGCCGGCTGTTGTAAACCAAATTTCATACAAACTACGCGGATGGCAACCTAGCTCCCACCAAGGTCACTCTGTAGGAACGCAAGTTTATAACCGTGTAGAACACCTATTGAAAACCTTAAAGTTTTTTATAAGATCTGTCGAAGTTTGTGCCACTCGTAACTGTTTGCTGAAAAACTGCCCTTAAAAATATTTATTTTATTATTTAACTACCAAACCTAGTAGCGGCCCACACAAGAAACCTCTTCTCTAAACTTCATCAATATACTTACACCGAGTAGTTTTTGAGTAAAATGCTTATAAAACACAGACGGACATGCGAAACTATAAGGGTACGAAACCCAAAAAATATCCAAAATTTAACTTCAAAATTTTCATAATTTTTCTTATTCATCAAACTAAGGAATTTAACGTTAACTCCCGCTAAACTGGATTCCGAAACCGCAGCAAAGCCAACTTAACGTAATGACGATATGATCATTAATCAAAGTGTCGCTTTGATACGGAGTGACGGAGCGAACGTAAAAACGTACCCGCGGGAAATCAAATGGAGCTCAAGCCTACCAAGATACAAATTCCGTAGTTTCCTATAAAATACGGATCTTTTTAGGGTTCCAAAGGCCAAGTGCGAGTCGGAATCGCACACCAAGGGTTCCGTACAATAATATTATAATATACAAAAAGAGGCAGATACTCGTATGTTTCTATAATAGCGCCCGCAGCGTGAGGACTCCTTTTTACCCGACTGTCAGGACGGGTATTGTTTTTCGCGCGTATCTTGTATGTTTGTAAATTTCTTTATTCCCACGAATCTTCCAAACGGCTGGATGGATTTTGACAATTAGGGTATCGTTAGATTCATCTAGAAAACCCAAGTGTCCTTAGATAGGTTTTAAGAATAAAAAGACTTAAACGGCAGGCTTTTGACGCCAAATTGTAAGAAGGTCAATTTTTTTTTTAACCAAACCTATCGAGTTGGTTATCAAAATAAAGAGAATCAAAAGGAGATAACAAAGGTATATTCAAAAAGAGATTATATATAATTGAATGGTTCCAAATTGTAAGTAGTTCTATTATTTTTTTTAACCAAACCTATCGAGTAGAGTATTAAAATAAAGGGAATGAAATGGAGATTATTAAGAGATTACAAATATGTTAAGTATTTAAATTTAATCAGGTATAATAATATTACAATAAATTTACGGTCTTTTAGTGCGTTGCTCTCTATTGATTTTTTGCAGTCGGGTTATTGAATTTATTTAATTATATTTACTTGTTCAATTATAGCTATCCCTTTTACTCGCGTGCTTAACTGCTTATCCTATCTTTTGTACTATTCATAATGCTACTTGTCAACAATACAGCGAGACGAGATTTTAAGTCTCCCTTACTATGAACGTAACATAATATCTTGTTTATAATATCATTGGTTCCGTACGATTAAGTATGCAATTTTTTTGTGATTGAAATGTAAAATATTGTTAGGTAACGGGGTAACTATAAGTTAGAATTAATTCACGTAAATGTAGGTAGGTACACCATCTTTGTGTAACGTCAGTCCGGATTAATAGCTATCCCGTTACTTACTAATATCTTACACTGCTTGTAATGTTCATAAAGACTTAGGTTCGAGCTCCAGGTCGGGCAAATAAAGATATATGTTTTATATGTCATGAAATTCTCTGTATCAACCCAGTTTGGAAATGTGCTATCATGGGACCGAGTTAACACAGATGGCAAAATGTGGGTTTCTACACCTCATAGTTTCAAGGTATACACAAAAAATAACAAAAATCGCTATAGAAATTTTATTTTACTATAACTGGAATAATGTAATTTAATTATGGCACTAATTATTATTTAATTAATAGATATTTCATTTTAATGTTACCACTGCGTAACATTGCATTACTCATTTCTACTAATAACTAATAAATGCAAAAAGTAGTCACAGCTAAATTGTGAAATTTGCCATATTGTATAATACCTAGGCCTCACCTAATTTCCGCCACAGCGAGCGATTTTGTACCGCTCGTATCCAATGGTTTATGTTCAACAGTGGACGTCATTGGGCTGATATGATGATGATGATGATGATGATAATACCTAGTATATATAGATAGTAAGCAATTGAATTTTTTTGTCACATTCTTGTTTACACCAATAATTCGTATTCAGGAATAAAATATTTATGCTAATATGGACAAAATTACGCTAGATTTTAATGCTAATGCGAGGAACATGTTTTATTTGAAATCTGAAATACTGAGTTTCGCTCGTTGGAGGTTTCATTCAAATACAAATGCATACATACATTATGAATAAGAATTGATCTTTCAATAGTTTTAGATAGATAGATAGGTGAAGAAATAGAAAATCTGAAAATATTTTGTACAAACTTTTGGAGTCAAATTTAGAGAATATAAAATATATTATTACAAGCATAACATTGTCTATTTATGATCACTTTGAAATCGTGAAGTCGTCGTCAGAGTTTAACCGAAGTTGCTGGGCATTTTGCATTATGGCAAATTTCACATTTCATCTACAACATAATAAAATTGTAGGAATAATCTTAAAAATTAAGTATAAATTCATTTAATATATTGGAAGACAAAAATCTTATAATATAATACTACATTCTTCTTTACAATGAAATAAATCATTGCTTAGTAAATGCTTATAAAGTAACGTTATACAAATTCCACGGCTTGAAATGACCCTTTGTATTTTAGACATCTGAGTGCACTTTTTCATATTAAAATATCTATTGATTTAATTACAACACATCTTTTTCCTATCACCGTATTGATGGAGTGTAGGCGTACCTATTATACATACGTATATAGGTATACCCATGGCTAAACATGGTTAGACACTTTCTCTAACCACAAACGTCTTAAACTACAATTAGTTTTGAAGATATTTGAAAGTCAGGCTATTTAGAACTAGGTATTTCATTTAAAGTGTCCTTCTCAAAGTTAACTTAAAACATAACATTAATTTTGAGTCCTTGTCGATTTATACAACGAGCTTTTACCCCACGGGGTGAATTAGGGAGGATCCTTTTTGAATTTATACCAGTCAGTAATGGAAAATTGTTCGAAACGTCGACTTCAAAAAGCAACATTCCCGATTCATTCCGTGGGGCGAACAGCTCGAGGTATGAATCGACGAATCGATATATATATAATTGACAACTCTTCAATCATTACAACGAATAATAATTGTTTGATTATGACTTAAAATAAGATAGTTATAGAATCTTAAATTCCACTACCAAAGTCCATACAATACTCCTTATTATGAAACAGACTGATCAACACCTTCTTTCTCATTCCACCTTTACCGTTCGGGCTATATCCGTCCTGCTCGCACTCCTTTACATAAGCTCTTTTGATTCGCTCGCCGTTGTCAGGAATAAGTGTTTGTTTTCGCTTTTTCGCTTTCCTGGTTCGCTCAGTGCTTCTGGTGAATGGTACTTCGTTAGGGCTCTCAGCCATCGGTGAATGGAATAGCTTTTTACTGATTGGTTGTCCCGACTGTTTTCTTATTGGTGAATCCGTCTCCATCTGTAAAGATTGATAGATTTTTCTGTTAATTTATATATTTACTGTTCACTGTATTATATCAGTTTCATTTTTTATTTGTTGTTTTGTTTCTGCCTGCCTCGGTGGCGCAGCGGGAATTGTATACGACTGCCATGCAAGAGGTCCCGGGTTCGATTCCCGGGTAAGGTGAAAATGGTATTGGACTTTTCTATCATGAAATTCCAGTATTGAGATTTTCCCGGAGTTTGGTAAACAATATTCCCGGTTGATGACAATAGGCTCGCCCCATTTCATGGGACTAAACATAGCTGGCGAAATGTGTGTGTGAAACACCTCTGCCTACGAAAAAAGGCGTGATACTATGTATGTATGTTGTTTTGTTTCATTTTTTCGTAGGCATATTTGCTGACAATACTTTTCGGATCCATGTAGTGATGGATTAAGAATACATAATGTCACTACCCTATTTCAACCCAAGGCGACTAAGGGAGAACACCTTATGCAGTCAATAACACTGCAAGAAAAATAAAATTCGAAACAAACTCTATACCAACCCGTCTGGCCAGCGTGTTATAGTAGGCTAAATCCCCTCCACAACCTTTGGAGGAGACCAGTGCCCAGCAGTGAGACGTTTATGGGTTGTAATTATGACTTTTCAGATAACTTGTTACATTTATAACTTGTGAGTTTCATAAGTGTTACTTTGTAACCAAGATGAATAAACGATTTTTCATTTCATAAAGTTTAGGGATATGCGTGGGCAAATTTTATTACTTACTGTATCATTCTGAAGTGAAAGTAAACTTTTGGCGTTACATCTTATATCTACTAATATTATAAAGCAGAAGAGTTTGTTTGTTTGAACACGCTAATCTCAGGAACTACTGGGTCGAATTGAACAAATTGAATTGCTATAAGCCTCAAACAAACCTTTCAGCTTTATAATATTAGTATGGATATTAACTAGAATTAGCATATTTTTGGTATCAGCTGGTTTCTATCATCATCATCATCATATCAGCCCAACGACGTCCACTGCTGGACAATAAACACTAACCTAAGCCACCGCAAGCGGTCCTGTGCCTCATGCTGTGTTATTTTCTATATTTGTAGATATAGAGAGTAAAAAATATATAGGTATTTCTTTTTTATTATTTTACTGTTTTGATCGATTGCCATGGCAACACATAATAGTAATGTACCTTTAAGTACAAAACAACATTATTATAATACACTTACACTATAACTTTATATCAGTTCTGTGTTTTATTTCGAGAGCCCCACGCCCTTCTTCATATATAGCCGGATCTACCTACTACCATATTCTTGCCTAGCGCCCACTGGAGGGGACGGTGGAGACGCTAGATTGTTATTCAATAAAAACAGGATGTTGTAGAATTCCAGCAAGTGCATCAAGTGACCGGTTACTGCCGTACAGACTACCTGACTCACATTTCAATAGAGAACAGGAAGTTAATTCTGTTCGGTTGGCAAAAGGTTCGGTATAAAAAAGAAAATTGTTGTTTTTATGTTTCTGCACAGTAATGGTTACAACTTTGTTACGTGGAAGGTAAAAAGGAATGCTGTCTTTTAAATATTACGGTATATTTTAGCATAACATAATATAGCATAATGCCGTTTTTAAATAATAGACAGAAGTATATTACATACATATTTCGCCAGCTATGTGATGTCTCATTTAATAGGGGCACATTCCTGGATTCCGGTCTGTCTGTCCACAAGTTTGAATAATATAATTTTTCAATATTTTATATAAAACAAGTAACAAAATCCAACTATTATTAGATGAATTTTTATTCATGAGACAAGTACAAATTCACTAATGAACATACAATGAGTATCTTAAAATTTTCATTCTCATTATTATTATAAACCTTGTCTGTATGGTAACAAACAATAAAATTAAATAACAAGCTAGCAGCGAAATTATTGAAACCATTTTTGTGTATAGATAAATTATTTAGTTTCTTTCAGATTTTATATACTCATCATATTATACATTAATAATAAGAAATATTATTTATTAATAATCTTTTTAATCTATAACTGCTATTAAAATATATTAATAAACAAGAAAAAATACAATAATTCAGCGATGATCAGCAACAGCTATATAATATTAACATTATTATCTCAAAAACAATAGTACAGATCGCTTCATAACAACATTACTTACCTCAAAAACATTTAAACTTTGACAGCTAAAAATACGTTACAACAGAAAACACAACCACTAGACGATAAAATTTAAAAAATCAACAAAAACTTACCATATCGCAATCTGGCACAAATTCGATAGAATTGTTAAGAATATTATTAGCTATCAACACAGTTAAATTGTCCCTTGTTATCCTGTTTATCGGCGTTGACACTGCGTCCGCCATGTTTTTAGTTTATTTTTATATCACAAGGTCAAAGATGCGTGTGCGCCGCGAGGATTGTGACGGGCGACTGGCACAGAGTATAAAATTATAAATTGCCTTAGTGTTGTCAGTAGTAAAACGTTAATTTACGAGTCGTGAATCACGACCGTTCCCAGAAACATTATTTTAATTATGACGCTATTCCTAATTTATAGATTTAGGTACTTCTCTGGTCTTTAATTTATAAAAGCGATTATAGTTCCTTTAAATAGCTAAATCAATTTTATGAAGTCATTCAGAGATATTTGAAACATTACCGGTATCTTGGAGGTTCTAAAAATGGTGGCAACTTTAACTTTAAATTCTCCATTTACATAACTGTTTGATGTATGAAACTGCGCAATAAATGGAAAAAGCTCTGTATTTCACGGGAATCAACACATCTGACGAAACGTGTCTTACCTGGGAAATAAATCGATTTGTTTCTATTGAAATAATATTGGTAGGTTTTCTAGCGTTACATCGTCATCGTTCAGCCCAATGACGTCCACTGCTGGACATAGACATCACCTAATTTCCACCACAGCGAATGACTAGCGATTGTCCAAGTGTTTAGCTGTGTTAATTCGACCTACTTAGATAGCTTTAGAATAGAATAGAAACTTTTTATTTGCTTTTTATTTGAATATAATTAGAACCAAATATTACGTACAAAGAATTACTAAACGAATGTGGTATTTTTTACAGTTGACCAGAAATACCTAAAAAAAAACATAAAATCTCTACGCTAAAATTTAATGTATCAAAGAACGAACTTGTGCTCAAATTTTCATAACGCCATCTATGTATAGCTTTGCAAACTACAAGAAACTCTTTTTTGACTTTGACACTCAGAAATTGGTTGATGTATGTAACGTAAAAGGTACCTTATATACATTGAAGTATGGATGAATTTGCTAAATTAAAATAGATGAAAGAATAATCCTGCAACACTGCCACATAGTCTAGTTTGATGATACCTACCCAAAGTTGTTTATGTCATCATAGGAGCGCCCACCATCTTGAAAACTTTAAAATAATTAAAAAAAATAGATAGGTTGTACTTATTCAAAAATAAAAATAAAGTTAGAGACAAAATGTTGCACATCTCTGACTGACATCAAATTAATCAATGTAAAATCTAACAGTACGAACAATTACAATAATGTAAATAATAATTCAATCATCAAACTGAAGTTAATTAAATTGATCATCATTAGCCTGTAATAGCCACTCGTTATGAAACCCAAATCGATCAAATGAGAAAAATAAAACAACTTATTACGAATCATCTCCAGTCACATATAATTGCCACTTCTCATCACCTTCTTCGGTCATTACAACTAAAAAAAACCTTTATACGCACAAACGTGGTACACTAAGTCTAAATAATATTTTACTATTAGAATCACCTAATTTGTATAAAGTCAAAATAGAACTATAAAAAATACATACCATTGAAGAAAACTAAATAACAAAAAATGCACTTAATAACAACGATAACCAATGCTTGCTAGCAAATGAGTAGAATTTCGATCACTAGGAATTAGAACCCTTTTTAAGGTTTATTAGTATTATTATTATTTAAAGATTTTGACTAGAAAACTTAGCATGTTCACAGCCTCTCACTGATAATGCCGATAAATGTGGTAATAAATTCATGAGCTCTTTTTTCCTAGCTTCGTTTATCAGTATTCTTATCTTATTAGCATTTCTCTCTATATTAGATTTATTTATATCAAATGTAGAACTTTTATCTATTTTATTCACTTCAGTGTTATTACCACAAATATTTGATTTACTTGTATTTTCGTCTACATCTAAGAAACTAAAACTCTTTGGAATGTTCTTGTATGTTTCCAACTCATCTTTCAGATATTGCTTTTTGATATAAACAGAGATGTTATTGACAGATGTTTTTGATTCAGTTTTTCTAGCAAAGTCTTGGAATTCCGAGAGTATTGTTTTCAAAGATTTGGTATAGTCTATACAATATTTCCTTATTATTTGACTGGTTTTGATAATATCTTTGGTTGAGACGCCTTTTTCTATCTGAAATTCATAGAATCCTTCAAGGTTAAAGACACAGTCCTCAAGTTTGAGTTCTTCAATTTGTTTAATGTGAACTTTGTTGTGTTTGTTCTGTCTATAGAGTTTGGGAAAGTATCTGCTTAGATAATAAGATGTCGGCGGCTGGTTTGATAGCAAGTTGAATTCGTGGAGACGGCTTGTGGTCCTTGCTTCTGGTGGTAGTTTATCCTCCTGAAATGTATAAAAAGGTATTAGTTGATTAGATTCATCGCAATTTGGGTTGTTGTTTTATATTCTTAAATTGAATAAACATTTATTATTATTTATTTATTTATTTTATATTCAAAAGACAATTTTCTTATTAATTTCTGTAGGGTTCTTTACATGCATAGGTTAAAGAATACAAAGTACCTTATCATCATCATCAATAATGTGTTCTATATTTCTACAAAGTCTTGTTAGGGAGTTTATACCACAACCAAGGTACATATATGTACTATACGACAGTTTTTGAAAAGAAATTCTAGATGTTTTATGTTTTAGAAGGAGCTAAGTTCACAAATATTAGTTAGCTTAAAATTGATTTACCATCTTCTCCAAGTAATGGAAGTAGTTGCAAACATGTCTAAACTCATTCCTCTGACCGCAATGCAACCAGACGATACAGGCCCTTCTGACGGTGACGCTGCTGTAGGCTGGGCTGGGAGGTTCCAGGAGTGAGTGGGAGTTGTCATCGTTCAGCATCAGGTCGAAGTGGCTCATCATGGTTACCTGTAAAAAGCAATTGGATATGTCATTGTAAGGTGTTGTAGTGGCATTTTAGGTTGGTAAAACGAGTTCCGCGTAGGCTGACAGTGACCCCGTTGTCAACATTTATAACAGCAAGTATCTCTTTAAAATTACTCTTAAACTACTTAATGTTATTTTTGTATATATGTAATGTAAAAAGAAGGAAGACATTTCTGAAATCATACATTATGTTACGTTAACTTAAGACAAATCATTAAAAAAACAGAATTTATTCACGCGAAAAGCATTTAAAAAAAATGAAGAGTTCCATTTCAATAGAACACAAATCATAAAAATATTTTTTTATTGTTTTAATTTTCTGCAAAGCAGATAATTGTAACAATATTTATGTTGAACAACTACTGTAATTACTGGAGTTAAAGTTGAAAATTGTTTAGCAAAATTGTCGTAAGCAAAAAATTCTGAGAACTTCTATTTTCTAAGAAATGTGTTACAGTTGTAGACTATTTGAACGCTTCAAGGTACTTAGTAAAGATTATTTTTAATGGACACACTGATTTTGAATACAATATAATTACTTACTGATTATTTTATTGCTAAAAATAAACTTATTCTGTGAACCTAAACCGATGAGAATGTTTCCGACAATATATAATAATATAATATAATATTTCACCACATTCACACAACGCCATCTAGTCCCAAATTAAGCAATTATATTTGCTTTTGTTATGGGTAGTTGGGTACTAAACAACTGATATACTACTTATATACATTTTTTTTTTATAAATTACACTCACACACAGAACAAACAATCATGCTCATCACACAAAGCTTTGTCCTGGGTGGGGATCGAAGCCACGACCTTCGGCTTAGCAGTCAGGATTACACACCACTAGACAAACAGGCCAGTTAAAAAAAAATATAATTAGGCTAGATTATATTCCGATAGATTAATATGATAATAATAGTTTATTGCCATAAAAAAAACTGACTGTTCATTAATTAAAGTTACCTATCACTGGCGGAATGCCACATCCAATTTCTATATACAGAATTCAAATTATACAATACTAGAAGTCACGCGTGGCTTCGCTACCGTCTTTATTTGGGCACTGCTCAGCTCCTATTGTCTTTATCGTGATATTATATAATCTATAACCTTCCTCGATATATGGGCTATTCAACACTAAAATAATTTTTCAAATCGGTTCAGTAGATCCCGAGATTACCCCTTACAACGCCACAAACTGACAAACTATACATCTTTATAATAAATAGCTGTCCCGGCGAACTTCGTACCACCTACTTAATTTATGATTTTATGAAAGTATACCTACCTACCCTACCTACCTACATACCTACCCCACCTACCTACCAACCCTCTACGTACCTACCTACCCTACATAACTATATAAAAACTAAAAAAACACATCCAAAAAGAATTGGCCAAATTGGTCCAGGCGTTGTTGAGTTATGCGCTTACCAACACATTTAGCGATTCATTTTTATATTATAGATTATTAATTATTATAGTATTGAAGTATAGATTCATTTGTTTTATAACCTTAAGTCTGAGACAGACAAATCCAAGTAAATTCAGGCAACTTAATTGTGTATTTTCTTAGCTTAAGGTTAATAAAATCAGTGTTGACCTCCCTGACAAAGAAAGTCAACCTTCATGTTTATTCACAACAACTTGAAACTTATTACAACTTTATAAGTAAAAGAATTACTAATTAATTTAACTTTACCTTTGAAATATCTTTGCTATAAAGAACTATTTAAATTAAAATATAATACCTATATTAATTAATTCAGAAAAAGAAACTGTTTATTTAGTACACTCATGAGACACAATGAATCGTCTATACTAATATTATAAAACTAAAGGGTTTGTTTGGTTGCACTTATCTCAGAAACTACGGGTACTATTTGAAATTTTTTTTTAGTGTTGGATAACCCATTTATTGAGCTGAGTAGAGGCCAAACAAAATTCCACGAGAGTGAAGCTCCGGGCAGTTAGTAAAAAAATATAGAACTGGTCAAAATGCTTTATTTCCCCAACGGATGTCACAGTTCAGCATATTAGCCGCGGGACGTCCACTGCTGGACATAGGATTCCATTACAACCGATATGGCTTGCAAAATCCATCAAATTATGTCTGCCTGTTGTCTGGAAATGTTCTCATTCATAATACCAGGCGTGACTTTAGTGAATTGTAACCTATACATTGATGACCAATTTGTCTGTTCTATATATTTATTCATAAATAAATAATGACACATACCTCTTTATAATTATATAAATTAACAACACTATATAAAAGTCCACATAGAAAAATAAAAGGATTTAATTTCACAATATGGCGGCTGCGCAAATAGCTAGCGTTGTCTGATAATTTAATCGTTTTGTGATGTCAGGAGTTTTATAATTTTACAAGTACCCTCAGTTTCTGCTATTTATTTTAAATAGTTGTAATGCTCCGTTCAGAAATTGTTTAACTAAGGCACATTATAAAAGTAAAAAACAAATTTAAAACTCAATTTCAAAAAGAAATAAAAGACTTTATTTGAGTATTATATTTAGATCTTAATTTTCTTATGATGTATTAATATTTTTTAAGTTTAACACTAATTATAATGGACAGGTTGTAATTTGAGACAAATTGACTTTTAATTTAATTTTATTTATCTCACTTCTCGGGATTTCGAAAACGTAGACTTTTTAACGTATTCGTGAACAAAGTTTTTGTTTACGTTGAAATGAAAATACATTTTAATTTATGTTAGATTTTATAAATTTATCTTTATTTCGCATATTTTTCATACAATCAGTTTATCGTTACTTAATTATAATGTCCATTACATTTTCTTCCTATTTTATTTAAAAGATACATACATTGATAAGTTTATTAATTACAAGTAAGAGTAAGGTTGATTATTTTTTTAATTAAAATTATTATACAATAAAAATGTCGCACAAAATATTTTACAAAAATAAAACTAATACTCACAAACCCATCTATGTGGCAAAAAAGGAACTTACAGTTAACAGTTTGCACACCTTTCTTTCTTTCATCATTTTCAATTATAGTTATACATGTATTAATAGCAAGCCTACATATTACAGTTTTGACGTTTGAATCATCCTATCATTAATATTTTTATAATAATATCAATCTACAACAATGTTCATAATAACTAGTGAGTACTGAGTAATCATAACAATGTATTTGGCAACAAAATATTTAAAAAAAAATATATTTTACAGATGGCATTAAAATAATTTAAATTGCACCACAAATAATTAGAATGTTTTAAAAAACTATAGACCAAGTTAATTTGTTAATTACATTATTCACTTTATATACCTAACTTAATTTGTCTTGAATTTGAAACTTATCAATCATGACAACCATATAATCATCTTAATAAGTATATATATATCTAATTTAAGAATACTTTTAGCTATTGCATAATCGATAGGATTTGAAACTAACAGGGTATAATATATAATTATAACACAATCAGGAAATATAAATAACATTAATAATACATTAACCAGAACTATGTTGTCCTAATCGAACCAATTACGTTATAAATATTTTGAACAATTTAGTCAATGTTCACGTCCAATACCGTTTTGAAAAGCAACCTCCACCAATCACAATAAAGAAATCCCGCAATGTATACCGTCATCAAATTTTAACATTCGCTATCAACAAGCGAACGCAGTCTTAGGAATTGTCCGATTACCACTAAAATACCTGAAAAAGTCCTCGACAGAACTATTTCCGTTTTGCTCACACCCGTTGTATAACGTATCCTCCCTTCCAACCGTTTCTTTTAGCCTTTCATCACTCCATATCGACTTGGGAAAAGGAGGCCATGAATAATTGACATGATCCAGCACTTTTCTCGGTACAGGGAAGTTAACTCTTGAATTTGATTGGGTTACATTCGGTATGGAGGCTTTTATCCATATATTGATTGTGGTAATAGATATTGAGGATGGTTTTTCTTGGCGGAATACATTGGTAGTTTTGTTCTCTGGCCATTTTGGTGTTGGGAGTGTTTCAGGTGCTGGAGCAGTATTGTAGTATGCGTCCATGGAACGGTCTCGTTCGTGAGGATAAGCACTGTCGCTACTGATGATGGATAATGTGGTGCTTTGGAAGGGAGACTCGCCGAAGCAGCAGCATTTTAGGCGGTTGCAAGCGAAGCAGTCATTGAATTTGTGCTCGTCCAAGAGCTTAATCAATTCACGTCTGATATTTTGGAGATTTAGCTCCTGTAAACAAAATGAAAATGGGTTTAATTACTTTTCTTGAACTTATCACTATAATCTAATTGCAGCATTGGTTGAATAATGAATGGTCTTATTGGTTTTTTTATAAAATTAAACCTTTATATGATTTTGTTAGCAGTAGACAGCAATAGGCTGAAATGACGAGTGTTTTATATAACATCGATCCAATAATATAAATGTTAGGATTGATTTATACAATTTTATAACTCAAAAACGCCAAAACGGCTAAAATAATTTGTATGAAATTTAGCACATTTCAAAATTTACAGAAAATAGCACTAGGGCTATTTTTTACCGACACACCACGCGGGCAAAACCGCAGGCAGAAATTAGTTTTTTGTTTATATTTGATCAAGTTAGTGTGTTTTTTTATCCACATCTTCGATACATTAACTTACTGGATACAAAATACATACATCCATTCACAGACCAACTACTTATATACTACATAAAACATAATTTTGTATTTATATAAGTGGGACTCGAACCCATAACCTCAAATTCGTCAACTACCACTAATCCCGTTGGATTTTTTTTAACAGCTAGCAATTATAGGTTTGATACATAATAATTTAAACTTATAATGTAACTTTTTTAAACAATATAATATTAAATAATATGCAATCGGATATCAGGCGATCATTGTTTTTACAACAATTAAAAATTCATAAATTTTTTCGTAGGCACTTTAATGAAAATGTTTTGTTCATCATCATTTCAACCCGTAAACTTCCCACTGCTCGGGTCTAAAAATTATAAATGTATTGTTAATTAACTACATCGCTATGTATATGAAAATAAAAGACATTTCAAATAAATCCACTTACCAATTGAAATACGATATCATCGTAATAATAAAGTTGTGATCTCATCATTTTCACCAAACAACACAGACACTAAATATTAGCTTATGCACTGCGTTTTTGTCACACTCAGAAACCCATTACTAAAATAGAAAAAATTAAAAAAAAGAAGCAAAAATTAAAAAAAAATACAAAAACTAAAAAAAATCGTCACCTCAGCACCCTTTCCTAGCGCAGGGTAACTGAGACTGGTTTAGAAAAATTAAAAGGTTTATATAGCTGAGTCTATTCACCCATAATGAGCATATTTTCGGGGTTTTTACACCCCCCACTCTGGTGTTTACCACCCTTCCTAGTAACAATAATACTACGAACGTATTTAACTAATTACAATAAACTATATTACCTTATTGTTCTAAGTAAGTCGGTTAAAGTAACGAGGCTCATTTGTGCTTAAACTATTTTTGAGTTATAAGTACTTCTAATTTGTTAATATGTGTGAGAATATTAACAGTTTTTTTAAAAGCTAGCAATTATAGTAAACCTATATAATTTAAACTTATACAGTAACTTTTTTAAATAATATAAATAATATGCAATCGAATATCACGCGAAAAACAATGATCTTCTCTGATCTCTTTAACGAAAATGTATTGTCCATTATCATTTCAACCCGTAAACTTCCCACTGCTCGGGTCTAAAAAATATAAATGTATTGTTAATTAACTAAATCTTTACTAAAATTATTATTGTAACTAATACTATTTACTTAATTATGTATTTAACCATATTTTAATAATTATACCTTTTAATCTAACGTAGTCTGGAAAAATTACTTATGATTAAAAAAATACATACTTAATATATTATTTTATTAATATGTACATAAATATTGAAATTGACTTTAATAACACCTTTAAAACCTTGTTTCACATTATGTCGTAAATAAAACCTAAATTACTTATGTTAATTTAAGCTAAATTATGCACAAGGAAAATTGAAACTTTACCTCGTTTCAAAGTTGAGTTTTATACTGCCTTATTTATCACGGTATTAAATTCTGTAAAAAAAGAATGATAATATTTTCAAACAATATTATGTATAAAATACAATACTGTCGTAAATAAAAAGCTGAAATTAATAATATTCATCATCATCATATTATCAGCCCAATCATGTTCTAAAAATTTACTGCAGCATTCTTTAAATTTCATTGGAAACTTTTTAATTAAACAATCATCAATACTTAATTGCAAATCAATTAAGTTAATGTTAAGCTGGTTTGGACATGTAGAGAGAATGAATGAAGGAAGAGTGACAAAACAAATATATGAGGCGAATGTGAAAGGAAACGTTGGAAGGGGAAGGCCTAGAAGAACGTACCATGACCAAATAGGTGACGTTCTAAAGAAGGGACAGATCAGGAGTACCCTCAACCGGCGAGAATGCATGAAAAGACTGATGAATGTTGAAGAAGCCAAAGATGTATGTCAGAATCGTAGGAAGTGGAAGGAAATGGTCTCTGCCTACCCCTTTGTTGGGAAAGAGGCGTGATCTATATGTATGTATGTATGTAAATCAATTAGGTATTGATGATTGTTTAATTAAAAAGTTTCATTTGAAATGTGTCACTTTCATAAGAAATTTAATCACTTAATAAGTTATGAGAAGCAAACCTTACAATTATATTATATAACCTGAAAAAGAACTTATCTAAAAACCTCTCGATAAATAAACTCGTCTGAAAATTTTATAAAATATTCCCTTCCATTCCGGTTATTGGTATCGATAAGCTCGTCACGTAATTCTCGTCCCCGGTCTCGCAATTCTCGGCATTCTCGCGTTTCTCGGCGAGATCCCTTCGATATTTGTCGACAGTGCGGCATATTAACGCATTCTTTCGCAAGACAATGCTATATGAGATATCGATTCGCACTTTAATGGGACTTAATGGTTATATAATAGGAGGTATTTCTTGTAATAGGGTGGTCAGCAGATGTGGTGCTTTATTTTGAATACCTGCTCTTTAAACTTGATTATGAGGTATGAATTGAAAGAAGCTTATGTTCAGCAGTGGACGCCGTTGGGCTGATATGATGACGATGATGAATTGAAGAATTGCTTTTATTCTCAACGATCGGGAAAACTTCCGTCAAATACCGAGGTTTATTCATTAATAGGTCTTTACCTAAAAAAAAACAAAAAAAAAAAATTAGGTATTTAACTTTTTACATAATGTTATTTTTTTGTTTTTTTGAGTACTTATTGACTTTTTATTATAAAATTATAATTATAATATTTTATATCATGTAAATGACATGTACAAGTCTTGCAAAAATGGTATCTATGATTTATGACTTTAGACACATTTTTCTCTAAACTTAGACATGCAGTTGAACTGTTCTTTGTTAATAGGGCAGTACGGCCATAGCGATATGTAAATAATTTTTGACAACACTTTGTAACTGCTTCAGTGACGCAGCGGTTACTGTCTCGGTATAGATTTGTGCTTAATGAGGTTTTAGGTTCGATTTCCGGGTCTTAACAAATATTTGTATAATCTGCAAATGTTTGTCTCGGAGTTTGGGTGTCTACGTTTATACGTAGACACCCAAACTCAACTAATATAAGCTTGTGATTATCTAGACAACTCATAAATATACATACCTACATATTATTATGTAGACAACTCATAAATATACATACCTACATAATAATATGTAGGTATGTATATTTATGAGTTGTCTAGATAATCACAAGCTTATATTAGTTGACTTTAGGCTAGATGGCTTTGTGTTAAATAAAGTCCCAAAATAAAAATATAATTTTTTTTTTATTTATTAAGCTCGGCATTTGCGAATCATGTTAAATTTTTTTGTTAACCACTTTCTTTCCTAGTAAACAATAATACTATGGATACAAAACATGTGCTAAAGAACAATGTCGGAACAGTCTTTGAACTAAATAAATAACGGCTTTTATAACCTTACTTACTAGAAAATGTTTTTAGTTGTCCCTTTGTTTAATGAATAGAAAATCTATTGTTTGCTAATACTGTAGGATTAGGCATTGTTTTTATTTTTGTGTGAATTACTGGTTTTTGAATTCAAAAAACTATTTACTGCCTCACTCAGAGACGTCAATTAGCAGTAATCTGTCATTAACACAATGTTTTAATTGAATAATCGTCTTTAGGCGTATAGACTTAAGTATTACACGTTTTTACTAAATAAACTTTAAAGTTACATCTCTGAGTACGGTGGTTAGTTTATTTTAATATATTTAAGGCTGACTTAAATTGACGTAGTTGTAAACTCCTTAGTTTGAGGCGACGAGTTTGCTCATTAAAGTCAGTTAATTCTAATAGAAGCCCAAAGTTTCTCATGCCAATAAACGATTTGATGATTTTAAATACAATTTACTTTTCTCTGCGGTAATATAACACGATACTTATTTATTATTTAATCTACTACTTACATGCACAGGACTCGCACAAAGTTAGAACATATACACTCTGGCATTATACCTAATCATGTATGCATTAACTTTGTGTGAGAAATAAATCGTTTTATTGAAGAGAGTATTGTAAGAACCTGTTTCACCACCTTCAAATAAGTGTCTAATAAACTATCTTAGACCTTTTTGACAGATTTTATATGAAAAATACGTCAAAAATCTGTTAAGTAAGTTTCATATAGGCTATCTAGCACTTATTTGCCAAGCAGTGGTGAACGAGAAACAAGTGCTAAATCAAAATAAATTTAAAAAATATTGTCACTTACATTTTTTTTTGTTACATTAAACAATATATATTTTTATGCTTTATCATCCTAATATTATAATTGCGAAAACTAGGATGGATGGATGGATGAATGAACATTTGTTACTCAATCACTCTATAACGGCTAAAAGGATCTGAATGAGACTTGGTACACATATAGATTATAGTTTAGAATAGCACATAGGCTACTATTTGCCAACATGCAACGCGGGCGGAACCGATTTGAAAAGTTCTTTCAGTGTTGGATAGCTCATTTATCAAAGAAGGCTATAGGGTATTAATATAACGCTACGGCCAATTGGAGCTGAGTAGTGGCCAAACAAAGATTCACAGGAGCGAAACTCCGAGGAACAAGTTTTACCTAGCTCAAGCAAGACTTTAAAAAACAGCCTAATTTCTCCAACGATATACCATAACAACCCATTATAATCCCAATAGAACCTTAATAATTAAATACCAGGTACCAAGGTGACATAAAAATGCAGGAGTCACCGTTTAATTTAACCGTTCACTTCGACCGCATACCACGCTCCGGCACGAACTGAACCTTCATATTGAACACATAACTGAAAACTAATAGAACCCTTTATATCATTTATATTATATCTACACAGAAAGGTATTATATATTGACATATCTATACCTATTTACTGCCTTTGCTTAAGCTTTTTAAAAAGTCGTGAGCTAGGAATATCGAATTTTAGATATACCTAGTTAAATTTTTGTTAATAAAATTTGAAATGAAATATTTTTTTGTTTAATTTATTAGTATGTACTTATAACATTATGCCTGCCTCGATGGCTTAGTGGTAGTGTATATGGTTGTGATTTCTGAGGTTTCGGGTACGATCCCCGAGTCGCAACTAATATTCGCATGGTCTGCAAAATAATGTGTTTCGCAGTTTGGGTATTTTATTTTATATAATAAATATTATAATTATGTCTTATATACAAACATCTCGGGCTCATAATACAAGCTTATTCGCTTATTTTGGGCTACATAACTCCATGTGAATTATTCCGAACCTGACCCGATATAACTTCTTACGTCATAACACGCGAGCAAAGCCGTAGGCTAAGCTAAACATAATAAAACACATTACGAATAGATTGCAACAGCGCAAATCCAACTGACACAGCTCACTCAACATAAAATAAAAATAATAACTGGTATCGATATAATGTATCGACGTCAGCGCATCACTAGTGCGAAGTAACGAGGGGGCAGAGCAAGACGTGTCGTTGCCATGACAACCGACGACGGTCGCGTGCCACGATATACGGGATGGAATTCGCGGCAGCCGCGTTAACTTGTCGACTGTATTTGCTGAAAGGATTTTTGGTATATTTTTAAAATTCTTTGCCAAAGAGCCACGGTATGTTGTATTTTGAGCTAGAAATTCAGAGACTGCAAAAAATACAACGATTTTTTTATGGGAAATGATTTTTGAAGGCAAAATGCTGGCTTTTCAAAAAAAGATTTATCACTGTGGAGTTCATCTCCGAAAAAAAAAGAAGCCATTTGTTGAGTTTGAAATTACGAGTTGTTTTAATCAACAAAACTTCTATTTTAAACCGGGCAACTGAAAATGCGACTTCACTCTCTTTACTTTTCACTGTTGGTTTAACGGTTAGGCCTTAGATTTTTTTCAAACACTATCTAAGAACACTTGAAGTTTTAAAAAGAATAAATTGATACCATATCTAAACCCATTCAGTCGTTTAGACAAAATAAGGTTATAAAGAAATTTACTAAGATACAAGTTAGATAAACACAAGTTCCGCACAAAAAAACATATTATTAGCCCTTCCTTGGCAGTTCGAGTAAAAAGGTAATCTTATTATTATTTAAATAACCAATAAAATTTTCATGATATAGCTGCATATAAGTGTATATAGCTGTATATAGATATATTTTTTTTTTTTTTTTTTTCTTTATAAAGACAACGCCCGCCCTAGGGAACAAGCCCTGTGTCGCGGGGAGCTTTACAAACATGAAACTAACGGACACAAAGTACACCCAGACTAGAAACAAATATCTATGAATCACACAAATATTTGTCTCCTATGGGAATCGAACCCACGTCACCCAGCACGGCGATGTAGTGGCGAGGCGACCACCTTAACCACTGCGCCACGGTGACAGTCAAATATATGATATGACCATAATCTTTCGACTGATAGCAGATAAAAGGGTAAAAAAACTCAACTACTTATTTTTCAAACTGCAATAGCGAGTGCGTCTCAATTAATCTCCCGTATATTTTTCAATGAAGTCATTCCGTATACATATACGCACGTATTTGGTCCGTTCCTTACCCCCTTTATTTTATTTGCTCTGTACTGACGCGACACTATCACTTGATATTTTTTTCTTATTGACACAGTATGTGCTGAATAAATGATTATACATATAGACAAGAAATAAGTCTATGTATACGCCTAAAAATGGGTCCCTTGGAGTGTGTAAAGATTATAACGAGGTAGATATGTATATTCAGCATATTTCTAGAATCTTTATAGGTGTGGAAGAAAGAAGAAAATTGACTCGCGGGAATTATTGATTGAATTTCTATGCTTATATTATTATAACATAGCATAACATAACGGCTTTTTAGGTAAAAGGCGTGATGCTATGACATTTAGGTATTGGCAGTTTGCAACATAACAATTATATTAATAATTCGGTTTATAAATAATATTTTCCAATCTTATCTTTATTGATAATCGAAAGCTGAATATATAGGGTCCATGAATAATAAAAGTGTCTAGAGGACTCTAACGATATCAAAATACGGTCAATAAATAACTCAAAAGTTCTTTCTAAAATACAGACACTTAAAAATGTATAACAACGCCATCTACTATCAAACCCCGAAACTAAACGCTACCAAATTGAAACTTGACACATAAAAATAAAAACATGCGTATTTTCACACAGATATATACGTTTTATATCCTCTCCGATATAAAAATTTATATGTGGACAATCCTTAGGTCATAAACAGGGCTTATTCGGATACAGACGGATATAACTCAGAGTTTGCGAGTAGATAACGTCGGATACTAAGCGGATACGATCGGATATCTCGGATACACGGATATATCCGCATGGCCGACGAGATTTGTAAGGCAATTGTAGTCGTTCAAATAGGTGTTCATCTGTTTTCTATACGCTACGTTTAAGAATTATATTCCCCAGAGATTTTGTCGCAAAATACCGTTCCAACTTCCATGTTTTATACATTTTTTCTTACGCGGAAAATATCAAGAATATCCGGAAGATTTTTGCTCTTTTTATACCACTACAGTGCAAATAAGCATACAAGGTGCCATCTTATCAGTGAGTCGGCTTTAGGTATACTAGTTCACCTGGTTAACCTAAAAAGGTATACTTTTGTTTTGTATGCATTCTCCAGATGAACTCAATATATAAAAGTATGACTTTGACTTTGTAGTTTGTATGACGACTGATGACAAACTACTACAGTAACCTGTGTTTAACTATTCCAAAAGTATGTCTAATATTTGAAGAGATATCGCCCTTTAATTTTTTTTATATTTCATTAACTGATGACTGGCCTGTTGATCTAGTGGTTAGTGACCCTGACTGCTAAACCGGAGGTCGTGGGTTCGATCTTTGTGTGATGAGCATAAAGGTTTGTTCTGTGTCTGGGTATAATTTATCTATAATATGTATGTATTGACAACAAAAAAAATGTATTTAAGTAGTACCTATATCAGTTGTTTAGTACCTATAACACAAGCAAATATAATTGCTTAATTTGGGACTAGATGGCGCTGTGTAAATGTGGTAGAATATTATATTATATTATTATTATATGTATTAACTTCTTCTCAACCACGCAACAGTTTTCACTATAGTTTAGAAAATTTCTTCTAGAAGATTTCTAAATACAATACACTGAGTCGCGCCGGGCTTCGCTCCCGTCATTCTTTATTTGGTTAACGCTCAGTTCCTATTGGCCGTAGCGTGATATAAAATAGCCTATGTTACTCAGTGAGTCCGTGCCAATGTAGCTTTCTCACGGTAAAAGAATTTTTGAAATCGGTCCAGTAGTTTTTAAGTTTATTCGTTACATACAAAAATACAAATATTATCCTCTTTATATTAATTGTAGATGTTTATTAAAATTTGTTCTATTGATAAAGCCTATACCTCATTTCAAAGATTTTAATGATGTTGTATAAATCATATTTTTTGGCATTAACATTGCTAACTTTTCAAAATGGATTAAAAAAAATTCTTCTAGGTCGTCTCCTCAATACTGAGAATCGTGACCCACTCCGTCGGTCATGTTACTTACTGCCCTTCTCCATTCTCAGGGGTTCGATTCCATCGCAGTTCACTGCCTCCCGGGTCTGGTCCATCATCTAGATTATTCAGGGTCATAGTAATGTAATTGAATATTGTATAGTATATATACGCACAGTAACCATTTTTATATTTTAAATAATGTATCAGTCACCTTCTAGGATAATTAATATCTGACTCAAAAAAATATTGACTACATACATCTTCATTAATAAGCCAATTTGTAAACTCCTAAGCTAATTTGTATACTTGCTTCTTCGAGACCATATTCCATACACTTTAAATAATATTACAACTTAAACTAGTCTAGCTAAAACTCAATTTCACCCTCTCTCATTCAAAGTGGTCTCAAAACTTGACCTAACCGTCTTGTGCCAACCCTGCAGCAATTACGTCATGCAATGGAGCGCAAGGGCTGTCGCGTGTTGATAGCGTCGCTTCGTCGCATCGTCGCCTCGGTGACAACCCTATATTTATGTAGTAGCAATAATGTGCCCAAGGACAATATTTAGTACTTAGTTGCGAATGTTGTTTTAAACATGTTTTTGTTTGTATAGTAGAAAGTATTTGACCTTTAATAGCGGGTATAGTTGAATTCAAATAAATTAATATGTATTTTAATAATTGGGTTCATTTTTATTTGTTGATAGTGATAGCGGAGACAAAACTTAACCACAATTTGTTTGCAATACCCGATTGGTTGGTGTTTGTATTTTTATTCAGATACATCGTCTACAATTTTTTTAATAAGATAACTGCTGTATTGTATCGTGAAAGTGTATTATCAAGATGTTTAATCTTATTCAAACTGAAAACCCCGATTGAAGATTTCGGAAACCTTTGGGGGCTCACTATATAGTAATAGTACTCCGTAAGTGAAAATTACTATTCTTTTCACAGTTAAATTATTATCTTCAGCATTCACTACAATACAAAAATATTCTCTCAATCCATTTCTAAAAATCACTTAAAAATTTCACGCTGAAATAACCACAGAACACACCATCAAACGAGTCAAAAAAAATCACTGAATATCTATAGCTGTGACCATAGAGAGGTTGATAATTTGGTGGTATTCCGGCTAGCAAGATGGCGCGGGATAATTTCCGTCGGGGCCGCTAGAGGGCGTGCGTTTGACGTGTGAAGTGCTTTGCCGTGTAATTGGTCTCTTTCTCATAGCTATCTCATTTTTCTCAAGGATCTGTTTAGTTGTGTATTGTTTGTTAATTAATTGTTAAGCCTTTGGAAAGGTTAAGTGGTAGTTAGAGCTAGTTGGAACGTTTTGGATGGCTTTTTAAGTTGTAATCTAAGAGAATGAAATCTTGTATACTTCAATACTATTTAATATAACAAAGCTGAAGAGTTTGTTTGTTTGAACGCGCTTATCTCAGTAACTACTAAATGTAATTTGAAAATTCTTTGAGTGTTGGATAGCTCATTTATCGTGGAAGGTTATGGGTTTTATAACATCGCGTTACCATCAATAGATAGGTTTACGAAACCCACGGATTGAGATGGGGTAGTTACATTTTGTATTTACACGGTTTTATCTGGCAACTTACCAGGCTCCAGCAGAATACCAGCGTTAGACAGCTTTATAGTAGTCTAACACAAGCTGAGCTGGAAACCCTTTTTTTAGCACAGAGACAAAAATATTCACTGCTAAATGTTTTTTTTTTTTCTTCTGTACTTGTCTCTGTCAAAATAAAGCTTTTCTTTCTTTCTTTCTAACTTACAAAAGTAATTCTGCTTCTTCAACATCGAATAGACATAAAAACGATTGCGTTTAAATACATATCGTTTCCAAATATATAGTTTGACTGTACGGTCAGCAAAAACTGTATTGTACTTTGTACTTTCTGTATAAGAGGCGAATGAACCTTCACTTTAATATTGCTAAAATTATGCAGGCGGAAGCACTCAGTGCATTCCGACAAACATCGCGACCGACATAACAATTAATAATAATAATAATATTCTACTACATTCACACAGCGCCATCTAGTCCCAAAGTCAGCAATTATATTTGCTTGTGTTATGGGTACTAAACAACTGATATATTACTTAAATACATTTTTTTTTGTAAATACATATTATAAATAAATTACACCCAGACACAGAACACGCCTTTATGCTCATCATATAAAGTTTTGTCCTGGGTGGGGATTGAACCCACCACCTCCGGCTTAGCAGTCAGGGTCACTAACCACTAGACCAACAGGCCAGTCAAATTACGTGACTTGTTAAACCATTTTTTTATTGCCTAACGTGGCAAACGAGCAGACTGTCCTCCTGGTGGTAAGTGGTTACCGCCACTCATAGACGTTGACAATGTTAGGGGCACAGCCAAGCCGCTGCCTACCTTGAGAGGATAGCTCTCTTTAAACCTCGTTTGAAGAAGGACATGTCATAGCGCTCAGCAAACACTGCTGTAGGAAGTTCCCCACTAGTGTTAAATTTCATGTAAGTAGACCTTTTATTCCCGACAATTAGCAGTAAATGAAAGAATAAAAGAAAAATAAATTTATTTGGTACAAACGTTACAAGAGATTCAAAAAAAAATTAGATTTACACTTTAACATAGGAGACATAATTAAAAACTAAATAAAATTTATATCAACACAATGTGTGCCTCACGGTTGCGCCAAATTGGTGACCAGTTCAGCTTATGCTAAGCAGATAGCCAAGCGCTGGTTTGCAACTGGCACCTATTGGTATTAGTCTAGATCCCACCAAAAAAATGCTAGGGAACGCCCTAACATCGACATTAAAACAAATAGGAGCCTCAATAAACAGTCAGGACCAATGAACTAAAGTTTAGTTCATAAATAAAAGGAGCGAGATCAGCGACAAATCTTATTAGAGGCTCTTTGATTATACAAATCTCTGTTCTTAAGACGAGCGCCGCTCCACTAATTTTGTTATTTAGCTGCTACATGCTGCGTTTGAATGGGCTAGTCGAAGAGTGGAGAGTACAGTTGATTATTTATTTAACTTTAAAGAAATAAAATTGAAATAATTTATAATATTTTCAATTATATGTTACTTATTCTCATTAATATGAGACTAAGTAATATATAATTGAAAATATTATATATTTGGTAGGTACGAAATATACAAAATAAACCATTAAAATCGGTCGAGCCGTTTCACATATGCCACTAACTTCAAAGTTGTAAACACATTATCTATCTTATCTTGCTACCTTTTAAATGAACGATGAACTAAACTTTCATATTATATTCTACAATTAATTGAAGTAACAGCCTTGTCTTCTCGTAAACAATACTACGTTGATACCTATTATTAGGTCCATACATAATTAATCAATAATATCCACCATGTCTTTTCCTTAATATATTCATCCAATTATAATATTCCATTTAGAATCTTATAATGGGAAAATTGTCAAGAAGATAAGTTTGCCCAATACCTCTTCCAACAGCAAGCTCCATTCAAGTTGACTTACTACTTGCTTGCTTATTACCCGAATTCAAACGGGGCACAGCACTGTTGCACGATTTATTAGGGTTAATGAAAACAAAAACCGAAGCGGCGCGAGACGATTTGATTTGCTTATAATTTTATAACAAACGTAGTGTTGAATGAACCCTCCTCGCAGCTTTGCTAAGATGAGTTACACTCAGATATTATGTGCCTTTTGTGATGTCATTTTCCTTAATTAAGTGCGACTCAGACAGAGTCATGTTCTATTTAGGTTTGTTCTGTGTCTGGGTGTAATTTATCTATAATATGTATGTATTTACAAAAAAAAATGTATTTAAGTAGTATATCAGTTGTTTAGTACCCATAACACAAGCAAATATAATTGCTTACTATGGGACTAGATGGCGCTGTGTGAATGTGGTAGAATATTATTATTATTTCAGTAATCGAGTCACAAACATTTAAAGAAACATGGTGAATTAAGAATTTCCTCCTTTTTGAAGTCCGTTTATAAATATACTAGAAGTCGCGCAGGGCTTCGCTCCCGTCGTTCTTAATTTTGCCACTGCTTAGCTCTTATTAAACGTAGCGTGAGATTATATAGCCTATTAACTTCCTCAATAAATAGGCTATCCAACACTAAAATATTTTTTCAAATCGGACCAGTAGTTTCTGAGATTCTAGCTCGTCGTTCAACTAAACAAAACTCTTCAGCTTTATAATATTAGTATAGAAAGGCATAGCTCTTTTTTTTACATTTGGTTAAGCCAAAAATCAATAATATTGTGACCAGGGAGCTTACTCTGAATTTCGACATTCGACTGACACTATGCGCTACTTCCGAATTAGGACCTATGTAATTTATTCTTTTGTTCAGCCAATCTATCAGAATGACGTCTAAAGAAAGTGTACGGTGCACGCACCAAACCCGCGACCCGCGTCGTGTGATTAATTACAACGCGATTAATCAAGGAGTATGAGTGATGGGAGGCAGTACATCGTACTATAATGGACACTATACGTACTGTTATCGTGTACGCCTAATCTATTTATATACATATATAATAGAGGAGAAACTGACTGACTGATCGTTATATCAACGCACAGCCCAAACCAGTTGGTCTAGAAACTCGAAATTACATACTCTAATCAATTTGGGACCTTGGTATTGCTATTCAAATGCCACTAACACCAGGAAATATTTCTTTCTTACCAAAAACCAGAATATAATAATAATAATATAATAATAATAATAATATTCTACCACATTCACACAGCGCCATCTAGTCCCAAATTAAGCAATTATATTTGCTTGTGTTATGGGTACTAAACAACTGATATACTACTTAATTTTTTTTTTTTTTTGTAAATACGTACATATTATAGATAAATTACACCCAGACACAGAACAAACCTTTATGCTCATCACACAAAGATTTGTCCTGGGTGGGGATCGAACCCTCGTAGTCGTAATCGTCGCCGTCGCCAATATCACCAACACATTTAAGTTTTTTTTTATTCCAGTAGTCTTTCTTTTTCTTTCGCGCTCTATCTCTTAAAATCACGGAACAATTTCTACAATAATTTACACACTTATAAAAGTGTCATAAATGCACAATATCCTGGTAGATATCGTCGGTACAGTCGTAGTGAGGAAGTGAGGGTGGGTACAGTCGCGATCATTTTTACAAGCGGTAGATCCACGGCAGGCACGCGCGACCCTTTCACGATGCATTACGCTTAGTGAGGAAGATGAGCGGTGTGAGGCATGAGAGGTAGCGTGAGCGGAAGCGTGGAACATATTGTTATACCAGTCCTGTAAGAAAGTATTACCATTTTTTTTGTAACATTTATTATATTACTATTATGTTGTGAAATGCATATAATACCAATGTATTTTATTTTGAAACATAATTTTACTTACATCAAAATTCAAACATTACACGTAATTTTACCATAACCGCTTCGCTTACACCTTGTACCACACACCTAAGACAAGTAGAGAGCATTGCTAGAACAGCAATAAGTTAGAATTTTCCTAATAACGGCGCAAAGTAAGTGTAACGTAGAAATGACTGAGCTGAGCTGAGCTGAGGATAATAGTGCTGATATATTATTATGTGACTGTACCGGCACACATAATGTAATACATTGCTTGGAAGAATATCGCTCTCAGTTTTAAAAACTGGTAAAAAACAAATTACTTGAAAAGGTGTTTTAAAGTGCTGTCAAATCATGTGTGAACTTAAAAATTTAAAGGCAATTTATGTACCTATTATAATTTCATGTTGGTAATAAAATTACCCTCCTCATGTCCTCCTCGGTTTATCTATTGGTGAGAACAGCACGGAATTTCAATCTATTTACATTTTGATTTAAAGCAATTATTCATTAAATATATCCACTACTTATATATTTATTAAAATGTTAATGGCTTATTATATAATCAAACAAAATAGAAATCATTATTATATTCAACCATATACTTACATAAAAAAAAGTTATTTAAGTATTATATAAGGTGTTTAGTATCCATATGACAAGCATTAGCTTAGTTTGTGACTAGATGGCGTTGTGTGTCAATGTCCAAATATTATTAAATTATTGAGTTACTTGATCATAAAAAGAATTCGTTTTGCTACTTATCACAGTGACTCGTTACAGATACCTACGGACGATATTTCCTCTATTGCAAGTAGGTTATATAATATCAAAATAAATAAAGGAAAGAAAATTGTTTATTATTGTATGTACACATATACTTAATTATGTGACATTATGTATGTTTTTAAATGAATATGTATTTTTATTATTCTGATGGCCGATGGGGCAAAAAAGTTCTCAAGTGGCGGCCACGCATTGGAAAGCGTCGCGTGGGGCGGCCCCCCGCCAGATGAACCGACGATCTAGTAAAGGTTGTGGGTGGCCGTTGGATGCGGGCGGCACAAAATCGCTCGCTGTGACGGAAATTAGGTGAGGCCTATGTTCAACAGTGGACGTCATTGGGCTGATATGATGATGATGATGATGTATGTTTTCTGTAATTGAGTCTCAGTGGCTTCGTGAGTAAATGATTATTATAATCAAAGAGATAGTTTTCATACGTCCAGACTGATTCTGAGAATTTCAGGAGAACTTAATATTATTGAAATATTTAAACTTTTGCGACTTGTATACATATTAAATATTATATAAAGAGTTTACGTCACATATATTATAAGGAATAGTAAATACCTTATTTATTTCCCTACGTTTATAATACATAATTTAATATTATTATTCTCACCCAACGCAGAAATCGCACCCGACTTGCGCAGCAGTTCTAGACTGCACCACCATGGTAGTTTTGACCTTAAAACCTTTACATTATACTACCAAAATCCCTGTACCTTCACTAGCCGAATAAACTCCCCCCATTAACCCCCCAATGATAATATCTCCTTAATTTAACGACGTTACCATTTCATCACACTTAGCAACGCGCAGTATAATTCCCGAAGCATTCTCTCATACAATGTATGGAAAACACTAGATACATATGTATGTATGAAGCTGTTCGCTTCATACATATGTATGAGACACTCCTCCGATTGTATGTCGAATTAATATGGATGGGTTAACCGTAGAACGCTGTCAAATGTTAGTGTTAAGAATATAGTGTGCTCTGGATTTGTTTCGTATATTCTGAGGTTTTGTGGTTGTTTTATTAGTTTACTCTTAAAAAAAAGAGAAATTATGTTTTCTCATGCCACCTAGTAACGAAAAGGGATAGCTAGGAGGAGTACTGTGCTCAATTTTTTTTTTAAGAAAGCTTTCATATTAATAATTTCTAAAAAAATATCCAAGCAGATACTTCAAATAGAACAGAACAGAAAAACTTACTATCCTTTTTGCCAGACCCGAGAATCACACAATCATTTACAATGCCACTTAACCGAGTCAGGTTTATTTGAAAGATAATTTTATGAAAATAAATCTCTACACCACTACTCTGCCTACCCCTTAGCAGTTAATACGTCCTAACAACTAAGTACTAATAGACCTACTTTTATTGATCAAACTTTTCTGCTTCGAAGTTTAAATTCGGCATTTCCCAATACTTCGCGATGTCACATCCGGCGCAACCTCCCCACAATTTCCTGTAGGCTCTCTTATTAACTTCCTCTCACTCTTTGGAGTCATATTCGTAAACTTCTTTTATATATAATTCAATACAAATAGTGCCATTAATATTTAATCTCTTATTGCCGTACTCAGAGACGGTACTTAACTTTAAAGTTTGTTTAGTAAAAATGTGTAGTACTTAAGTCTATACGCTTAAAGACGATTATAATATTCTACCACATTCACACAGCGCCATCTAGTCCCATAGTAAGCAATTATATTTGCTTGTGTTATGGGTACTAAACAACTGATATACTACTTAAATACATTTTTTTTTGTAAATACATACATATTATTGATAAATTACACCCAGACACAGAAAAAACCTTTATGCTCATCACACAAAGATTTGTCCTGGGTGGGGATCGAACCCACGACCTCCGGCTTAGCAGTCAGGGTTACTAATCACTAGACCAACAGGCCAATGAACAAATTGTGTTAATGACAGATTACTGCTAATTGACGTCACTGAGTGCGGCAGTTAAGTTTCTTCAAATAGCTTTACCTTGTCAGCTTATTATATGTACGTAGGCCATTTTCCTGATACTGTATTTTATGATTACCAGTTTTTACTTACAAATTTCATTTGGATTTTTTTTTGTATATATATGTTTTTGGAACTTATTTACACAGCGCCATCTAGAAAGTACCAAAGTAAGCTAATATAAGCTTATGTTATGGGGTCTAGACAACGTTACTGATAGATATACATAATACATAATATTATTATATTTCTAATCAATAAAAAAACACACAAACTCCGAAACAATAATTAGCGGTTCATACAAATATTTGTATGATAAACATACTTTACTATACATAAGACCATATGGTTGGTCTTATGTATAGTAAAGTATATTTTGTGTGATGATTATTTATGCTAAAGTGGCAGTGGGCAGGCCACATAGCTCGCAGAACTGATGGCCAATGGGGCAAAAAAGTTCTCGAGTGGCGGCCACGTATTGGAAAGCGCAGCGTGGGGCGGCCCCCCGCCAGATGGACCGACGACCTAATAAAGGTTGCGGGTGGCCGTTGGATGCGGGCGGCACAAAATTGCTCGCTGTGGCGGAAATTAGGTGAGGCTTATGTTTAGCAGTGGACGTCATTAGGCTGATATGATGATGATGATGATGATTATTTATGTGTAAATAATATATTTTCTATGATCACAATACATTTCAGCATATTCTTACCAAAAATGGTTTCTCTTATTAAGATGTATGTACAGATCAATCTTAGGAGAGCCTTGAGGGTGGCAACCCTTCATTAATAGAAATATATCGCGAAGGGTTGCCATTGTACTATAATGATCTATTACCCTGTCAATGTGAATGTTCACTATTGTGTGGGGAAACAATGAGACGTGATTGGTCAAATTGTGGGAAAATGTACTCGTTTAATTAAGTTTTGATCATATTTATCATTATTTAATCGTCATCATCATTTCAACCCATAAACGTCCCACTGCTGGGCTCGAGTCTTCTTCAAATAATGTGAACAGAATTTAGGCTATTATACCAAGCCGGCTAGACGGGTTGGTATAGGGTTTATTTCGAATTTTCCTTTTCTAACAGTGCTCTTGTCTGCATGAGGTAACTTCTTTAGTAGCCTTTTACGACACCCACGGGTTGAGATAGTGTAGTGACATTATGTATTCTTAATCCGTCACTACACAGATAATTTAATATTTACAGGCTATCTCAGCTCGATAGACGACGTATCTTTTGTGAATACTTAATATTATACAGAGACATGATATTCAAAATTATGTTTTGTTAAATTCACAACAAAACTCATAAACTGATAAACTTGAAAAGCAACACATGATAAAGTTTTTTCTAATCGTTAAAATCATAGACGTAAACACACTTCTTTAATTGCGTAAGCCTGCCCTATAGGCTTAGTGGGGTAATTTGATTAGCCTCAAATGGTTTTAATGTATATATGTACCTAAGTATGTATCTATAATTGCTTATTATATTTTTATAGATATATTAAACTAAGGTTATCAACTAACTTAAATTAAAAAGAAAAAAAAACAATATTTACAACGTAACACAAAAAATTAAAAAGGGGTGAAATAATTAAAAATGGCATCAATGGGGTAATTGCTGGTTACTGCATCGGCAAAACCGATCGCTGCAGAATTATTTTTCTAAAATGAAGAATTATTTCTAAGAATTATTTAAATAATTCTTCATTTTAGAAAAATAATTATTTTGTTTTGATGCGTCAAAAACTTGCGATGCGATAATAACCTTAAAAAAACGAACTGCGCATCTTATAGACCAAATCACTGACATAATATTAATCAACTCTACATTAATAAGACTTATTTCATGTGTACCTCCTTTTATCATTACTTTATTATGATCTTTAATAGAAAATAATCCTTATGTCAATGAACTTATAGTTG